>JAPQWS010000078.1:2240000-2990000 GCA_028651295.1 Catharanthus roseus
ACAACACAACTCATGTTTCCTAATACATTTCCACTCTAAGTACTATTATAAGTCGTTCTAGGAGTAGGTAGGACTTTTCGGTTTGTAATGTTAGGCTCGGGACACAAAGGATGTCAAAAAAGTGAAAGGAAAAACAAAAGCACTGGATAGAGCTAATGCAACTAAAAGGAAAAATATCAAAAATTATGAACAACTTTCTAGCAATTTTTCTCTCTTTCCCATCTACCCTTGAATGTCTTGCTTCATTCAAGTAATGCACAATCCTCCTAGCATTCTCTATTTCTCATAAATCACATATTTCCAAGTACATAAGAGAGAGCAACTCAAAATTTTTGAGAGATAAGCTGAAGAAATAATCAAGTACTCATTTTTTTTCTTTGTTCTTTATGATTTTTTTTGTTTTAAACAAACATAATACTTGGCTTTCTCCCTTTCAACTGTTACATATACCTTACTTACAGAGATTTTCCAGAATACTCTTTTAATACAGAAACCCTTTTCTTTACTCAACAACCCCCGCACTTATCTATTTTCGTCACTCAAAATGGCTAAAAGTCATCAATCATTAGCTCAACGAATTGAGGTTTTATATAGTGTGAGTTTAAAAATCAAAGAATGGAAGGTTATTAAAACCCTTCGCATGAAGGCAGAAAAGGGGAACTAGGGTTTGATTTTTATAAGGGATCGGCAAGAAAGACACAAACGGTACAATGAAGGCCTATGACCATCATTTCTGGGACCAACCTAGACTAAACCTTATTGCTTCAAGGGAAAAAAAAACATAGGGGTGAAGGCAAAGACTCGAAAAATATTCACTATACTAATTCTGTAAGATTTCAAGTCTTCTATTACTAACTAATACTTATAAGTACATTAAAAACTATTGAATTTGTAAGAATAAAAAGTTAGTACGATTTTCAAGTCGATGAAGTCAAACAACTTTTTAAAACCCTAAGGCTTTTTCAGTCAAGACTCCCACTGAATGTGAAAAAAACAAAAATCTTTTTGGATTTTTCAAAGTGTAAAAAGACTGAAAAAGAGTAAAGAAGGAAAAATATTTGGGTTTTTCCAAATTATCTAATTCTTTTGGATTTTAGAATGTAAAAAGAGAAACATGACTTAATAGACTATAACAAAAACTAAGTATAAAAATAGATCAAAACACAAAAAAAAAAAAAAAAATTGTCAAGAGACATAAACAACCCCACACTTAAAACCACATTGTCTTCAATGTGGAGGCAAAACAAAACGTAAACGCGATTGAGGCACATACATGGGAAGCTATCCCGCAATTATAAAGCATGTAAGCATATCGAGAAGTAATCCCCATGAAAAGTTAAAACATAAAAGGAGACATATAGTAAAGAGAACATAAAAGAAATAGAAAAGAAAAGAAATAAGGAAAATCGTAAAAATACAAAAGGAAGAGAAAAGAAAAACTCGCTCATTAGGACCAAAGTTCATGGCGCCGCCTCTACTGCTGCCCTGATTAGGTAGGAACCGAATGCACAGCCGGGCCAGCATCACCTCCTGTCAGTCTATGGATGCCCTCTGTGTGCTAGCTCGTCCGCATAATGACAGGAGGACTCCATTATCTCCACTAGTTGGGCTCCATGGATGTCTTGTGTAGGGTGCAGCTAGTGGAGATAGTGGAGTCCTCGACCGAGGGGTCATATGACCTGTCGTCATTGGACTTGCCATCCTCACTCTCATCAGTAGCGGGCTGGGAGGAGGATGCTCCAATGCCGATTTTTGTGATTTTTCTTGATTTTTCAAAAACTGATAATGTTGTGTTCTCTCATCTAATCCTACTTGGCTAGGGGTATCCAAATCTTTGGGGCTTCATCCCAAGTGTAGTAGCAGTCGTTGAAAGTAGTGAATTTGATAATTTGCAGCTGTCCAGTTGTCGCTCTCCATGCATCTGTGAAATCAACATTGAAAACAGCAAACACGTGAAAGAATCAAGAAGTCATGGAACACACATTTACAAGTAGTGTCACAAACTGTGTTGCACATTATATGTATGATGAGGGACACTATAGAAAAAGGGACTGTTTTTTCAAGTTTATCGATCATGTAAAGATTGAGAATCTTGACATCGCTCTGCTCACCCCTTCTTTCAAATAAACTGTGGCCAATGAAATAGGTGAAAACTTGGGGTAAGATTTGGGGAAAATCACTCTCATAAAGAATGCAACGTCGATCACCCGAACGTGGGTAGATCTCCAGACAATCGCAAGTCGCCTCATAGTTCCAGTTCGGATCCTCGTCGATGGATTTTTTATTAAAATCGATGGTGACAGTGTTTCTCTCGTCCCTAATCCCCAAAATAGAAGCGAAACACTCTCTATCTACAACAATCCTCACACTTGACTATGGAAATAACTGTGGAGAGGTTCTTGTCCGTTTTATGAAACATATTTGAATAAAACTCACATACAAGCTCAAGATAATAATTTTAAAAAATGTGCAAAAGGGGTTCCCATCCTAAACTACCAAAAAGATCATTCAAACCTAAGAGTTCTATAACAAGTGCATCAAAGAATTTTTCTACGAGTAGCTTAAGGTATTCTCTATCTGTTATCCATTTTTGAGCCACCATAGAAAGGCACTCCAGATAAGAGGGAATGGTAGGGTTGGTGAGGTTGGGCGTGGAATCATCAACTCAAGCCCTTTTGGAAGTGTTCGTTCATTTTGAAGAAGAGGTAGTAGACTTTTTGGCTGTCATATGAAGGAGGTAGACGAAAGATAAGACACAGGAAAGTACAAAAACCCCAACACAAAAACAGGGTTATCACTAAAATAATAAACTTCACAAAATGATATAGAAAAACTAACGTAGCCTATGTGCACTCAAGTATTGCAATAAAAAAAGAGCGCTAACATGCATCTCCTTTCTTGCTCGTTAGCGCAATGGATACGTCGCCCGTGTGTAATGAAGTGTAACACGATATAAATTAATAGAAAAATGAGTAGAATGACGAACGTGAACACTAATAACGAAAACGCAATCAAATCACAAGGCACAAAACAAATTAAAAACGACCACAAAAATGAAAATAATGACGTAAAATTGAAGTAAAGTTATTAAAATTACCTTTATTTGTTTGAACAAACCAACCATCGCGCAATGCCACTGAAATGCGCACTCTATCTCAAACGGTATGCCATCAGAGCTCCAGTAGAGTTGCCGGAATGTATCTGGAATCTTCATTCTCCAAATTATTTTTAGTAAAACAAAAAGGAAACAAAAACAATTTTCATTAGATAAAGAAAAAAAAAGAGCAAGAGAAGAAGAGAGAGAAAGAGAGAGAGAGAGAGAGAGAGAGAGAGAGAGAGAGAGATAGAGAGAGAGAGAGAGAGAAAAGACAAGGGGCGGTGGTTTGAGGTGGTGGTGAAGAGCCGAGAAAGATAGAGAAGAAAAAAGAGGAAAAGGAGGAAAGAAAAGAGAGAAGAATTAGAGGTGGGGTAGATGAACCGAGAGGGAAGAAGGCAAGGAATAATAAGAGAAAATAAAGAGAGAGAGAGAGAGAGAGAGAGAGAGAGATTACCAACCAATGGTGTGGGGTAGGGAATCGGAGTAGTGGTGGTCGTCAAAGATGGAGGGAAGCAATAATGGTGGTGTTAGTGAGAGAGTTGAGAGAGAGCCGAGAGGTAGGAGGAGAAGAGAAGGAGGTGAAGGAGTTAGGGATTTGAGAGAGAGAGAGAGAGAGAGAGAGAGAGAGAGAGAGAGAGATTTGGGAAAAACTGAAGAAAATTTGATGAGGGGGGGCAGAAATTGATTTGAATTTGGGTCAACCTAACCCATTGACCGATAATTTGACCCGTCTTTAAGTCGAAATCGAACCACACCGCGTGCGGTAGGGCCAGGTTGGTAAGCTTTTGTTCATGCTAGAAACTTTGCATCTGGACCTACCACTGACAGTAGGTTCGACCTACCATCCGCGGTAGGTTTATGTTCTTCCAAGAAAAAATATCATGACCCTACTGCGTGCCGAATGGTACCTTACCATCACCAGTAGGATTATGTCCGAACTCTAAATTCTTTTTGTTTGTGATTTTTTAGCCCTGTTTGTATTCGTGTCTGGTAAAGTTATGTATTCGTTTGAAGATCAAAGTTAGTATATAGCAAGCCTTCATCTCTCCAAGACGCTTTGCAACAACACAAACGACAAAACGATCAAAGCGGAAAATGATAGAAAACCAAAATACAATTGTACAATTACATAATACAACATTTGAAAAAGGACTAAGCTCACTCATTTTGGAGAATGATGGAATCCTTTTTAAGGGTTCCCACATCCCCTCCAAAGTACGCCTTTAAACGACGCCCATTTACCTTAAATGTATCTTATGTAGGGTGTGTTACCTTGATTATACCGTAAGGAAAGACCTTCCTGTAACTAGTCCAAACCACCAAGACTTGAGCTTTCCAGGAAATAGATGAAGACAAGAGTTGTAGAGGAGTACAGAATCCCCTACTTTAAACTCTTTGTTAATCAAGTGCTTGTGTTTGTCACTTATTCGCCTTTTCCTTACATATGCTCGAGCTCTCGTATGCTTGCAATCGCCATTTATCAAGCTCATTGAGTTAGAGTAGTCATTGTTTACCTGCATGAACATAATCGAAGTTAACTAATTGAATCGCCCAATGAGCTTTTTGCTCAACTTCGACAGGTAAATGACAAGACTTTCCATACATAAGACGAAACGGAGTAAAACCTAATGGGGTCTTGTAAGCTGCTCAATATACCCAAAGAGCATCATCTAACTTAATGCCCCCAGTCCTTTCGGGTGTTATCAAAAATTTTCTCGAGGATACACTTGACTTCCCTATTCATTACTTCTACTTAGCCACTAATTTGAGGGTGATAGGGAGTAGCTAGCTTATGAGTTACTCCCAATTGCTTAAACACTTTTTTAAGCTGTTGATTACAAAAATGAGTACCCCTATCACTTATAATAGCTCTATGAATGCCAAAGCGAGAAAATAACTATTTTAAATACTTAACCACAACCCTAGTATCATTTGTAGGTAAGGCTTGAGCCTTAACCCACCTAGACACGTATAGAACAACGACCAAGATATATTGTTTACCAAAAGAATTAGGGAAGGGCCATAAAGTCTATACCCCAATAGTCAAACACCTCACAAACTTGAAAAATAGACATAGGCATAGCATTGCGTTTAGAGATTTTACCAATTAGCTGACAATTATCACATTCCATAACATTCCTCTTGGCATCCTTAAATAGAGTCGGCCAATAAAAGCCCGACTCAAGTACATTTTGAGCAGTCCAATTCACTTGATAATGTCCACCGATAGGACCCTTATGACTATGGTGCAAGATATCTACCATTTCAGGGTATGCCATGTATCTCCGGATGATTTGATCAGCACATCAACCGAAAAGTACGGTTCTTCTAAAAAATAATACTTGAGGTCAGCAAAGAACTTCTTTTACTTCTATTGAGTGTTACCTACTGGCACAACATTAGCAACAAAATAATTAGATATATCAGCATACTAAGGTGATTTATCAGTAATAGCTTTACAAAAAAGAAGTTGTTCGCCAGGGAATGTGTCATCAATTTGCTCCTCATACAGCGGTTCCAAGCTAGGATTCTCTAATCGAGAGAGGTGGTCGGCCGCTAGATTTTTTGCTACCTTCTTATCTTTAATGTCCAAATCAAATTCCTATAACAAAAGCACACATCTAATCAGTTTAGGCTGAGCATAATTCTTAGAAAAAAAGGTATTTCAAGGAAGAATGATCAGTGTAAACAATGCCTTTAGAAAGAATTAAGTAAGGGCGAAATTTATCAAGCTCAAAAACTATTAAAAGCAACTCCTTCAACGTTGTTGTATAATTCTCTTGGGCATCTGTAAGAGTCTTGCTTGCATAGTATATCAGTTGGAAGAACTTACCCTTCTTTTGCCCCAAAACAGCACCTATGGCATAGTCACTAGCATCACATATAAGTTCAAAAGGGAGTGACCAATCTGGAGAGACTAAAATTGGAGAATTTGTTCGCTTTTCCTTAAGCAAAGTAAAAGCAGATAAGCAGTTATCATCAAAATTAAAAGGCACATCATTCTCAAGCAAAGCAGTAAGAGGTTTAGTAATCTTTAAAAAATCTTGTATAAATCTCCTGCATGCCCTAAGAAACTCCTCACTGCCTTCATAGAAGAATGGGGTAACCTTTCAATCGTCTCTATCTTAGCTCTATCAACCTCAATGCCCTTTTCTGAAATCTTATGGCCCAGAACTATCCCCTCTTGGACCATAAAATGGCACTTTTCCTAGTTTAAAAAAAGATAACTTTCCTCACATCTTTTCAAAGCTCTTTCAAGATTAGATAGGCAAGTATCAAAAGACTTCTCAAAAATAGAAAAATCATCCATAAAAATTTCCATAAGATCCCACACCAATCCCTCGAAAATGGTAATTATGCAGCAGTGAAATGTAGCAGGAGTATTGCACAAACAGAAAGGCATGCAAATGTACCGCATAGGCAGGTGAAGATGGTCTTCTCTTGATCTTCCCGAGCAATGGAAATCTAAAAGTGGCTCGCTAGTCTCTCAAGCATCTAAATAGATTAATAGGAGAGGAAAATGGTCTTTTCTTGTCGCCTCATTCAAACATCTGTAGTCAATAGATACCCATCATTCGGTGATTACCCATGTTGGGATTAGCTCGTTCTTCTCATTTGAAACCACCGTCATACCACCTTTCTTTGGTACCACTTGTAGCGGACTTACCCGGATGCTATCTAATATCAGATATATGATCCCGGCATCCGGGAGTTTGATCACCTCCTTCTTCACCACTTCTTGCATATTTGGATTTAACTGCCTTTGAGGTTGAATCACAAGCTTAGAATCCTCCTCAAGTAAAATCTTGTGGGTATAGAAGGATGGACTTATTCCTTGAATATCTTCTATCTTCCATGCGATAGCCTTCTTGTATTTTTGCACAGTCCGAAAAAAGGCTCCTTGTGGTCGGCTCAACTTAGAGGAAATGATGATCGGAGTGTTAAATTTTCCCCAAAAAAGGCATACACCAAGTGATCCAGTAACGGTTTCAACTCCAACTCCAGAGGTTCTTTAAGTGAAGACTTAAGAAAAGGCCTCGGGGGCACCTTTAAGTCCTCTTTACAATAGTTTTCTTCTCCACTTCTAGTTCATCCAATTTATCCAATAATGCTCGAACCTCCTCAGAATCTACTTTGTAATGTCCATCCTACGTTAGAGCTATCGAAAGGGAATCTTCTTGCAAAAATTCCTGCACATGAGTGGAAATATAAGGATCAATATTATCTAATCATAAAGCTAGTATCATTATGATCTAAAGATCTACACATAACATCAGGTATTTTTAGAATAACCTTCTCATCCCCTAACCTAAGGGTGAACTTTCCTTCCCTACATCAATTAGAGCCTTAGCTGTGGCGAGAAAGGGATGACAAAGAATGAGCGAGAATTCAATATCTCCATTCATATCCATAACTACAAAATCAATAGGGAAAACCAAATCCTCTACTTGCACTAAAACATCCTCAATAATACCCCTAGGATATTTAATAGACCTATCTGCTAGTTGAATACTCATCCTAGTAGGTAAGGTTCTCCCACTCCCAACTTATTAAAGAAATCAAAGGGCATTAAATTGATGCTAGCATCTAAGTCAGCTAAAGCCCTAGAGACAGTCTACCACCTAAAGTACAAGGAATAGTAAAGCTCCTTGGATCCTTTACTTTTCGCTGAAAGCTTCTCCTTGGAATTGAGAATGTCTTAACTTTCCTCATTCATCATCATAGAAGAGATGTCTTCCAACCTCTTTTTTCTAAAAATGGCCTCCTTCAGGAAATTTGCATATTTAGGCATCTATATCAAAACATCAACCAAAGGCAAGTTAATATGTAATTGTTTAAAAATTTCCAAAAACTTACCATATTGTTCATTTTGCTTAGCGTTTAACACGCTCTATGGGAATGGGATGGAGGTATTTATGGTGGAGGAGACAATTTATTCCCTTCTGATTTGCTTTGCTAAACCTCATCTTCTTTGGTGGAAGTAGACTCTTCTAGTGCTTGAACATTTTCCTTCTCTTTATCCAAAACTATAGGAGGTGTCTCCACTAGTTCTTTTCCACTCCTCAAGATGACTGACTTCCCGTGCTCCCTTGGATTCTTCTCGGTATTGCTAGGTAAAGCACCAGGAGGCCTTTCAGATATCATCTTTGCAAGCTGCCCAATTTGATTCTCCAAATTATGTACGGAAGCTTCTTGATTCCGTTGGCAACTTCCATACTTTGCATTATGGCATCTGCCAAAGTTATATACTTAGAAATACGATCCTCCAAATTAGATTTTGGAGCATTGTAAGGTAGAGGTTGAGTGGGACCTCTACTCTAGAATCATGGAGGTTGCTACTATCTCTGCCCACCCCAAGAAAAATTTGAGTTATTCCTCCACCTCGGATTGTAAGTGTTGGAGTAGGGGTTGTTACCCTACCAGTTCTCTTACAGAAAGTCTACTTTCTCCGTAGAAGTAGTCATGCTTAGGCACTCATTTTGGATGCCCTCCACTGCATAATCATAGAATATGACTTGTTGAGAATTCATATTTATTTAATAGTCATGTTCCCCATCTTTTTCTCTACCATTGTTGCCAATCTAACTTCCATGGTAGTGATACCATCCATGTTATGTACCCAGGCAGGTTTGGGCTTAGATGTCTATCCTCCCAAGGTATAGCTATTTGCTCAATAAGAGCATATATCTATTGAGGAGTCTTATGATCTGTGGATCCACCAGCAGAAGCATCGATAAGCTGTCTTACCCCAAAAGATACTCCATTATAAAATGATTGAATTTGGATACCCAAATCCAGACCATTTTAAGGGCACTTCCTTAGCAGCTCCTTCCATCTCTCCCAAGCCTCATATAAGCTTTCTCCATCTATCTGCAAGAACGATAAGATCTCGTTCTGAAGCTTGGCTGTGTGACCAGAAGGAAAATACCTCCCTAGAAACTTCTCGGCTAAAGAATCCCACGATGTAATTGAGTCAGAAGATAATGACTTCAACCATGATTTCGCCTTCCCCTCAAAAAAATGGGAAAAGAACAAGTCTAATGGCATCCTCTGAGACTTTGTTTATCTTGAATATGTCACACACCTCTAGGAAATTGACAATGTGCATTAAGGTCGTCCTCTAGGAGTCCATCAAACTGTACATGCCTGATGCCTTTTTTACCACATTCACATGCCTTTTAATTTCTAAATAGAACAACTCCTTGTCAAACCCTCTTAAACGTACTACTTCACAAGTGATATATATGTAAACATCATACTATATATTATTATGATATTATTATATGATACTATAATACTATATATTATTATGATACGAATTGATTCTGGTTAACATGCAGAGACACATTTTTCTTTTTTTTTCTATTCCATCCGAGAAGAACAAGTTATATACAAGAGTATAAAACCTAGAGAAAATAGGATAGTAGAAAGAATAAACAAAATCCTGATAAATCATAGTATAATGGAAACATATATACTTGGTCCTCTCTGTGTTGTTTTCCATCTTACCTTTTTTTCCTTCTTACATGTTGATAACCTTTTCTTGTTTTTCATCATTTAGAGGTGAATGATCTTGGGGCAGTAGACCTAGTACAAACATAGTTTCCTACAACTTCTAGATTGAGGTTGGAACTACAAATTGATTTTGAACAAGTAGAAACTCCGAGTGGAAATTTAAAGTGTTATTCAACTATATTTTGGATTGTTATAAATATTGAAGTTCTTAACATGGTAAATTTGACAAATTAACTCAAGCAAATGACATATATTTGTGTGTTATATTAGCAGAGATTGGCAAATATATACTCTTTGGGACAAGAGCACATGCACATGTTATTTGCTTGAGTTAAATAGTTAAGTTCAAATGTGGATGATAAGATTTGATATTTATAATGATTCAAAAATAATTTAATGGGTTAGAAGTCTCAATAATCTTTGAACCTTTTAGAATTTTGATTTTAACGCTCAAATTTCAAAATGATTAATATTAACATTCGAGCTCCTAAAACGTATTAAAGCTTGCAATTTCTGTTTGTTCAATCCGTTAAATGGCTAATGAAGCTAATCACATGACTTGTCCATGAAAAAAATATGAAACAAAATAAATTTTTTGGACAAGATGAGAAAACTTGAAATATTTATAAGTAACCAATTACTGGAGTGATAAATCTTTTAGTAATTAATCAATGATTATTGTAAGATCTTCTAGCCGTTCTCTATAAATTTTCTGTAATATTTTTTAAATATTATTTTTCTATGAGAAACTAGTAAAAAATGTCCCTGTATAATTTACATTTGCTACTTGAGGATATTATTGATTTTATTAATCACTTTTACCTAATAATTCACATGTCATTTTTAATGAGGGTAAAATTATTCAACTATTAATATAAGCGCCAACCCACTATAGGAACAGATCGAAATAACCCGACAATTTTATGACCACATTTTTAAAACTATATTTAATGACAAAAAAAAAGAGGATAGTCCAAGATAAAAATAAAGAATCGTAAAGGGAAAAAAATTCCAATGTGTAAACACTTTCCTCGTACCACTCTGAAGAATTTAAATTTGTTCATCTTTCACACTATAATATATGGTGACGTAATACGTAGAATTATCACTCACAAAATAGAAGATTAAAAGATGATTAATAGAGAATCTGTATTGAGAATGCTTTGCTATGAAAAATATCGATGATGGTAGGAGTTTGGTATAAGAAGAGAAGTCAGTTTAAAAAGAATTATATTTAACATCAACTTATAAATATTAATATAGGAGATAGTTACAAATATCTTAAAATTTTTAAAAATATCTTTACCCCTAAATAATAGGGATAAGATTAGTTGTCAACAAAAATTAAATCTCTTTCATTTATTTATTATATCTCTTATATTATTTTTCAAAAATATTTTACCTCTAAATAACAGGGAGAGTATTAGATATATTTCATTTATTATTATCTTATATATTATTCTTTTTCGTTTTTGTTTGGGAAGAAAAAAAGAGAAAGTGCCACACGTGACAAGTTATTATGGCTTTATATATATTATATTTTTTTCCCAATATTTTGGATTTAGTTTTTAGTATATTTTTAAAAAATTATTTGTAATTTTTCGCTCTGCAAATTAAATTTTTGAATTTATTTTATTAGATTAACTTGCCACTTGCAAGATTCTCAAATCATCAGCAAATAAAGTTTTATTATGAAATTAAAACCCTTCAATTATTATTACGAAATTAAACTCGATAATTATTATGTATATCAAACTCAATATTATCTCTTTTTCTTAAATTAAATTTCTCAAATTTATCATCACATTTTCTTTTTTTCTGAAATTTGGAAATTAAATTTTTTGGATTTTTTTAATATATTTAAAAAATATTGTAGGTTTTCAATTGCAAATTAAAGTTTTTAGAAATTAAAGTTTTCGAATTTATTGTATTAAATCAATTTTTTATTAGATTAACTCGCTTCTTACAGGATTCTTAAATCATCAGCCAATAAAGTTTTATTATTAAACTAAAACTCATCAATTATCATTATCGAATTAAAACTCTTTAACTATTATCTATATCAAATTCATTACTATCTCTTTTCTAAATTAAATTTTTCGGATTAATTTTTTTAATATATTTTAAAAATTATTGTAGTTTTCAACTGCAAATTAAATTTTTTGGAAATTAAAATTTTTAAATTTATTTTATTAAATTAATTATTTATTACATTAGCTTGCTTATGATAATTACATACCGCTCCAAAAGTAAAGATTTTTCTTTGGAGAATGTATAATAACATTCTTCCCTTGTGGAAAAATCTTTCACAGAAGATTACTTTGATCTTGCCATTTTTTGTTGTATGCCCAGGAAGCAAAGAGAATAATCTGCATGTTTTTTTCTGATGTTGGATTGCGACCGAAACTTTGTTAAACTCAGATTCTCGCATTTGTTGAATTTTTCTGTCAAGATCTCATCGAGCTATCCTTGAGCAAATGATTGGGTAGCCACCTTATGATAGTTCTCGGTTTGCATACTTTCTATGGAGTATTTGGAACAGTAGGAACGATATGCTTTTCCAAAATATTCCCCAAGTTCACTCACAAATTATTTGCAGGCTACGGGTCTCAGTGAAGAATATTTCAGGGTACACCACATAATGACTGATGTGATTATGTCCCAGTACCCTTCAGGTATGTTGTTAGGCCCAAGTGGTTCAGTAGGTGGATCTTTGGACAAGGGTAAAGGAGCTGTGGAGCAGCACCAGGAAAGTGTTGCGGCTCCTACTAGCCCTATCAGACCAAATGCGAGGCTACACTTTGGAAGGGTGAGATTTTTTTTAACAGTTGTCTTAGTGCTCTCGCCCTCTCCAAAGCATGCGGAGATGATTGCTATCTGGGAGGGCCTTTGTTTGGTTGGAAGGTTTGGTTACATCAACTACATTCTTGAAACAGAAATAGAGAGAAGTAGATGATTAGGGAGTATTATTTGGGAAAAAGGAGATATTGAGGAGCCAGAATCTGAAGATTTAATAAGGAAAAGAGGGAGAATTTAATTTGGATCAATGCAAAAGGTTTTGGCTTTGAGAAATGATTTGAATCAGAAAAGAAAAGCAACAAAAGTGGAAAAGCCCAACAAAATGAAAATGAAGTTGAATTGAATATTTAATTTCTTTTTCAAAGACTGAAGAGGAGGTAGGCAGTTAGGAAAAATGAGGATTTTGATACGACACTACTAGGGAAAGATTCAAAATTTAAACGCAATAGAATTGAGGTCACAAGAAGAACCATGAACCGATGCAAGTTCATTGTCCAAGAAAATGGGAGATTTGAGATTTTTTTTAAGGCTGGGGATATTGGGTGTTCTTTTTCAGCAAAGTTATAAGTATCAAATTGTGGAAGTTCTAGATCTCTTATTTAACAAAAGAAAAAAAAGTTCACATATAAATGTTCATATAGATTAATCTGTACCTCAAACCATTATAAATCTTTGACGAAAGAAATCAAAGTTCACAAGTTGTAAATCCAACGGTGAAACTCTGACTAGCAACGATGGAGGTAAGTCAAAAAAAACTTGGCAGTCTAGGGAGTTTTAAGAGGAGAAGGACAGTTTTGAATTGGGCGGTGGCTTAGGGGCGTGAGGCAGTGAAGGCAACGGAAAGAACGGTGAAAACCGCCGTACAACCAGCCAGGACATTTCCCAGATTTCTTTCACCTATAAAATAGGTTGTTTAAATATTTAGGCAACACCAAAAAATTGACAGAAATATTGGCTTTTAAAAAAGATAGATAATGGATCATGGGAAATGTTTTACCCCATTTCATTTCCAATACTTAAATTCCTTCGGATGACAACGGAAAATGAGGAAAAAGTAATTAGAGAGTGATAAGCTGATAGGAATTGTTCCTTTTATACCTAAAGTGAATATCTATATGATTTGAGAAGAGTTCCCATGATTCATTAGGAAATGTTGTGATAATGACTTCAAGGGCAAATTAGGAATTATGTCCTGTAGGTTGAAAAAACATGTGTTTACGAATGTGAGTTAAGGCATATTCTTAAAATAAAAGGGGATTGGGTCAAGTGAATTGAGCCCAAATAGAATGGTCGAATAGACTACTCCCATCATAAGCCCCCAGAAAGAATTAATAAATGGGTTATGGTTCTTCGATTTTAAATCGTCGCTTTTATTTGGGCGAAAAACTGTGCAGCACTTCCCGAGAAAGAATTTGGGCGACACCGATTTAGATACTGTCGTTTCGATCGATATATTAAAGCTTTCAATTTTTGAATTTAGCTCACAATGTTCATCTTCCTTCGCAGATCTTATCCTCGTTTTCCATAGTTTTACACTATTTATCATGATGTTGACTCCTAGGGTAAACACTTCTAAAGCAGCTTCGCAGAAGGGTTCGAATGCTAGTGCTTCCAAATAAGGTAGTTTTTCTCGCTTTAAAGTTAGAATTATCCATCCCAAAGATAATCTTGTGGATTGTTCTATTCTGTTTCCTTATGTAAATGAGGCTGAATTTGTTGATCGCATGAAGAAACATTATCGAGCTGCCGAAATGCTTCATTTGTATGACCGTAAGGATGAAGAACAAATTTGTGAACTAGCGGTTGTCAAACATCCTTCTAAAGTTCGCTATAATCAGCTTGAGGCTACAAGGAAGGAGTTTGTGATCCCCAATAATTTTAGGGTTAGGGCACCAAGCACCAAGGAGAGGGCCCATATACCCCAAGAGGATGGATGGCAGTCTATCAGGATCAACCTAAAGCTGGTTTGAGGTTTCCCCTAAATAACATGATTTTAGATGCTACTAGTTATTGGGGAATTGATACCAGTCAGCACCTAACAGTGTAAGGGTTATTGTGTTTTTTATCTTGATGTGCAAATGCTTTGGTGGCCTACCAGTTTAGCATTATTCTACAAGTTTTTTGACATAAAACCAGTTAGAGATGGATCTGGGTCACATACATTTCAAAGAAAAGTTGGCGTAGTAGAGCTTGTGAAAAATTACCACGGTCTATTCATTGATGAAAGAGACCATGTTTTATGTTACTAGAGATGCTCTTGAAAGACCTTGGAATAGGGTGAAGAAGATTTCAAATCTGTCTATTCATTCTAAACATACTTTTATGGAGGAATGTATAAAAACTATCCAAGGATATTGCTTAGGGATGCTTCTGAGGGAAGGAAACTGGGGTGAAGACCTGATGAAGGATGTTGGGTTTTTATGTTTGGGAAGAATGCAGCCTTCATGAATTGAGTTAGTATTAGGATGTGATACTGACTAAATAAGAATGTTTATAGTTTTGACTAATTATTGGATGGTACATTGAATTGTATTTAAATTGTCAATTCTGTACTTTTGGTAGGGAGGTTGATGTTGCTCAGTATGGCTGAAGCTGCAACAAAATTGAAGGTTCTACCCCCGCGAGCTGATTTGGGTGATGACTGTAAGAATATTTATGTTTTGTAATATGTATGTATATATGCTTGAACTTTCTTATAAAATTTTTGTATTGAAATAGGGGAACGTCCTTTGTTTCCCTATTGGACTAGAGACAGGAGGAAAGAGAGAAAAAGAAGGCAGATATATCTGCTGGGGGTGTTATGCCGACAGGTGAATCTGGGGTGATAGTGTTAGTATATGCCCTAAGACCAATTGACTCACATTTATGATTTATGAAGCATTTATTTTTGAATTGTATTTTATGCTCTTGGTCATCAAGTATGTGACTTGATAGTAAAACCCTTATAGCCAATAAAATACTATTCTTATTTGTCCCTAGTTTATCACATCTTGTAAACTAGTATGAAGTTGATTGATGGTCAAGTTTTACTGATCATGAATATGAGATATAAAATCAATTCATAGATACATATTGAGAATATTGTATTGGACATGACCCAAAGTGAAGAAGAAATATTACATGGGTTTAAGTTATAAGTATTTCTTCTCAGTTTTATATTTGGTGTCCTTTAACCTAATGCTTCTAATGTTTCCTGCATGGGGAGAAAATATGTTTTGACATAGTCAAACATCACTTTTAATTAGGTGATTATTATGACTATTGGTTGTCTTATTTTCTCGTCATGGCTTGAATATTGGAGATAATGAAAGGGATTTGTCCCTCTCTTTTTAGAGAGAGATATCCATGGGCACCTTGATAAGGAAGACTGGAAAATATGCATGGTCATGCTCAAATAAGTATTAATAAGGTGTTATTAATATTATTTGTTGGAACAGTCTGCCTGGTGATCAAGTAAATGGTTAATTAAGTTTTATAAGGATGACTTGATCCATGCCTTATACTTAATTAGGATATCGTGTGACAAAAGGACTAAATATTAAATCTGATGCTAGGTTATTATTACATTTACTTAACTTGGGTAAGCATAATGTCTTGCTAGAGGCCGCTTATGTTTTGTGAATAAATGTCTAGGACATTTTTCATTCACTGCTAACGTTAAGTGAACCTACAGGGTCACACGCATAGACGATCTTGTGAGCATAATGTCCACGTTCAATGAATCTAGATTGTGTCCAGATTTGTTGAACGTATACAAAAGGGGAATCAGATTCCATATTGTATTTTCTGGTAAGTTAATAAGTAATTAATTTTATTTAATCGAATAAATGAAATTAATTACTTAATGTTACTCATCCAATCGTTGGATGATTATAGGAATAGACGGACGAGATTAAACTGTCATTAGATGACAGTTAGGGTTTTGACATTGACAGCTATAAAAGGTTATGTTAACCTTTTCTTTGTGGCCGTCCTTTATCTGATTAAATAAAAACAAAACCCTAAACCCTAGAACGGCGATATAGTATCTAGCCTCCTCTCTCTGAAATACGACCGATTACCAGATAGTCATGATCAGTTCTGAACAGTTTTCAGAACACAGCAAGGGCTAGCATCCCGATCGCTTGCAGAAGAGTTCGTCGCGTGGATACCAGTAGAGGGTGAAGCGTACAAAGTAGCGCCTCCACAATGAAGAATAAAAAACATTGAGGTAATTTCTATCCAATCGGTTTTCTAGTATGTGCAAATCCTGTTGGTGGATTTCCGTAGTTTTATTTTATTTTGTTTTTGCCTACGAATTCCAACAAATAGAGGTGGTTGAACTAGTACCTCCGAAAAGGCAGAAAAGGAGTGATTCAAGAAAAAGGAAGGGGGTGATGCACTCGATCCCGGAAAATCAAATTATAACAAGGAGTGAGAACGTTGAAGCTCCTGAAGTTGGTGAAAATGAGGAAGACACCTTGGAACCCGCAAGAGGGCATGAAGAGACCTTGGAGAGTTGTTGATTGATTTCCCGATATGGACAGTGAGTTTTAAGATGAAGAGGTCCAATCGGGGGAAAAGGGTTACCCATGAGGAATCATTTGCAGACTCATTTGGGACGAGGACGGCTTTAGATGTGACTCCCGAGGAGATGATAGGAGAATTTATGTTGAACAGTGTGCAAGAAAGTTCAATTTGTGTTGTGTTAATGACCATTTCTTTGGTGAGTATGGTGTATGACACTTATGTTTTTTGTCACAGAACTTTAATATTTTGAATCAAGTTGTGTAGCGCATGATCCACAATTGGGTTGTGGAGAAGCGGTTGTCTGATACTTACAAGAAAAATCTTGAACAAAGTAATTGAGAAAAGGGAATTACTATCAATCGGGTAAAGGTATTGGAGGGGAAGATTTCTGACTTGGAGGCGTCGAATTTGAAGTTAACTAAAACTAATGCTTCCTTAACGGAAATAAACGAACAATTAGCAGATGAGTGTGTCGTTAAATGTATCGAGTTGTGATGTTTAAATGAAGTGTTAGTTCAATCACAACGAGAAGTCGGTGAGTATAAAAGGGAATTAGCATGGAAGAATCAAAAAATTGAGGCGATGACTATAGAACTCTCTGATCTACTAGATAGCAAAGGCAAACTTACTTCCAATTGTGAAGGAGAAGATCACCGGAAAATTTTGTGAGTCGGTATCAGGTGGTAATTGGTTTTTACTGATTGGCTATGCTGATGGTGAGCTATACTTTGACTGAGTTGGTTGACGCAATCCGCAATGACAATCCCGGTGTCAAGATGCCTTATGTTGTAGATATATACTACAATAAGGAGGCTAAATACCCTGAGTTATCAACTTTAATTGAGTATGGAGGTAGAGAGGTCTACGACGAATTTGGACGATGAGTCAGCCAATGGAGACCCGGGAAGATAATGAGGCCTCGATTGCTGGTAGCCAGAATGCTCCGGGCAAGGCGTCAACAGAAGTCCCTAAGACTAGGACAAGTGATCAAGCTCTTGTTGATCGACCTGATAGCATGCTACAAATGAGCCCTAATAAACCTGGAGAAGTGCGAAGTGAGGGTATCGAGGAGGATCAGTCAGGAACCAACCTCCCCAATACCCCATCTATGACTACTCGTGGCTCGAAGGACTATACCATTGGTTATGAAATATCAGGAAGTGATCAAGTTCCTGATGCGGTTTTGTCTAAAGTTGGTGGCAGTGGACGCCAATTGAAAATCATTGATGTGGTGGTCGTATCGGGGCAGATGCCAGGGCATAGTACCCATTTGGAGGAGGTTACGTTGCCTCGCAATTTGTAGAAAGATTCCTTGGTGGGTACAAGCAAAGATTAAGTGGAGTTGTTCCTCGGTAGGTCTTAGTTTGACCTTTATTTAGGGTGAAGTTGTAGCCACCCAAATTTGAACTTTGTTGTAATTTTGTAGACCTTTTTATTTTTATCTTTGAAATAGATGTATCGGGTTTTTTATTCTCGTTTAATAGATGCATCTTGTTTTTGTATTGCACCTTTTCAATTTACCATGGTTAGTTTTGTTTAACCGTGGTAAAATTGAACGTTGTGGATGGTGAAAGATGTGATTGAAAGATAATTTGTAACCTTTCTATGTCAGAAGAATTTAATAGAAACTTTGAGGTTTGTATATGTGTAAGAGTGTGATAGGCCCTCGGTTAGGTTTCCAAGGGTAATAATTATTATTACAGCCATAAAAAGAAAGTAAGGAGTGAAACGTACCTATACGTGGCCTTTTGGCCGTCCTTGCAATTTGTTGTCTTGTATTAAGCATTATATCATTCATTTCTGAGTAATCCCCTTTAACCTCTAATTTTTCTTTTGTTAATTGAGAGTATGAACATTACTTCACCCCTATCGATAGTACTGAGATTCTTTGTGTGGCCCCTCTAGCTCTTTATTTTCGAGAGTTGTTTCTTGAGTTGCGCATATGTTGCACCCATTTTCATCACACTGAAATATATCTTAATGTTCCTCTTATGGCTTTCTTGAAGAATCATCGACACTATTCTTTTGAGCATTTTGTATCGATGTTGAAGGTTTATCTGGGGCTTCGAGGAGAGGCTGTGGAGTTGGAGTTGTACGTTGTTTAGTACTGTCATAAACTGAACATAATATATGATCAGTTTAAAGAGAAAGTCAGGGCCACTCATGTGCCGTAATATGCATCAATCTCTTTCATAGTTGTTTTGAAGAGGTGTTTGTGTACATTGGCAGATGTTCTCCAACGATGGCAGTGTTTTTAGCCCTGGATGGCCTCATTCATAAGGAGAAGCAGATCAGGAAGAGGAAGTGATTGGAGGCTTTCCCGGAGTGATGACATATATCTTTTTTATATATTTTTGTAAAGGGTAGGCCCCTGCCGAGTTGCGCATTTTGTGCTTCACGGTCCTTGATCATCGGGATCGCAGAACTTTTGTGTTTTGCCCTGTCGGGTTGGCTTCTCAATAGGTTAATCACATGACAATGGCTCCGCTGGCCCTTATTTTTGGTAATTGTTTTTAATAGGTAGTTTGGCAGATAGGCCATTATAAATATATATATATATATATGAAAGATTTTTTGGTTATTTGGGAATTTCTTTTCGAGTTTGTTTATCTTACATTTTTATTTGTGCTTGTTGTTCAAACATATAAATTTAATGTACCAAAGAATCATGAGGTTTGAATGTAATATGCTAGTAAGGGGTATATTATGTGTGAGGTACTTTGTTAGTAGAGTGGTATAGTAAAGTATGTCAAATCTGGAAAAAGGTTTGTGTTTGTTCGAATCTTTGTATATTTTGTACAAGAAAGATGTGTGTTGTTTCTATCTTCTAGATAGTATCATGTTACGGGGAGATGTATTGATAATCACGTATAGCCATTATGGTAGCTACTTTAAAAGTGTAAGAATATATGCGTATCAACAAAAAAATTGAATGTGTATTTAATATTTTGTAATATACTCAAATACAACTTATTGTTATATGAGATAACTTCTAAGGAAAAAATTTTCTGAGGTTTAAATTGCCATGTCCTTACTAGAATTTTTCCTTCGAAATCTTGCAATTTGTAACTCCTGTACCATTGCCTTTGATTACCTCGTATGGTCCTTCCCAGGTAGAATCTAACTTTCTGTTGGGGTCCACTCTACTAACTTCATTTTTCCTTCAGATTAAGATTCCCTCTCTAATAGTTGACAGCTTAACTTTGGCATTATAATACCGGGCAGCCTGTCTTTTGTAATGAGCATCCTGTTTGGTTATCTATTCTCTTATTTCATCAATGAGAACCAAGTGCTCATGTATAAGCTGATCATTCTGATCTTCATTGAACGCGACATTCTGAAGGGACTTGTTTCCAATCTCTGACTGGATTATTGCGTCTACCCCGAAACAAAGATTAAATAGTGTCTCTCTTGTAGCTTTTCTTGGTATGGTTCTGTAGGACCATAAGACATTCGGCAACTCTTCCAACCATTTTCCTTTCAACGCGTCGATTCTTTTCTTTAGTTATTGTAGAATAGTACGATTTGTGACCTCTGTTATTCCATTTGTCTGAGGATATCCTATAGATGTGAATCTTTGTTCAATACCAAGTTTTTCACAGATATCACAAAATTCCTTGGAGGAAATTTCTTTCCATTGTCCAAAATTAAAATTTTCAAGATGTCAAATCCGCATATCACATCCTTATAGAAAAATTCCTTAACTTTTCTTGTTGTGATTGTTGCCAATGCTTTCACTTCAATCCATCTAGTGAAATAGTCTATTGCGATGACCAGATGATTTTTCCCACTTATAGCTTTAGGGAATGGTCCTAACAGGTTAATCTCCCATTGAGTAAAAAGTATCAGTGTGCCGAAAGTATAGTACTCTAACATTTTGATGTGGCATGTGGTGCGTGTCTTTACCAAATTCATGGAGTCCTCTTTCATGGTTGGCCAATATTATCCATATCGCATTGTGTTTCCTAAACTCTTGATCTAATGTGAGAGCCACATATTTCTCCATGTATCGCCCATAAGATGTATTTACCATCTTCTTCATTGACACAATTAAGTAGAGGCCAATTAGCTATCATCCTATATAGTTGATCAGCAACAAATACATATCGGGCAAAAGTTGTTCGTATCTTTCGTGCTTGTGTCGGATCGTTTGGCAATTTTTTATGTAAAATGAAATCTCGAATAGGTGTTGTCCAGTCTTTGATGACATCAGTCATACAAATATCCTTGCCAATACTTTTCTTTGATAAAGATTCTATCCATGTTCCTTCAATGGGCTCCTCAGTACTTAGCTTCGAAACCATATCTGTTTTTGTATTTTGTTCCCTTGCTACCTTCTTAAAGTTTACACACGTGAATTCAGATATCAAATGTTGAACACATGCAAGGTATTGCTTCATATTTTCTTCTTCAACTTCAAATATTCCTGTTACTTGCCCAATAACCACTTGTGAATCGCTTTGAACCAAGATGTGTTAGTTTCAAAGTTTTAGCTATACGTAAACTGCCAAGAGAGCTTCTTATTCTACCTGATTGCTGTTAATGGGGAACAAAAATTTCATAAGTATGCATATTGATGTCCATCTGGATCTTCCAATATAAAACATGTGCCTTTAGTGTTTTCCCCCGTGGAACCATTGGTGTGTAGTGTCCAAGTGTCTAGAGTTTTGATAAAGCTCAGTTGGGAAATTTCTTGTGAGTTGTCGGGGAATGCTTGACCTTTATTGTTTTGTAGGGAGAGAAGTCAATTTGATATTCACTTAACTCCAACGCCCATTTTGAGGTCCGTCCCAATATGTCGGGCTTATGTAAAACATGTTGTAACGAGGTATTTGTTAATATCGTAACAGCATGCGCCTGAAAATTAGGTTTGAGTTTTCATGCTATTATAATTAAACAAAGTAAATGTTTTTCCAGAGAACTATAACGTTCCTCTGGACCGTGCATTACATAGATCACATAGTAAATAGGTTTTATGTTACTATTACGTAAAGAACGTAAAACATAAATAATCACTTTGGAGTGAAAGCCAAATACAAATAGTGTTTCTCCTATTACTGGGGTAGCAAGAAGGGGAGGAAAGATAGATATTCTTTTAGCTTTTGGAAACTGGAAGAAGTCATCGCAATCTATTCAAATTTAAATGGGTGCCTTAAAATTTGATAGAAAGGAAGGTTTTTCTCTACAGCTCGCATGAGGAATCTGCCAAGGGAAGCCATCCTTCCCGCTAGCTTCGGACTTCCTTTATGGTCTTTGGTTCAGACATTTCTTGAATAGCCTTAATCTTCGCTGGATTCGCTTCTATCCTCTTTTGTGAGATCATATATCCAAGTCACTTCCCTGAAGAAACTCCGAAAGTGCATATCTTGGGATTTAGCTTCATGCCAATCTTGCAAAGTTTGTCAAAAACTTCCTTCAAATAAATTGTTGCAATGTCTTCATCTTTTGATTTAACAATTATGTCATCCATGTATACTTCTACTGTCTTCCCAATAAGTCTTTCGAAAGCATTATTCTTGGATTCTTAGAATTCAGCCCCTGCATTTTTCAATCCGAAAGGCATGCGAGTATAACATTTGATGCCATCGTCAGTTATGAGGGTCGTTTTTGGCATATCAGCCTCTGCCATCAAGATCTAGTGATATCTTTTATATGTATCTAAAAAAGATAAAAATTCATGTCCTACAACAGAGTCAACCAACTGGTCAATGCATGGGAGGGGGAAAGGCTTTTTAGAAATGGCCTTATTTAAATCAGTAAAATAAATGCAAACCCTCCACACTCTTCCCAGTTTTGCCACTACTTATTGGTTAGACAAGCATTTCGGGAAATCAATTGCCTTTATTTTTCCGGCTTTCAACAACTCTTGGACTTCTTTTTTTATTATTTCTTGTTGTTGCTTTGCAAATGCCATTTTCTTCTAAAAACCCAACTTTGATCCTTTTGGGATTCCCAATTTGTGTTCCTCGAATCCTCTGTGGACAATGCCGAGGTCGGTAGAAGACCATGCGAAAATATCTTGTACTCAATAAGTAATTTAGCTAACTTCATTCGAAGATCTACGGGCAATACTTTCCCGATCCTCACTGTCGGCTCTGTTTCAATTGATCCATAACAAATAACTCATATTCTCCATCTGGTTCAATCTTGGGCATTTGGTTGTCTTCGGTAGATCTTCCTCTTTTTCAACTTCCTACATTGTGGCAAAGTAGCATTCTTAGGCCGCCTTTTGGTCACCATAAATCGTATAGATTTCTTTACCCATCAGGATATCCATGGAAAGGTCACATGTAGAAATTTTTACTTGAAATTAATTCAGAGTAGACCTACCCATGATACAATTATATGGTGATGATGCAGAAACAATGAGGAATTCCCACCATGTAGCTTATATCTTTAATCAAAACAAGGAGTGTGATTTTCCCCTCAGATTTGATTGTTTACCCCATAAAATCTACTAATGGGGTGCATAAGGGACGACTTTGTCCCATGGGATTCCCATCTGCTTGAAAATGTCTTTGAAAAGGACATTCACTAAACTTTCAGTGTGCACTAAAATTCTCTTAACGAGGTATTGATCAATGGTCATGGTGACGACCAAAGGATCATCTCCATGATTTTCACGAGTTCTCTTCCTTGAGGACGGTAAGCTAACATCCTAGATAATGTTTATTACCTCTAAATTTGCATAAGAGGAAGGGTCGGATTTAGTGGTCCTCTTATCACTATTCCAAGGCTTTTTCGTGTCATCGGACCCTGAAGACCACTTCGCCGATGCATCATCAATAAACTCTTTGAGCTTCCCGTTACATATTTCCTACTCAATGGCCTTCTTCTGTCATTGCATTGTTTCGTGTCATGGCCATGATCTTTATGGAACCGGCAGTATATTGCTTTATTCTTTTTACCGAGAGGAGAAAGCATTTTTGTAGGTCTGTTCAATATTCCCAGGGACTCCACCTGTTGTAAAACATCTAATCTAGGAATTTTAAGGGGCGTATAGTTATTATCGAGAAGTGTCAAACTTCTTTGGTCCCAACCGGTCATGCAGTATAGGTTTTTGCCTGTGATCAAGATATCTTAGTTTCTTTGAAGCTTGTATCTCCTTTACTTCATTGTCCAAATCTCTCTTCCGACAAACATAGTCATCCACATAGATTAATCGTTCTATATTTTCAGCAGATCAGATACAGTAGTCAGCTCCTACTCAGCCAACTTCCGAGAGAAGGTCTGGTTAGTTAACCATGCATGTATCCTTGTATAAATTTTCATTCAGATAGGTTAGCAATTTCCTGAGCTGCCTAATTGATCGGTCATGAAATCACGTATCGTTTCGTTTGGGTGTTGTCGTCCGCTTAGTAAGAAATCTGAAGTTGGCCTAAAAATAAATTGCGGGAGGAAATTTTGGATAAACTTCTGTCCCAACTCTCTAAAACTATTAATGCTCCTTAGTGGCAGATGTGCATACCATGCCAAGGCTTTCCCATCTAAAGAACTCGGAGACATAAGACAACACGTGTTGTCAAAAGCGTCATACACATATATCTGAGAAACATATCGCATAGTGTGCTCCTTCGGATCACTAGAGCCATCGTATGTACTGAGCTTGAGATGAGAGAAATCGCTGGGAACTTTCACACAAGCGTATTGTTCGGACAGCGAATTGTGCTAGAAAAAATCCTAACTGCCAAAATCTACTATCATAGAAGGAGTTATCTGTGTAAGAGTTATGTTGACCAGATCATGGATCATCTGTGTCGGTGGCATGGGAGACGTTTACTGATAAGAAGTTCCTCCTTCGAAAGCAAATTTTGATGGAAATGACGGAGAAGGAAAAGTAGTGGGGATATATAGTGGTGGATTTGGCACAAACGAAGAAGGGATTGTCTCTGGGGATGGTTGAGAGGCAGGCATGCTAGCTTGTGACGCTAGCATAGTCTACAAAGAGATCAACAGAGTCTATAATTGAGCAATTTGATATGAATTCAAATTGGCCATTATAGAGCCAGTATTTTGGAGCATGAAAGAGGGCTATCCAGTGCCCATCATTTGTGGAAAAGACGAGGAGCAGACAGTGTTGCTGTTGTTGTTTGCAAGGTTGGAGGATCATAAGGAACGTCATCAAATGGTGAAGAATAAGACGCCATGATTAATTAAGGATTCCAAAATAATTGTATATGAAAGGAAAGAACATGGCGGGCACCAAATAATGTCTCCTGGGAGACTGTCCTTTCACCAATTGTCCTGCACAAAAGGAAAAAAGGATAACCGGAGAGGGCTTTATCCCTATTTCACCTCCTATGTTTAAATCAATGGAAAGCAGGGAAAATGTAATGAGAGAGTTATAAGATGCTAGTATTGTACCTTTTATAGCTAAGGTGAATATTCTTGTGACTCAAGAAGAATTCCTGTGATATCATTAGGAGATCTTGTGATAATGACTTCAAGGGCAAATAAGGAATTATGCCCAGATAGGTTGAAAGAGCATGTATTTAGGCATGTGGGTTAAGACATATTCTTAAAATAAAAAGAGATTTGGCCAAGTAAATTGAACCCAAATGGAATGGCAGAATATGATGCCCCATCAATAGAGAAATTACCTTTATTCAACCCTTGAACTAAAAAAAAATATTGTGATTCTCTATTGGCTAGCTTCAAACGGCAGCTGGAATTTCAGGTAAAAGGCGGCAATTATCGACGGCAGATAAGATAAGGTGGAATGGAATTTTTTTGTCTGAGTTTTGGTGAAAGGGGAGAAGTGAGGAGTTTCGTGCAAAGGTTCGGGTTGGGGGACATTAATAGGGCAACTTTTTTTTCCTTTTTTTATACCTTTAAACAAAACCACATCGTTTCTTAATTACTTTTGAGCTTAGTTTCCTTGATATTTTTGGCGGAATGTCTTGATATAATTTGGCTTCGTGCTAACAAAGGTTAGGGTAAATAAAAATAATAAAAATATATTTCATATTATTTCTATTAAACAAAACGGCTCTAATTGAAGAAAAAAATATTTTTGGAGCTTATTTGAATTTTTTTCAAAATTTGGAAGAAAAATAAGTTTATACCTCAAGAATATTTCAGATATTCAATTAGGGAAATTTTCTCTAAATTTAGAAGAAATTTTCAGATATTTAAAAAAAAATCATTTCAAATATTCAATTAGACCCCATTATTTTGTTTAATACAGTGATGGTGAGTTGAGTAACTGAAATTTTTTTTTTAATTCCTTTTGTAAGTCATTTGAGACTCACGTATTTTTTATTATCATTTTTTGTCGTAGAATTAATGAACGAAGGTTAAAACTTTTTACAAATAAATATTCTGAAAAAGAAAATGAAAATGAAAATTAAGTGTTAAATTATAAACTATAAAATATTAAGTTTCCTCTCCTCCCACCAATTTTATGAGAAAAGCAACAAATGAAGACAAAATTATACATGAACTAAGTGATACTTTTAAATTACTGAGCATGAACTACTATTTTTTGGTTTGACATAGTCTTATGCTTTGGATTTCTTTTGTTTTATCCTATAGTGACTATGTGTTGTTTGAATGTTTTTCTGGTGTTGTCAACTTATTTATTTCAAATAATCTTTGCATGTGTTGGTATGTTGTGGAGGACTTGATTTTGAACCAAACAATATTAAAGGGGAGATTATTAGGAAATTAGTTTCCTAATATTATGTTGAAGATATTTGTTGACATAATTTATTTCTATCTTAGCAAAGTTATCTGAAATATTAGTACTTATCTTCTTAACTTTATTCTCATTTTTCTCCAAGATAATCTTTGAAGACTTGAAGATTTATCTAAATGTTTTTTAATTTAGAAGTTTTTGATGAAGTTATTAGAGGATTTGGTACTGCTATTGATGATAAAGAAGTCAAGTTGGAGTAAAAGTCTTTTCTCTCAACATAAGAGTTTTTTAAGCTATTTTATATGGAAGCTTTCTGGCATTTTGATATAGTTGTACAAAATAAACACCTTAAGTTTTAATTACTAGCCTTTAAAAATATTTTATTTATTTATTAAACATAATTATTATATTTATTTTATTTTATTTTGGTGATAAAGAAAAAGAAGCCCATTAAAAGAGTATTCCACAAAGGAAGAAGAGGGACAGGCCGAAAATTGACAAAGAAAAGAGGAAGTCCATCATAAGCAGGCCCACGGCAAGAAAAAGAATAGGAAAGGAGAAATCCAAGAAAGAAAAAGAAATAGCTGCTTTAAAAGAAGAAGCAGGTGCGCAAGGAAAGAGGGAGGAGAGAAGCTGCAGGAAGCGACTGCATGGTACGGAAAATAAGTAAGCAGCAAAGCAAGAAGCGACTGAAAAAGTAGTTGCGTGGCAGCAGAAGAGCTTGCAGAAGAAGAATTCGGACGACGCAGCAAGAAATCGTACACGCAGAAAAAATTCGGTAGAAAGAGGAGAAATTTCGCATCGACTTCAATGGGAAGAAAACCAAGATCTACCTCAAGAATTGGTTCTTTCTTTCCTTTTAATCATGAACTAATTTCTTGTTAGAATCTTGATGAAACTCTAACCATGTGACTTTGGTTTATTTAATTTTGGGAGATTTATTATATTATTTATGTGATTACATATCTTTAGATGTTTCTTGTTTGATGCAATTAATTCTTTGTGATTGTTCTTGTAGAATAATTATTTGGGTTAATTGATAATTTTATCCATACTTGATTCTTGTAGTCTTGAATATGAGAGTTATGTGATTTTTGCAAGTATATAGTGGGTTGTAGAATTGAATAGTTCATGCAAATTTTAGATGATTTATGTCATAGAATTGAATAATTCATGCTAATGGTTAGATGGGTTATGTCATGCATTTAAGCATAATATATTTCTCTAGTGAACCGAAGCTTGTAACCTAGATTACCACATAAAGGTCTAATCTTTTCTCCTAAATAAAATTAAATCATTGTTATATAGGTTAGTGGTGTATTCAAGGTTCTAAATCATCTCTTTGGTTAAGCTCCTGTTATCTTTAATTTAGTTATTTTATTTATTAGTTTTATTTAATTTAGGAATAAATTTTAGATAATATAATTTGATTCTTCTTTTATAAAATTAATTTAGGAAGATAATAATTTAAGTAGTTAAGTCTTTCTCTATGGTTCGATACCCTGATACTACCATATTACATTGATCTTGTGCACTTGCAAGTATTGGGTTTAAAGCTTAGTTAGAAAAATTCCAACCACATTTCTTGCTCAAGAAATTGGGAGTGCATACACATATGATAATAGTGAGAGAGTTTGGATATTTTTCAGAAGCTTTCATTACTAAAAAATCAACTTGTAACTATATTGTGCTGTGTCACTGAAATCTACCCAGCACCATTCTATTTTCAGTGTTGAATTGTAATAGTTAGTTGTTGGGTTGGTTAGATTTCTTTTGAAAATTATAATGTTGTCGGGGGTGTTAGACTGAGTGTTGATAGTCTAATACGCAACTAAGTTGTGTCAAACAACCGGTGTTTTGCTTGTGTTGGAATTGTGTTCTTGTTAGAGCTGTATAAACTGTTACTTTGTATCTTTCTAATAATAGTGAATCTGGTCAATGATCATAACTCCACAGATGTAGGCTTTCATAGCAGAACTATGTTACAAATTCTCTATCTTTGTTAGTTATCTTTTTTGTTGTGTTACCTGTGTTAACAATATGTTTATTGCTTTAACACGACATAAACAAATTTTTTCAAAAATTTATTTTGAGTGTTTTAACTGCATAATGTGTATTAATCATATTTTCAACCTTTTAGAGACAATGATGTGTTATCTTTTGTTTTTCCTCCAATTCAAATGAATCAAACTAATTGCTTTTGCTAAAAGGAAATTCTCACCTAATTTTGGGTACTTCTTTTGGCACGAAGAACTTGGCACTATTTTAGCACTCCTTTGGATAAGATTAAAGGGTTTGCCTTAAGAGAATGAAAGTAAAAATATCTTAGCAAAAATAAAATAAAAAAGAAAGTAAAAATATCTCGAAATTTTTAACACTTTTCATACCTTAAATTTTTAGGCCCAACTTGAATCCATTTTTATTTTAAAAGGGAATATGTATTTTTTGTAAGTGGTGATTTGTTTATAAGGGTAGAAGTGTATCTCAAAATGAAAAAATGAGAATTTTTATTTTAAAAAGGTATCAAGATACGTATAGCTAAAAGTCGCTTTATTCTCAAATGGTTCTCAAACTTCCACTAAGAATATGCCTCATGATGTAATGCGAACTATTTTTTTGAATTTGAAAAATATATAATTTCATTTTTTTTTAATTTTTTTAAAATATTAAAGGTGATTTTACACACATAATGTTCTTGTGCAAAAATTTATGATTTGTCCAATATATGCTTAAATGTATGCTTATATGGAATATAGTTTAAGCCTAATAAATATTATAAAATTTAAAATTTTATATGAAAATGAAAACTTTAATAAAAATAAAATTTTAAATTAAAAACTTAAGGTGCATATTAGATTACACACCTGGGATTTGTTTAATCGGATTCTTTACCCACTGCTACTAGAAAACATCAAAAAGATCAAACAACTTGCCAACTTGAATGAGTCCTTCCCACCGTTGCTTTTACTGAGCTCGAATCTCATGTACCACGTCTAATTTGATATATTTTATTAATACAACGTAATAAATAAAAGATAAATTTTAAGAGAAAAAGATAAATCTTGAAAGAAAAATATATTATGAAAAAAAGATAGTACATAAAATGGTACACAAAGTAGTACGGAGAATCCTTTGCCGCTTTTAATGTACATAATAAAGGGTCATTAAATTTCTTCCAAAGCAGACAGAGCTATTGAAGGTCTCTCATCTCCTTCCTTCTTTGCTTTGACATCAGGGATGAAAATAAATACCAGTAATAAATATTGTTAGTTATTTAAAATAACTATCCTTTATATTTATATATATAGGCGGTTAATAAACCCAACTTGGGAATCTATATGTATAGCGCGAAAAAATTTTAAAATTTTCATTTTTGAATGTAAAATTTCTGCAACTTCAACAAATCATCTAAACTCTCTCTAAAAGCACAAATTTCAACTATAGATTTACGAATATACGATTGTTGTAATCTGAAAAACCGTTAGTACTTCAATCCATACTCATTTATTTACATTTTTATCGTTGAAAATTTGAAAATATCCCTTGAATTGAAAAAAATGACATTTTTTGAATGAGAAAATTTCTACCCGAAAATGGTCAAATCGCCCAGACCAGCGACCGGAGCCATTTCGGGTTGCCTGGTCCAGTGACTGGACTGGTAACTGATCATCTGGTCTGGCGAGCCTACTCTTCCGCGATCTCTAGTTCTGGCGGTTCGAATCAGCTCAGATGCCAATTTCTGGGCGAAAGCGGTTTTTTTTTTTTTTACATTTGTTTATGATTATGTTATTATAATTAATGATCATGTTATTTTTTTAAAGTTATGATTATGTTTATGTTTATTTGTTTAATTTAGAGTTTATATTATAATAATTAATTTTTAATTTTTTAACATTTGTTTATGATTATGTTATTATAATTAATGATTATGTTATTTTTTAAAGCTATGATTACGTTTATGTTTATTTGTTTAATTTAGAGTTTAGATTATGTTATTTAATTTATTTAATTTTTTATTTTTTCACATTTGTTTATGATTATTTTATCATAATTAATGATTATGTTATTTTTTTAAAGTTATCATTACGGTTATGTTTATTTGTTTAATTTAGAGTTTATATTATGTTATTTAATTTGTTTATTTTTTTAACATTTGTTTATGATTATATTATTATAATTAATGATTATGTTATTTTTTAAAATTATCATTACGTTTATGTTTATTTGTTTACTTTAGAGTTTATATTATGTTATTTAATTTGTTTACGTTTATTAGGGTGCCTGTGGGTTTGACTGATTGTATAATTTTGTTTATTTAGAGTTTATGTACGATTTATATGAATAATACGACTTTATAAACAAATGTCATAAACAAATTGCATAAATTAGGGTTTAGGGTTTAGGATATTTCAGGTTATATATTGAAAGATTTTATGTGTTTAGGGTTGATACAATGTAATAAAAAAGTGTGAAGTGTTCAAATGGGCTAATAAATATAACTATAATCAATTTAGCTTAATGCTTGGCTTTAACTAAATAATGTAAAGATGAAGACAAATGCATTACTTGTATCGTGTAAAAAAGATTTAAATAATATAAGAGATGAATTAGACAAATATGATGTAATGTGATTGAGGAAAATGTTTGGTAATTTGTTTAGATGGTTCGGCCTAGAGCACGTAGGGGTGATGATGATTTAGGTCCTGTGACAGACAGGACCAGTCGGATTAAAGGTCATGCAGTGACTGCATCATCCCGTGGTGTGAGGAGATGCCACAGTACTTCAGACATACCGTCCACTCCTGCACCATTTGGACCGGGTTTATATTATGACCCTGATACACTGGGGTCCTCCACCCAGCCACCCCCTATACCATTTAGGACCCATCCTCTAACCACATCACACTATTCATACACCCCCGTAACTTATGACCCTTATGGATATTCTCATCCACTACATACATTATATGATCCATATGCACATGCTCCTTCTCTGCCTCTCCGTATGCCTGGTCAAGATCGGACACAGTATTTTTCTAAAACTCATATTCCATTAAATGAGGTCAGGTGGTCCAGGGTTGCAAATAGGTATCCAGTTCTTCAAGTAGCTTATGGCATCCGTCCCAGTGGACTCATCTTACAACGGTGCTGACTATGGAACCAATGATTGTGGCAATCCCTCATCTGCTGCTGGATTGGGTAGGGATTCTAGTACATCAGGGGATGGTGATAGGACTCGGTCCAAGGAGCCTGTCATGGTTGGTTCCCTTCACATTCATGATGGTGAGGATAATGAGGATGAGCCTAAGGATATGGTGGTGATGATGATGATGATGATGATGGCGACGGTCACGGTGACGATGACGAGCCTGTTCTTGTGGCTCATGCCTCATGGTCCGGGTTGTAGGCCTGCTCCAGAGAGGGAGAAAGGGTTGACTGGCAGTTTCATGTTAGTCATGAGTAAGATTGTTGGGTTGCGACAAAAAAGACCCGAGAAGTCGCATCCTCCTACAAACCCTATGCAGAAGAAGAAAGCAAAGAATGACGGTTGGGAGCAGACAGGTCCAGCTGATGGAGGACCACAGAATCCAGTCCTTATCCCTTCATGTAATGGGCATATCGCTGGTAGTATATGGCGTGGACAGGTAATTTGAATATTTCTTTAATTTTTTATTTATAATTATAAATTTTAAGTATTCATGAACATATTTGATGTTTATATTTTTTTTTTAAATGCAGGACAGATGCATAATGAAGTCGTGTTCCCGCTTCGTGTCTCTGACTGATTGGACCCCAGTGATCCTGCAGTTGTAGAGTTGGCAGGGGAGATTGGATTGTCAAATCTGAGATCTTGCATGTTCCAGCATTCGAGCTCCTCCTTGTTATCTGCTTTTGTGCAGAGGTGGCAGCCAGACACCAACAGTTTCCACATGTCCTGGGAGGAGATGACAGTTACCTTATATGATTTGAGTTGATTCTGGGCGTACCTACTTACAGTAACGTTGTCGACCATCATTATTCTCGGGAGCAGTTGAGTGCAGTTATCCAGAGCGACCTGCGTATTACCGACTCCAGTATCGGTATAAATGGTCAGGACTTAGTGTTAGTTTCAGAATCCCCTGATAGTGGACTTTTTCTACGAAGCAGAGGACAGCCTATTACGTCCTGTATTTACTTAGCAGTTTTCTCTTCACCGATAAGAGTGGTAATATTGTCCCTGGAAAGCTGTGGCTGATCGTGAAGAATGTTTGTTCTGTTGGTGGATTTGCATGGGGTGCTGCGACACTAGCCTACTTGTACCGGAGTTTAGGGCAGGACTCACATGTTGATGTGAAGGAGTTGTCTGGTTGCCGGTCACTGCTTCAGGTAATATCACTATAATCTCCATCTTTTACTTAGTGTTTACAATTACGAACATTTATTTTGGTAAAAATGATATGCGCGCTGATTTATATATATATTTTAGACTTGGATATACTTATATTTTCCTATGTTTGCCCCTGCAGTGAGACCGTCAATGAAGTTGTGCAAACCGTTCATCTAGAGGTTTGCAGTTTTAGGACACAAATTAATCAACTTGCACATTTGTTTAGACATGATAACTGCCGACGAGGTCAAGTGGACTCCGTACAGACCTGAGGAGATAACTGATGTTTGAGTTTCTACATGGCATGGATGATTGCATACTTTGACTGTGTTGAGCCCTATATGCCCGATAGGAGAATTAGTAAGTAATGTATTCAAAGCTAATAATTGATCGAACTTTTTAGATAAAGCATCAACTTTCAAAGAAAGATCAACATTTTGGGAAACTTCATACATTCCTACTTTATTTCCTATTTGTCTAGTTGTGCCTAAACGTGAGGATGTGGCGTGTTACTGTAAATTATCACTCAAATTTTAAACACATCCCACGCCTCATCTGTATTTTTATGAAGAAAAGTACCACCACAAGAAGAATCAACCATTTGGCGATTTCTCTCATCTAGTCCTGAATAAAAACTTTAGATTTGCTGCCATTTAGGGACTTCATGGTGAGGGAAACTACGAAGAAGTTCTTTAAATCTCTTCCAACTCTCGTGAAATTGTTCATTATTTTGTTTGGGAAAAAGTAGTGATTTCTTTCCTTAACCCTGTAAGTTTACCCATAAGAAAATATTTTTTTAGAAATTCCCTAGACATCTCAGCTCATGCACCTATTCTCTCACGTGTGTGTAACCAATGTTTAGCCTTATCCTTAAAAGAAAAAGGAAAAGGGCATAATCTAATAGCATCATCACTAACATCAGGCAGTTTAAAAGTTGAGCAAACTTCTAAAAGCTTATCAATATGCTTATTAGGATTTTCAGAATCAAGTCCATAAAAAGATGGTAACATTTGAACAGTAGAAGCTTTGATTTCAAAGTGATTAGCCTCAATTTCAGGTAATCTATTACCTATTGGTGAGTTATAAGCATTGGGAGTAAAATATTCCCTTAACGCTCGTGGATATTCAACTATCTTAATGTCACAAGTGTTAGTGATTTCTCTTTGTGCTCTAAGTGCCTTAAGTGTATGCTCTATCTAAAGGTCAAATTCTTTTAAACCAGGAGAGAGCGGATGACAACCATGCATTAATAAACAAAAATTCAAGAAAGAGAAAAAAAAAATTGCTATAGATAATAATGAAGAATAAACTATTAAATAATGAAATTAAATATATATAAGAGCGGTGAAGACAACTAAATTTTTTTTTTTTGAAGAATAAATAAAATAAATAAAAAATACTAACAAATTTAAGAGACAATGATACAAGCAATTAATTGAACCTTTCCCCGGCAACGGCGCCAAAAACTTGATCGAGATTTTTGTAACAAAGTTTTAAACTCAATACTTGCAAGTGCACAAGATCAATGTGATATAGAAGTATTAGGGTATCGAACCACAGAGAAAGACTTAACTACTTAAATTACTATCTTCCTAATTAATTGTATAAAAAGAAAAATAAATTTATATTATCTAAAAATTATTCCTAAATTAAGTAAAACTAATAAATAAATAACTAAATTAAAATATAACAAGAGCTTAACCAAATAGATGATTTACAACCTTGAATCCACCACTAACCTATATAACAATGATTTAATTTTATTTAGGAGAAAAGATTAAACCTTTATGTGGTGATCTAGGCTACAAGCTTTGATTCACTAAAGAAATATATTGTGTTTAAATGTATGACATAACTCATCTAACCATTAGCATGACTTATTCAATTTCATGACATAAATCATTTAAAATTAGCATGAACTATTCAATTCCAAAACCCATAATATATTTACAAAAATCACATATCTAACATACTCAAGACTACAAGAATCAAGCATGTATTAAAAATATCAATTAACCCAAATAATTATTCTACAAGAACAATCACCAAGAATTAATTGCATTAAACCAAGAAACATCCCAAGATATGTAATCACATAAATAATATAATAAATCTCCCAAAATAAAATAAACAAAAGTCACCTGACTAGGGTTTCATCAAAATTTTAAAAAGAAAATTAGTTCATAGCTAAAGGGAAAGAAGAAACTAATTTATTAATTTATTAGAGTAGATCATGGCCTTTTCTCCAATTAATTTCTTGCTACTGTCGAATTTCTTCACAGTCGCGTTCGAATTTTTGCACCTTCAGCCGATTTTCTGTGCCGCAGCAGCTTCAATTTTGGTGCTTTTGTTTCTGCTGCCTACTAGAGTTTCTGCAGTTGCCTGATTCAGCTGCTGCTACCTACTGGAGTTTCTTTCTGCAGCCAGCAGCTGCTTCGTCCTCCTCTCTGCTTCAGCTGCTGCTGCTACAGCTTTCCTCTCCCTCAACAGCTCTCTCTTCTCTTCTTTTTTTGTTTCTTGCGCCGCAGCAGCTGTTGCTTTTTGTTTTTCTCATGCTTCGCGTCTTCAGCTGCTGCGGCGGCTTACGTCTCTTTATATTTTTTTTTCTTTTATTTCTGTTCTCTCCCCGACTCTTCTTTTCCTATTCCAGTTATAACTCTTTCTTTACAGCTTTCCTCTTCTATTCTTCCTCCTTTTTTTTTTTTTTGTTTGTTCTTGGTGGCACCCCACTCAATCAATCATGGGCTTACTTATAGGCTGCCCTTCAATTCTCTTTCTTTGCAGCAGCCCAATGCTCCTTTGGGCCCATTTTTAATTTTTTTTTTGTACAAAAATAAAGTAAATTAAATATAATAATTATGATTAATGAAATATTTTATAAGCTAATAATTAAAACTTAAGACGTTTATTTGTACCAGAAATGGACTTTATCAACTCCCCCGCACCTAAGTTTTGCTAGTCCTAAAGCAAAAATTAAAATAACAAAAAGAAAAACTAACTAGCAACTTTCGTAAGACTCACGATTGCACTTACATATGCAACAAGCCCTTTAAACCTCTAAGTTACCCTAGTGGACGAGTGTGGTCTCGCGGGGTTCACAGACAACAAACCCACAAAGTCAAATAAACAACAAACTATAGCAAAGATATAGAATCATCCAAATTAAGTATCCTTCATCAATATCTCAAACTTATCAAGACAAGTACTCCTCCTCTTATTTTCAAACTCAAGTTAACAAACAAATATTCAGTTATCTCCCATAACTAATGCAAGACTTGTATAATATGTGATCGTGGTCATAAGAGAGTATAAAATAAATACTAAGCAAAATTTCCATATTACACATAGAAGACAAATCTCAATAAGAGTTCATTCCATAAGCTCACTCTTTGTACCATCTCTCTACTAATAAAAGATTCTCAAACTCAACTCAGATCAAGTAGGACTTTAAAATTTGTAATGTAAGGTTAGGGCGTTGGTTGTCAAGAGAAGGTAAGGAATTCAAAATCAAAGAAAAGAGAGCTTACAAAGAAGATGGATATTTTGAAAATTTCGACAAACTTTCTAACTTTGTTTTTCCTCCCTTTTTTCTCAATTAATCCATTCACCAGCTACTATCTTCTTTTCCTCAAAATTTCATCATTTAATGTCATTCTTTTTCTTACATTCACAAATTCAAGTCTCTTGAATTTTTTTTCTTCTTTGCACCTTATGACTTGTAACAATCATGTATCAACTTTTCTTTCTTTTTCTCTCTTTTTTTTTTAGCTCAATACTTTTTCTTTTTGCACAACAAGTCATATATTTTTTTTCTTTTTCTGCTCCCTTTTAACATATCCTCTTTCCATAACACAAAACAACAACCCATCATTGAAGCACAAGTTAGAAGTTTGCATTAAGCTCTCTACAAGATAAAGGTTAATATTTAAGTGGTTTAAAGAAAGAAAATAACATTTAAGACTCAAGAGGGTACTAAGGGAAAAAGCATGAAATTTGGTAAGCTTGAAAGGCTTTTTCTGATTGAATGGTTTTTCCTCCAAGCTAGCTTGCTTGCATTCTAGAAAGGGTAGCTTCCGCGCCCTTCCTGCCTGCTGGCACAAACGATTCAAAGAAGGCCTATGACCGTCATCTCTGAGTCAAATCATAAAAACCTTTCTATTTCGCCTCAAGAGGTACTCAAGTAAATTCTAGAATGTAGGGAAGAAATTCATCAACTTTATGCATTCGAAAATAATGTAAAGGATTTATTTAACACTAACAATAACCCATGTGCTCAAGTGTAAGTCATGCAGGAGTTATAACATATATAGAACATAAGTCTGTCACTCTAATTAAAAACAAGAAAACAAGTACTTTTTTCAACTTATTCAAGACATTTTTAAAGGAACGCAAAAAGAATTATTCTTTATGTGAAATCATATTTTTGAATTTTTTTCAAAATAATGTAAAAATAAAATAATAAAAAATCAGCAAAAATAAAAAAAAATGAGAAAAACGGAAAAAAATAAAAATAAATGTATGAATAAATAAAAATAATTGACACTAGAATAAAAGAACTTTCTCCCCCACACCAGACCACACATTGTCCACAATGTGATAAAAGAATGCCAAGAGTAGAGAAGAGACAAAGAAAAGAGCAACACAACCTGGTAGAAAAAGCAATATTAATGCATGTCTGCAAGAGTGGTAAACAATCTCTGTAATTTTCATGATAATGATAATTTATTTTATTACCCTACAAAACAAACATTTCATACCTTTCTACCAATCAAGTGGAATAATAAAATAAATAAATAAACAGATAAATAAATAAATAAACAAAATAAAATTTTGGGTTGCCTCCCAACAGCACTAATTTTAAAGTCTTTAGCCAGACTTCTTAAATTTTTTCCTTTCAGTCAGGATCTATTTCTCTCATATTAAGCTCATGATTCGCAATTTAAGAAGAATTTTCTAATGGAGTAATGCAAGCAAGATTAGAATTAACACACTCAGTGCAAATTAGGTTTTCTTTCTCAATAGAAGTATAATCTTTTGAACACATTAAAGGTAGAGTTTCTTCAATTAATTTATCATTTACATCTACCAAATAGCAATTAAAATTATCTTCTATAGAAGGTTGTGAATAAGTTTTAAAGATATTTAATCTAACCCTCATATTCATCACAGAGACATCCATGACCCCAGTTCTACAATTAATAGTGGCATCAGCAGTAGCCAAGAAAGGACGACCTAAAATAATGGGGATATGATTTTGAGAAGATCTACTAGGTTCCATATCTAGGATTACAAAGTCTACAGAGAAGACACCTTTATCAATTTGAACTAGAACATTATCTATCCTCCCCCTAGGTACCTTGATAGATCTATCAGCTAATTGTAAGGTCATGTCAGCTGGTTGCAATTCTCCCAATCCTAACTCTTCATAAACAGAGTATGGAATCAAGTTAACACTAGAACCTAAATCTAGGAGCACCCTATCTATTTTATGATTACCAATAAGACATGGAATAGTAGGGACATCAGGATCTTTATATTTAGGTAGAGTGTTATATTGCAAAACAGAGCTTACCTGTTTAGTTAGGAAGATTTTCTTAGAAACATTGCTTTTAGATTTTCTTTTAAAAGTACACATGTCTTTAAGAAATTTTGCATGTGATGGAACTTGCTTAATAACCTCTAAAAGTGGAATATTAATTTTAATTTGTTTGAGAGTTTCTGAAATATATTCCCTTTTATTATCCTTTCTAAGATGCGGGGTGGTAATAAAGCTTGCGGATAAGGAACCTTTAGTTTATATGAAGCCGTAGGAGATGATTCTAGAGTCTTAGAATTAGAGGAAGAAGCTAGTTCCTTCTCTATCTTTCTTTCAATTTTAGTCCTCATATCAATTTCCTCTGTTTTGTTTTCATTAAACTTATCATCTTTAATAGGCTCCCCTACTTTATTATTTACCAACTTCCCATTTCTAAGAGTAATTACAGCTTTAACTTGCTCATGATGATTAGCTCTAGGGTTTTCTATTGAATTACTAGGAAGCTTACCGTCATCTCTTCTACTTATTACATTAGATAGTTGCCCTATTTGAATTTCTAACTTAGCAATAGATTGAGTGTGTGAGTCTAGAATTTGTGTCGTAGATTCTAAACCTTTCAAAGCATATAGACTTTTTCTTCAAAAATAGAGTTTCCACTTTGAGAGGGGTGAGAAGGTACATACCTTTGAGATTGAAAACCAGAAGGAGTAATCATACCAAATTGTTTGTTTTGTTGATATTGTTGTGGGCCCAATTGACTTTCCCATCCTTATTACCTCCAGGAGAAATCAGGATAATTTCTCCTGCTTGGATTGTATGTATTTGAATATGTGTCGTTCTGTCTGTGAAATCCTTGGGCTGAATTGACTTGTTCCTGCACAAATTCTGGGAATAGTGAAGCACTAGGACAGTCATAAATAACATGAGAAGGACTAGAGCAAATTGCATAAAAACTTTGCACATTAGGAGAGTTGGTAAGTAATGTATTCAAAGCTAATAATTGATCAAACTTTTTAGATAAAGGCATCAACTTTCAAAGAAAGATCAACATTTGGGAAACTTCATAAATTATTACTTTATTTCCTATTTGTCTAGTTGTGCCTACACGTGAGGATGTGGCGTATTATTGTGAATTATCATTCAAATTTTCAAATAAATCACACGCCTCATCTGCAGTTTTATGAAGAAAGGTACCACCACAAGAAGAATCAACCATTTGGCGATTTTTCTCATCTAGTCCTGAATAAAAACTTCAGATTTGCTGCCATTTAGAGACTTCATGGTGAGGGCAACCACGAATAAGTTATTTAAATCTCTCCCAACTCTCGTGAAATTGTTCATTATTTTGTTGGGAAAAAGTAATGATTTCTCTCCCTAACCTTGTAAGTTTACCCATAAGAAAATATTTTTTAGAAATTCCCTAGACATCTCAGCCCATGTACCTATTCTCTCACGTGTGTGTAACCAATGTTTAGCCTTATCCTTCAAAGAAAAAGGAAAAGGGCGTAATCTAATGGCATCATCACTAACATTAGGCAGTTTAAAAGTTAAGTAAACTTCTAAAAGCTCATCAATAATTTTCAGAATCAATGCCATAAAAAGATGGTAACATTTGAACAGTAGAAGCTTTGATTTCAAAATTATTAGCCTCAATTTCAGGTAATCTATTACCTATAGGTGAGTTATAAGTATTGGGAGTAAAATACTCCCTTAATGCTCGTGAATTTTCAGTCATCTTAATGTCACAAGTGTTGTAATCACATAAATAATATAATAAATCTCCCAAAATAAAATAAACCAAAGTCACCTGACTAGATTTCATCAAAATTCTAAAAAAAAAGTTAGTTCATGGCTAAAGGAAAAGAATAAACCAATTTATTAGAGAAGATCATGGCCTTTTCTCCAAGTAATTTCTTGCTACTATCGAATTTCTTCATAGTCAGGTCCGAATTTCTGCACCTTCAGCTGATTTTCTGCGCCGCAGCAACTTCAGTTCTGGTGCTTCGGTTTCTGCTGCCTGCTGGAGTTGCTTCAGCCGCTGCTGCCTGCTGCCAGCAGCTGCTTCGTCCTTCTCTCTGCTTCAGCTGCTGCTACTACAACTTTCCTCTCCCTCAACAGCTCTCTCTTCTCTTCTTTTTTTTTTTTTTGTTTCTTGTGTCGCAGCAGCTGCTGCTTTTTGTTTTTCTCCTGCTTCGCGTCTTCAGCTGCTGCTGCGGCTTATCTCTCTTTATATTTTTTTTCTTTTATTTCTGTTCTCTCCCTGGCTCTTCTTTTCCTATTCCAATTATAACTTTTTCTTTGCAGCTTTCCTCTTCTATTCTTCCTCCTATTTTTTTCTTGTTTGTTCTTGGAGGCAGCCTACTCAATCAATCATGGGCTTACTTGTTGGCTGCCCTTCAATTCTCTTTCTTTGCAGCAGCCCAATGCTCCTTTGAGCCCATTTATAATTTTTTTACGTACAAAAATAAAGTAAATTAAATATAATAATTATGATTAATAAAATATTTTTAAAAGCTAATAATTAAAACTTAATACGTTTATTTATACTAAAAATGGACTTTATCAATCCCCATTTCCAATCCATCCTTTTACTTTAGGATGAAGTGTAACCCCATCCCCGCCAAACCCATTGGGGACCCAAGCTGGCAATTAGATGAATTATATTCAGTAACCATGTTAAACACAAAATAATATTATACATGCCACAAAATCAAGCGATTAAAACTTTAAACAATAACACTTTTTTAAATAATACAAGTAATAATCTTTTAAAAAAAGAAGTCTAATTATGTGCACCAATAAAAAAGCTCATAAGTTATAGTTCAACCATCTTCAACTTAAATCATTCATAACAAAAGTCCAATGACATAAGTTCAATAAAAGAAGTGCAAAAGTTCAATAATATAAGTGTAGTAACAAAGTGGAATAACAAAAAAGAATAATTTTCAGACGCACAAGTGGCAAGTTCGTTAAAATCTTCATTGATAAATTAATATCAATGAAACAAATCTTTTTATTTTTAGGATTTGTTTAGTATTTTACTATAATAATAATAATAATAATAATAATAATAATAATAACAACAGTGGGGAATGGAGATGGGTGGGGATGGGAAGAACCTGATCCCTCCCCCCAGCCCATCTCCAAGTTTAGGTACAAAATTCATCTACAAGATTTTCGTATTTATTTATTTTACTAGTTTAGTTATCTTGCCCAACTATTAAGGTATGGTTTTATCTCTATTACTCTATGTAATTTTTTTAGTTTTTGTTGTAAAAGTTCTTTCAATATTTCAACTTTTCTTATTTTCTTTATTGGTTAAAATTTTTTAGGGTTGTTTTGGTTGTAATGGCCCCACCTTTCTATCAATGCATAAATGTAACAAAAGAAAAATAATAATAATAATAATAACTTTTTATGGTTAACCTCTAATTTAGCAAAAGAAAATAATAATAACTTCTATGAATTGATTGGTCAGCACACGATACACGTGCACAATTCTTCTTCTTTTCTTTCTTTTTTCATTCTTTATTCCTTGCAATTAATTCCTCCAAATTTCATTTTATCTTCACTTGAGTCTATTCAAATTAAATAAAGTATAAAGAGGGTTATTTGTTCTAATTAAACTAAAATTTAATTAAACTAAATACTAAATTATGCCTAAGAACAAGTACATCGATACATTAACTGTGTTACCTTTCCCCCTCCCCCTCCCCCTCCCCTCCCCCTCAAAGAAAGAAATAGGACAGTAGCTCATTATTAAGACACAACAAGGGCCGAGTGGAAACACTTTGCAAGTTTGATGAAGAAGCATGATTGTCAATTTGGAAAAAGATTTGGCAAAGTAAAGGCCCAACCAGGAGACCTCTGTTTTTGTGATTTGCATTTTAGGATAGATTGCCAACTAGATCTCTTTTGGCCGATAGACAAGTATGTGTAGACCGCCGCTGCCCAGTATGTGAACAAGAAAATGAAACTTTATTGCACGCCATTCGTGACGGTCCTTTTGCGAACAAAGTTTGGAAATTTTTGGTAATTCCAAGTGAGCAAACGTCTTCTACTATGAATTGAACTTAATCTAAAGCATGATTGGGGTAGGGGAATTCCGAGTGGGAAGTGGAAATATTTCTTTTGTGATACAGGAGATCTGAAAGCGTAGAAATGCTGTTGTTTTTGTAAAATTTTTGTGGGCAGTATCAGACATAGGACTGGAGAACTTCTCCAACTCATCTCTATGTAATTTTACAGCCTAATTGACACAGTTTTTGCATATTTTATATATACAAAGATCCGCTATGGGAAAAAAAAAAACAAAAGCTTGTGGACTTCTTTTCTTTTTTTTTTTTTTCTTAAAGAATAGTAATGTAGGCCCTTATTTATATATATATATATATTGGGATAAAGATGTGATTCAAATCTAAAACCTCTGGCCTAATAAACCCTTAAATAAAAATTCTTAATAATAATAGTGGGAATATGTTTTTAAAGGAAAAATATTAATACAATGGAATATATATACAAAAATTATAATTTTTCAAAATATTAAAAGGGAAATGAGGGATGCTATTACTATAATTTTATTAATTTTAATGTTTGATTAATATTTTAGTCAAATCAAATTTGAAAAATAAAATTTTATAATTAAGTCGAATAAACTAAGTTATTTTAATGGGTAATTTAAGAGAATTATTCACATATAGAATTTTAAATTATTTTAATAAATATTATAGTTATAATTAATACTTTTATAATTTTTATGTATTTATAACATCATGATGATGTCATCCGGTTTTTTGCATAGGTCCAACCAATTTGATTTTATGACCAAATAACTTAACCGATTTGATCCCGGTCCGATTCTGAAAGAATTTTTTAATATATATATATATATAATATACACTTTACCCTTCAAAATCATTGATCAAAGGTGAAATTAAATAAAAAAAATCAAAATATCATTTATGTAAGTTATAATTTACTACAAAATACCTCTAAAGTTCAACGCAAAATCAGTATAGTCCACACATTAGTTTACATTTATAATTTGTTACAAAATACTACTATAAATTTTGAAATAATATTTTTTAGTATATATTCTTTAAAAATTAATTATTTAACTCAAAAAAGTGAAAGATTGGTCCAAGAAAAATAGCATATGCAAATCTACACATAATTCAATAAAAAATGAAAGATTCAGTTATAAATATAATCCAAGGTTATGTAAATATGAAATTTTTATTTTAAATAAAACTAAAATGTAGAAATTATCAGTGGGACTGGCATAGCCCAAAGCTTAGTCCATTCAGCCCGATATTTTAGGATCAAGCTTCTTTGTGTTAGGGTCAAGCCGAGTTTGGGTCCAATTTATAAGCCCGAATTATTTTCAGAGCAAGCTTACGCCTAAACAAGCTCGGCCCATTTAACAGCTTGACTCGTGTATATATATATATATATACACACACATATACACACACATAAATATATATACTGAAAAAACTTAGAGGGGGGTTGAATAAGGTTTTTGGCTAATTTTAAAAAAACTTTTGTGTGATTAAAAAATAAACCTTTAATTTTGTTTGAAAAATAATTCTAAAACTCTTTTTAATAAAAACTCAGACCAAAAAAAATCTTATAGATTTGACAATCAGCTAAAAGCATAGAATAAAGATGCACAACAATTTATAGTGGTTCACTCTCTCAAAGAGTTACATCCACTACCTTGAGTCAACACCCAAGGGTTTTCCAAATCCACTATAATCAAAGTCTACAACAATCACAAGTTTGAGGATCACCCACCAAGAATTACAATCAAAGGATAACCCAAGGGATTTTTCAACACAAACCTTTGATACAATAGAAAAAGAGATGAGTAAGGAACAATGTTACCAAGTGAGCTTGAGAAAGAAAGATACAACACAATTGAATACTTCTACAAGCTCCTCTTTACTTCTTTGATGGATGATCAACAATGAAGCTCCAAGAAGATATTTCCTTTTTGTGAAATAAAATGTTTGAAAGAATGTACTTTAAAGCTCTTTAAATGTTCTTGAATAATCTCAATAAATTTTTTCACCAATCTTCTTATTTACTGCTGATCAAGAGTTCTATATATATATAGGAAGGAAAAAAGTAATCGTTGTTGTCTGTGTCATCCGGTTTCTAAAAACGGACGTCCGATTTCCATGCACAAGGAAAATCGGATGAGCCCTTTTTAAAATAGGAAGACCGGTTTTTGATGCAATAAGAATTGGACGACCGGTTTTAAAATAGGACGTCTAATTTTTATTTTCCATTGGAAAAAATCGGATGACCGGTTTTAAAATCAGATGACCCTTTTTGAAGAAGATTTTACAACCAGTTTTCCTTAACAACAAAAGAGTTTTCCTTCATATTTCGAAAGCATGTATTCTGGATACTCTTTTAGAGATAAGAAAACTTTCAAAGGCATCAAAAACTCCATCAAGAATACTTGGGTTTTCAAGAATAGTTTATAAAAAGAAATTCATCCAAGGAGCTTTACACTTGATCAACAATCAAAGGTGAGAGTTAGGGAGTTTTACAAAATACCTTAGCATATCCCTAACTAAGACACAATTCTTCAAAGTCTTCAATGGCTTGATCTTTTCTTCTTCATTTTGCCTTGATCACCAAGATCTTTTGCTTCAAAGAGTGTAGCCTTGAGATTTCAAAGATGCTTCTTTTATTCTATAGAAACTAAGCTTAATAATCATTACATAAATATATGTTAATCATAATCAAAATTATATGCAATAATACCTTTAAGGCTAACACATAATACATACATATATATAAATATATACATATATATACATACATATATATGTACTATAAAACACCCCATACTATACACGGGTTAATTTTTTATACGTAAAGAAATTATAAATTGTTTAAAAAATAAAAACAATTTGTTCCTTTATTTATATGTACATGTATTATGAAAAAATATCAAACCTCTACAAGTTATATGTGAATATTGATTCCATCCTAAATATATGTTATTAAAATTTAGTCTTCAAAATATATGCCATAACTTTTTATGTGTTACATATAATGTATTATTATTTTTTGAAAAATATATATCTTCAACTCTTTCTTATCGAAATTAAAAATAAGAAGATCCCCGTAAATAGTTAAAAGAAATTCCATTATTTACATTCCAATTCCAAAAAAAGTTTCAAGTAAACATATACAAAATACATAATTCCCATGATTTATAATTAGATTATACCCAAAAAAAATGAAAAGAACTATAAGCAACTCTAATAAGAAATTTTCTAGTTTACAGGAAATTTTTTATATCAATAGATCATATAAGTTCGTATATAAAAAAAAGAATGTCTTAAGTGTGTCATCAGTGATTTCATGTTGGTGTGCTTCCCTCATAAACAAAAACAGCAAAATGAGAAAAGAATACAAGTATAAATTAAATTAGAAGAAAACTTCAAAAGCTATAACCTATCACTTACAAAATGATAAAAATAATAACTAAAAGAAAAAAATATAGAATATTAAGTGAAACACTTTTGTGCAAAAATAGTAACAAAAGAGAAAATTTTAATATCAATATAGGAAATTTAGCATGCTACTTCATTTATGTACGGAAATAGCATTTTGTAATAAAAAAATATCGCTATAATATTAAAATTTCAAAGAAATATATACTATCTATGTATAGAATATTTTATTTTTGTTTCTTAAAATATGATAAATATTATTTAAAAACAGACCAAGGAGCAACTAAAAGATTGTATAGTTTTGTATATAAATTAAATTGCACTATGGTTAATACCAAAAGGTCACTAAGGAGAAAAAAAATATGTAAAGGTAAAATTTTTCATTTTATGCCTCCAATTTTTTTATTTTCTCTTTTTCCATGAGAGTCAATTATTATAAATATTTGAATAGCCCTAAAAAGTATTATTTAGAGCATAATTACTTTTAAAAGAGAAAGAAAATATATAATTTTAGACACCAATAATTTTTTATTATTGAAAAAATTTTATATAGATAGATTAATACCTTAGACCAATCATAGAAATTGGATCAAATGACAGAATTTATTTAAGTATCAAATCTAAATTCATACAAAAAAAAAAATCCTAAAAAATACTAAAAAATAAAAACATGTTTCCACTACAACATTATGAAACATGTCGTATACTTCATATAAATTGTAACGTAATTATTATTACGTACTTTGAGATGGTAGAGTTTTTCTTCGTATTGTTATTGCTCTTCATATTGCACTATGCAAGGGGAACGGAGACACAACATTCATAGAAATATTATTAAAAAATTTAAAATTTAATATTGTCTATTAAAAATTGTATCTCTAAAATTTGAATCATTTATGAAGCGTACATATATAAAACAATAACTCTTCTAAAAACAACCAAATTATTACCATCCAATATTCAAAAAAATAATGAAAAAACACTTCAAAGAGAAAAACATTTTCTAAAGTATGGAAGATTGGATAAAATTTTAAAAGTTCAATACTGAAAGAAAAAAGAAAAAAACCAATATACATTAATTAAAACCTTTTTTACTACTTTTTGCACCAATAAAATTGCATGTGAGCGAAACTATATATATACGTCTTCATCTATTTCTATACTAAAGGGAGATTTAGGATGTTGAGTTTCAAGTTGAGATACATGAAAAAGAAGAAATTGTTGCGAACCATTAATTTTTCGATCTTTCTTCTATTGATTTTATGTAAATCTTTGGTGATATCTTTTCCTATGCAACATGCTTGCACCATACAATTAAAAAAAAGTCTTGAGCAACAAAAAATACTTATTAGTGCCCAAAAAATATACAAAAAAAGAAATAAATAAAAAAGGTAGAGACTCCTAAAAAAGGCAATTACTACGGATTAGTTGCTATAAAGATTAAAAATGGTAATAGAATTAAAATTGGAATTAGGAATAGGAATGAATAATTACCTTGTGGTCCTTAATTTTATTAAAAAATAAAAAAAGAAGGGGAAAAAAAAAAGCAAATTCACGGTTCCAAGGCAGAGGACAAAGAGAAACACTGCAATCTGGTAATTGAGTTAAAATTTTATGAAGCATTGAGTCGAAATTGAGAAGCCTTATAAATAGATAGAGCGTCGAACAACATAAATATGAGTGAGAAACTGTGACATATGTTTAATTAAGTTGAGGTAAACATTAAAGAGTTTTAGTTAAATTAGATTAGAGATTCGGTTGATTTTAGATTAATAATGTAGAGGGAAAAAAATGTTCAAAACTAACAATTAGGGAGTAGAGGAGAAAGTGGGGGAGAAATTGGGGATATAATTTTTGTTAGTATGTGATAGGATTAAATTAACCAATGAAAATATTTTAGTAAATATTTGTGATAGGCAAATACCTCACCTTTTGGTGACTAAAATAAATAATTAAAAGAAACTTAGAAACTGAGAATGAATCCTTCAGAGTTTTAGGAGAGGAGAGAGAAAGAAATTGGTATTCTACTATAGTATGGTATAGATTAGAATACATATATTCTTCCCTCTCCTCCCATAATTAATTATCATATATTGTTCTTCTATTCTTCAAGTATTTTTGTTTTATCTAAATAAACTCAAGTTTTTTATTCTATCGCCTTCTAATTTCTATTTAATAATTCTAATTACTTCACTCTACTTCATATATATAGGAAACCAAATGTTTTAAAGGATTTAATTTGCATTCAGAAAGGCCTTAAATAAAGAATCATACAACTATACTTAGCTATAATGTCATAAATTATGAAAACAAAATGGACAAAGCAAAGGAAACCAAATATTTTAAATGATTTAATTTGCATTCTGGAAGGCCTTAAATAAAGAAACATACAACTATACTAAGCTATAATGTCCTAAATTATGAAAACAAAATATACAAAAAGCAAATAATATTTGCTACTTTATTAATTATTTTGAGGTAATATCACTGGATAAATGAAAAAATTAAAGAAACCTATATAAAGATATGTATCTAGAAAATTTTTCCTCTTTGAAGTGGCTAATGAGATTCAAAAATACCTTATAAGGAGACATAAAAAATGATAAATATGAATATAATATAAACAATCTGAGTATTTTGATCACTTCAAATCCATATAAAACCACATATTTATACAAATTCTTACCCCTTTTCCTTTTATAAATAATTCTTACTCACTTTAACTATTTTTAAAAAGTTCAATTTAAAGTTTAAACATATGTAATTCTGCATCAGGCCTTTTTTTATATATTTTTACTGGAAAATTTTGCTTTGCTTTTGAATTGGATAGAAAAAATAGTAGAAATAAGGATTTAAAAATTATATCTTGAAAAACTAGAAAGAAAAAAATGGAGAAAGAACCAATACCTTAAGAGGAGCATGACACCTACATTAACAAACGTTAATACTGTGACCATACATTTTCTTCTTCATCAGAAAAAAATAAAACTGATATGATGATGAGTAATATGTGAATGGAGATTGTGAAAGAGAATGAAAAAGGAAAAGAAGGAATGGAAGAAGAGGTAGCCGAACATGATAAGGTTATGTGGGTGGTGGTATGGTATAGCGGTAAAACTAATCTAAAAGTTAGGATGAGAGTAGGAGTTTAAAATTTAAAAGTTAAAAATTTAGATTGACTAATTAAATTTTTTTAGAGTTAATTAAAAAATAAAAATTCTAGAAATTAAGCATCATTGGTTGGAAGGATTTAAGAGAGCAGAGACTAATATATGTATTTCAATATAATATAGTATAGATATGTATATATATGTATATCTATATAATATATATAAATACATATGTATACTTGTACGTGTATATATATATGTATGTATACATATGTATGTATATATATATATATATGTATATATGTACATATGTATGTATATATATACATATATACATATATATACACATACATACACACGCATATATATTCTAATTAGTAAATAGTAATTAGTACTTTTTAATTTTATACATTTATATTTATAAATGTAAATAATTATTAGATCTTAATATACTATGTACTATGTTAGTAACTTAAATTTGTATAATTAATATCATAATTTATATTTTATAATAGATTAACTTTCGGAAATTTTTGTTTTAAAAGAAAAGGAAAATCCGGGCTAAGTCCGAGCCCATTTGGACCGAGTTCAAGCGCATTCATACTTAGCCTATTCGGGCCAGGTCTGGCTTTGGCTAAGCAAAATCCAGCACATTTAGCCTGATAAACAATCCTACTAAAATGTTAGAACTTGTCACCAATTTATTATAATAAATCAAAAAAATTAATAGTATTTTATTTAAATACAAAATTAGATTTTTGTTTATTATTTTAGTATTTTGGTTAAAGTTATTATTATTTTTAGGTAGATTAAAGCAATTAATTCTTGTTACTAGAAATTACTACAAATTTTAATAGGTTAAAATTTTTATTAGAAATATTCAAAAAAACTTTTATTAGAAACTTTAAGACAGATTTGAGTTTGGCCAAATTTTATATTCTATTTATAACCGAATAATTTATTTTTCATTGAATTATATTTAGGTCATCGTGTTATTTTCCCTTAAGTAACCAAGTTTTGAGTTAAATAATTAATTTTCAAAGAATATAGATTAAAAAATATTATTTTAAACTTTATAAAAGTATTTTGTAATAAACTTTTAAAATAAATTAAGGTGTGAATTAAACTGATTTTACATTAAACTTAAGAAAACTATTTTACTAAAAATCATAAGTTACATAAAGGACATTTTTATCATTTTATTTAATTTCATCTTTGACCAATGGTCTTGGAGGTAAGGTGCATATATTTAAAGTTCTACCCTCTATTATGGTTTAAAACCCAAAATTAAATTATGGTTTTAAAATTATACATTTACCCTAAATTAACTTTCAATTGACAATTAAAAAAGTACAATCCCTTAATTAACAATTACTCAAATTTAAGGGTACTCATTCGTGCTAACCCTTAAATAAATGTAATATTATGATAGAAGAGACAAACCCACTGAAAAATTATTGCTCAACTTAAAATTTCAAACTTTAGTTCACATTTTATTTGAAAATAGAGTAAAGTTACTTGTGTCATCTTATATTATACTACTTTATTATGAATTTATCTTATATTATAGAATAAATTTTAATTTGGTATTTAGAAATTTGCAATTGTCTCAAGTATTTGGTTTTTAAGAAATCTCAAAAAATACTTGAAATTAACTAATTTGTCTCAAGTTGTTAGATGTTAAACATGAGGCTTGTTAAATGGGGTTGAAATATTATAAATAAAATATATGGGGTATATTTGGAAGATAAGATTCATTGGACCTTAATTGGAATTTATCTCAACAAATACATTGTCTTCTTCCTCTTTGAAATCTGGACAAGAATAACTATGTCTTCCTTTTCACCCAAATTTCTCTTTATGATTTCCAAGAAAAAAAATTCTCTTTCTGAAATTCTATTTTCAAAATTCGCAACTTTTTAACTGTACAAGTGAACTTTTCTGCATTTCTTGAAATTGAACATAGACAAGATGATTATTAGTACTAGCATCAAAAGAGAATATCCTTATTAGTTATGGATGTTTCTGTTGATATTGTAGACGTCGAAGAATTTTTTTTTTTTTTCACTTCAGCAGATGGCCTTATGTAAGGAGATATTTGGTGCTTGATCCATTATTTTCCATAGTTTAACTTTACTTAATAACTTTTCTTGAAACTTTCAAATATGAATCTTAACTATCATGGTTAAATATAGAATTTCATATATATAGACTGAAAATGATTGTTTTGTTTACTTCAATAGCTCTATGAACTCTCTAATTTCCATTAGAGCCATAAATGTCAAATTTTTGTTTACATTTCATCCAAGAATTTGTTGCATTAAGAAAGACCATCATATCTCGCAGATGATTTTTTTTTTCTTGTTCTTTTATATTCAATTCGTAAATATGTTGATTTTTTGTGTAAACTATGTGAATTTTGTTTTTCTTGGTAATGAAAATTGAAGAAGATAAAGGTAAGAGAGGTGATAAAAATAGAATTTCAAAAAATGGATTTTTTTTCTGGAAATCAAAAAGAGGTTTGTGATGTCAAGGGAATTGGAAATGCTTTTATAAAAATGCATGATGGTATGACTAAAAAATTGACCGAGGTAAGGTATGTGCCTGATCCTAGGCGGAATTTAATCTCCCTTGGTGTTTTTGACACAAATGGCTATTCTTATAAATCTGAAAATGAGATTTTAAGTGTTTGTAAAGGATACTAGTCATGCTCAAAGGTTTCAAGAAAAACGGTTTGTACACTTTACTTGGAAAAACTGTTTGTGAATCATCTGCATTATTTTCTAAAACTGTTTCTGAAAAAACCATGTTGTGGCATCGACGGATTAGCCACATTAGTGAAAAATGTTTGCATTATTTACACAAACAAAATCTTTTAGATGGTGATAAAATTACTTCTTTAGATTTTTGCGATCATTGTGTTCTTCGCAAACCACACAAACTCAGTTTTTCCACGGGCACACACAAATTCACTACTATTCTTGATTATGTGCATTATGATCTTTGGGGTCCTGAAAAGGTATCCACTTATGGTGGCAATGTTTATTTCCTTTCTATTGTTGATGATTTTTCTCGCCATATTTGGGTGTTTCTTTTAAAAATAAAAGATCAAACTTTTCAAAAGTTTAATGGATGGAAACATTTTGCTAAAAATCGAACCGGAAATAAACTAAAGGTTATAAGAATAGATAATGGTTTGGAATTTTGTAATAAGAGATTTCATTATTTGTGTGCTTTGCATAGTATTGTACAGCAAAAAACCGTTAGGCACAACTCACAACAAAACGGGATAGATGAGAGGATGAACCGAACTATTATGGATAAGGTTAGGTGTCTTTTGGTATCTTCTGGGGTTCCTAAACCTTTTTGGGGAGAGGATGTTAGTACAGCAGTATACCTTATAAATAGGTCTCCTTCAACTGCCATAAACTTCAAAACTCACATAAAATTTTGGACCGGCCAACCACCAAACCTTTCCAAGCTTAGATTATTTGGGTGTGCTGCTTTTGCACATCAAAGGGAAGGAAAGTTAGGGTCTAGGTCTAAGAAACGAGTGTTTATAGGCTATCCTAGTGGGGTGAAGGGTTACAGAGTGTGTCTTAAAGGTGGATCAGGTATGAGGGTAGTTGCGAGTAGAGACGTAGTCTTCAACGAACTAGACATGCCCTGTCTTAGAACTGAAACCGATCCCGAGAGTTCTACCAAAACACCCATAGTTGGGAACATCCCTTTGGAGGTGGAGGACACCTATAAACCTTCTCAAGAGAACACACTAGAACCCAAAACACTATAACCTAATGAGGAGTCTGGTAAACCAACTAGTGTTCCTGAACCCGATGAGCCCAATCTAGGTAGATTTGATGATGATGATGATGATGATGATGATGATGATGATGATGATGATGATGAGGATCATCCAAAAGCACAAGCACAAGCCCTTAGAGATTACCAACTATCGAGAGATAGGGTTAGAAGAGTGATAAGGGAACCTTCTAGGTATGGTTTTCAAACATCGTTTCTTATGCTTTTGCTGCTGCATCTTTTGTTGAAGAGAAAGAACCTATTTGTTTTTCTGATGTTTTTAAAGCGTCCTAATCGCTCTTTGTGGATGCATGCTATGCATGAGGAAATGTCTTCTTTGCATAAGAAAAAAACTTGGGTTTTTGTTCCTAGACCACCAAAACAAAAATGGATTTTCAAAGTTAAAGAACCTGAATATGTTAATGAACCTCCAAGGTTCAAGGCTAGATCTGTTGCAAAAGGTTTTTCTCAAGTTAAAGGTATTGATTTTAATGAGATCTTTTTCTCCTGTTGTTAAGTATAAAACTATTAGAATTATGCTTGCTATTGTTGCCTTCTTTGATCTTGAGCTTGAACAGTTAGATGTTAAAACTGTCTTTTTGTATGGTGAACTTGATGAAACCATTTATATACGCCAACCACCTGGTTTTGAGGTGAAAGGTAAGGAGCATATGGCTTGTCTGTTGAAGAAGTACTTGCATAGACTTAAGCAATCACCTAGACAGTGGTATAAAAGGTTTGACTCTTTTATGCTTAAAATTGGTTTTGTTAAAAGTAATTATGATAGTTACTTGTATTTTTCTGGTGATATTGTTGATAATGTCATTTATCTTATTCTTATGTTGATGATATGCTTATAGCCTGCAAGCATGTAGATAAGATTTTGCACTTGAAATCTTTGTTGAAATCAGAGTTTCAGATGAAGGATATTGGATCTGCCTCTAGAATCTTAGGCCTGAACATTGATAGGGTTAGAGCTGACCGTTCTTTGTTTATATCCCAGAAGTCCTTCTTGCAAAAAATTGCTTCAAAGTTTTATATGCATTTGTGTAAGCCTGTTTGTATCCTTCTTGCATAAAATTGTTTCAAAAGTTTTCTATGCATTTGTGTAAGCCTGTTTGTACCCCTCTTGCAAGTCATTTTCAACTGTCTACAAAAACTTGTCCCAAAACTGAAAATGAGAAGAAAGATATGGCCAACATCCCTTATAGAATGGCTATAGGATCTGTCATGTATTCCATGATTTCCACCCGTCCTGATATTGCTTATTCCGTAAGCCTTTTGAGCCGTTTTTCGGGCACCTCATCCAATTTTGAAGACCTTTGTTTAAGAGTTGTTATCCAGTTTCATCATCCGATTTTTGTAATAGATTAGTATATTTTATCTGTTCTTCTGTCTTTTTGATTGTGTAATAGTTTTCTGTAGAGGTTTTATTAATGTAACAGGGCTAATCACCAGTATAACTTTTCTCATCAATGGAAGAGTTTTAGGCTCTTCCCAACAAGTGGTATCAGAGCCAAAAGGAAATTTATCTTTCTGGTGTCTAGTGGTTGTTACATTCTTCCTACGACGCAGACATTATCCGAAGCCTCCCAGGTTACTTTCCAGACTCACAGGAACTGTTGAGTTCTGTGAATCTGGCACAGGTCACTATTACTGCTTTTGCTTTCCTTTCATTTAAAGTTTATTGTCTTGATACATACATATTCTGCTATTTATATCTCTGATTATGGACCAAATTTTTCATGATTTCTGTTTTCTTGAAAACCTAAAATCCAAGCCTGGCTTGAGTTCAATTGAAACTCCAAGTATCTGTTCCTTGTTGTTTTTCCTTATTTGATTGTGAAAATTTTTCCTTTATTGTCCTGATCTTTGAGATTATTTTATTGTCTGTTTGGGGGTTGTTGCTCAGCCTATTATTATTTATACTGTTTCTCTGTTGATCATCTGTTTTGTGGCTGTTGTTCAGCCTTTACTATCTGATTGATCTGATGCAAGTTCATTATTTGTTGTTGCTTGTTTTTCTAGCTGTATTGTTTTTTTCGGGGCTATGTTTTGTGACAAAACTTTTTCTTAAAAATCTTTTATTTTTTGCATATTACTCACATTTTCCACTGTTCCAAAACTTGAAACAGATAAGTTCTATAGCAAATTTGATTTTGTAATGTAGCGGAAAAATGAAAATTGTTTTAGTCCAAAATAAAATTGCACTCGCTATTTGCACTCCTGACAAGTATCTGAAATCTTGGACAGGAGAAATACTAGCTGAAAAATTTAGTGATGCACATAGTTGTCTCATCTTGCATTTGAAAGATAATGTTTTACGAGAAATAAAAGAAACAGACAAAGCTTTTGAAATCTGGACAAAACTTGAAAAACTTTATTTGGAAAAGTCTTTATCAAACAAATATATTTAAAAGAACAACTCTTTGGTTTCAAAATGTGCAGATCAAAATCCCCTTCTGAAAACATGGATGATTTAAAAAATTATTTAGAACTCCAAAATGTTTGAGAAAATATTTCTAATGAAAACATTGTTATTATTTTGTTGAATGCTTTGTCTGAATCATCTAATGATGTAAATCTGCTATCAAGTATGGCAGAGATAACTTGACTCTTTTTTATGTGAAAAACGCTTTGAAATCAAAACATTTAGATTTGCGAAAAGAAAATAAAACAAACAAAGAGAATCTTTTCGTAAGAGGGAGGGTTGATCAGAGAGAACCTTCTAGTCACTGCTCTAAAAGTAAAGGGAGGTATAAATCTCGAGATAAGAATAGAGCGAATTGTTTTTATCGTGGCAAAGATGATCATATGAAAAACAAATGTTTTAAACAAATTAAAGATGAAAAATTACGTAAACAAGGTAATTGGAAAGATAAAACCGACAAAACACACGATTTTGAATTAGATGGTAATACCATGCTTTCTGAAGTTTTATGTGTTTCCCCTTTCCTATCTACCTCTGATAAGTGGATTCTTGATTCTGGTTGCACATTTCATATGACACCCAACAAGCATTGGTTTTCTGATATTAAAACCCTTGATCATGGAAAAGTTTTTATGGGAACAATCAAGTTTGTGATGTCAATGGAATTGGAAATGTTTTTATCAAAATGCATGATGGTATGACTAGAAAATTGACCGAGGTAAGGTATGTGCACGATCTTAAGCGGAATTTAATCTTCCTTAGTGTTTTTGACACAAATGGATTTTCTTATAAATCTGAAAATTGGATTTTACGTGTTTGTAAAAGATCTCTAATCATGCTCAAAGGCTTTAAGAAGGATGCTTTGTACACCTTACTTGGAAAAACTGTTTGTGAATCATCTGCATTATTTTCTAAAACTGTTTCTGAAAAAACCATATTGTGGCATCATCGAATTGGTTACATTAGTGAAAAAGGTTTGCATTATTTACACAAAATCTTTTAAACGGTGATGAAATCACTTCTTTAGATTTTTGTAATCATTGTGTTATTGGCAAACAATATAAACTCAGTTTTTCTACGGGCACACACATTCACTGCTGTTCTTGATTATGTGCACTGTGATCTTTGGGGTCCTGAAAAGGTACCCACTTTTGGTAAAATGTTTATTTCCTTCTATTGTTGATTATTTTCTCGACATGTTTGGGTGTTTCTTTTGAAAACCAATGATCAAACTTTTCAAAAGTTTAATGAATAGAAACATTTTGCCAAAAATCAAATTAGAAATAAACTAAAAGTTTTAAAAACAAATAACAATATGGAATTTGTAACAAGAAATTTTATGATTTGTGTGCTTTACATAATATTATTCATCATAGAACCATTAAGCATAACCCACAACAAAACAGGATAGTTGAAAGAATGAATCGAACCATTAAAAATAAAGTTAAGTGTCTTTTGGTATCATCTGGAGTTCCTAAACCATTTTGGAATGTTAGTAAAACAGTTTACCTTATAAATAAGTCTCCTTCCACAACCATAAATTTTAAAACTCTCATAGAATTGTGGTCAGACCAACACCAAACTTTTCCTTGTTTGATTGCAAAAATCTTTTTTTATATAACAAGACTGATTACCAATTAATCGTTCCACAATAATATCCAATGAAAATTGAATAACTGCCATTTTTGCAGTTTAACAAGAATGAAGCAAACTATTTGTAGGGAAAACTAAGCATTGAAGTTTAACTAAAGGCCAATTAGTTTAAAGAAAGAGCAACAACAAAATTTACAATATTTAATTTCAACAATCCACCTAAAGATTGTAGAGAAAAATTACCAGCCCTGGCAAAATTTAAAACTAATTATTAGGGACTAAATATATATACATAATAAATGTCTTTTTCTTGGGGGGCCAATAAAGTAATAAAATAATAATTAGTAGATAAATTATATTTATAGGAAACATTTTTTGGAGAGAACATGTCCCTCTAATCTCCATCCCTCATTGCTAAGACTTCATTTCATCTACTCCATTAATTCAGAGAAAAAAAACATTTCATAGAAAAACATATAACACGGATCTACCTTAGAATCACTTACTAGATTTCACAAATTTGCCCAAATTAAAAAATTAGAACAAACTAGAATTGATAATAATTCACCCCTGTTATTGAAGCTCAAGCCCTTTCACCTCTAATCCTTCTAGCTAATTGAATATCCTTAGGCATAATAGTAACTCTTTTAGCATGAATAGCACAAAGATTTGTATCCTCAAAAAGCCCAACCAAGTATGCCTCCGCAGCCTCTTGAAGTGCGGCAACAGCACTGCTCTGGAACCTCAGATCTGTCTTGAAATCTTGTGCAATCTCTCGAACAAGCCTTTGAAATGGCAATTTCCGGATCAAGAGTTCTGTGCTTTTCTGATACTTTCTAATCTCTCGCAATGCCACAGTACCAGGACGAAACCTGTGGGGCTTCTTTACTCCTCCAGTTGCCGGAGCTGACTTTCTTGCTGCCTTTGTGGCTAATTGCTTCCTTGGTGCCTTACCGCCGGTTGATTTCCGGGCTGTTTGCTTAGTTCTTGCCATTCGTAAATTTGTGTGTGATGATATTTTGAGTGAATTGTTGGATTGAAGATGGAATTTTAGGGTCTGCACAAGGGAATATATAAAGAAGGTTAAAGAGGGAAATGGGAAAGGGTTGAAAATTTTGAATTTTTTAGGGAAAAGACTAGCAGGTGCGGGGCGGATGTGGAAAGTTAGATTTTAGAAATGAACGGTTTAGATTTCAGAATTGTCCGATGACTCGGATCGCAATCCTTGTCAAGTGATCTCGTGTAGTTCTACCAATTTACTCCCAAGTAGTACTTTGTTTTTTTCTTTTCCTTTCAACAAAAAAAAAAAAGAAAAACAAAGTACTTCCTTTTTTCTTTTTTGATGAGAACTCCAAATACATTTTATGGTTAATTTAAAACACATCCTTATACTTTTAGATAATTTTTATTGAGTACATCTACTTTTAATTTTAGTAATTATATATTTAGATTAGATTACATACTTTCATTTAATTTCTTTTAGCAGCTTTGTAAATTGACTCCAATGCCCATAAAATTTAATAAAAATTACAAACTTTCTAACCCAAACACTTTAATTAGGTATATTAGTATTTAACTAAACATTATTGCCATACTTAAATAATTAATATAAAATATTTTGGTAAATAATGTAAATATTATTAATTGTTAACAATCTAGTATTTGAGATAAAGGAATAATGGTTTGAAGAAAAAGGAAAAAATATTCCTCTTCTGCAATTTTCACTTTGTTTGGCTTTGTTTGAATCGATCGTCCATATAAAGTTTTAAAAAAAAAACCATTTCATGGTCTTCTGCAACAACTACATCCTTCTCTTCTGTCTGGGATTATTCACTATAAAAATTGCAATGACAATCAACTTCTTTTCATTATGATGAAAATCAATTAAAAAAGTTAAGTGATCTCGTGTAGTTCTACCAATTTACGCTAAAAGAAATTGAACAAGGTTTATAAGATGTTGTCCCTTTTAATGTTCAAGACTCTCCAAGAGCAAACTAGAGCTTCTACCAATATGGTTGAGAATCGTACTTCTTAACTGAAATTAAAATTTTCCTACAAATTCCACTATTATATGAGTTTCTATACATATAACTTAGGATAGTAAATGATTTGGACATTTAGTTTGATCACTCTTGTTATACTTCTAAGTTTATAATTCTGATTGCTAAAAATAAGTTTTATGGTTCAGAATCTTAAGAAAAAGAAGTTTATTATTCATTGTAGAATCAAGCAATTTATTGCATGTAACATATATTCTGCGTTGGCCTGCAAAAAATTGCTTAGAGATTGCTTAGAGAGTAACCATCTGAGATGAATACTTGCTCTTTCCACATGTCAAAAAACTGAAAAATGAAATTATTATATTTATAAATATTTCTTCAAATTTAAAAACAGTTTTGATTCTTTATTATTAATTTCTTATATACATATATATACATATATAAACAATTTATGATTTCAACGCAAATCCTGCTTGAACGAAACAAAAAATATTGTCGATAAATAAAAGTACGTTGTGTTCATTAACATCTCGAAAATATTTCGCCATAGTTAGAGCAGTATTAAACTATCTAAACTAACTTTTTTTTTTCCCAAAAAAGAAAAAAGCTCTTTATAATCATAAAAAGGCAAAACAAAGAAAAAAGGGGTAGGAATTTTGTGTTTTCCTTACAGGAGATGATGAATGAACACATTCAAGTTGAATCAAAGGCTAAGTTTACCACAAGGATACACCAACTCAATCCTCCACCAGAATGTACCAACGATAGGGCTCAAAACAATAAAAGAAATACATAATTTTTTCACAAACACGTGACTTTGGCCTAATTACTTTAGTCAACTTTTGTTATATTACATATAATTTGTCAAAACTAATTGGTAAAAAATATTCATGAATATGAAAAATGAAATAAAAATGTATGATTCACTTAATGAAATACAAATCATTCATAGACATCTATAGCACATCATTGGTACATTCTCTCCTACAATTTTTCCTTTATTAATAATTTTTCATACAAGTTTATTTAATTGTGCTTTAGAAGATGTATTAAATGATCTCTAACACATTTGATAGGCTCTTTTAACTAAATTTATATATAAGTGGTATGTATTATTTTTTTTTAAAATACTAGAAGTATTAAAGGTAAAAATTACATCATAATGAGAATAAATTATTAAATACAACCTTAAATAAGAGAAACAACCCTATTAAAAATGAAGAAAAATCGAAGCCTCATCAACATATAAGTGGTATGTCTAAGAATGCACCAAATTATATCAATGAAAAGCAAAAAATAATAATAATAATAATTTTGGAATTAAAATTATTTTTGAAAATTTAAACTAAACAAATTGAATGATTGTAGTTATATAAAAAAAAAAAAAAACAATTGTCAGACTAATAATGTCCATTTCTTTATTTAAAAAATGAATAGAAAGAAATTCAGTTATCTCTCAGATGTGGATATTACAGATTTAGGACCATCTACAAGCATTTTTTTTTTACCGTAACTTCCACATTGAATTTTGAACACCTCTCTCTCACCCACAAAACCGTCAATCAAATGGCCCAACCCAACCTTAATCATTTTTCCATTTTTGGCACAAATGAACTAATAATAAAGAAGACTAAAGTTGGTAAAAGCAACAATCCAAAGCTCAAATTCTGTGTCTGCAAATACCAAAGCCCTACATATATAAAAGGCATCCATCCACATGGATCACAATCAAAGTAGAACGTTTTACATCAATACAGAGCTAATGAAGATGAAAACTACTCCAGTGAATGCCAACAAACGCCATTACTTGATATAATAGTTTCAAAGCCACATCTGAACAGGCTGCAATACTGAGGCCAAAATAAATCACAAAAACATACCTATGTAATTCTAATAAAAGAAACTGGCAATAGATTCCAAAACTCGACAAACCTTAATAGTTAAAAAATTCACACCAATCCTATAGATAAGCTTCGTGTCATATGTAATATTGACCAGAAATCTCCTTTGCCCTGCAACAAAAATGTAAATGCTTTAGCTTCGCTCACAAGAGACAATTTACTAAATATGGAATCTTATCTTAGTCCTCAAAACATGAAAAATTGTAACAGTTAAAGGACCGTCGAAGCATTACTTCTAGCAAAATTAACTAAAGTGTTATGTTTAATACACAAAACAAACAGTACTTCCTATTTCTGAAATATCAGAGGCACTTTAGCATCCCAGAATTGAACACGAATAGATCTCCGTGCATTCATGTGTATGTAATGACCTCCTTTCTTTTGGTGATCGGATTCAAATAATTACCTGTTGTAAGGTACTGAGAGATGCCAAGATCGAACCTCCAATCCAGACACTGTTTTCAGGAGGGCTACCACCTTGATCTTCATGCAGCTGGCAGCAAGGGCTGTGATTTCCTTGCTCATACAATCTGCAATACCTGGGAACATAGTTGAGCCGCCACTAAGTACAATGTTTCCGTAGGGATCCTTACTAATATTTACATCAGACATCATGATGGAGTTATAGGTCGTTTCGTGGATGCCAGCAGCTTCCATTCCAACTAAAGAGGGCTGGAATAAGTCTTCTGGACAACGTAACCACTCAGCCAATGGGGGTCACTTGTCCATCTGGTAGCTCGTAACTCTTCTCAACAGAGGAGCTGTTCTTAGCAATCTCCAATTCCTGCTCAGAAGCCACATAAGCAAGCTTCTCCTTAGCATCACGAACAATTTCACGCTCAGCAGAGGTAGTGAATGAGTACCCTCTCACAGTGAGAATCTTCATCAGATAATCTGTAAGGTCACGACCAGCAAGGTCCAACTGCCAGATGGCATGGGGAAGTGCATACCCCTCATAAATTGGAACAGTGTTGCTCACACTATCACCAGAGTCCAGCACAATACCTGTGCAAGAGACTATAAAAACGTCAATGAATAAGGATTCAAAAGATCACCTACCCTGATGATTTCTGAAGTTAAAAGGATACAAGATATACCAGTAGTATGCCCACTAGCATATAGAGAAAGGACAGCCTGGATTGCAACATACATGGCCGGTATTGAAGGTTTCAAACATAAACTGTCCTTTTTTCCCTGTTGGCCTTAGGGTTAAGAGGAGCGCCTCTGTGAGAAGAATAGGATGCTCTTCTGGGGCTACACGAAGCTCATTGGGAAGGTTTGGTGCCAAATCTTTTCCATGTCATCCCAGTTGCTGACTATAACATGCTCAATAGGGTACTTCAAGGTCAATGTACCTCTCTCTTAGACTGGGCTGCATCACCAATGTAAGCATCCTTTTGCCCCCGTTCCAACCATCACACACACCAGTGTGTCAAGACGACCAACTATACTAGGCAATACAGCCCTTGGAGCATCATCACCGGCAAATCCAACCCATAGGAGAGTGCATGTAAAAATGAACAAAGTGGTCACTTCAGTGACTACTGAACAGGAATTTCAGAATTGCATATTAATACTGACCTTGACCATTCCAATTTCATTGTCGACAAGAAGTGGTTGAATGTCCTCTCCCTCAGCCATTTTATGTTAACGTCTACATACAATGATGAGATGATTAATAGAAAGCAACATGCTCTGTCTCAGACTTCACAAGAAGTGAAAGCATCAAGCAAAAAAAAAAAAATCTCAAGAGACTTATTCAAGAATTTTTCCATTAACATTTTTCACTTATACATGATCTCCAAAAAAAAGCTAAATAAAAAGAATTTTCAAAATATTTGCCAGCATATGATGCTTATCAACCCTTTCCCATACACAAGCAACATGTTTACAGATTTTCATAAGATAAAAACACAGTATCATCTACATCACATAATGGAGCCTAAAAGGTCATAAAGCCAAACAAAAACATGTATTATATGACAGCACAAGACTGTTCCTGTAATTAGTAACATGCCTTTAAGACAATAAGCAGATGGCAGGATCGCATTTTACCCACAATGTAAATTTCAAACCAATAATATATATATATATATATTTCTCTAGGAAATTAAATAGCTATAGAAGCATATGTTCTCAATGGAGAAATGCTTGCTAAAAAAGGTATAGTGTGCTGCAAAACATACTTAAAACTAAAGAGCACAAGTTGAGATTATAATTCGCATTTCTGTTAGCAATAGAGATGGGTTTTCTTTGCAGATGTAGCTAATAGAATGAATAAGATTTCACATATGGGCAAAGGAATAAATAGCTCTAGTTATGACTGAAAACGGTGCTGCTAATATAGTTATGGTGCATGCTTAAGGGACAGCTTTATGCAATATACACCACCCAAGGTTCATCCTCAGTAATAACATATTAACATGATTAAAAAACAATACTTATCATCCCGCTTTAACTCCAATATAATTGCTACACCAAAATGAAACAAAAATGAGGGTGAAGGGGGTGGCAGAGAAAATAAACCTTGAAAGCCTAACTAGCCAAATTCCAAACCTGACGTCAACTACAACCCATTCATCTTGTGAAACTCACAACTTAAGTGGTGTGGAAGCAAGACTCAAGAAACAATTAAACATAACCTAAAGAAAAAAAAAAGAAAGAAAATATGATTGTAATATAGATTCTTTGTTTCATAGTTGAACAAGAAGAGTCACATGACACACATTAGCTATATCACGCATACACAGAAAATATTGTATCAAATTTTAAGGATATTCATGCTAATTCACCAGAAAAGAAAAGAAAAGAAAATTAAGGGTGTATTTTGGTTTGACAATTATCACCAAACTTTATTTTAGTCCCACTTCTTCTCTCACAAACATCTTAACTTTCATGAAATCCAACAATAATAAAACTCACTTTTCTAGAACTAAAAACCAATCCAAATAAACCCTAAGAATACTATTCAATCCTAGAGGAAAGTTCCACTACTCTTCACCACAACCCTTTTCGTTTCAATTTCTTTAGAAATTTAAATTTTGCTCATAAAAGAACAATTAAAATACCACATAGATTAGGATATTTGGTCAAGAAACATATCATAGACCATCCAAGATAACATCATCACTATTAACAACAGATGCAGATCAGAACCACAACAAATCAGTACACAGTATCCCACTCGAAATTCAATCAAAAGATGCAACATGGAGAACATAATTATAACCACGAGTTGGATAACAGAGGCCGAAACTATCATCATCCACTTTGTAAATATGGGAAGAAATCACAGAAAATGAAAATCAAGAACAGAACCACAGAAAGAAAGGAAACAGCAATTTAACTGAATAAAGAAGAAATTAATCCCAGTTCAAGAAAAGATAAAAGTATAATTGAACACAGAATTTTATTGATCATGGAATAAATAGGCTGAAACTATAGATGATTACAGTTCCTACATTGATGGAAGCAAGTATCTTTTACTTTTCTTTATCAAAATTCACAGCTTACTTTATTGAGAGAGACGGTAAGGGGTGGCCTTCTTGAAGGAAAGAGAGAGCACTAGAAACAGTTTGAAGAGTGTTGGGGGGGGTTTTGGAGAGAGAGAGAGAGTGATGGATGGGGGGAATCGGAATCCTATTGGTATATATACTCCTCACTTCAAAGTTGAAACACATTTGGCGAAAATAAAATGAAATGAAATTTAGGCAAAATAAAAATGATGCTTATCGCTTCATCGAGCCTTTTCTTTTTCTTTTCTTAATTATATTTTCCTTTTCTGGGCAATTGCTCCTCTCAAAAAAAGAAAAAAAAAAAGAACAAAACAAAACAAAAAACCAAAAAGAAAAGAATAAGACAAAGTTATAGATAATAACATTGAAGTGCATAGTCACAAGTTGTCACTCCAGAGGTGTTCAAACAATATTACATTTCTCAATGTACTAAAAAAACATTGAAAACATATTTTTTGAGAAAACAAAAATTCATTAAGAAATATTTGTATGAACAACAGAAGATATTACAGAATAGTGATATGCATATCAACTTAATTATGATTCATAATTGATTAGTTTAATAGTTTAATAGTTAAATAGAAGTTAATACGAAAGGCACTTTCATAAATAGAAAAGAAAAAAATACTTCACTATTTTTGTTGACAAATTTACCATTTTTATATAATTAGTTGGATCAACTTGATCCATATTATTTTTTCTGATATCATAATAGAAGTCGCCTCCATTCAACACATTAAAAGGTAGTTCAACAAAGAATACTTAGTAAGGATATGTTTTGGCATATTCCGAGAACCTTTAACAAAGTGAACTAATGCAAACTTTGACACTATTTTCTTTCTTTTACTATCAATCTAATCACTTTTTAATAGTTTCTTATAATTTTTTTCATTCTCAGTTTAACTATTCCTTTTTCAAGACAAGGGTATTTTAGGTAATTTATCTTAAAAAATACATTGATTTCAGAGTTTTTTAATCCATGTGAATCAAACAAAGGTAGTATCATATATAGTTCACAGCAATGTTTCCACTTCTACTGGTCAACTAATGGCCAACACCATATCTTAGGATAAGTAATTGTTTGAAACAACTGACATTTACATGAGTCACACAAATTGCAGAAGACACATCTTCTGCTGCCTTTAGACACTATGGAAAGAGAGTTTTTCATTTCCAGTGAGATCTCTGCCCAAGATGTCCAAAAAGTTCATTTGCCACATGAATTTCCTGCCATTCACATGATTCCTTTTTTTATTAAAAAAAAAAAAGTATAGATTCAGAAGCAAAATTTCCCAGGCAACATTTTTCTTAGTTTGATTTTCATGCTACAAATTCGATAGATGGAAAACAAAAAATGTACAATGAGATATATCATTTAGAACAATGGTTATGCCAACATACAACTACTTTAGCCTCCTAAGCACTAAATGCAGAATTAGGCTCCCGGTAGATGGTCAGATCTGGAGGCAAAGGAGTGCTCTTGATAGAAGACCTACAGAATTCCTTCTACATTGCGATAAAAGCAGGAGGACAGAAAAAATAATAATAACTATTTTACTCAGTAGAAAGAGCTTGCAATGTTACTAGCTACATAGTTGCAAGACACAGAATTTGAAATTGATTTTCCTCAGCACGTGAAGATTTGGGTAAAGACATCCAGATTAAATAGTGAACTTTAACGTTTGAAACCAAACGGTAAGACATACAGGATATAATAACCTCTTAACTAGTAGCTTTAATCTTTGAAACCAAATTGTAAGACATACTGAATATTTGATGAAAATCTAAGTACATCATGCTGGATTATGACTCCATGCCGAGAAGTATAATCTAAAATCTATCACACATTTCTCGTCAGACAACTAAGAAGACTTTTTTAAAACTAGTGAAACACAGCGAATCGAACTTAGTGACCCCTTATTTCATTCATTTCTTTCTTTGTCAACAAATGAATCTACTCATTGTTCCAGCAACTGAACTTAAAAAGAGATAACAATGTCCTTCATCTACTCTATGTTTCAAATTCCGAGGTTCTCAACACTGATAAAACATGCAATTCTGTAAGCCTTTATCCATACAATTGCTATTCTAAACTAGAAAGTAGAACGTGAAAAAGCTTTTAGGAAGGGGGAGATAAAAGATGAAGTAGGTTTTTGATAGCTAATGTAAATTGCAGATATTAGCAAATAATAATGATGAGGGATAATTTGTATTAATAATACAACTATTTGTCATGTGTAAATTCTTTTATGACTACGTACAAAAAGAATTAGCGTTTGCAATCACAACAAACTTACCAATGGCATTTCCTTGAAGGATATGTGGTAAGTAAGTTCTGAAGCCAGATGTATGATTCGCCTTCAAAATCATTAAACCTTTTGGGCTAGAAAGTTGTAGGATCATACTCCAGCTGAGGGTCCTTCCTGAAGGATCCAGGTACTGATCAACAACTTTTCTGTTGGAAGGTATGTGATAACTCCAATTCCAGACTCCAGTGATCAGTCAAAGACTTGTGAGGTGGCTGAAGTGGCATTGAATTTTCAGCTACAATTAAATGACGCAATGCATCCGAACCAAGGTCAAAGTTAACAATTAAACGACATCAGTAAACTGTGATTTGTTATCTCATAGAAATCAGGCTCAACGTAAGAAACACAAAACATGGATGACATTACTACTTACAACAGAAAAGCTTCCCTAACAGCTTCCAGTAGCATGCTCGCTAGGAGGCAAAATTGCATGTAATCCCGTTCTTAAGTTTCCTAGCTTTTGTAAGCGGTCCGTCTCCCCTGTCTGCAACAAATATGTCTCCAACATTCTAAAAGTTAGCTCACTTACATTCCTACCTCTCTCTAACATTTGTCTAGAACACTCAAAAGCTTCTTCAACCCGTCCTCTAGAGCATAATCCAGTCACCAAAATGTCCAATGCATGACAATGTGGACACTGTCCTTTCTTCACTATGTAATTCCATAAATTTAAACCAAAATCAAGCCTGCGATTCTCACAGAAGAATTTCATCAATGCAACAACTGTTCGTGTCTTGGGCACAAACTTTCTGTCGATCATCTTTTGATAGAAATCAGATACGGCATCAGTGCTCTTTGATCTCATCAGACCCCAGAACACAGTGTGATATGTAACATTGTCAAGCTGAATGTTTTTCTCCTCCATTTCATTGAATAAGGCAGCAGCAGAGTTTAAATCTCTGCACCTAATAAGAGAGTTCATAAGGGCATTATAAGCACCAGTATCTGCATGTAAACCTCTCCTGGAAATTTCATCAAATAATTGTCTAGCCTTTATTACATTTCGAGCAATGCCAGCACCATGAATCAATGTGGTAATAGTCTCTATGGTGGCCGATAAACCAATATGTTCCATTTCTTCAAAAAGCCTCAATGCATCTCCAAAACATCCTTTTTTACAGTAAGCATCAACTCTTATATTGTAAGTGACGTGGTTAGGTTTGAAACCTCTTCGAATCATCTCATGATAGAATAGCTCAACTGAAGTAATGTCTCCTGATTCCTTGAATCCCAAGAGCAAAATATTCATAGTTTTCGTGTTAGGTGAAAAGCGAGAATGGAACTTGCTGAACACTGATCGTGCTTCCTTCATTTGCCGTTGTGTGCAAAAAGCTCGAAGAAGTATGTTGAACTCTTCAATGCCAAATTCCTTCCCTGAAAATATATCCTTCTCCATCCTCTCAAATGCTTCAAGAGTCTCTTCATATGACCGGAACTTTGCAATTCTTGACAACATGATGCTCATGGATTTGAGAGAGAGAAGGGAAGGTAGTCTTCGCTTGATGTCTTCCATTAGTTCCCAAGCTTTGTCAAAGTAGCGCATACGGGTAAGTATGTGGAGTGTCTTTTCAAAAGCATCTGAACTTGGATTATATTGGGAGTGAAGGAGGGAAAATTTGAAAAATTGGTATGCTTTAAGGCCATTTGAGTGTGCACCAAACAAGTGGCCAAGGACTTGTTCCACAAAGGAAGTTGACAAAAGATCTCGAGGGATCTCACAGAGAAGTCTATGGTGCAGCTGTTTATCAGGAAAAGGATGGTCATTTATGGTTCTAGCAATTTTTTCAATTACATTCTCAGGCCCTGAAGCAGAATGAAAACTTCCAATTGACTTAAACGCAACATTCAATTTTTTATTCACTTGAATGATTTGATTAACCCTATTCATTCTTACAAGGAAAAAGGAAATCCTGATCTCTTGCTGTGAAGGAAGAAGTCGGGATCCTGATCTAGCTAGAACACAATCAGTTGCCTCATTGTTGTCCCCTTTTTTATCAAATAAAAAATATCATTAGTGGTCTTATAGTCAAGAAGTTAGATGTCACATCAAAAGATACACATGAAAAGTTCGAAAAGAATAAATTGCAATGAACAAAATTTCAGCATTGAAGACTTTTAAGTGCACCAGAAATAGGAAAAAGATACTATGTTACCCAATATTTACAGCACAACAGAATTGAAAGAAATGGAATCGTTGAAACCTCCAGTTCTACTGTCAAAGACAAGTGGTTGAAAATGCTCCAGCAGCCATTTTAAGATCCTCTCTACATACAATAAATTCAAGAAGAGGTCCATTCATCCTTAGTTTTTTTTTCCCCCCACCAGCTGTGCTATCAAAAAAATGTCTTTTTTCTTAATTTGTTATTAAGCTTAAAACAGTTTTCCCACAACTTCAAAATAAATGAAGTAGAACTACCAAAAACAAAATCCAGTAACTATCGGAAAAAGAAAATGCAGTAACTGCCAAACACTACGAAAAAAATTAAGATGAATCAGAAGTACAAAAACTTTTTTTTTTTTTTGGGTAAATGAAAGCTTTATTAAACTTGAACTAAGTCAGTAAATCACGCATTAAAATAAGAACTAGAAATACCATGAGCTTAAAATGTAGTGACTAATGAAAAACAAACTTTTCCCAAAAAAAATGAATAAAAACAATCCCAGTTCAAGAAACTAAAATTCTAATGCTATAATAGAACTCTTGAATCTTATTAGCCATCATAAGCTGGGATGAAACACAGAGGCAATTACAGCTTACCTTGATCAAAGCAAGTAGCTTTTGCTTTTCTCTATCAAGTTCCACAGCTATACATTTAAGGAAACTTGCAGAATGGGAAGAAACTTTGAACGAGTGGGAACCCATGTTCATCACAAAGGAAGGAAAAAAGCGGTCTTGATGGGCTCCTGTTCAGGAAGGTAGCCGCGACTGTGTTGGAGGAAGGGGTGGTGGCTATCACTGCTACAGTATCTGATGTGACGGTAGGAGTAGAAACGGGGGCACCACTGGTGGCTACAGAGGCAGTGGCGACTATTGAGGTGGGGGTTACAGCGGTGTTGGAAATGCTCCTCATGTGACGAAAGTGTTTTTAAAGAGAGAGAGAGAGAGAGAGAGAGAGAGAGAGAGAGAGAGAGAAAGAAAAGGTTGTTGTGAATGAAGGTTGAGGCCAGTATAGGGATGGCAATGGGGGCGGGTGGGGGAGGAGGCACCATCCCCCGGCCCTATCCCCACCTCCCTACTATGTACCCATCCCCAACCCATACCCGTTCTTGGGTATGAAATTCATCCCATCCCCAACCCAACCTTCCATTTTTCAGCCCAATCCCCAACTCATCCCCACCTTTGGAGATGAAATTTAGCCCCATCCCCACCAAACCCACTTACAGAGAAGTTTGAGAGACACCATGTTGCTTTTTATTAATTCCCTTATATTGCTAATGGTACTAAATAGTGATCCTTTCTCTGTTTAATGGGAAAAAGAAGTATTACTGCATAAACAACTTAATTTTAGTAACATAGAACAGAGCCAAAGAACAAGATTTCTTCAGGTATTGGCACCTTCCAGAGCAGAAAGTAAAAAAGTTCAAGATCAGTGCTCCAAAAAGAGGGAAGACATCATATTATAAACTTTAAAAACACATAGTCAACAGGCACCAGTGATGATTCAAGATAGTAAAACTAACCAAATTGAGCTTCAAAATGACTGCAGAGAGACGAATACATTTGAAACGCATCCTGTACTATACGCCACAAAACTAGAAGAACATCTCATTTTCAATTTCTTCGACAATAGATTTATTTTAGGGATTCTTCAACAATAGATTTATTAGCAGAAGACTCACTAAAATATCTATTACTAATTCAAATTAATAAATGGAAAAGGTTCTAAACTTACTGATGTTGAGGGCTGGGCGTGTGAGGGCTATCGGCGTTGAGCAGCGACAGACCTCGAGAAAAAGCCGATTTACAGCAAGAAACCGCCGGCGTTGAAGGTTTACAGCAAGAAGCCGCCGAGTTTCAGGCTTGAGGCTGAAGGTTCATGAAGGTTGCGACGGCAGCAGTGGGGTTGAGAGTCGAGAGTCGGGCCGCGGAGTGGGTGACGGCACTGACGGGAGGTTTAGGGACTTGGGGTTAGGTCTGAAAACCGTGAATGGATAAGAAATGTACAGAGATTCTCTGACTGAAGGTTTTAGTTTTTTTCCGCTTTTTCTTATTTAAATTAATATTTTACTTAATATGTATATTTATAATTATCAATAAAATATTCCGCGCTAAGTAAAAGTTAATTTTATAAACGTAAAAAAGTTATAAATAATTTATTACTTATATGTACATGTAATATGAAAAATATATTATACGTAAATATTGATTTCATTCCAAATACATGTTATTAAAATTTAGTCTTCAAAATATATAGTATAATTTTTCACGTATGACATATAATGAATTATTATGTTTTGAAAAATATATATCTTCAATTTCTATTTATCCGAATTAAAAATAAGAGGATCCCCGTAAATAATTAAAAGAAATTCCAAATTTACATTCCAATTCCAAAAAAAAAGTTAAGTAAGCATATACAAAATACATAATTCCCATGATTTATAATTAGATTATACAAAAAAAAAAACTTAAAAGAACTATAAGCAACTCTCATAAGAAATTTTTCTAGTGTATAGGAAATTTTTTATATTAATAGATCAAATAAGTTCGTATAAAAAAAGAATGTCTAATGTGTCCCATCAGTAATAATTTCATGTTAGTGTACTTTCCTCACAAATAAAAACAACAAAATGAAAAATGAGTATAAAAATTAAATTAAAAGAAAATTTCAAAAGCTATAACTATCACTTACAAAATGATAAAACTAATAACTAAAAGAAAAAATTGTAGAATATTAAGTGAAACACTTTTGTGCAAAAATAATAACAAAAGAGAAAAATATCAGTACAGGAAATTTAGGATGCTACTTTATTTATGCACGGGAATAGCATTTTATAATAAAAAAAGATCGTTATAATAATAAAATTTCAAACAAATCTATACTATCTTTTTATATAATATTTTATTTTTATTTCTTAAAAAGTGAGCTATTGAAAGATTGTATAATTTAATGCATAAATTAATTGTACTATGGTTGATACCAAAAGGTCACTGAAGAGAAAGAAAATATGCAAAGGTAAAACTTTTCATTTTGTGACTGTGTTTTTATTTTCTCTCTTTCTATGAGAGTCAAGACTGAAAGCTCTAAAAGGGTATCATTTAGAGCACAATTACATAAACATTTGAATAGCGTCTAAAGAGTATTATTTAGAGCATAATTACTTTTAAAAGAGAAAGAAAATATATAATTTTAGACAACAACAATTTGTTTATTATTGAAAAATTTATATATAGATAGAATAATACCTTAGACTAGTAAAAAAAATTGGATCAAATGACAAATAATTTATTTAAATATCAAAGCTAGATTCATACCAAAAAAGAAAGAAAAATTGGAAAAAATACTAAAAAATAAAAATATGTTTCCACTACAACATTATGAAACAGATGCCATATACTTCATATAAATTTTAAAATAATTATTATTATTTACTTTGAGATGGTAGAGTTTTTCTTCATATTGTTACTGCTCTTATATTGTGCTACGAAGGGGAATGGAAACACAACATTCATGATCAGAATTTTTATAACAAAGTTTTAAACTCAAAACTTACCATTGCACAATATCAATGTAATATGGAAGTATTAGGGTATCGAACCACAGAGAAAGACTTAACTACTTAAATTATTATCTACCTAAATTAATTTTATAAAAAGAAGAATGAAATTATATTATCTAAAAAATTATTCCTAAATTAAGTAAAACTAATAAATAAAATAACTAAATTAAAGATAACAAGAGCTTAACCAAATAAGATGATTTAGAACCTTGAATCCGCCACTAACCTATATAACAATGATTTAATTTTATTTAGGAGAAAATATTAGATATTTATGTGGTGATCTAGGCTACAAGCTTTGATTCACTAAAGAAATATATGCATAATCCATCTATCCATTAGAATAACTTATTCAATTCTACAACATAAATCATCTAAAATTAGCATGAACTATTTAATTCTAAAAACCACAATATACTTGCAAAAATCACATATCTCTCATACCCAAGACTACAAGAATCAAGCATGGATTAAAGTATCAATTAACCCAAATAATTATTCTACAAGAACAATCACAAAGAATTAATTGCATCAAACCAAGAACATCCCAAAATATGCAATCACATAAATATCATAATAAATCTCGCAAAATAAAATAAACCAAAGTCACATTGCTAGGGTTTCATTAAGATTGTAAAAAAGAAAATTAGCTCATGATTAAAAGGAAAAAAGGAACTAATTTCTTAGAGAAGATCATGGCCTTTCTTCATTTGAAGCTGCTGCTTTGCCGCTGATTTTCTTCTCTCAGCTCAACTGCCTCAGTTCCTTCAGCTTCGGCTCGTCTGATTTCTGCTTCTTCATCCATTTTCTACAGTTGCTGGCGTCCAAAATTTCTCTGCTTCAGCCAGCTACTGCTTCAGTTTCTGCTCCAATTGCGGCTGGTTCTGCTTCTTCTTTCTTCTTCAGCTGCTATGCACAACAGCTCCTTCCTTTTCGTTCTAAGCCTCCCAGCCGCAGCTGCTTCTGTTTTCAAATTGCGGCTGCTTTTCTTATGCTGCTTGCGTAGCTCACGCAGCTACTCCCTTCCCCCTTGTCTTCTGCTGCTCTTTTTATTTCCTCTCTTTCCTATTTCTTCCTTCTATTCTCAATTTCTCTGCCGCTCTCCTTTATTTCTTCTTCTTGCGGCTGATTTCCTAAACAACTGCTTTCCTTTTCCTTCTAATTTCCGCAGCTGGTTTCTTTTTTAGCAACTGCCGCTTTCTCTTTCTAATTTCTCTCCTTATTTCCTTCTTTTTTTCCCTGGCCGCTTTTCTATTTTCTTCTGTAGCTTCTCTTCCCTAAACCCCCAAATAAAATAAATTAAATATAAGAATTATGTTTAATAAATAAAGGAAATATTTTTAAAAACTACTAATTAAAACTTAAATGTGTTTATTTGTACAAAAAATGAACTTTATCAATTCATAGAAATTATTATTAAAAAATTTAAAATTTAATATTGTCTATTAAAAATTGTATCTCTAAAATTTGAATCACTTGTGAAGCTTACATATATAAAAAAACAACTCTTCTAAAAACAGCCAAATTATTACCACCCAATGTTAAAAAAAATATTGAAAAAAAACTTCAAAAAGAAAAACTTTTTCTAAAGTATGGAAGATTGGGTAAATTTTAAAAGTTCAATACTAAAAGAAAAAGAAAAAAACCAATATATATTAATTAAAACCTTTTTTACCACTTTTTGCACCAATAAAATTTAAGATGAGTGAAATTATATATACATATATATCTTCATCTATTTCTATACTAAAGGGAGATTTAGGATGTTGAGTTTCAAGTTGAGATACATGGAAAAGAAGAAATTGTTGCGAACCATTAATTTTCCAATATTTCTTCTATTGATTTTACGTAAATATTTGGTGATATCTTTTCCTGTGCAACATGCTTGTACTACATAATAAAAAAAATTTTAAAAAAAAAGTTTACATAAGGAAAAATACTTAATAGTGCCCTAAAAGATATACAAAAAAAAAAAAAGAGAAATAAATAGGAAAGGTAGAGACTCTTAAAAAGAATGCAATTACTACGTATTAGTTGCTACAAAGATTAAAAAAGGTAATAGAATTTAGTTGGAATTAGGAAAAAATAGGAATGAATAATTACCTTGTGGTCTTCAATTTTATTAAAATAAAAAAGAAGGGACAAAAAGGCAAATTCACGGTTCCAAGGCAGAGGACAAAGAGAAACACCACAATCTAGTAATTGAGTTAAAATTTTATAGAGTATTGAGTCGGAATTCAAAAGCCTTATAAATAGATAGAGCGTTGAACAATAGAAAAATGAGTGATAAACTGTGAGAATATGTTTATTTAAGTTGAAGTGAACATTAAAGAGTTTTAGTTAAATTAGAATGGGAGATTCAGTTAATTTTGGATTAATAATGTAGAGGAAAAAAACTGTTCAAAACTAACAGTTAGAGAGTAGATGAGAAATTGGGGATATTGTTTTTGTTAGTATGTGATAGGATTAAATTAATCAATGAAAATATTTGTGTCATAAAATAAATAAAAAAACTTAGAAATTGAGAATGAATCCTTTAGAACTTTAGGAGAGGAGAGAGAAGGAAATTGATATTCTAATATAGTATAGCATAGATTAGAATACATATATTCTTCTCTCTCCTTCCTTAGATTAGAATACATATATTCTTCTCTCTCCTTCCATAATTAATTATCATATATTGTTCCCCTACTCTTCAAGTACTTTTGTTTTATCTAAATAAACTCAAATTTTTTATTCTATCGCCTTCTAAATTCTATTTAATAATTCTAATTACTTCACTCTACTTCGATATAGAGGAAACTGAATGTTGTAAAGGATTTAGTTTGCATTTTGGAAGGCCTTAAATAAAGAAACATGCAACTATACTTAGCTATAATATCATAAATTATGAAAACAAAATGTACAAAGCAAAGGAACCCGAATGTTTTAAAGGATTTAATTTGCATTTTGGAAGGGCTTAAATAAAGACACATACAACTATACTTAGCTATAATGTCATAAATTATGAAAACAAAATGTACAAAGCAAATAATATTTGCTAATTTATTAATTATTTTGAGGTAATATCATTGGATATTGAATAAATTAAAGAAAACTATATAAAGATATATAATAGCTGGATGATTTGCTCATCTTTTAAGTAGCTAATGAGATTCAAAAATACCTTATAAGGAGACATAAAAAATGACAAATCTAAATATAATATAAACAATCTTGAGTATTTTGATCACTTCAAATCCATATAAAACGACATATTGAAACAAATTCTTTCCTCTTTTTCCTTTTATAAATAATTCTTACTCACTTTGACTATTTCAAAAAGTCCAATTTAAAGTTTAAACATATGCAATTCTGCATCAGGATTTTCTTTTTTGAAATTTTTACTCGAAAATTTTGCTTTGCTTTTGAATAGATAGAAAAAATAGTAGAAATGAGGATTTAAAAATTGTACCTTGAAAAACTACACCAAAAAAAATGGAGAAAGAACCAACCTTAAGAGGAGCATGACACCTACATTAACAAACATTAATACTGTTTTAGAAGACCATATATTTCTTCTTCATCGGAAAAAAAAGAATTACCTTGGGTGGGGTAAAAAAAATAAAGTTGATATGATGATGAGTAATATGTGAATGGAGATTGTGAAGGAGAATGACAAAAAAAAGGAAAAGAAGGTATGGAAGAAGAGGTAGCATAATATGGTAAGGTAACGTGGATGGTGGCATGGTATAACTGTAAAACTAATCTAAAAATTAGGATGAGAGTAGGTGTTTAAAATTTGAAAATTAAAAATTTGGATTGACCAATTAAATTTTTTTATAGTTTATTAAAAAAATAAAAATTCTAGAAATTAAGAATCATTGGTTGGAAGGATTTAAGATAGGAGAGAGACTAACATATGTATTTCAATATAATATAGTATAGATATGTATATTTAAAATGAGTATGGGTGGGGATGGGTGGAGATAGGGATGCGAAGAACCTAATCCCCGCCCCTAATCTATTCCAAAGTTTGAGTACAAAATCCATCCCCATCCCTACCTGGGTCCCCAGTCAAACCGGAGTCAAACAAGTTGAGATGGATTGAGAGTGGGTAGGTACTCAGTTAGACCCGCTCCATTGCCATCCCTAGGCTAGTGCCAAGAGAATTCTAAGGTGGGATTCGGGTCTAATTTGAAAAATAAATAAATAGAAGGAGAAGGGTAAAAATAAAATAATAGAGACAAACTCTTCTATTTTGACAAAATTAACCTTGATCGGTTATTACTTAACAGTGACATTAGATAATTGGATAGAAAGATTAAATTTGATAATATTTCCAAGTTTAAATATTAAAATTAAGGTAAAGTTCAATTTGATACTTGAAATTGGACTATATTTCTAATTAGGGTCTAAAAATTTGAGAGTGTCAATATGATACCTCCAACCTCTCTCTTAGGTCAATGGTTGAGTAAGATACCAACGCGACTCTCGGCACTACGATGTACAAATACACTCATCTGAAAAGTGAATAAATAAAATAACATAGATATACAACAATGGAAAATCAAACTTACAAAAGTAGATCCGACGTAACCTATATTAATATATGAGTAATTATCAACTTTAATCCCCAACATATATTTATTTGTTAGATTTGATCTCTAACTATTACTTTAACTTTTTTCATCCTCAGCATATTTTCTTTAGTAAGATTTGGTCCCTAACTATTAATTTTAACTTTTTTTGTCCCTAACATATTTTCGTTGGTCGGATTTGGTCTCTAACTATTAATTTTAACTTTTTTTCGTCCCAACATATTTTTGTCAATTAGATTTGGTCCCTAACTATTAGTTTTAGCATTTTTTATCATCGACTAATTTACGTGTAATATTATTTGTCCTCCTAGATGATTTCCATGTAATTTTAACTAATTTCAAAGATTTTGACTCAGGAAATTTTAATAGTTATGGACCAAATCCAATGAACGAAAATATTTTGGGACTAAAGATGTCATTTACTCATTGATATATCTACTTAAAAACTTATAACAAAAGTTTGGAAGTACATAAACTCTCTCGATTAGGGAGAGGTACAAAAATGTTTCCAAAGACATACACATTGCTTATGCTAGTTAAGTTCTTCAAACAAAGGATATGGACAAAACCCATGTTCCACTATTTATTCAAATCATTTGAAAAAAAGTAATAAAATAGTGAGTGAGTTAGAAAGCTCAGTGAGTTTACATGTGTACTGATGAGTTAGAAAAAATCAGAATATACATTCAAATTAACATATATCTTTATAATGAATTTTTTTTCCAAATTCAAAATTATATGCACAAAATAAATGTTGATCTGGGGTGCAACTGGAAAGTCTAAGCAAATCAAGACACGTCAGTGCATTTCCTAACTCGGGTTTCAAAATCATGACATATATATGGGTATATCAAAACTAAATTTGAAAACCCACGGTCAAAACCAGCCGCAAAATCATACGGATATTTGATTCCACATATACCTTATGCCTCCCCAAACCAAAAATAGGTTATGAGATTCTGGGGCACCTACCAGCCCACACCTAGTGACCAACCTTGACACTGAGCCCCTCCTAATCCACAGTAGGGCGGCCAAGAAACCACAAAAATGATGTCTCCAAAAATAAACGCAACACTGGTTAGGCCAAGCCCTCCTATCACCACTGCCCCTTTCAAGTGGATCCATAATCCAGAGTCTATATCATCCATGTCATCAGAAGAGGCCCTAATATAGAGGATCAGCCACGTATAGTGCAATCCTCTGACGATTTCCGGAACCAAATCATTTTCATATCAAATTTGGTAGGAACTTTATGCATATTTTCAAACCAAAGGACGACTTAACCACCATCCAAACAAATAAAAATTATAATCATTCAACAATAATAAAGCCAACAAATGACTGTCCAAACCAATTCAAGTCAAACCATTTCTAAGATCACAAAATCTCCCATTCGCCAGTCCAAAATATGCCATGATAATGCATATGTTTTTTAAAAATCCATATAATTTCCTAAAACAAGTAATTTTCAACAAAATGATAAAATTCCCTACACATAGCACCACTCCTATGCATTTCTAATACAAAATTTAAATATATATAGTGGAGAACCTCTCCAATTTAAAATAACTCGCAAACTAAGAAATCAAATAATTTTTGCAAAGATAAGGTATATTTATTTTCTATAAAGCTATCAAAGCTCTAAAATAATTAGTCATCAAAATCCAAATTTAACTTTTCAATTTGTGAAGTCACTTGGTTAGAGTAGCTAAACTACATTTTCGGCAATAGTAAAGTCTTCTAAAAATCAAATAACAAAACTACTCAATTGAATATCACTCTAAAGTTTAGATCTAGACTCAAAATCCATCAATAGTATTTCTAACACAAAGGAAATTGAAATCACAAAAGCCTAAATAAAGTTTCAAACAACTAACTTTCCAAGATTACAAATAAACTCACTTAAAACTAGAGTTTAGTCTTAAAAATAATTTTTACTCTTGAGACTTACCTTAGATCTTCTTAGAACCTTTAAAAGCACTTGATCTTCTAAGAAATCAAAAGAACTTCCAAGGAAAAAATGGATAAAGTTGGACTAAGAAAAAAAAAGAAAAGAAAAGGCACCAGGAAGAAAGATAAGAAGAAAGAAATGTCTCAAATTTTCATCTCTTAATTTATATACAAATGCCTAAGTTTGACATTGTTGTGCTACTCTCCTGTTCCTTCTTATTAGATTAGATCATTTCTTCAAGAAAATCTATCACCTATTTTTCCCTGTCCCCAATTCTCTTTTCCTTCTCTCATTATAATCACTTTCTGAGAGAGGAAATCAATTTTCCCCACAATATTTCTCTATGGTTATACCCCAATAAACCTTAAGAGCATGAATCGTCTCACTATGTGTTTCAAATTACAAAACACTTATCATCCGAAATTCAACTCTTACCCCCTACTATTAACCTTCACCCATCGCTGTCGTCAATGACTGCTCCATCTTCTTCTTCTTCGTCTCATATGATGGAAGGTTGGTTATGAAAAAAGAATTTGTTGCTTCTCAGGCTGTTTTACTTTAGAAAGATCCAAACTCAGACCTTACATAGAAGCAGACTAAGAGTTCATCGAGCTTTCAACTGATGGAGGTGGTGGTGATAATGGATAGAAAATTATTAGGGTGGTGGTGGTGATTATAATATGGTGATGCTAAATTAACCAATTATCATTTTGACCTTATAATTTTTTTTCCAGAATAATTGACCTTATAAAATTAATTCCTCAAAAAAGAACCCTTTTAAGTTACTCTTTCCTCTTTGATGGTTAAATTTTAAACAATCCACCATAGAAACCCTTAATTGATGCCATTTTGGCAATCCCGGAACTAAATTGACACTCTTTTATTTTTAGACCCTTAATTGAGAATGTAGTCCAATTTCAGGTACCAAATAGAATTTTACCCTTAAAATTACTAATTTTAAAGTTTTAGTGTCAAAATAGAGAAAATGTAAAAGTTCAAGTGTGGGTAGCACTTAAAATAAATTAAAAGGGTAAAAGCCTTAAAATGAGTGGCCCGGACAGGTTAGATGAGAGGCCGATAAGGATAGATTTAATATGCTACATTTATTTCATTACTGGGCTTCCGTAGTTAAGCTTTTGGGCGGAGTATGGCAAATGGACATGATCGAACCTAAATGTGAATGACCACATCAAAGAAAATATTCCTCAATATTATATTACTAATTATCATTAATGGAATGACATGATCAATCTGATCCGTTGGTTTTTTTTTATTTTTAATTTTCAAATGCTGAGTTTTGGTCACATCACCCAAAAGATGATCACAAACCGATTTGAAAGATAATTCAAGTTACACTTTGCAATCTAATTTGACACTTTACAGACGCTTTTTATACTTCAAAAGAAGATAAAAGCATGTCCCATTAGTGGAGGAAAAAGGCCATGGAGTATCATCAACAAAAGCCCTCAAAGATGGGCAAAAATAAAATGAAGTTTTGGAGATATGGAGCAAATTGCCATTAGATGTATCATCATACCCGAAACCAGATCTTCAAAAATTGAGATCATCTTTGTTTCCAAAGCACATTCTGTGTCGGATGTGCCGGATAGCCTTGGCCCATTTTCATTTATTTCGATTATATTCCGTTTCTTTTGTTTTCAATTGTTATTTTGACTCCCAAATGACGTAATTAAGTATTTTCAGCCATATTTGACAAGAGATTAGTTAGATAGATTATATTTTGTATATATACCCCATTAAGGGGCTAAAACTCCTTAGTTTTTTAACCTTATAGAAAATTTTTTGATCTTGAGCTTCTTGCTCTCTCTTTAAGAGACCCTTAAGGTTCTTCTTCCTCTTTGTAGGAGTGTAATTCTCCATGAATTTGCAACCAAAGGAATTCAACCCCTTATGTTTGTTTATCTCTACTTACGTCTTTGATTGCTTATCTTCAGAAGTTCTTGAAAGTTCCCTCAAAACTACTCTCAAATGGGTCTTGGAGTTCCTTGAATGTCGTCCTCCTTTGTTTAATATGAGCTAATTCTGACTCTCTTTCTAGTTAAAAGTAACATAAATTTATATTGTCTCCATCAAATATGTCTCTCTATAAATAGTAACCTACACCCTATTACAGGAGCTGTGTCTTTTTTGTGGCCAAAAGCCATTTACGCATAGAATGGTGATGAAATTCTACCCTTGGCATACGTTCGTCCCGAACCTAAGTTACTGACGGAGTATTCCGTGCCTAACTAGTTAATAAGGAATTTACCGAAAGGATTCAAAATTCTGTTAGTTTCCCAGAGGACGGAAGTTAGCCGTGAATTTTTCCCCCAGCAACATATTAGGCACAAAAGTTGCCGACTAAATCTCCATCCAGAGTTAAAAATATTATTTTTTTTTAAAAATTGTTAAGCTGATTTTCATGCCTAAGTGCCTAAAAAAATTAAATTTGCTGAAGGAAGCCTGTGCCATTTCGTCATTAATTTATGATTATTATTTTTATATAATTTTTAAAAATGTTTAAAGCACCTAAAACGTAATCAAAATACCCATCAAACACAATATTTATCAACAAAAATCTAAAAGTATTCACATATAATAGAACTCAATCATAAATATCATAAACTACATTGTAATAAATTCATAATATAAAAAAATAAACGTCTATATAACCTCTTCATAACCTCTCTTCCAGTATTGTGTTTTTATGACTAACCATTTATTGCAAACACAAGCACTGTGTGGAGGGAAAGTGCAACTTCTCGGACTAAATTCAAGCAAGAAATATGAAAATGGTATAGAAGATAACCTTGACAAGTAAAGCATGATAACATAAAACATTGTCCTCCTACATGAGTAGGAGAAAGAAGAAACGCTCCTGCTTCTAAGTCAATTCCCTATGATCATATTTCTTTGCTTCTCCAGGTCATCCTTATATTACTGCAAAAAACAAGACCAAGTTAATTAGATTAGAAAAAGACATGACATAACATCATCTAGGATAAAAGAAAACAATAGCCTCAATATTGAAAAGGAACAAAGATATAAATTACCTTCAAAAGCTCTTGATCCGTAAAAGACCCTTTGCAAGCTTTCATGATCTTTAGCTAGCATAGGTGAAAAATTATCTCTCCTACAACATTGAAGACCTCTGGATTAATGAATCCTTACAATAGCGAAGACCATAATTTCAAGAATAAAAAAGGCTCTTAAAAGATGGACTGATTTACAAAATTAATAAGTAGTATGAAAATTTAATTAACAAGTCAATCCGTTTAGGACTGTATCCATCTAAAAGTTCAGCCAAAATGCTAATCACCAAGCCAGAGAGAAGGTATAGACCAAATGGTCTGAATTCACTGTAGAACTCGAAAGATGTAACTGAAACAAATGTAACAATATATAATATATTTTAACATAAGTATCTAATTCCAAAAGAAGGTGATGTGGTGGAGATATAAAAGAGGTTAGAATTGTTAGATCTTTGGACTTAATTCATGTGCGCACGTATTTATATAGCATTTGGACATGTAAACATACATGTATTGCTTATTTTAATTATATTTTTGTTATTATATATATTTTGAAACCCAATTAAGGTAATCTATATTTATATAGATGGGTCTGTCATCTTAATAAAAGTGTGTAAATGTGTAGAAACCTAGGGATTGTATTGCAAAATTATGATGGGCTGTTTAGCAAATACATCTATATATTAAGGTTATGGTCCTTTTGCACGTGTGCTTAGATTATTAGCCACCTCTAAAAGCCCCTATCTCTTTGAGGAAAACAAACTGTGTACGTAACAATCAGAAGATTCAAACCCAATCTTCAAATCACTCAATTGCAATGGATCAAGGTACATGTTTCGATTCGTTATTCTAAATAATCTATTGAGTGAGGTTAATTCTTCGGTTTTATTTGTTTAATTCCATCAATGGTATCAGAGCCTCCTTACATCAAAGATTGTTTGGATTTTTGGTTTTTGTTAAGATTTTCGGAAATCAAGTATCAGTTTCAGGAAAGAAAGAAAATTTTTTTTTCTTGCGCTGCGTTTGGGTTTCATCTTCGTCTTCGCCTTCGCGCCGCCTTTGGATTCCGCTGCCTGTTTCTTTCTGTTCTCAAGTTTCCAAAAAAAAGAGGAAAAAAAACGCGGCTTGGCTGAATTGGTTCTTGAATTTACCTTTTCCTTTTTTCGATAACCGCATGCATGGTGATTTTTGTTTTCATATTAGAAAACCTTGTGTTGGCAATTTGGATTACAATTATGCATGCATATGTCTTTCGTTTTGGTTTTTTGCGTGTTTTTCTTGACGGAATGCATCGTTTTATTTTAATTATTGTATTATATTGATGTTAATGTGAATTATAGATCAAGTTATTTACATATTATATGTGATTCTTTTATGTATCATAATTTATTTGTTAATCCTGAATTCTGATACATACATAATATGAGATAGTATGTAATCAAAGTTTTTTTTTAATTTTTATATTCATAACAATTTAAGTTGCTCTAACGAGAGTATGTCTAGTAGCTTTATATTGATTGGTGGAAGTGACATCCAACCAAAGTAGGCTCTCCCATGAAAATCTTTCGATAATGAACTACTTAGATGTTGTGTTTTGTATTTCTTATATGGGTAGCAATCGACCAAAAGGAATATTGTTATTTTCAGGCTGAGAATTACAAACACATGTGGTGATGAATATGTAGTGTTATTAAGTATCCATAGTAAGTGTTAAGTCGGCCCAAAGGAAGGCTTGATACTTGACTGGATTTTATTGTTAGTGCTTGATTACTACATCAAGAAAATCACTTGCAAGCTAACTCTTTGTCCAAAGACTAGACTTGGTGTTGCACCGATATTCTTGTGATTGGATTTGTTATGAATATAGCCCATGAATTGTTAAATTTTTATATATATGAGTGAGCTTTATTTATTTTTGTTATATTATGTTTTCTGTTATAGTTACTAGTATCTCTATTGCTCAATTATTTACTAATTTGAGTAATACTCCGCCATTAAATGGTACCAACTTTAAAGCTTGGAAAGATAAGGTTGCAATTCATTTGGGTTGTCTTGATCTGGACTTGACCATTAGGGAGCCACGACAAATTGAGCTGACAGATACTAATACCTCTGAACAACGGAGGGAAATGGCTCAGTAGGAATGGTCAAATAAATCAAGTCTAATGATCATGAAGAGTACAATTCTAGAGGCTTTTCTTGCTAACATGACAGATGAGAATAATGTAGTTAAGTTTCTCGAACAATTAGAACAACGATTATAAAAAGCGGAAAGGCAGAGATTATTACGCAATTGCGTAAACTCACTGCCATGAGGTATAATGGTTCGGAAAACATTAGGGAATACATTCTTGAAATGTCTTATATTATATCAAAACTTAAGACACTGAAGTTGGATCTTCCTGATGATCTACTGGTGTATCTTGTTTTGATGTCTCTTCCTCCTCAATTTGGCCAGTTTGAGGTCAGTTATAACTGTCAAAAGGACAAATGGACAGTCAATGAACTCACCTCACATTTAGTGCAAGAGGAAGAGAGAATGAGGCAACATAAGGTCGAGAGTGTTAATATCACTTTCTCAAAAGGTAACAAGAAAAGAAAGGGCAAAATGACTGCGGATACATCAGCGAAGAAAAAACAGAAGGAACAGTCGAAAGACATAAAGTGTTTTTTCTGCAAAAATCCCTCTCATGTGAAGAAGGAATGCCCCAAGTATCACGCATGGCGCGTGAAGAAAGGTGTGCCTCTAACTTTTGTCTGTTTAGAGGTTAATTTAGTTTTGGTGCCAAGATATACTTGGTGGTTAGATTCGACTGCCACTACTCATATAAGTATATCTATGCAGGGTTGCTAGAGTTACCGCCAACCAATGGATGATGAAAGATTCATCTATAAGGGAGATGGAAGTACGACAAAAGTTCAAGCTATAGGCATTTTAAAATTGTCATTAAATACTGGTTTATTTTTAGAATTAAAAGAGTCATTCGTTGTACCGTCATTTAGACAGAATTTAGTTTCTATTCCTGTTTTGGACAAAGAAAGTTTTTTCTGTTCATTTGGTAATAGACAATGTTGTCTTTATTTTGATTCCAAATTGTTGGAAATTGGGTTTTATATCCTCATGATAATTTATATGAGCTTGAGACTACTTCTTCTAGTGAATCCTTGCATGTAAGTACACGTGGTACCAAACGAAAATTAACTAATGAGAACTCCTATTTATTATGGCACAAAAGATTAGGTCGTATCTCCAAAAGGAGAATTGACAGTCTGGTGTCTGAAGGAATTCTTGACACGCTTGATACTTCGGATAATACAATGTGTCAAGTGTATTAAAGGCAAATTAACAGACAAGAAAAGGGTAGGTGCTGAGAGAGCTAAAGACGTCTTAGAACTAGTATATATGGATATATGTGGACTATTCTCTTGGCTTCTTAGAATAGTCAACAATACTTTATAATGTTCATAGATGATTACTCTCGTTATAGTTACCTATATTTGATACATGAGAAATCAGAGGCTTTGGATAAGTTCAAAGCATTTAAAGTTGAAATTGAAAATCAGCTAGGCAAAAGGATTAAATGCATCAGATCTGATCGTGGAGGTGAATATTACGGCATAAATGATGGTTCAGGTGAACCATGTCCAGGGCCATTCGCCAAATTCTTAGAAGAGTGTATGATCGTCCTCAGTATACTATGCGGGGGTCACCTAGCATGAATGGAGTTGCTGAGAAACGAAATAGAACCCTTAAGGATATGGTAAGAAGTATGATTTGTCATACAAATTTACCAGAATCACTCTGGGGGGATGCACTTAAAGCTGCATTCTATATACTTAATAGAGTTCCAACTAAAGCAACAACAAAAACCCCATATGAGTTGTGGACAGGTAAGAAACCTGTCTTAAGATATTTAAGGGTATGGGGATGTCTAGCTGAGGCAAGGCCTTATAGGCATAATAAGAAGAAATTGGATGAAAGAATAGTTAGTTGCTATTTTGTTGGATACTCTGAATGGTCACGGGATAACAAGTTTTATAATTCCCAAAACAGAACATTTTTTTAGACGGGAAATGCCTGGTTCTTTGAGGATATTGAGGTTGGGAGGGAAGATAAGACAAGAAACTTTGTCTTTGATGAGCACTCAGTTCTTGTTCCTAGTGTGGTTCTTGAACATGTGCAGGTTCTCGTACCTAATCTTGTTCAAGAACAAAATTCAGTACAAGACAATGTTGTGCTTCCTCATAATATAGATCAACAGGCTTTGCCTGAAATTGATCATCTAGTCGTTCCTCAACCTTTTGTTCCTATAGAGCAACCCCAACAACCTCAAGAATCAATGCCCTTAAGAAGATCCATTTGAAAAAGAAGAAGCGCAATTTCAGATGACTATGTTGTGTATCTTAATGAGCAAATGGAAAACATTGACTAGGCAGAAGATGATCCAAATCACCTTTTGTTAAGCCATTAAAAGCTCGAATGCTCATAAATGGATAGATGCCATGGGTGAAGAAATTCAATCCTTGAAAGACAATGACGTGTGGGATCTCGTGCCTTTGCCAGAATGTGTGAAACTAATTGGTTGTAAATGGGATTTTAAAACCAAAAGGGATTCACAAGGCAATGTGGAGAGATATAAAGCGCGTCTAGTCGCTAAGGGATTCACTCAGAAGGAAGGCATTGACTACAAAGAGACTTTCTCTTCTGTTTCTTTGAAAGATTCTTTTAGAATAATTATGTCACTAGTGGCACATTTTGATCTTGAGTTACATCACATGATATCAAAACAGCTTTTCTCAATGGGAACATTGATGAGACAATTTATATAGTACAACCTGAAGGTTTAAAATAAAAAAATTCTAAACAATTGGTTTGTAAACTTAAGAAATCCATCTATGGGCTCAAACAAGCCTCTCGTTAGTGGTATTATAAATTTCATAATGTGATATTATCTTTTGGTATTGATATAAATGTTGTGGATGATTGTGTGTATCACAAGTTCTGTAAAAATAAGTACATTTTTCTAGTGCATGAAACTAAGAAATTTCTCTCGAAGCAATTTGAGATGAAAGATATTGGTGAAGCGTCTTTTGTATTAGGAATCCAAATTCATCGAGATCATTCTCAAGGAATTCTTGGATTATCACAAAAGATTACATCATAAGGTATTACAGCGATTTGGAATACAAGATTGTAAACCGCTTGATACTCCTGTCCAAAGGAGATAAGTTTAATCTCAAAAATTGTCCTAATAATGACTTTGAATCTAAGCAAATGGAAGGTATTCCTTATTGAAAAACCTTAGAGGGGGGGTGAATAAGGTTTTTGGCTAATTTAAAAAATCTTTTGTTTGATTAGAAAGATAAACCTCCAATTTGTTTGTGAAAGATTTCTAAAACTCTTTTTAATAAGAATCCACACAAAGCATAATCTTATAGAATTGGCAATTAAGAAATGAGCAAAGAATTAAATATCATGCACAACAATTTATAGTGGTTCACTCTCTCCAAGAGCTACATCCACTACCTTGAGCCTCAACCCAAGGATTTCACAAATCCACTAACTTTAAAGTTTGTTACACAACTACACAATGAGGTTCACCCTTCAAGGGTTTTACACTATAACCTCAATCACAACAACACAACAAGTTTATCAAAGGATCACCCAAAGGGTTTTCCACAAACCTTTGATTACAATAAAAGAATAAGTAGAGTAAGGAACAATGTTACCAAATTGGCTTGAGAAGAGGAAGATTACAACTCAATGGAATACTTCTACAAGCACCTTTTATCTTCTTCTTTGATGGATGATCAACAATGAAGCTCAAGAAGATTTTTGTTTGGGATTGAAAATGATTTGTAATAAAATGTATTTTTGAAGCTCTTGAAATGTATTAAATGTTCTCAATGAGTAATTCCCAAACTTCTTCAATTTATGGCTGATAATTGAGTGTATATATAGGGTTTTTTAAGCTCAAGACCGTTGCCTAAGAAATAGGTCATCAAATTTCGAAATGACCGTTGCTTCGATTGCAACGATAATATTTTTTTACATCGATGACTAAAAATGGGACGACCGGTTCCGAAAAGCGGACTTCCAGTTCTTTGAAACAGAAAAGATTCGGACTTGGTTTTTCTGAAAAAGCGGAATGCCGAATTTCATGTATTGGAAAAAGCAGACGATCGGTTTTAAAAACCGGATTGCCGAATTTCTCGAAACAGAAAGATTCGGACTTGGTTTTTCGAAAAAGCGGACTGCCGAATTTCATGCATTGGAAAAACGGACGATCGGTTTTAAAAAAAAGGACTATCGGTTTTAAAAAGCGGACTATCGGTTTTTAAAAAAGCGGACTATCGGTTTTAAAAAACAGACTACTCGGTTTTAAAAACGGACTATCGGTTTTAAAAAACGGACTTCGAATTTCTGTTTTTCCTCAGCCCAAGTTTTTTTTCACGAACAAAACTTTCTTCCAAGTTTCAAAGGCATTCTTGACAATTTTTAAAGAGAGGAAAAACTATCCAAAACATCTTTAGTCAAGAATACTCGGATTTTATCAAAGGATTATATTTTAGAAAAACATGAGAAGAGCTTTATGTATGATCAATGAATCAAAGACTAAGACTAGGAAGTTTTACAAGATAGTACCTAGTTCATTCTAACAACACAATGCCTTCAATGTCTTCAATTGATTTGATCTTGGTATGGCTTAATCTCTTCTTCTCTATTTTGCCCTCATCAACAAGATCTTTTGCTTGAGACTTCATATGTTCTTCTTTTGTTCTATGAAGGGTTAGCTAACATACTCATACCAGCACATGTTAATCATAATCAAAACACAAGTAATAATGCCCTTAGGGCTAACAATCTCCCCCTTTTTGATTATGACAAACACATATGCAAGACGAACAAAAGAGCAAAAGTAAAGTATGATGATGCATCAAAATATCAAAGAAGCAAAGCATAACAATCATCAAGAAAAGGAGGTAACTCCCCCTTGCATCAATAATCATTATAACCAACTTATAAACATCATCAATAAACAACATATTAACAAGATTTCTCCCCCTTACATCTTGCACTATTTTCTCCCCCTTTTGTCATAAATCAAAAAGTGTTAGGAGAGAAGTTTCAAGGGATCATAGAAGAGGTGGTAGTAGGACTTTCAACATTAAAGTGTCATCATGAAGTCCATAACAAGAAGAGCCTATCAACAAAGAAAAAGTGCAACAAACAGATCACTTAGCATAACAAAAGCAAATTAGGATTAGAAATAATACCAATTGAAAAACCTTAGAGTGATCCTTTGGATATATCACATTTTGAGGAAGATTTTGAGCTTCTTGATCATTTTCTTATGTTGCTTCAATCTCTTCTTCCTCCATAAGCATGTTCTTCCATTGCTTGAGTGTACAAAGTTGGTAGCTTAAAGAGTTATCTATGTCATCATCATCTTTCTTGTCAAAAATGTTAGTTTCATCAAAATATATATGAATAGACTCTCCAACACATAAGGTTCTTTTGTTGAAAATTCTAAAAGCCCTTTTGTTTGAAGAATAACCAAGAAAAATTCCCTCATCGGATTTTCGATTAAACTTTCCAATTGAAGGGGTTTTATTAAAAATGAGTTCAAAGGGAGTTTTCTTTAAAGAAAGTCTCAAGATAACACGATTCAAATGTAGCATGAGGTGTTAACGGCCTCGACCCAAAAAGTTTAGGAAGGGAATTTTCATAAAGCATTGACCTTGACATTTCTTGTAAAGTTCTATTTTTCTTTTCCACAAATCCATTTTGTTGAGGAGTTTTGGCTACCGAAAAAAGTTTTGTAAAATACCAAAATCATCACAAATTTTTGTAAAATCTTGGTTGTTGAATTCTCTCCCAATATCACTTCTTATAGAAATCAATTTGCAAACAAGGGAGGTTTGGACTCTTTTGAATAATTTAATAAATTCATGAAATGCTTCATCCTTTCGGCTTGAAAACAAAGTCCAAAAAAAAAAAAATCATCCAAAATAATAAAGGCATACCTCTTATCACCAAGACTAGTGGTCCTCATTGGTCCAAATAAATCCATGTGAATGAGTTCTAAAGGTTTTGAAGTTGAAATCATTTACTATGGTTTAAAAGAGGTATTAATTTGTTTTCCAAATTGGCAAGCATCACAAAGTCTAGTTTTCTCAAAATGAAGTTTTGGTAAGCCCCTAACAAGTTCTTTTGAAGAGAGTTTGTTTAATAAATTCATACTATCATGACCAAACCTTCTATGCCACAAAAATACATCATCATCATGAACCAAGATACATTATAAGTTTTGAGAAATGAGAACTTCAAGATAAAAGACATAGACATATGCTAACTCTTTTTGAAACAAAAATAGTTTTGTTCACAAGCTTGTTTATGATAGAAGAAGATTCACTTTCAAAAACAACTTTGTACCCATAATCACACAATTGACTAATACTAGATAAATTAAACTTCAAAACATCAATTTAAAAGAACTTCCTTAATTAAAGAAGATGAATCATATCTAATGTTACCTATACCGATGATCCTTCCAAGAGTAACAAAACCATCTTTGGTTTCTCTTAGCTCATTCATGAGGGATGCATATCTGGTCATGTGTCTTAAGCTTCCGCTATCCAAGTACCACTTAGATGACCTTGACTTGTGTTCCTACAAAAAAGAAGTAGAAAAGTCTTTTGGTACCCATATCTTTTTGGGTCCATGAATGTTAGTTGGATTTTCTTTTATTTTCCAAACGGTTTTCACTCCTCTTTCAATCTTTTTCTTTATAAAACACTTTGTGGCTTTATGACCACTCTTTTCACAATAAGTACAACAAAAGTGTGAAAGGGATGATGAGGCTTTTACAAAACGTGTTTGTTTAGAAAAAATATTGGAATGATTATATCCAATACCATTTTTGTTAAACGGTGATCTTTGAGAGCCAAGAAGTTTTTCAAAATTTTCTTTTCCCTTTGTGAATTTTTCAACACATAGAGTGAGATCACTCACCTTTTTCTTTAAGACATCATAATCAATTAAAAATTTTTCAAGAAGGGAAATCTTTTCACAAAGGTTTTTGTTTTCTAAAACAAGTTTTTGAAAGTCATTATTTGAGCTCTCTTTTTCTTTCTTCAAGACTTCCAAGGATTCAAGAGTGGCTTTATTTTCACAAATGAGTCTTGAATTTTCATCTAACAAAAATTGAGTTTTGCTTTTCAAATCTTTGTTTCGTTTGGTAACCTTTTTGCATTCATCATACATTTCAAAAAGCATTATGCTAGGATCAATATCACAATCATCAACGATACTAGAAGAGTTAGGAAGTGAAAATTGTACCTCATTTTCTAGAGCCATGAAGCATATGTTGGCATTTTCTTCTTCTTCATTTTCACTTGAGTCTTCATCCCAAGCTCCAATTAGGCCTTTGCCTTTCTCCTTTTTCTTCAATGCCTCAAGCTTGACTTCTAAAGCTTCCTTTTCCTTTTTAAGGGCCTTGGGACAATCGGCTACAAGATGATTGGTGCTATTGCATTTAAAACATCTAGCCTTGAAGAGTGATGAACTTTGTCCTCCTTTCTTGAATGGAGGATTCTTTCCTCTTTTGAAGCCTTCTTTGTAAAATCTTTTAAATTTCCTCATCATTAGGGCCATATCCTCAATCTCATCTTCATTGTTGGACGAGCATGTATGATCATCATCATTCACTTTGAGTGCTATGCCTTTTCTTCCTTTGTCTTCATCTTCCATTTCATCTAATCTTTTTATTTTCATCTCATAGGTGAGGAGAGATCCTATGAGTTCTTCAATAGGAAGTTGACTTAACTCTTTTGATTCTTCAATGGCAAGAGTTTTTTGTTGCCATGCTTTTGGGAGTGAATCAAGAATCTTTCTATTTACTTCTCCCCTTGTGTACTCTTTTCCATATGCCTTTAAGCCATTTGTGATGTTGGTGAACCTTGTGAACATGTCACTAATGCTTTCATATTGTTTCATCATGAATAGCTCATAATCTCTCACCAACATAGCCAATTTAGACTCCTTCACTTGATTGGTGCCTTCGTGAGTTACTTCAAGTAACTTCCACATTTCATGAGCCGAGTCGCATCCGCTCACTCTATTGTATTCATTAGCATCCAAGGCACAACTCAATATGTTCATAGCTTGAAAGTTTAGAGTCATCTTCCTTGAATCAAGCTCATCATAATCTTCGACCTTCTTGACAATTCCATCCTTTATAAGAACATAAGGTCCATTCTCTACAATGCTCCAAAGATTAAAGTTAATAGAGCAAATATATATTTTGATTCTAGATTTCCAAAAAGTATAATTTGAACCATCGAAAAGAGGAGGTCTATTTGTAGAAGAGCCTTCTACATATGGTAAACTAGAAACATTAGCCATAGTAAAATAAAGATCTTTTGCTTCAAGGGTGTTAGTCCTTTTTTTTTTTTTTTAAGAAGCCCCGCTCTGATACCAATTGAAAAACCTTAGAAGGGGGGTGAATAAGGTTTTTGGCTAATTTAAAAAATCTTTTGTTTGATTAGAAAGATAAACCTCCAATTTGTTTGTGAAAGATTTCTAAAACTCTTTTTAATAAGAATCCACACAAAGCATAATCTTATAGAATTGGCAATTAAGAAATGAGCAAAGAATTAAATATCATGCACAACAATTTATAGTGGTTCACTCTCTCCAAGAGCTACATCCACTACCTTGAGCCTCAACCCAAGGATTTCACAAATCCACTAACTTTAAAGTTTGTTACACAACTACACAATGAGGTTCACCCTTCAAGGGTTTTACACTATAACCTCAATCACAACAACACAACAAGTTTATCAAAGGATCACCCAAAGGGTTTTCCACAAACCTTTGATTACAATAAAAGAATAAGTAGAGTAAGGAACAATGTTACCAAATTGGCTTGAGAAGAGGAAGATTACAACTCAATGGAATACTTCTACAAGCACCTCTTATCTTCTTCTTTGATGGATGATCAACAATGAAGCTCAAGAAGATTTTTGTTTGGGATTGAAAATGATTTGTAATAAAATGTATTTTTGAAGCTCTTGAAATGTATTAAATGTTCTCAATGAGTAATTCCCAAACTTCTTCAATTTATGGCTGATAATTGAGTGTATATATAGGGTTTTTTAAGCTCAAGACCGTTGCCTAAGAAATAGGCTGTCAAATTTCAGAAATGACCGTTGCTTCAGTGCAACGATAATATTTTTTACACTGACAGCTAAAAACGGACGACCGGTTCCAGAAAATGGACTTCCAGTTCTTTGAAACAGAAAGATTCGGACTTGGTTTTTTCGAAAAACGGATCGCCGAATTTCATGTATTGGAAAAACGGACGATCGGTTTTAAAAACCGGACTGCCGAATTTCTGAACAGAAAGATTCGGACTTGGTTTTTCTGAAAAACGGACTGCCGAATTTCATGCATTGGAAAAACGGACGATCGGTTTTAAAAAAAGGACTATCGGTTTTAAAAACGGACTATCGGTTTTAAAAAACGGACTATCGGTTTTAAAAACAGACTATCGGTTTTAAAAACGGACTATCGGTTTTAAAAACGGACTTCGAATTCTGTTTTTCCTCGCCCAAGTTTTTTTTTTGAACAAAACTTTCTTCCAAGTTTCAAAGGCATTCTTGACAATTTTTAAAGAGAGGAAAAACTATCCAAAACATCTTTAGTCAAGAATACTCGGATTTTATCAAAGGATTATATTTTAGAAAAACATGAGAAGAGCTTCATGTATGATCAATGAATCAAAGACTAAGACTAGGAAGTTTTACAAGATAGTACCTAGTTCATTCTAACAACACAATGCCTTCAATGTCTTCAATTGATTTGATCTTGGTATGGCTTAATATCTTCTTCTCTATTTTGCCCTCATCAATAAGATCTTTTGCTTGAGACTTTGAGACTTCATATGTTCTTCTTTTGTTCTATGAAGGGTTAGCTAACATACTCATACCAGCACATGTTAATCATAATCAAAACACAAGTAATAATGCCCTTAGGGCTAAAACTTATACTTCAGTATTTGGAAACCTTATGTATGAACAAGTCTGCACTCGTCCAGATCTTGTATTCATAGTTGGTATGCTAGGTAGATATTTGAGTAATTCAGGTCCTGCGCATGCATAGCCGCCAAGCAGGTCATGCGGTATTTGTAGAAAACAAAACATTATATGCTCGCTTATAAAAAGTCGAATAAACTTGAGATTGTTGGGTATTCAGATTCCAACTTAGGTGAATGTCAAGATAGCATGAGATCTACATCAGGATATATTTTTTTGCTATCTGAAGGGGCAGTATCATGGAAAAGTGTCAAACAGACACTCATTGCCTCTTCAACTATGGAGGCAGAATTTGTAGCATGTTTTTAGGCATTGAATCAAGCTATTTGGCTGCTTAATTTCATTAAAGGACTGCACATGGTTGACAATATTTAGAGACCACTTAAATTATTTTGTCATAACAAAGTTGCAGTCTACTATTCTAACAATAATATGAGCTCAATAAAATCTAAGTTTATAGACCTCAAGCTTCTAGTTGTAAAAGAGCGAGTTCGAATGGTATAATCAATATTGAGCTTATTGGGTTAGGCTCCATGCTTGTGGATCCGCTAACTAAAGCATTGACACGAAGGTCTTTATAAACATACTACCCATATAGGTGTTGTATCTTTAGATGGTGTATAAGTTCAGTGGAAGTCTGTATATATATATATATTTATGTTCATACCTTATTTATTTATTATTGTTAATGTGACAATAATTTTCTACCATTTGCTCATTAGGACTATGTTGTTGAGTTGTCATTTTCCTATTTATATGTTAAAGTGATCTCAATTTTGTTGGACCAGTTAGAAATAGGCATGCATAGATTACATTCACATGTAATTTCCATGCTACACATCTACACTCAACTCAGGTTGTTTAGTTGAATTAATGCATGTGACCAATGATGGGTTTAACTGTTGTTTCAATGCAGTGAAATTCCCTTTGATTCGTATATTAATGAAATTAATGGACAAAGTTTGTTTAAGATGACAAATTAAAGTGTGCTAGCTACTACGGTGACAATTACATAATTGATTGGACAAGTGTATACATGAATATTAGTCCAACTGGGAGATTGTTAAATCTTTGGACTTAATTCATGTGCACATGTATTTATATAGCATTTGGACATGTAGACGTAAATGTATTGCTTAATTTAATTATGTGTTTGTTATTATATATATTTTGAGACCCAATTAAGGTAATCTGTATTTATATAGGTGGGTCTGTCATCTTAATAAAAGTGTGGGGTCTCCTTATAAATGTATTGCAAAACTATGATGGACTGTTTAGCAAATACATCTATATATTAAGGGTTATGATCCCTGATTGCACGTTTGCTTAAATTATTAGCCACTTCAAAAAGTCCCCATCTCTTTGAGAAAAACAGGTTGCGTACGTAACAATCAAAATATTCAAACCCAATCTTCAAATCACTCAATTTCCATGGATCAAGGTATACATTTCGATTCGTTATTCTAAATAATCTATTGAATAAGGTTAATTCTTCGGTTTTATTTGTTTAATTCCATCAAGAATATCCAAGAGAGAAGGAAATATTATTAATTAACTATACTGAATTTTAGAAACTCCCATCAAATGGAACTATTATTAAAAATTCAAAAGAGAGAATTTATAGCTTTTATGCCACAAAACAACTTACTAGTTTTCACAGAGCCAATATATGAACATAATTTTTTGGTTTTGCTCTCTATATTCCACCTAGTTTTTACAAGAAACCTGTTGTATTAAAGTTAAGGTTTTCATCATAAAGAATAATAAATTCAAACAATACATAAGTCAGTATAAGGTAGGCACCTCATAGAATAGTTAGCATAATCCCAGAGGAATTCATTAATCTTTTTTTTTCCTTTTCTTAATCGAATCTCTTTAAAGATTAGAAAATAACAAACATGAGCCATAATTGGAAAATTCAAAAAATTCAACTTATTGATGCAATGCATAATCAAAGCATTCAAAAAATTCAGCTCATTGATGCAATGCATAATCAAAGCCACACATCAGAAAGACAAAAGTAAGCTTACCTGAGCAAGAACAAAATGACCACCATCCCTCATATCTTTAGATTTCATGTAATTCTTCCTACCTTCACATTAATAAACTCAGAAGAAAAGAAGTGTCAAGATTAAACAACCTAAAGTTAATAATTTGAATTTGAGGTGATGACTAAGGAAGCAGCCAGTATATAATCATCCTATATCTTGATTATGTAATTGCAGAGTTATTAAAATTGGACCGGAACGGATGCTTGAATTAGTTAGACCGGAAACTGGTCTCCTATTGGATCTAGTTATATCTAAAAACTATATAAGAAACAAACCGATCAAACTTGACCAAAACTGGTGATTTGACTAGAAATTGTGCAAACCGGTCGACCTTGGTCTTTTTCTTTATTGCATTTTTAAAATTTTTTTACATGTTTCTTTAGTTTAATAAAGTTGAAAAAAATTGCAACAGAAGAAGAGAGAAAATTGAGGAAGAAGGACAAAGAAAAAAATGAAAGAAGCAAGGCAGGCACACAGCAACATCGGCAGCAGCAAGAGTTGATGGCGGCAGTGGTAGGCAGTAAGAAGAAGAAGAAAGAAGATGAGAGGAAGGATGTGGTGGTGAAGAAGGAAGGAAGAGGAGAAAAAAAGTTGGAGCTTGGAGGTCAGGAGGAAATGAAGAAGTGGGCTAGGGAAAAAAAAATTGAAGAGATAAGTGGGCTATTATTTTATTTTTTTTAATTTGAAAAATTGCTAGCTGTCTTTTTGAGAAGAGGGCTACTTGTCTTAGGTCTAGAAATAGAGTAGTACTAGTTCCCAACAAACTTAGTCGTAACTTCCTGTAGAGAGGAAAAAGAAAAAAAAAAAAACTAATCTCAAGTCTAGACTTTTTCAATCACATACAAAAATACATGTTGTGCGGATCTGAAGATCCACAGCCCCTATTTACTATTACAACTTTCCTATTTACTATTAGAGATTCGGAAAAGAGAAAATAACGAAAGAGGACCTAGACTATTACAAGCAAGTTTTTCTTCTTCTTGTAAGTCTTCTTCTCCTTCTCGGTTTCAACCTCCTTCTTCTCCGGCTGGAATGCGCCAGAGATATACACCTTCAGCTGCAACAAAAGACAGTCAACAGAAAGAAAAGAAAGAGAGCTCCGATGAGCTTATCTGAGCTGCAGGAAGAGCCGATCCAGACGGCTAGCAAGCAACAGCGAACGAGCAACAACAACAGCGGCGATAGTGAGCTGCAACAACGGCGACGACGAGCAGCAGTTGAACAGCAGCAAGCTCCAAGCAGTGCATGAGCTGCGGTAATGGCGACGACAAGCTGTGGCGAGGTGACCAGCAGCAACAACAACAACAATGGCGGCTTTCGGTGAAGCCAGCCAAGTCCCTCAGAAATGGGGGACCTCACTTTCAAGGAAGAACAAATCTCTCTCTCTCTCTCTCTCTCTCTCTCTCTCTCTCTCTCTCTCTCTCTCTCTCCTCCTCCTCCTCAACATAGAGCGCCGGATGCACAGTCAAACGGAGTCGACTCACGGCGCCGGCAAACAGAGAAGGCAGAGATTACCTCGAGAATGGAATCAGCCAAAACTTGGCAGTGGAGAAGAAAAGAGGAGAAAAATATGGAAAGTGTGGCTGCTCTTCTAAATTAGGGGAGTCCAAAATAGAAAGAGAAACATATATAGACCAGTCACCATGGGCGGGCCAAGTTAGCCCGACGCGACATCTTGGCCCAACAAATTTAAGCCAAATCTTCTTTTAGTGAGGCCAATCCATAATACATCATAGGGAGTAATTTGGGCTGAAAAATAAAATTGAAAATGTGTGAAAATAAGCCCAAAAAGGCCTACAAACTCCACCTTGAACACATTTTTATAACTTCTCAACCAGAATAGACTCAAATGGGTCAACCTTCATCTATGTGAAGGAGATCCCTATACAAAGCAAATTTGTAAGTTGTCACAATTTTAGTACCAAAATCAACAGGATTATCTTTTGTACTAATTTTATATATATTAACTAAACCACTTGAAACCTTTTCCCTAATGAAATGGTACTTAACATCTATATGCTTAGTCCTTTCATGGTAAACATGGTTTTTACACAAGTGAGGACAACTCTGACTATCAGTATAAATAACTGCTTTGGAATGTAAAACATGCAATTCAGTTAAAAGCCCTTGAAGCCAAATGGCTTCCTTAATTGCCTCTGTGGTAACGATGTATTCAGCCTTCGTAGTCAATAAAGCGACTATAGGCTGCAGCTGTGGCTTCCAAGATATACAATTACCTGCTAAGGTAAAGAAATAAGATGTAGTAGATTTCCTACCATCTTTTTCACCTGCAAAGTCAGAGTCAACATAACTAACCAGTTCAAAATTATCGAACCAGTTGTGATAAAGAAAGTCCCTATCTACTGTCCCATTAATGTACCGTAACAACCACTTGAGAGCAGTCCAATGATCTTTACCTGGTTAGACATGAATCGGCTTAGAAGGCTTATGGAATAAGCAATATCAGGTCGGGTGGATATCATTGAATACATGATGGATCCTATGGCCATACTATAGGATGTTTGCCATGTCTTTCTTCTCTTTTTCAGTTTTGGGATAGGATTTTTCGAAAAGTTGAAAATGGATCTCAAGTGGGTTACAAACTGGCTTGCATAAATGCATTGAAAATTTGGAAATAATTTTCTGCAAAAAGGATTTCTGGGATATGAATAAGAAGCGGTCAGCCCTATCTCTGGCTATGTTCATCCCAAGGATTCTAGAAGCAGAACCTAAATCCTTCATGTCAAACTCAGACTTTAACAAGAATTTCAAACTAGCAATCTTATCTCTATGCTTGCATGCAATCAACGTATATCATCAACATAAAGTAAAAGATAAACAACAGTTTCAACATCATCACCACGAAAATACAGACAACTATCATAATTGATTTTAATTAAACCAGCTTTAAGCATGAAAGAGTCAAACCTCTTATACCATTGTCTCGGTGACTGTTTAAGTCTGTACAAGGAATTTTTTAGAAGACACGCCATGTGTTCTTTACCTTTTACCTCAAAATCTAGTGGTTGAGGCATATAAATGGTCTCTTCGAGTTCACCATGCAAGAATGCAGTTTTTACATCAAGTTATTCAAGATCAAGATCATAAAAAGCAATGATAGCAGGCATTATCCTAATCCTTTTGTATTTAACGACGAGAGAAAATATTTCGTTAAAATCGATGCTCTCAACTTGAGAAAAACTTTTTGCAACTAGCCTGGCCTTGAACCTTGGAGGTTCATTGGCTGACTCAGACTCTTTAATTTTAAAAATCCATTTGTAATAAATCAATTTTTATTTTGAGGGTTTTGGAACAGGAATCCAGGTTTCGTTTTTGTGTAAAGAGGACATCTCCTCATCCATAGCACGTAACCATAAAGAGCAATTAGGCCTCTTCAACACATCAGAAAAACACAATGGTTCTTTTTCTTCAACAAAGGATACAACAGCAAAAGCATACGAGATAATTTATGAATAACCGTATCTAACATGTTCTCTATGTACTCTTCTAGACCTATCTCTAGACAGCTGGTAGTCTCTAAGAGCTTGTGCTTGTACCTCAAGCTGATCCTCATCATCATCTGAATTTTCAGTTTCAGGCACATCGGTTTCCGGCTGACTAGCCGGTAAATCTGACTCTCCACTGGTTTTGGGTTCATGTGTGTGCACTTATGAGGATCCGGAGGTATTCTCCACCTCCACAGATATTCTCCAGCCGTGGGAACATCAGTAAAACTATCGGGAACAGCTTTAGCATTAAGACAAGGCATATCAAGCTCATTGAAGACAACATCCCTACTCACAAATACCCTTACTCCTGGCTCACCTTTGAGCCAAACTTTATAATCCTTCACCCCACTAGGGTATCCTATGAACACTCCCTTCTTAGACTTAGGGTCTAACTTACCTTCCTTTTGATATGCAAATGCAGCACATCCAAATACTCTAAGGTTGGACAGGTTTGGTAGTTCTCTGGACTACAACTCTAAAGGAGTCTTGAAGTTTATAGCTATAGAAGGGGACCTATTGATGAGGTAGACAGCTGTACTTACGGCTTCTCCCCAAAAGGGTTTAGGGATACCTGAAGACAACATAAGACACCTAACCTTATCCATAATGGTACGGTTCATCCTCTCAGCAACACCATTCTGCTGAGGGTTATGTCTCCCAATTCTATGATGCAAAATACCATGCGATGCACACAAATCGACAAACATTTTGTTACAAAACTCAAGATCGTTACCTGTCCTAATTGTCTTTAGTTTATTTCCGGTTTGATTTTTGGCAAGGCGTTTCCACTCACAAAACTTTTCAAAAGTTTAATCTTTTGTTTTCAAAAGAAATACCCACACATGCCTAGAAAAATCATCAACAAAAAATAAGAAATAAACATTGCTACCATAGGTTGGAACCTTTTTAGGTCCCCACAAATCACAGTGCACATAGTCACGGACAGAAGTGGACTTGTGTGTGCTAACACAAAAACTGAGCTTATGTTGTTTTCCCAAAACACAATGCTCACAAAATCCAAGGAATCGATTTTGTCACCACACAAAAGATTTTGCTTGTGTAAATAGTGTAGTCCATTTTTACTGATGTGGCCGATCTGACGATGCCACAACATAGTCTTTTTAGGGATGGTTTTCGAAATCAATGCAGATGCTTCGCAAACAGCTTTTCCAATCAAATGGTATAAACCATCTATTTTAAAACCTTTAAGCATGACCAATGCTACTTTACAAACTTTCATAATTTCATTTTTAGATTTATAAGAATAATCGTTTGACTAAAGAACATCGAGGGAGATTAGATTCTGACGAAGGTCGGGTACATATCTCACCTCAGTCAGTTTCCTAGTCATGCCATCATGTATTTTAATGAAAATATTTCCAATGCCCTTGACGTCACAAACTTGATTATTTCCCATGAAAACCTTTCCATGATCAAGGGTTTTAAAATCTGAAAACCAGTGCTTATTTGGTGTCATGTGAAAAGTGTAGCCAAAATCAAGAATTCAATGATTAGAAACATTAGAATAAGGGGAAGGGGATACACACAAAACCTCAGAATACATGGAATTACCATCTGATTCAAAATTATGAGTTTTGTCAGTTTTATCACTCCCTTTAGCTTGTTTACGTTGTTTTTCATCTTTGATCCTCTTAAAACAGTTGTTTTTCATATAACCTTCCTTGCACAGTAAAAACATTTCACCTTGTTTTTATCTCGAGACTTGGACCTCCCTTTACTTTTAGAACGGTGACTAAAAGATTCTCTTCGGTCAACCCTCCATCACACGTAAAGGTTTTCTCCGTTAGATCTGTTTTCTTTTCTCAAATCCAAATCTTTTGATTTCAAAGCATTTTTAACATCAGAAAGAGTCAAATCATCTCTGCCATACTTGATAGCAGATTTAACATCGTTAAAAGACTCAGGCAAGGAATTTAATAAAATAACAGCAACTTTTTCATCGGAGATCTTCTCTCCAACGTTTTGAAGTTCCAAAATGATTTTGTTTAAATCATCAATGTTTTCAGAAAGTGATTTCGACTCGCTTATTTTAAAGCTGAAAAGCTGTTCTTTTAAATAAATTTTCTTTGACAAAGATTTTCCCAAATACAGTTTTTCAAGTTTTGTCCAAATTTCAAATGCGTTGTCCTTCTCGTCGATTTCTCTTAAAACATTGTCGGTTAAATGTAAGGTGAGGCAGCTATGTGCATCATCAAGTTTTTTAGTAAGAATTTCACCCTTCCAAGATTCCAGATATTTTCAGGGCCACAAATTGCTGGTGCGATTTTATTTTGGATTAAAACTACTTTTATTTTTCTTCGCCACATTACGAAGTCAGATTTGCCATCAAACTTGTCGGTTTCAATTTTTGGAACAGACATGATTAAATGGAAAATAAGAGTAATCAATGGCTAGAAAAATAGAAGATTTAAAAGAAAGTTTGTCACATAAATAAAATGGCTCAGATTTTGCTTTGAAAAACGGCACAGTAAAAAATAGGTAAAATGCAAGAATCTCACAACAAAAATTCAAACAGTGCAGTAACACAATAACCGAAAACAGAGAAACAAACAGGTTTAGATTGAGCAACCGCCTTCCAACACAGACAACAGAAAAACCCAACAGTCACGAATAATAATAACAATTTGTAATCAGTTGCAGAAAAATGCCAAGATACAGCTACTTGAAGTCTCTGTGGACTCAAGCCAGGTTTGGGTTTTAGATTTTTCAAAAAATAAACCAGATTCACAAAAATAATAGATCCGTGACAGCAATAATCAGAAGAGCGAGTATAATAGAGAAATCCAAACAAAAACAGTAGATTTAACACAAGCAAACAGATCTCGCAAAAAACAAGAAGATCTAACTAAACAGGCAGAAATAATAGCAATGGATCTATCAAAAACTGAAAGAAAACAGAGGAGGTTCAGAGAACGCTTCCTTGAGCCAGATCCACGGACTTCGTGAATCTGGAATGCCAAACCCGAGAGGTCCGACAGCCGGCGCCGGCAAGAACACCGAAAAGTTGAAGTCTTTTCCGGGCTCTGATACCACTGTTGTGCGAATTTGAAGATCCACAGCCCCTATTTACTATTGCAACTTTCCTATTTACTATTACGGATCCGGAAGAAAGAAAATAACGAAAGAGGACCTAGACTATTACAAGCAAGTTTTTCTTCTTCTTGTAAGTCTTCTTCTCCTTCTCGGTTTCAACCTCCTTCTTCTTCTCCTGTTGGAATGTGCTGGAGATCTGCACCTTCAGCTGCAAAAGAAGACAGCCAGCAGAAAAAAAAGAAAAGGGAGCTCCGATGAGCTTAAGCCGCGGGAAGAGCCGATCCAGACAACGAGCGAGCAGCATCGAGCGAGCAACAACAACAAGCTGCAGTGGCGATGTTGAGCTGTAGCAACAGTGACGACGAGCAGCGGCTGAATAGCAGCAAGCTCCGAGCAGCGCGTGAGCTATGGTAATAGCAACGGTAAGCTGCGGGGAGGCAACCAGCAATAACAACAGCAATAATGGTGGCTTTCGGTGAAGCCAGCCAAGTCCCTCCGAAATGGGGGACCTCACTTTCAAAGAAGAACAAATCTCTCTCTCTCTCTCTCCTCAACATAGATCGCCGTACGCACAGTCAGACAGAGTCGACTCGCAGCACCGGCGAACAGAGAAGGCAGAGATTTCCTTGAGAATGGAAGCAACCGAAACTCGGCATTGGAGAAGAAGAAAAGAGGAGAAAAATATGGAAAGTATGGCTGCTCTTCTAAATTAGGGTAGCCCAAAATAGAAAGGGAAATATATATAGACCAGTCACCATGGGCGGGCCGGGTTAGCTTGGCCCGGCCCGGCATCTTGGCCCAAGAAATTTAAGCCCAGTCTTATTTTGGTAAGGCCCAATCCATAATACATCATAGGGAGTAATTTGGGCTAAAAACTAAAATTGAAAATGTGTGAAAATAAGCCCAAAAAGGCCTACAATACAAATCATTTAAATAAAAACTAGTAATATTTTTTTTACTAACACTTTTTTTAAATTAGATATTGAATTTGGCTTAATATTAATGTGAGATTTATATTTAAACTCACAAAGAATTAACCTACTAAAAATTATATTTATGTATGTTTATATTTTTGAAAAGTTTATAATATTCTTAAATTACACTTGTTCATTATATTTAGTGTTAATTTATGTATGATGTATATATATATGAATTATTAATTATATGTTTATGATGTTTTCTGGTTTGACCATTGGTTTAACCAGTTGAACCAATGAACCAATAGCTTGACCGGTTTGACCTTTGTTACTTTTTTTTAATATTGTGTAATTCTTGTATCCATGCTTAGTACTAAAAGTAAAAGTTAACCATGGTTTTCTAATAATACGAAAGAAACAAAAGTTGAATGAACATGTAAAGAACGGGTAGCGTAGAAAGTTTTCACAAGAATAATTAGCTATTGAACTTAACAAGAACATGAATTTCCAATATCATAAAACTCCAAAGTAGAGAATATATTGATAATAATTTTCTGCCTTCAACTAAAAACCTGAACTAGTATTTATAATGTTAATTAAACCCTTCATTATCCCTATTTTGGAATTCAAAAACTACCCTCATAAAACTGTGGTGAAACCAAAACCTTGAGAACACCATAACACATAGAAAGACTAAAAATCTCTTTTCTCAATATTTTAAGAAAATCATAAGTCATTTTCTCAATTTCTTGGACTTGCTGATTTCTTCGTCTCATATTGACCCATAAATACTTTTGCCACTTTATCTACATCATTCTCTCCCACCTGAGAAAAACTTGACCCTCGAGTTTTCCAGATATAATAGCTCATCATCTGGATAGAATGGAAAAATACCTACCACATTAGATGTCTTGAATATACCCATACTATTTGTTAACCCCACAACATAGGCATTGTTGTTAATTTTCTTCCCAATTGGACATGGCTTATATTTCTTTGGCTGCAGCTTGTTATACTTGCCAAGTAGGAAACGTTCTTTGCAAAGGAACACCATAGCTTTATCACTTCCAATGAAAATGTGTCCTCTATGATGCTCATCAGCTGGTTTCTTATACTTGGTATTTGACTGCTTGATTCTCTGTTTAACCTCTGCTGTAATACATTGCCATTTCTCTGCCATCTGCTTTGATTAACACCATTATCGGCATATTTAGATAGTTTGATCAAGTCTAAAGCATGATGAGGCACTTGTGTAGACAAAGGAAAAATGTGACTTTCCCATTGTCAAATAAACAACATTGTTATAAGCAAAATCTGCTTGTGCTAATGCAACACCCCACTGCTTCGACTTACCGCTACAAATGCTGGGAATCAGATTACCTAGAGTTTGATCGTGGCCTCTGTCTGACTATCCATCTGAGGATAAAAGCAGTGCTACTGTAATTCTAAGAGTCAAATATATGCCAAAGAGTTCGCCAAAAATGGCTAAGGAACTTGTTGTCTCAATCTGATGTAATTAACTTTGGCACACCATGTAAACACACAACTTTTTTGAAAAACAATTTGGATATCTCTTGAGCATCTGTGACTTTCTTGTAAGGAATAAAGTGTGCCATCTTGGAAAACATGTCAACAATAACAAAAACAGAATCGACTCCTCTTTGAGTACGAAGTAGTCCAAGTACAAAATCTATGGACAGATCCTCCAAAATATTATCAGGAATGGGCAAAGGCATATAAAATCCAGTGTTTTGTGATTGTCCCTTTGCTGTCTGACATACATAACACCTCCACCAATCTGCTGACATCTCTCGCAAGTGAGGCCAATAAAACCACTTACTAACAGCAACAATAGTTTTATCCCTGCCTAAATGACCAGATAAACCACCACCATGTAAATCACGAATTACTTTCTCCCTCAAAAAAAGACTGAGGAATGGAAAGTTGATTGCCTCTCATTAAGAAACAATCATGGATATAAAAATCTGCACAAGGTTGCCTATGATTACATTTACCCCAAATCTCTTGAAACTCATCGTCTTCCTCATATAACTCTTTCAAATGCTCGAACATGATGATCTCATTGCTTAACGTTACCAACAAAATAGCTCTTCGACTCAATGCATCAGCTACTTTATTTTGCACAACCACCTTATGTCTCAACTTAAATGGAAACTTCTGCTAAAATTGAACCCACCTTGCATGCATATCTTTGCTAATTCTGGTCTGATTGTTCAAATGCTTCAAAGCATCCCAATCTGAATGTAAAACAAATTCCCTACCGATCAAGTAATGCCCCAATATTCTCAAAGCTCGCACAACCAAATGAAACTCCTTATCATAAGTACTCCAAGTGTGCCTAGCTTCATATAATTCACTAAAGAAAGCAATAGGTATCTTTTCTTGAGATAGCACTACTCCAATTCCAATTCTGCTTGCATCACAATCTACTTCAAACAACTTGTCAAAGTCTAGTAAACACTGCAAAACTAGACTCTGTCTCGACACTCCACTTGAATTTTCCTTTCTTTAGACACTCAGTTAAAAAGGCAGTAACTGTACTAAAATGGTGAATAAACTTCTATAGAAGCTTTCTAACCTAAGAAAACTTCTTAATCTAGTCTCTGTTTTTTAGGCTGGCCATTCCCTAATTGCTTTGACCTTCGCCTTATCAACTTGAATACCATCACCACTAAACATGAAGCCAAGAAACAACAAGTTTCTGGTCATGAAACTACACATTCTCAAATCCACATAAGTTCTCCTGCAACGCAGTTAACACTTCTCACAAGTGCACAAGATATTCCTCATCTAATCTACTATAAATCAAAATATCGTCAAAATAAACTACAACAAACCTAGCTATAAAAGGTTTGAGTACTTGATTCATCATTCGCACAAGGTACTAGGATCATTGGTCAAACCAAATGATATGACTATCCACTCATAAAGCCCTTCCTTTGTCTTGAAGGCTGTCTTCCACTCATCACAGGCCTAATTCACATCTAATGGTATCCGTTCCTCAAATATACTTGTTAAACACCTGAGCCCCACTCAAATTATCTTCCAACCGAAGAATAGGAAACTTATACCCGATTATGATCTTATTAATGCCCTAGTATCGACACATATCCTCTAACTTACATCCTTCTTAGGTGTCAATAAAGCAGAAACAACACATGGACTCATGCTCTCCCTAATATGTTCATTCTGCGACAGCTCTTGCATATTTTCTTGCAAAATTTCATTTTCCTTTAGGCTCATCCTACAGTGTGGCAAATTTATTAAACTAGCACTAGGAACTGAATCAATGCGGTATTGTATATCTCCCATAGGAGGTAGTCCATTGGGCAAGTCTCCTGGCATAATTTCTTCAAACTCCTTCAACAAAGGCCTGACTTCTTTTGGCAGCTCTTCTTTCACCTATTCATCATCAAATGTCATAATCTGTATCACTACCAGAGCATGAACAACAACTTGCAACTTTCTGATTGCATGCTCCATTTCTTTCTTAGATTGTGTAATAGTAAGGAAAGATCATCTTTCCACTTTAGAACTTTTAGGACGGTTACTTGCCTTTAGAGGAAGTAATGTAAACTTCACCCTCTCTTTCTCTAGTCTATAGAAGTTATCTCTCCAAGCATCAGAGCATTCACATCAAACTACCAAGGTCTTCCAAACAACACATGATAGGTATCCATATCTACAATATTAGAAAAAACCTCATCATGGTATTTATCAATAGAGAAAGGTACCTTGCCACGCTCTTCAAATGAAATCTTCTCTGCTGCATTGATCCATCTAATTGAATATGGATTATGATACTTTTCTACAGGTAAATCCAATGCCTCTACAGCCTCTCGACCAATGATATTCTCACAACTGCCACTATTAATGATCAAATCAAACACACAACCATTAATAGTGCATCTAGTATGAAACAACTGATGCCTTTGAGTGCTTTCCTCATGCTTAAGTGCTAGCATTAACTTTCAGATTACAGAACTATGTTCTTCTTCCTCTTTATATTCCTCATACGTATCATTGTCTCCATCAGGTTCACAGATTTCCTCATCATCCTTCTCTATCACATTGGCTGGCTTTTTGTTTGGGCATTCGTTTGATTGTTGACCAAGATGATTACATCTGTAACACTTCCCAAGCATAGGCTTTGCATACAGATTGGTTGTTTTATGACATTTTTTAACTTCAACAGGTTTCTTTCCAGCCCCTTTATCATCTCTCCGTTCAATTCGACCCTGAAACTCCTGGATTGATTATTTCTGTCTGTGTAGCTCTTTTGGAAATTATCATTTCCAAAATTACGTCGGTTTGAATCATATCTATCACTAACCTTCTCTTGCATCATCAATTCTACTTTAAGAGCTATGTTCTTGGCTTCATTCAGATTTCCAAAACATGAACCTCAATTTTGTCTATAATCTGAGGTTTCTGTCCATCTAAATGTCGCGCCACCTGCTGCTATTCAGTTTCACGCAAATCATTTCGTTCAGCTAGCCTCATTAATTCTGCAGTATAATTATAAACACTTTTTTTACCTTGGTGATATCTCTTGTATTGCTGGAACAAAATTTGTTCATAATCATGTGGTAGAAAATCCCTCTGTATTATTTATTTCATTCTGCACCACGTTCTAAGAGGTTGTTTCCATTCTCTATACCGACTATTCTGCAACCTACCACCATGCAGAAGCTCTCCCTTTCATCAATTAATTTCCTCCAAGAGCCATTCATGAACCGTTGAGCCACCTCTTCATCTTTCACCATCTCAACCAACTTTGCCAATACATTCTGATCGATGTGTCTTCTACATAACATATGATAAGAATTGCTAAGCACATCATCGATCACCAGCATTAGTCCACTTTCCCTATCCGTAAGAAGAACTATAGGCTCTCCTTCATTAATAGTCGAACCCTGACCATTCGACATAACATATGTAAAATATAAGTGCTTGATTTGTTGAAGGACCCATATGTATGTCGTTGCCTGTTCGTTGCATATAAAAGCTGTTGCCACTGTGAAGTTCTTGCCTGTTGGAGTCATCCCTACACATTCTAATAGTGGCATGTTGTACCTTAAAAAATAAGCAATAAATTTAATTATTAACATTCACTAATCATTTTTCATGGACTTAAAAATATTATTAACTATTTACTAAAAAAAATTTTAAATGTTTGTGCGAATAAAATTAATAAAGATATCTAATAATACAATTAATCCACTATAGTACTTGTTCGTTTTGTACTTTGTATCCATTATCAACAAATATAGCCACGTTCTAATCATTGCAATCGATGTCAAGTGTGCAACGACAATATCACTGAGTACATTGTTGTCCTCACCATTTCTATAGAAAACGGTGTAGCCCCTTTCTGCACTTAAGTGGAGAACTTCCTCTACCGTATTTCTTCCCTGTATCCGGTCCCTCTTAATCTTGGCAACAATATTGTAAATTTTTTGGGAACTACATACATCAAAATTTTATATTTATTAATGGAATAAAAACAACTCTAAAATATTTAAATAAAGTATTAACAATAATCTAATAATTCCCTTATAACTTACCTAACTGCACAACCAACGTCTTGTTCTCGGAAAAATCGTAATATATTGTGCGTGGAACATGACTCTTCCTGAACTACTCGGTCTGTTGCAACTGCTCCTCCGTAGGTCTTGCAGACTGAGCATGACCGTGACTGTAAACAACTATTTTGTGGTTGTGCCTCTCGTAGTGTACGAACAATTGCCAATTTTCACTTGTTGCCATTTGCTCTCCCTTTAGCTTAAATGGACAACCACATTTTTTCATCCCATATGGCCCACGCTTTTTTTTCGGTATTTCTTCTTCCTTATCGTCAATTATTGGTTTTTTATATTTTCTTACTGAACCACCGAAAAAAAAGATGCTTAGCACGCATTAAAGGAGTCCAATGATGTCTAACCTTTTGGAGGTCTAAATCCCTGTTTGATTTGGAAAATTTTCTAATAAAAAAGTATAATGAAGTCCTTCGCCATGAAGAATCTTATTGGCACCAAAAGTCGAAAGTGAAGTGGCTGGCAGAGGGTGAACAAAATACTCAGTTTTTTTACACTACTGCTATTGTAAGAAATCACAGAAAAACGATTTCTGGGCTACCAAATCAAGATGATATCTGGGTATGGAACTAAGAGAAACTAGGAAAGCTGGCCTGAGACTTCTACAAATAACTCTATATGACGGAACCAATTGAACCCCTTGATGCATCTCTGATTTAGTTTCCTCAACTGTCCCATGCTGACTTGAGGTTACTGAATAGGTCGATTACTGAACATGAAATTAAGGATGCAATCTTTAAAGAGCAGGCAGCAAGGTACCGTGACCTAATAGGCTACCAACGACATTCTTCTAAAAAAATTGGGATATTGTGCATAAAGATGTGGTGGAGCTTGTTCAAAATGCTTTCGAAATTGGTAGCTTTCCTAAGGAGTTTAATGAAAAGCTTATCTCTCTAATCCCTAAACAAGACTGTCAGGAGAGGATGAACCAGTTCCGACCTATAGCTTTATGTAGTATGATGGTAAAGGTAATCACCAAGATAATTGACAACAGAGTAAAACTACTGATGGGGAAACTTACAGGCAAGCAGCAAACAAGCTTTATCCTAAATAGACAGGGAGTTGATAATATGATCATTATAAAAGAAATTCATTCATAGCATAAGGTGGAAAACAAGTAAAAGAGGATGTTTGGCAATCAAGGTGGACCTCGAAAAGGCTTATTATAAAGTAAATTTGGATTTTTTAAAGGAAGTTTTGGTGGCAATGGGTTATCATACTCCATTGATGAGTACTATTCAATTTGGCAATAAATGAGCTGCCTTCTCAGTGATTTAGAATAGTAGTAGATTGCAATCTTTTGAACCACAGAAAGCATTGAGGCAAAGTAACCCATTGTTACCCTAACTTTTTGTCCTATGTATGGAAACCTTGGGTCAAATGATTAGTAGGGTCGTAAAAGATCGGGAATGGGTATTGGTCAAGACATCTAGAAATGGATCGAAAATCTCACATGTCTTTTTTCGGATGATCTAATCCTTTTTGGGGAAGTTTCTCACAACCAAGCATGTCTCATGTAATCAATTCTCCAGAAATTCTGCTCATGGAGTGGACAAAAGGTGAACATGCAGAAATCAAAATTGTTTGTAAGTTTGAATACTCCTAATGATATTGTTAACTGTCTGAGATAGAGATTTGGAGTCCCACTTACTTTGAATTTGGGGATGCCGATTATCCATAGTAGGACAAGGGCTTCGCTCTACGAGTTCATTTTGGCCAAGGTTCGGAAACAACTGAGTGGTTGGAAAATGATGACACTTTCTAGAGTAACGAAGATGATTCTAATCCAAACTGTTATGTCTGCTATACCGAATTATGTAATGCAGCTCATTAAATTACTTGCAGGGTTTCTTGATGAATTGGATAGACTAAGCAAGAAATTTTTATGGGGAGAGGAGGAAGAAAAAAGAAAAATTCACCCAATATCATGGGAGATTATATGCAGGGCCAAGGATAGTAGAGGGTTGGGAGTCCAAAACATGCGAACTATGAATAAAGCACTTTTAGCCAAATTAACTTGGCGCTTTTTGCACAATCAGGATATGTTATGGGCAAGGCTAATTATAAGTGAATATGGACTACCAACAATGAGAGCGAAAAAGAGCTCTGGAGTCTCACAGATTTAGCGGGGCATCTATTATGGTTAGGAAGCCTTCTAACAACTAACAAAATTCTCCCAAGGCCGTAGAAGGCAACCAGAAGGAATTTTAAGCAGAACATACAACATACTTACATGTGGATCTGAGCAAAGGATTTTTGATGATGGATGGAGGAGAATCTGGAATTTTAAGGGACTAGGTCCATTTAACTTATTACTCTGTGCGGTGCATTCATGGCAAACTACCTATAGCATCCTTAATCAGCTCTAGGATTCTGGGGTGAACCGCAAATTGTGACTTTTGTGGAGCCTCAAATAAAACAACTAATCATGCAATCCAAGATTGCCAATGGTGTTGGGATATGTGGAAAAAGCTGTTAAACCCACAAAATGGGAGAAGTCTTTGGAGGAAGAAAATGTAGCTACTTGGGTGAACATGAATTTGTAGCATAGATTAGGTAGACTCGGTGCGAATTTGGCTTGGAAATCAATCTTACAGCATACAATCAGTGTTTTGTAGTACTGAAGGAACAAAGTACGACATAATGAAGATGTAGAACTCTTCTAACTAACCTTTTTGTAAAGGACATTTTGTATAGTGTTAGTATGTTAGTGAATACGAAAGAGAAACAGTTAGAAGAGTTTCCGGAGAAGATTAGACATTAGTCCCTCATTTGGGGACCCTTCTGCAAGTCATGCCAGCCACTGATGTATATTTCTCTTTTGATTAATAGAAGTATCCCATTTAAGCCAAATGACTATTTTCTTATAGCAAATGAGGGAGAATTTGTCATTTGCGTTTTCATTAATTATGTCTAAATTAATCTAAAAATAACCCTAATTGAAGATGCTAATACCATGAATATATAATTATAGCCCCATACTCCCAGTATGCGAAGGTCATCGACTGACAACAATATGAAGTAGGAGGTCTCAACGGGGATTGGGCACCGATAATATGAGAACTCCAATAATATGTACTCCCTCTGATTGGAAATATAATATGAAGTAGGAGGCCTCAACACGGATTGGGCACCAATAATATGAGAACTCCAATAATGTGTACTCCCTCTGATTGGAAATATAAGTCCTTTTGGACTTGTGCACAAGGATTAAAAATTTTGAAAACAAGACAAATTTTGAACTACAATATCCTTTCTAACCTTCATAAATAGGGAAAGAGATAGATAGTGGGAGCAAAATAAATGAATAAAAAGAAGGGTAAAAATAGAAAAAGTTTAATAAATGCTTTTTTAAAGTTGTAAATAAAAACCCTTATATTTTTTACCATTCTCAATGGGTTTAAATCCCATTATATTTCTTACCAGAGAAAGTACATTTTCTAATCCTGGATAATTCTAGTGTTGCTTTCTCAATGATACTTTTCTTGTAACTCCCTCCATATTTTTTTACTTGTCATATTGTTGTTTGAACAATAATAGTAGTGTAATTAGGATAACTCCAAGGTGAGTTACATTATCGTTTTCCTTAAACCTTATTTCGCCCCACCAATACCTTGGTATACAACGGGGTTTAGCAAAATATCCTTGAGAATACAATAAATCCCTATGTTTGACAGCGTCTTGCATTGACAATATCAACCCCTAGAGTATTACTGATTCTACAGATATATGAGAGTCTTCTAAGATACTGAGAGATATTATATCAACATAACAAGAGGCTGATGAGACAATAAGATATCAGAGATACCATCTTATATCCATCCGTTTCTGTACTACTTATCTTTTTATTAGTCTTGCATTTCTGGTTTAAGGTCATAATTCTTTAATTTAAAGTTATATATCTACAAATAGACTTTCAATGAACAATTATAACTACTATAAATATTTATATTTGTAGCATAAAGACATGCTCATTAGCTAGGTCCCAAGAACCTTAATAATCTATATGTCATGTTCATAGTATTCTGAAAATCTCAAACAATCTTCCACCATTTTCAGAATATTTGAAAAAATCATACATCTGGAAATCATACTTATAAATAAAGGTATCTTGCAATTTGAACATTTACTTAGTAAAGTACATCATAATTAATCGGAACGAAATGGTAGAATAAACTTTTGAACCAACGATTCTATATTGATTAATGAAAATACTCTATATATAGATTCAAAACCATTAAATACTCTAATCAAGATGACATTATTATGGCCATGTGTCTGTATCATTTTCATGAATGCTGTAAGAGTCAAGTCCTAACTTTGAGAAGCGGCCATCCTTCACATTCATATAAGTGGACTCTGCATATAAAGTGTTCCCATAGTGCACACTATTTTTTTAATCTTTCAGGTCCATTAAGAGTTTGAATACTCTGCATTCTTACCAAACCTATGGGATACTAAGTAGTTTATCGGGATGTAGGGATAATAATATTATAGTGCTTGCAATCGCACATACAACAACTTTAACTCTTTGAACTTAAGACTAGACATTGTATAAAGCGTTGAGTCGAGCGCAATTATTGGTAAGTTTGAGATGTGGACAATTGTGACACATCCCCATTTAACATTTAAACATAAGAGCTGTCTTGTAAGATCTTTCCAATATATTTACTAGCATTTAACTGATCTTTCAAAATAAATAGTGATCACTTTAATCGAATCTTTTTGATATAACTATAGTTATAAAATCTTCTTATACTTTGTACAAGAAATATAAAGACTTTGGAACATAAGTCATAAATCCTTGACTTATCATTTCATTTTCTCATTTTCTAAGAATTCATCCCTTAAGAGAGCACACTTTTTAACTTTAGGCATAAAAATTGAATCATAATTCATTGGATACTCTCTTGATTTAATGAAAATAATATTTCTCTATAGAACTCTTTGGTTCTATTGGTCATAAACCAATATGCATTATCATCATGCATATTCAATTCATTTTCCACCAAAATTTCATTGAAGTTCACATCCTTTTTAGCACAACAACTTTACACTTCCAAATGCATTAGGTAGAGCTTTTCTTTTAATGCATGTCTCAGATAGGATAATTTTGTTCTTTCTAGTTTGAATTTTTTCAATATCAACTAGTTGTTAATACATCTTCATTACCTATAACCTTGAGAACAAGTTTGATAATATGATATTATCTTTTGCAAGACACTCTATTCTCCTTTTCAAGCACACAATTATAATGTGACTTCTAAAAAGTTGAAGTTCAAATTCCAATGGGTTTAGAAATAGTGGATCGTAATATTTTCACTTGTATCGTGTTTTGCAAATTCAATACATAACTTGCTACAAAGTGCAACTTTAGCATTGAGAGTTTTTATTCTCTCTGAAGACATAATCTTCTAAAACCAGAAGATAATCACAACACGACATGAATAATTGTTTATAAACATATTAAATATCATGTTCACTAAAGATTACATAAAATGCAAATAACATATATATAACTATATATCAAGTCTAGACTTGTTTGCAAATATACATACATAAAGATATTATTATATAATTAAGCATGCATTTCTCCAAGTGAACATACTATAAACAAAGTTATCCAATAAATGAAGAAGTCTAAAAAAATATTTATAAATCAAGAGAGAACAAGAAATCTCTTACTTGTATGCTTCCATTATGTACTATATAGTAATATAAGAGAAAAGGAGTATAAAGCACCAAATAGAGGGTTTTGTCTGGAGCCAATAATTTTCAATCCGACTGTTAAAAGATGATCTCCACTATTTAAATTGAAATACTTGCTCTCCTCTACCACCAGTCTAAATTCCAACTTAATCTGAGAAGAATTGATCTTTTTTTTGAATGAAGAATTGATCAATCGATTGTCCACTAGAAGATGATTGTGTAGCCAAAATTTTCTTTCCAACTCTCTCTCTTTTCTACTCTCTTTTACAATTGCCTCTCATTTGTCTCACGCACTTCATCCGTATTGAGAAAGCTATACGTCTGCAGTTTCCTTATTCATTATTAATATAGCCTCTATCCAACAACAACTTCAATACGATGAAGTAGCCTTCTCACATTCAATCAAATAAGCCCTTTTAACTCAGCGGACATTATAGCCATATTCTAAGCGAATCTTAAGACTGTTAGAACAATAATAGTTGTGGGATTAAGATAACTCCAAAGTTCATTATAATGTTGCTTTTTTAAGGCTTATTTCACTCCACCAATACCTTGGTATGCATTTAGGTTCAACAAAATATCCTCGAGGATATAATGAAGCTCTATGTTTGACAACATCTTGCATTGACAATATAAAACCCAAGAATATTACCAATTCTACAGACATATGTGAGAGTCTTCTAAGATACTGACAAACATTATATCAACATAACAAGAAGCTAATGAGATAATAAGAAATCATAACCATCTTATGTCCATCCATTTCTGGTGCTACTTATCCTGTTATAGATAGTTTTACAATTCTAGTTTAAGGTCATAATTCTTTAGCTTAAAGTTATATCTCTAACAAATGGACTTTCAGTAAACAATTATAACTACTATGAACTTATATTTGTAGCATAGAGACATGCTCATTAAGTAGGTTCGAAGAACCTTAATAATATTTTATATATCATGTTCATAGTGTTATGAAAATCTCCAATAATTGTATAAATTCCCATATTTTTTTACTTGTCACATTGTGATTCCAAGACAATATTTAATTAACTTTTTCCTACTATACCCTCCCACTAATAACAAATTCCAACATGTTTTTTATTCTTTTAATATGGAAACTAGTAGAAATACTAATGAGGAGAGATAAAATTTTGAAGGACATTCTAGTCTACACAAGAAAAAAATATCTAAAAGCAGCTATTTATGATTATGACAACCAATACGAAATACTTCTTTCTCTCATTTTTTCCTTTACCTGGCGTCCAAGATTTCTCGAAAGTCCAAGGGAGATCCACAGGGCACAAGGCCAATTGCAGCATTATGCTGAACATGTGGCATACACCTGCTCCCAAGATATCTCGACCTCAGGGCCTCTTACTTGACAAATCAGGTGTAGGTATCTAAGAGAGTGGTACTTTGCCATAATGCTGCCCCCTATTTGCCTTCTTTCTCTCCCTTTTCCTCTTCTTCTCTCCCTTCATCTCTTTTGCCACCTCATATAACCTTCAAACTCTACTTTCCATAAAAATATCACTGCACAACCCTAACACGAAAGTGTTTCATTATTGGGACAAAAAACAAAGTCTCATTTGCAACTTCACTTGGACCACTTGCGATCCAAGTACAAATGCTATGAAAGAATTTTATCTTTCACATCAAAATTTGAGTGGCCATTTTCCTTTTGGTTCATTATCGAGCTCAAATTGTTGGAAAAACTGGCCTTAGGGAAAAATTCTTTGTCTGGCCCTGTGATGTGTTGAACTTGATTATTCACTTAGTTCTAGAAATAAAAAGTGAAAATTGAGTAATTGAAGAAGGAAGAAAAGAAAGAAGAAGAAAATTAAAGCAAGAAAAAAGAAAGAAGGGGCTATTGGAATAGGTCACTAAAAAGAGTGGGACTCATATCATAATGAGTTCAAGATGTAACCCATTGGAGTATAAGTGGGACAGCGATGTTTGGTGTTCCTAATACACAAAATAACGATGTTTGGATATTGGCTCAGGACTAACCCAAAGGTAACCATATTAACTGCCTTCTTCTCTGAATTTTGAGCGCCATTTTTATTGTTATCAGATATTTCAATTCAATGTAGTTTTTCCCTTTTTAAATTCTTCAAATAAAGTTGCATAGAAAGAAATTTCAATTAATGAGAAAATGTTTCTCTCTCTCTCTCTCTCTCTCTCTCTCTCTCTCTCTCTCTAAATTTCAAACTACTTTCCAAATTGATTAATGCTTGGCTACTTGGATGTTTGGATTTTCACATGGTACCAAAGCAAAATTAAGGATTCCCCTAGAGTTTTGATAAGTGAATTTCTAATTCATTTTGCCTACTTTTTTCGTTTGAAGTCTTCTGTCGAATTGAATTTGATTTTGTGAAATCAAGTTGGTTGAGAGTTGAATTGATTGTTTTATATCATCGATTGATTGTTCATACTTTTGGTAAGATCACAAATTCTGTTTAAATTGATTGAGACTCGGAGTTAGTTGACTGAGTTTGCTGAATTGAAGCTGTTTTGTTTGAGAAAAATGATGACTGCTGGACTAGTGGCCCATTTTTCACATTATTTTCATTTTTCTATTTTTGGCCCAATTCTTTTCATCCCAATGATGAACATATAACCTGGTGGGCCTGATAAGAGTGGAAGTTTGGGCTGGCTGGCTTTGATGCCGGGCAGCCTAGGTTCAACCCGACCCGCCCAGGTGACTCGGCTATTTAAACATCTTATTTTCCTCAGCAGCCCTAATCCTCTCAATTTTCACTCTGTGCTGTGCCACCGCTGCCTCTTGCTCTCTGACCTTCTGTCTTCTCTCTCTCTTCCTTCGAGCAGTCCGTCTGTTCGTTTTTCTGCGCGACCCTTCGGGACTCCCATTCGTTCGTCGGTGCTGGCTAACCTTCGGGTTACCGTGTATGTGACTGCAGTGAGAAGAAAGGGCGTTCTTGCTGAGAGAGACCGAGAGCTTTCTTCTTTGAGGCCACCGGTTAGCTGAGGGATTCTTTCTGTTCTTCACCGGAAGAATACTTCGGGCAATCCTCCGTCGTGGATACTAAGACCGAACTCGCAGAGCTCATTCGGCTTCTGCTGTAGGTGTCCAATCCGAGACCTGAAGGGTCTCGAGGTAAAAGATCGAACCTTTTTTTGTTACTTGTTTATTTCTAACTGTTTCTATTTACTGGCTACTTGGATCGAGACCGGGAAGACACTGAAGGCGAAGAAACCTTATGTAATAGAATAGGTATAGCTTTTCTCGCTTTTTGCTTCCTTGATTCAGATTTGTAATAGTAAATAGGATTTGTAATAGTAAATAGGTTCCTGTTTGCTTTCTGTTTGGTGGCTGGAAATCATAACAGTGGTATCAGAGCCCCGGTTGTCAGAGCAACCGTCCGGCTACCACTCGGTTTCAGATCCACACGAGATCTGATAAAAAAGGGAAATTTCTAAACCCATCTCCTTTTCGTTTCCTATTTCTATTTTTTTTATTATTACTGTTAGATCTATTGTATACATCTGTTAGATGTGCTGTTGCTACCATTTTTCTGTTAGTTAACTGCTCTCGGGTTTTCGCAACAGTTTCTGTTCATTGCTGTCGATTTCGTAAATCTGCTTCGGTGTTGTTCTATCTGCTGTTACCGAATACGTTGTGTTTATTTTCTGGTGTCCTATTCATTATCATAACTGCAGTACTTCATTTCTTATGTGTTCTGTTTCTGGTAATTTTTCTTTAAAATCTAAAACCCAAGCCTGGCTGGGGTCCAAGAGACTCCCAGTATCTGTGTCTTGGAGATCTTCATTTCCTGTTACAAACACTGCAATGTTGTGATTGATTCTGTACTGTGTGACTGTTTTTACCTTTTTCGTTGTTTCTGTCTCGGTTAAATCTAGTGTACATTCGCGCTGTTTTTGGTTATAAAACACTACTGCGTTTCACGTACTGAATTGTGCCTTTTTTGTTAAAGCAAAATCCGGGCATTTTTATTTTGCGTGACAAAACTTCTTTTTCAAATCTTTCATTTGTCTAGCCATCGATTACTCATATTTTCCATTTAATCATGTCTGTTCAAAAGATTGAAACTGACAAATTTGATGGCAAATCTGATTTTGTAATGTGGCGTAGAAAAATGAAAGCAGTTTTAGTCCAAAATAAAATCGCACCCGCAATTTGTAGCCCCGAAAAGTATCCGGAATCTTGGAAGGGCGAAGTGCTTTCTGAAAAACTTGGTGATGTGCACAGTTGCCTCACCTTGCATTTAACCGATAACGTTTTAAGAGAAATAGACGAAAAAGATAATGCTTTTGAAATATGGACAAAACTTGAAAAACTGTATTTGGGAAAATTTTTATCCAACAAGATTTATTTAAAAGAACAGCTTTTTGGTTTCAAAATGAGCGGGTCGAAATCTCTTTCAGAAAACATCGACGATTTAAACAAAATAGTTTTGGAATTACAAAACGTCGGTGAAAAGATTTCTGATGAAAATGTAGCTGTAATTTTATTAAATTCTTTGCCTGAATCATTTAATGATGTTAAGTCTGCTATCAAGTATGGTAGAGATGACTTGACTCTTGCTGATGTGAAAAACGCTTTAAAATCAAAAGTCCTTGATTTGCGAAAAGAAAACAAATCTAACGGAGAGAATCTTTACATGAGAAAGAGGGTTGACCGGAGAGAATCTTTTAGTCACCGCTCTAAAAGTAAAGGGAGGTCGAAATCACGAGATAAGAAAGTGAAGTGTTTTTACTGTGGCAAGGAAGGTCATATGAAAAATAAGTGTTTTAAAAGGATCAAAGAGGTAAAACAATGTAAACAAGGTAAAGGGAGTGATAAAACTGACAAACCTCACGATTTTGAATCAGATGGTAATTCAATGTATTCTGAAGTTTTGTGTGTATCCTCTTCCCTTTCCTGTTTCTGAACACTGGATCCTTGATTCAGGATGCACTTTTCATATGACACCCAACAAACATTGGTTTTCAGATTTCAAACCCCTTGAGCATGGAAAAGTTTTTATGGGTAACAATCATGTTTGTGAAATAAAAGGAATTGGAAATGTTTTCATTAAAATGCATGATGGTGTGACAAGAAAATTAACTGAGGTGAGATATGTGCCCGACCTCCGTCGGAATCTAATCTCCCTTGGTGTTTTTGACACAAATAGTTTTTCATACAAATCTAAAAATGGCATCATGAAAGTTTGCAAAGGAGCACTGGTCATGCTCAAAGGTTTTAAGAAGGATGGTCTTTACCATTTAATTGGAAAAACTGTTTGCGAAGCATCTGTATTGGTTTCGAAAATTGTTCCTGAAAGGACTCTGTTGTGGCACCGTCGAATTGGCCACATTAGTGAAAAAGGACTACATTGCCTTCACAAACAAAATCTTTTGGGTGGTGACAAAATCGAATCTTTGAATTTTTGTGACCACTGTGTACTTGGAAAACAGCATAAAATTAGTTATTCAGTTGGCACACACAAGTCCACTTCTGTTCTTGATTATGTGCACTGTGATTTATGGGGGCCTGAAATGGTTCCAAATTATGGTGGGAATGTTTATTTCTTATCTGTTGTTGATGATTTTTTTAGGCATGTGTGGGTATTTCTTTTAAAATCAAAAGATCAAACCTTTGAAAAGTTTTCTGAATGGAAACGCCTTGCCAAAAATCAAACCGGAAATAAACTAAAAACAGTTAGGACAGATAATGGCCTTGAGTTTTGTAATAAAAAGTTTCTTAACTTGTGTGCATTGCATGGCATAGTACACCGTAGGACTGTTAGGCACAATCCACAGCAAAATGGAGTTGCTGAAAGGATGAACCGCACAATAATGGATAAGGTTAGGTGTCTTATGGTGTCCTCAGGAATCCCAAAACCTTTTTGGGGAGAAGCTGTAAGTACAGCTGTCTACCTCATTAACAGATCACCCTTAACAGCCATAAACTTTAAAACTCCCTTAGAGTTGTGGTCTGGAGAACCACCAAACATGTCAAACCTTAGTGTGTTTGGGTGTGCTGCATTTGCACATCAAAAAGAGGGTAAGTTAGACCCAAGGTTGAGAAAGGGAGTGTTTTTAGGCTACCCTAGTGGGGTGAAGGCGTACAAAGTTTGGCGCAAAGGTGAGCCGGGGGTGAGGATTGTTATGAGTAGGGATGTGGTCTTCAATGAACTTGATATGCCTTGCCTAAAGGCCAAAACCAATCCTGATAGCCCTAGTGACATTCCCATGGATAGGAATATTCCCGTGGAGGTGGAGGACACCTCCGAACCTTCACAATCCCACGATCAACCCGAAACAAGTGGAGTGTCGGATATACCGACCAGTCAGCAGCCTGAAACCAACACATCTGAATATGAAAATTCAGATGAGGATGATGAGGATCATCCCGAGGCACAAGCCCAAGCTCTAAGAGACTACCAGCTGTCTAGAGATAGAGTTAGGAGAGAGACGAGAAAACCCGCTAGGTATGGTTATTCCTACATCGTCTCATATGCCTTTGCTGCTGCATCATATATAGAAGAAAAAGAACCTTTGTGTTTTTCTGATGTGTTAAAAAGTCCTAACCGTTCTTTGTGGTTGCATGCTATGGAAGAGGAAATGTCCTCACTTCATAAAAACAAAACCTGGATTCTTGTTCAAAAACCCTCAAAGCAAAAATTAATTGATTGCAAATGGATTTTCAAAATCAAAGAGCCAGAATCTGCCGATGAACCCCCAAGGTTCAAGGCTAGGCTGGTTGCAAAAGGTTTTTCTCAAGTTGAGGGCATCGATTTCAATGAAATATTTTCTCTCGTTGTTAAGTATAAAACAATTAGGATAAGGCTTGCAATTGTTGCCTTTTATGATCTTGATCTTAAACAACTTGATGTGAAAACCGCATTTTTGCATGGGGAACTTGAAGAGACTATTTATATGCGTCAACCTCCGGGTTTTGAGGTAAAGGGTAAGGAAAACATGGCATGTTTGTTGAAAAAGTCCTTGTACGGACTTAAACAATCACCTAGGCAATGGTATAAACGTTTTGACTCTTTTATGCTCAAAGCTGGTTTTGTTAAAAGCAATTATGATAGTTGTTTATATTTTTGTGGTGATAATGTTGAAACTGCTATTTATCTTTTGCTTTATGTGGATGATATGTTGATTGCCTATAGACATAGAGATAAGATCACTCGTCTGAAATCTTTGCTAAAATCTGAATTTGATATGAAGGACCTAGGTTCTGCGTCTAGAATTCTTGGGATGAACATTAGTAGGGATAGAGCTGATCGATCCTTATTCATATCCCAGAAATCCTTTCTGCAGAAAATTGTTTCCAAATTTTCGACGCATCTATGCAAACCAGTTTGTACACCACTTGCGAGCCACTTTAAGCTTTCTGAAAAATCCTATCCCAAAACTGATAGAGAAAAGAATGACATGGCTAATATACCTTATAGAATGGCTATAGGATCCGTCATGTATTCTATGATATCCACCGACCAGATATTGCTTATTCCATAAGCCTTCTTAGCCGATTCATGTCTAATCTGGGTAGGGACCATTGGGCAGCTCTCAAGTGGTTGTTGCGTTACATTAATAGGACTATTGATAGGGGTCTTCTTTATCATAATTGGTCTAATAACTTTGAACTGGTTGGATATGTGGATTCTGACTTTGCAGGTGACAAAGATGGTAGGAAATCTACCACCTCTTATTTCTTTACTTTGGCAGGGAACTGCATATCTTGGAAATCACAGCTGCAGCCTGTAGTCGCTTTATCGACTACGGAGGCTGAGTACATTGTTGCCACTGAGGCAACTAAGGAAGCCATTTGGCTTCAAGGCTTACTATCTGAATTGCATGTTTTAAATTCTAAAGCTGTGATTTATACTGATAGTCAAAGTTGTCTTCACTTGTGTAAAAACCCTGTTTATCATGAGAGAACTAAACATATAGATGTTAAATATCATTTCATAAGGGAAAAGGTTTCAAGTGGCTTAGTTGATATTGAGAAAATTAGTACTAAAGATAATCCTGCAGATTTTGGTATTAAAATTGTGACAACTGATAAGTTTTCTTTGTGCAGGGATCTCCTTCATATAGATGAAGGTTGACTCACTTTGAGTCATTGTTGGCTGAAAATTAGATGAAAATAAGTTCAAGGTGGAGTTTGTTGGACCAGCGGCCCATTTTTCACATTATTTTCATTTTTCTATTTTTGGCCTAATTCTTTTCATCCCAATGATGAACATATAACCTGGTGGGCCTGATAAGAGTGGAAGTTTGGGCTGGCTGGCTTTGATGCCGGGCGGGCCGGGTTCAACCCGACCCGTCCAGGTGACTCGGCTATTTAAACATCTTATTCTCCTCAGCAGCCCTAATCCTCTCAATTTTCACTCTGTGTTGTGGCGCCGCTGCCTCTTGCTCTGTGACCTTCTATCTTCTCTCTCTCTCTTCCTTCGAGCAGTCCGTCTGTTCGTTTTTTTGTGCGACCCTTCGGGACTCCCATTCGCTCGTCGGTGCCGACTAACCTTCGAGTTACCGTGTATGTGACTGTAGTGAGAGGAAAGGGCGTTCTTGCTGAGAGAGACCGAGAGCTTTCTTCTTTGAGGCCACCGGTTAGCTGAGGGATTCTTTTTGTTCTTCACCGGAAGGACACTTCGGGCAGTCTTCCGTCGTGGATGATAAGACCGAACTCGCAGAGCTCGTTCGGCTTCTGCTGTAGGTGTCCAATCCGAGACCTGAAGGGTCTCGAGGTAAAAGATCGAACATTTTTCTGTTACTTGTTTATTTCTAACTGTTTCTATTTACTGGCTACTTGGATCGAGACCGGGAAGACACTGAAGGCGAAGAAACCTTCTGTAATAGAATAGGTTTAGCTTTTCTCGCTTCTTGCTTCCTTGATTCAGATTTGTAATAGTAAATAGGGTTTGTAATAGTAAATAGGTTCCTGTTTGCTTTCTGTTTGGTAGCTGGAAATCATAACAATGACTATTGTTGAAATTCCTCTTTCAAGTCCTTATTACATTCATGCAAATGAAAATTCATCTCTTAAACTAGTAGATCCACCTTTAAAACAATACAACTACAATTCTTGGTCTAGAGCAATGCAATTAGCCTTAATATCTAAGAAATGTTTGTGTTCGTCGATGGAACCATTCCTATTCCCAAAGTTGATGATCTGATGTATGCTATTTGGGAACAATGTAACACAATGGAGATGACTTGGTTATTGAATGAATTATCTCTTCCTATTACTCAGAATGTTTTTTGGTTTAACACTGCTAGAGACAATTAGATGAATCTGAAATCTAGATTTATTCAGGAAGAATCATTTAATTGCAAGATTTGGTTGAGGAGTTGTATGCTATTAAGCGAGGAACTGTTGATGTTAATCAGTACTTCACCAAATCTTAAGATTGTTTGGGATGAAATTCAGGTTCTAAAACTTACACCTAACTGTAGTTGTCAGCCAAACTGTAATCCTGAATGTGATGCAATCAAAGTTGTCAAAGATCATGTTAGTACTGATTATGTGAGGTATGAATGAGAGTTTTAGTCAAGGGAAATCTCAAATTATGCTGATGCAGCTACTGCCTTCTATGTTGAAGTATTTCTTATGGTTTTGCAACATGAGATACAGTTCAAAGCTTATGCTTTGAATTTCAATATCGGAATGAATTCCTTTATGCCTGGGAATACGAACACTGTGAATTTTGATGCTAAAAGAGATGGTCAGGTTAGAGGAAATGTGAATACTCAGCAAGTGCATGCCAATGCATTGCAAGGAGGAAATAAAGGATTCAGAATGTTCAAAAGGTAAAATATGACTTGCATTTTCTTTGGTATGAATGGTCACACCATTAGGAGGTGTAAGAAGCATGTGTATCCTCCAGGCTTCAAGTTTAAGAACAAGACTCATGGTGTTCAAGCAGCTGTCAATCACACTGTTATGGATTTTGGAAGTTGTTCACACAGCTATGGATACATGGATACAGATGTAGAGATTAACAATGATGGTGTGAATACTAATGTGGTAGATTCTCATGTTCAGGTGCCTGTCATTACTTCGGCACAATACAATCACTTGTTTACTTTGCTGCAACATGATCTAACTGGTGTAAAGACAGGAGATAAAGGAGTTGAGCATGTAGCAAATCAGGCTACCATCCTGACTTTAATACCTCTAATGATGAGAATGTACGAGGCGTAGCCCCATAAGAAATTTTGTTCAAAACATTGGATTGTGGATTCAGGTGCAACTAACCATATTTGCTTTTATCTTTCTCACTTTTCTTCTCTGATTCTAGTCTTTGATGTTATTGTTAGGCTTCCAAATGGTATTGTCCTTGCAGTCTCACACAAAGGAAGCATTGTTTTGAACGCTCATCTTGTTTTTCATGATGTTTACTATATTCCTCAGTTTTCTTTTAATCTTATTTCTGCTACTCGGTTAACTAGCCAATCACATTGTTACTTACTTGTTTCCTCTTCTTCTTGTGTCATACATGACCAATTCAGTTTGAAGAAGATTGGCTATGCTAGAGTCTACAAGGGACTATACTTCCTAGAGACTAATTCCCCTTGTAATTCTTATTTTGATTCAGAACTTTCATCTACTTCTACTAAATGTAGTATTGATTCTGGTTCTAAAACTTTGTCTAAGGAATTGTTATGGCATTACAAACTGGGACATATTTCTGATTCTAGACTGCAACTTGTTAAGGATAAGTTCCTTCGATTACATTTCCAAATGATGTTACATGCACTATATGATTTTTAGCTAAACAGAAAAAGTTGCCTTTTTCCTGTTATTCAAACTATTTCCAATTCCTGTTTTGATATTATTCATATGGATACCTGGAGTCCTTTTAGAACACCAACCATACATGGTCATCATTATTTCTTACTATAGTGGATGACGAGAGCAGAAACACTTGGATATATCTAATGAATAACAAAGGAGAAGTTAGAACCATTATTCCTATTTTTTTATCAGTTTGTTTGTACACAATTTTCTGCCAAAATTAAATCTATTAGAACAGACAATGGTTTTCCATGACTGAATTTTATGCCCAGTCCATCAAGTGTCTTGCATTGAAACCCGTCAGCAGAATGGCTTAGTTGAGATGAAACACCAACATATCTTGAATCTAGCTAGGTCACTTAAGTTTCATTCTTCCTTACCTATGAATCTTTAGGGGTATTGTGTCTTTCATGCAATAATCCTTATAAATCTCACTCCAACTCCTTTATTGTAAGACAAAACACCTTTTGAAATACTTTATCATACTTCTCCTTCATACTATTCTCTTAAGGTTTTTGGTTGCCTTGCCTTTTCCTGCATCTTGTCTCAAGGTAGAAGCAAGTTTGATCCAAGACGGCATGCATGTACGTTTTTAGGTTTTCAGTCTGGCTGCAAAGGATACATTCTTATGGATTTAAAAACCCATAGTATTCATGTTTCTAGGCATGTTACTTTCTATGAAAATCAGTTTCTTTTCTCTGCTATTTCAAACTCTTATCTTCCTTCTCCTCTATCTTTACCTTCTTACACAAATCATCACCTCACAGAACATGATGCTTCTCCTCATATTCATGCTTCTCCTCCTTCTTCTCCTTACACTTCTCCTGTTGTGCCTTTTAGACATTCTATTAGAGTCACAAAACTTCTTTCTTATCTCACTTATTGTGTATGTAATGCATCTTATGCTTTTCCTTCTTTCATTACTTCACCTCATCCTTTACCTAAGGTCTTTTCTTATGCAAATATTGCACCTCATCACAAAAACTTTGTTTTGAATATTACTTCTCATGTTGAACCTCAAACCTATGCACAAGCTGGTCAGCCTGAGGTGTGGAAGAAAGCTATATAAGAAGAAATCCAGGCTTTGGAAACAAATCAGACTTGGAAATTGGTTCCTTTACCATATGGCAAACATCCTATTGCTTTAAGTGGGTGTATAGGATCAAATACAAGGCAGATGGCTCCATTGAGAGGATAAAACTAGATTAGTGGCTAAAGGATCCACACAAGAAGAAGGCATTGATTTTTTGGACACTTTTTCTCCTGTGGCAAAAGTGACTACAATTAGGACAGTTTTGGCTATTGTTGCATGTCAGAATTGGTTCTTACACCAACTTGATATCAACAATTCCTTCCTACATGGTGATCTTCATGAGGATATGTACATTGTGCTTCCTCCGAATACTCATCAAAGTCTGGTATGGTATGCAAACTCTAGAAAGCCTTTATGATTTTTAAGCAGGCTAGTAGACAATAGAATTCTAAGCTGAGTTCTGCCTTGCTTCAACATGGCTTTAAGAAGTCCATTAGTGATCCCAGCTTGTTTACTCTTCATTCATCAGACAGTTTTACAATTCTCCTAGTCTATGCGGATGATGTTATTCTAGCAGGCACCTCCTTGGACCTAATTCAGGATGTTAACTTGGGGGCAAAACTCTATAGTGTTGGGGGAGAAATCTACAGTGTTGCCACCTGGACAATTTTGAGAAGAATATCTTCTCAATTGATAGGTGGATGGAATTGATTGGATAGGATTTACTGAAATCTTTATTCACGTAGACCCTAATTAACTAATAACAATAGATTAGTTTTTAAATATTCTGAAATGCAAAACATCTAAAGTAATTAATTATTATGAAATTCAAAATACATGAAGAGGTCTTCTAGAGAGGGTTTTTTTCTTATTTGAGCCCAGTTTTTTGAAATGGGTACTAAAGAGGCCCATTTTTTTTTTTTAAATTCTGGAACAGGCTATAACGCAAAGTCATTGTGCGTTATCTCAGGTGATAATGCACAATGGTTGTGCGTTATCCCTAATCACGCTGCTTAAGCCGCGTTAAGCCGTGCTTATTGTATTAAAACCCGACGTGGCGCTAAGTTGGTGCTGATGTGGCGATAACGCACAGCCGTTGTGCGTTATCATTCATGGTAACACACGTCCATTGTGCGTTATTATGAGTGATAACGCACAATGACTGTGCGTTATCACATTATAAACCCTAACACCCCAGCCGCCTCCTTTATTCTCCTCTTTCTTCTTCTTCCTTATTTATTCTCTCTTATTTCCGCCTCCTTTCTTCTTCTTTTCCTTATTTCTTCTCTCAATATTTCTGTTTTCTCTGGTTTCTCTCTTTCTTCAGCCTCCTTATTTCTTCTTATTTCCTTCTTTCTTCTTTCTAATTTCCTCCCTGAAAAGTATCAGCCCATCCGTCACTGCCGCCGCTTGATAAGTTCTTTTCCTCTTCCATTTATTTTCTTCCTTCTTCTTATACTTTGAGTTCTCTTCTTCTAATACTCTTGTATTTAATTTCAAAATTTACAGTTAAAATTTAGTTAATATTTGAAGTTTCAGTTTGACTCTGCGAGATTTTCTTTGGAGTACGAAGGTTATTAAAGATTTGGAGTGGAAAATGGTAGACTAGAGCTGCATTTTTAATTTTCGGTAAGTTTTTAGTTATTTAAATTAATTGGTGTACTATTTATTAATTTTAATTATTGTGTGTTCGGATTTGCTATTTGTTGTTTGTTAATCATTTTTATGAATTTTATTTGTTAATTTGTGTTAATTCATTTTTTTGTAAAAGTGTGGGTTTGGATTTATGTTTAAAATTGTTGTTATTAATATATTTGTTCAAATTTGATAATTATATATTTAATTATTTTTTGTATTGCAAAAGTGATCTTATAGTGATGAATTATTTTCATGAATTTATTTGGATAATTAGCGTTTAATTTTTTACTTTACTTTATGATTATTTGAATTTATTTTAATTATTTAGATAATTATTTTGCGTATTTCATATAAATTTTTGAGTAGAAAAGATGGGAACCTATAATTTGGGTTTTTTTTGTTCTCTTCTGTTGTTTTTTTTTTTTTTTTTTTTTGTGTAAATAGTAGAATCAAAACTTAGAAATTTAGAGTTTAGAAATTAATACTTTTATTTAAACTCTAAAACCCTAATAGTGAATTTACGAAGTAGTAAAATACTTACTTATAAAATATACTATATAACCTTAAAAAACTTAAAAATTCTAAACTTTAAATAACAGAAAAATTTTACATCAAACATTAAACCGAAAAACTATAAACTTTTTAACAGTAAACCTTAAAAAGCCAAAATCATAATATTAAAATCCTATAGGGTATATTATAAAAACCTTAAAAACCCATAAAATTGATTTTTGAAACATTAAAAAGTAAAACTAGAAATTCTGTAACAGTAAACCTCAATAAACTCCAAGAACCTTAAAATTGATATTTTAAATATTAAACCGTAAAACTGTAAACTTTGTAACAATAATTCCTCTTGCCTTAAAATCTTAATATTTTAAACATTAAACCATAAAACTGTAAATTTTGTAACAGTAAACCCTAAAAAACCTAAAATCTGAATATTTTAAATATTAAATCGTAAAACTGTAAACTTTCTAACCATAAACCCTAAAAATAATATTTTAAACATTAAACCGTAAAACTCTAAACTTTCTAACCGCAAACCCTAAAAACTCTAAAATCTTAACAATTTAGACATTAAAACGTGAAACTACAAACTTTCTAGCCGTAAACCGTAATAACACTTAAATCTTAATATTCTTGATAATTAACTGTAAATTATAAAACATTAAAAACCCTGAAAACCCTAAAAACACTAAATTTGTATGCTAAAAATCATACAAACCCTAAAACCCTAAAATGAAGTGTACCATAAAGAACATACCTTAAAGAGTTTGGAATTAGAATTTATATAAAAATTTTTACTTTTAATATATAGATATTGACCGTAACTCAAACTATAAATAATCTAAATGGAAGAAGTCCCAACCCACGTGCATCTGGGTCCCATAGTCCCTGATGTTTTATCGAGACAGCACGAGCACCGATCTGGTTTGATCTGGAGTGGGGACCACGAAACGTGTTTTACTGATCTTCAGTGTAGGCGTTTCGGGCGCAACCTATTCCAGTGCTACAGTACGGCTCTCGGTAGGTTGGTGGAGCTTATTGACAGAACTGGTTTGGGGAGAGTGTTTAGATGTGGTTACATTGGGCAGAATCATGCACTTATTACCGCATTAGTAGAGCGATGGAGATGGCAGACTCACACATTTCACTTGACCTATGGTGAAGTCTCAATAACCCTACAGGATATACAGGCACTGTGGGGTTTAGGGATAGAGGGTTTGGCCATTACCGGCTCTAGATAGAGTGTAAACTCTAAACAATACTGGATTGAGCTTATCGAGAGACTTCTTGGTATGCGGTTGTCTCTCAGCCACTTTTCCGGATACAAGGTCAAGAAGGAACCTTTGGAAGCATGGATCCTGAGAGCGTTTACCGATTCAGAGACCGATGATGATCTAATCCTGCGCGCTCGTGGATTTATTTTCTTACTCATTGGCAGACATATGCTTTCCGACTTCTCCGGGAACTTGGTTCATGTGCGCTACCTTAGTTTAGTAGAGAATATTAATGCTATCAGGACATATAGGTGGAGTAGCTGCATACTTGGATTTTTGCATAGGCAGTTGTATACAGCAGCTTTGGGGGGTGCACGACAGATAGGGGGGTCTTAGTCTTACTACAGATTTGGGTATGGTCGCGTATACCTACATTGCGGCCTCAGCTGATTACGGATGTTTAGGCCGACCCTCTTGCTCCTCTTGGCGCTATATGGTGCACATCCTTTAACTGTAGCCAACTGCCTACGCACATTCTCGTGACATACATAGACTAGTTAGATTTCATGCCATCTGATCAGGTTCTCTTTATAATATTTTGTATTATTTCTAATTACTTGAGATTTTTTTATGCACTTAAATTTCTATTGATTTTGAATTTTGACTTGACAGTTTATATAGCTCCCTTATCTTGACCGTGCTCTGGTTCCATCTGACCTGTGGCGGGCAGAGGTCCTACTCATCTGTTATAAGATAGTGGAGTACCACTATCCCGAGCCTGTAATACGCCAGTTTGCACGGGCTCAGATGGTTCCAGATGCATGTGATACTCGTCTGGACCTACACCGAATCTAGCTTAGGAGGAATGACAACACTTACTGGGGGACACAGCATACTAGCCATGTAGAGGTCTAGCTACAGTGGCGACTTCGCGTTAGGGATGGCTCTGCCCTAGCTGCTGAGGTGTTATCATACCCCAGTGACGAGTATATCAGATGGTATTGGGGTATCTCACGGGTTTACATCGGCAATCCAGCTAACCATGATACCCGTTCGCATGGATATCAGCCTGCCGGGGTGGACAGACGGATGATGGTATGTTCTACAAATATATTTTGCTTTTGTTTAAAGATATTCTCATGCATTTATTTATTTATTTATTTAATTTTTTTTAGACTTCCATGTTGCAGGAGGGGGATGATATGGCTTCAGTGATGATACAGGAACTACCTACTGATCCTTCATAGATGGCCGCGTTCGCAAAGAAAGTGCAGATGATTATTCGGAGGTGCATGGTCTCTATCGGCGGTACTTTGGGCTGCACTCCATCACAACACGATATCCAGCAGGCGTTCCTTGTACAACAGTCGCATCACCATCATCGGGAGCACGTACCGAACCGGGGTGCTCGTGGAGTTAAGAGGGACGCTCGCAGACAACCTGGTCATGGAGCAGGCGGTGGACGCCCTCTTCTACCGCCTTTTCTAGACAGGCACGAACATGTCGATCCCGGGCATGTAGAGGTGGAGAGGGGTGAGGGATCTGGAGATGGACAACCGACTATTGACCCATTTGACAGCCCGAACTTAGATATACCTTCTTTCAGTTTGGGTTTAACGCCAGCTTCCCAGTCACTTCCTAGTGGATCCGGGACATCGCAGATGCCTCCCCTTCCTGGTTTAAGATTTGCCTCATTTCAATCACCACATTCTACATTTTTCGGGTTTTTCGGGTTTCGTGCACCCCCTCCTCCGGGCACAGCCGGTTTATCTACACCGCACAGCCTATATCGTAGGCATCTTCATCTAACGAAGAGGAGCGGTCGAATGATATGGATGGTGTACAACATTACGGATTCAGGCATCATGTTGGTAAGAAGACAACGAGGTTCACGCCATCCGACTGGTCGTAGTTATAATTAGTATTTTCTAGTTTTCATTCCCAATTATATGTAAATTAAATTTTTATATAAAGTATTCAGTTCATGTTTATATTATTGATTTATTTGTTTTATGTATCTTAATTATTTGATTATTTTGTTTTAGGTAAAAGTCAAAAAATTCACATTTTACATTTTAACAATAACATTTTTAATTTGGTTTGAAAGAGCAAAAAACTAAAAGCAGAAAAAAATAATATTTTACATTTTAACAAATCTTTTAATTGAGTTGAAAAAGGAAAAAAATAAAAATCAGGAAAATGTGAAATAGAAAAAAAAATTTACTGAGGAGAATGCAAAAAAAAATAAAAAAAATACTGAAGATAACAAAAAAAAAAGTTTACTGAAAGAAAAAAGAAGATAACGCACAACTGTTGTGCGTTATCTTCAAGGATAACACACAAGAGTCATGCATTATCTTCATGGATAACGCATGACGGTTGTGCGTTATCCTTGAAGATGACGCACAACAATTGTGTATTATCTTCAATTGTCACCTCCTAAGGACAATAATTCACTCATCCCAGCTCATTCTCACCTCGTCCAGGACAATAATTCACTCATCCCAACTAATCCCAGGACAATAATCCACCCATTTCAGCTCATCCCAGGATAATAATTCACTCATCCTATTACTTTTCACTCATCCCAGTATAATAATTCCCACATCAGCCATTTAAAGGTATTCACTCATCCAATTACTTTATAAATACATCCGTTCATTATTCTCTCCATCTACAAAACATTTATAGCATATCCAACTTCTGTCCATTAACAATCTATTCATTCTTTTTCAATTCATAAAGTTCTTAACTTCTTCATATTTCATCCTCCCTAAACATTTACAGTTAAATCATTTTAAAATGGAAACAATCAACCTTGTTAGAGTAATGCTATTTTGGGATTCTGAAATTGTGAGGGATGCATATGGTCCCTATTTTAATGGAGTAGTGCGTAAAAGTTGGATATTGCCAACGAACCGAATGATTTCACATGACGAACTAGTAAGGAAAATATTGAAATACCGAGATATGGATCCCAATCTCTGGAATATTCGAATGACAATGAGGGGTCTTCATACTACGAAGTGCAGCGTATGTTTTACTTTAATTTATATAGCATGAACAACGATAAAGAAATGCGTTATCTATAGACTATTCCACCCCACCTAGCAAAGGAAGGGATTCATATTCTTGTTGAATTTGAGCATATTCAGCAACAAAATATTCCAATTCCACATGACACAAATACAACAACTTTACCGGAACATATTACAGAAGTAACACATATGGTTTTTGATGAACCGTCTATGTTGTACAGTACCGTCAATAACGATGACGATGAGGTTGACGGATCGGACGGAGATGATACCGTTTCTAGTCAATCTGAATTGGATGATGACAATGACTCGGAAGAAGGAGAGTTCCAAGCTCTCCTGAACCCTGTAAATCCTGTCAACCCGGTAACCGAAAACATAGTGCCACAATGGGAGAGCAGCCAATGGTTCAGCAATGCTAGGTATGACTACACACATTCTAGAGCATTCCTAGATATGGGCTCGGGTTCTCTTATAGATGACCTTGTAGAATCTGGTACAGTCTGATTACTCGATTAGAACGACTCCATGACTGACATACAGTTAGGCATGAGATTTGTTGACAAAGTGCATGCAATAAGTGCGGTTTGTAAGTGGTCTATCAGTGTGGGACGTGAATATCGAGTTTTGAAAAGTAAGATTGACACATGGACCGCAAGATGTTACCATCACAGTAATGATAATTACTGTTCATGGTACATCCGTATAAAAAAGAAAGCCACGCACAGTCGATGGAAAATAACCAGATTCGTAAAAGAATACACATGCCTTGTATAAATTGAACAAAACAAGCACAGAAACTTGTCTTTAAAATTTATATCAATGTCTATATCATACCTAGTTGCCAATGACCCTGAGATACTTGTGTCGAACATTATTCAAGAAGTGCAGGTATTGTTTCAAACGGGTTGTACTTACAAGCGGGCATGGTGTGCTCGAAAATTTGCCATCGAGAGGGTTTTTGGTAGCTGGGATATAACCTTCAATATTTTACCTAAATACTTACAAGCTGTACAGGATTTAAACCCAGGGACTGTATATGAATTTTTGCGTCACAGAACAAGTAGTCGCCCTAATTATGTTTTCAAATTTCTTTTCTGGTGTTTTTCGCCATGTATAGACGGATTTCTATATTGCCGGCCGGTGATTTCTGTGGATGGAACACACTTAAGGGGACCATACAAGGGCGAACTGTTAATTGCAAGTACGTGGGATGTAAATAATCACTTGTTTCCACTTGCTTTTGCAATTGTTGATAAGGAATCCTCCGAGAGTTGGAATTGGTTTCTTAAAAACTTGAGAGAATACATTGTCAAAGATCGCCACGTATGCCTTATTTCTGATCGCCATAGAGGTATTTTCTCTGCTATTCAATGTCAACCTTTGTGGCAACCACCATTTGCAGTTCACCGGTTTTTGTTTACGCCACATTCGAGCAAATTTCAACAAGACCTTCAAGAACACAGAATTAAAAAGCTTGATGTAGCAGGCCGGAACATAATCCAAACAATGGAAATTTGATCGTGTAATGAAAGAAATTCAAGAAAGAAATGTTGATGCTTACATTTACTTGATGAAGTTGGACCCAGAGAAATGGACACTGTTGCATGATGGTGGTCACAGACACGGTATCATGACAACCAACATTTCTGAAGCACTTAACAGTGTGTTGAAGAAAGTTAGGGTTCTACCTTTAAAAGCCCTGGTTGAACTAATATTCAACAAACTAGTTAAATACTTTCACCAACACCGTGAAGAGGTTGAAAATTGTATGAATCCATTTCTAACACGAATTTTTGGACAAGTTCTTGCGGATTGAAATGAAATCAAGAGAACACAAAGTAACAACTTACAATCTGCGAGAGGGAATATACATGATCAAATCTCTAATCCGGGTTTCTGGTACGGGCAACAATGCAGATAGATAATAAATTTTGCAGTTGCAGAAAATGACAAACATATACATTGTCTTGTTTTCATGTTCTTGCAGTGTGTAGAGAGAAAATGGGTCAAGAACAGATACTTATGTGGCGGAGATATATTCGCGACAAACGTACAGAAGAACTTACCAAGCAAATTTTCATCCGGTCTTGAGTGAGAACTTTTGGAGGGATGTTCCTTTTAGTTTAACATTTTATCCTCCAAACATGAAAAAGGAACAGGGTAGGAAACAGGGCAAGCGATTTCAGGGGGAAATGAATTACAGAAATCCGGATTCTCCCCCAAGATGTGGCATATGTCGCATATCGGGACATAATAGAAAAAATTATAATAACCTCGAACCGAGCAATGTATAAGTTTGACATTTTCTTAAAATTGCTGTAATAAAATATGTTTCTATTAATGAAATTTTTCTTTCAATTTCTTCTAATTACTACATCATTACCAGATTTTTGATAAGCCGTTGCTGAACGAGTTCATATATGTTTTTTCGGGATAAGCACTCCCAGTCTCTCCCGTTCTATCACTCCTATCGAAGCCAATACGTGGAAGCTATTCTGTCTACTATTCTATTTCATGTAGGCGTAAAGGCGGGGAAGATATAGATTCAAGCAAAGAATTCGTATGTGGGAACGCCCCGCGCTTGTTCCTTCTTGTATCTACATTATCATAGAAAGATTCAAGTGTGATTGAAGACGCCACTTCCCTATTATTACTTTTTCAAATAACTTGAGATGAAATGGTTAAAAGTTAAATATATTTTCCAAGAAAACGATATAAATATTATCATCATAAATACACTTAAGTTAAATATAATAAATACAGTATTTTTAAAAAAAATAAAAAATTTTCATTCAAAAAAAATAAAAAAATTTAAAAAAATTACGTGGCTGTGCGTTATTGCCTAATTATAATGCACAATCGTTGTGCCACATTGGCTGATTAGTCGTAATTATGTGATAACGTACAATGGTTGTGCATATGGCCTGTTCCAGAATTTAAAAAAAATTGGGCCTCTTTAATACCCATTTAAAAAATCTGGATACAAATAAAAAAAAAACCTCTAGAGAAAGTTTATAAAATTTTAACTTTACTTTTGATTCATATACTACTCTTATATAGAGTGATTTAGAAGCTTTATAATTCATAACAGATTAGAGTAGGATGGAGAAAATGAAGATAAGAATGGACAAATGAAAGGTCTGAGAAGAAGTTTGAATGGAGAAGATAAAGAGTCCATAAATTATCTATCATATTTATTTATTGGTCATTATAAAAAATATATGCAGTCTCAAAAAACTAAAAAAATTGGAGTCTAGAAACACATGATAAAGAAGAAAACTAGAAAAAGAGAAGGGTTTTGTTAACTCAGATCGATAATCAATGGTGAGAAAAAATAAGAGAGGAAATTTTAAAAAATCACGAGTCATGATTTTAAGTATTTTATATCTTAAAGTACCTCCTGATTTTAGAAATCCTTTCCTTCTTCATTGAAACTCTCTAGTTCCAAAAACGCCGTAACCTTTCATGGCTACTGCCTGACGCATCAGAGTTAGATTTTTCAATGGAGGACGACTCATATGGTGTCAAAACTTTTGGAAATGGGGTCAGTATTGGCATTGTCGCTTGCGATGGTTGAAAATCCATTAGTCTTATACTTCTTAAGGTATTTAAGTTTGCCCAGAAATCGTTAGTGTTATTTTGTATTTATGTTAACTTCTTATTGTATTCTTGCTAATTAATTAGAATTTATTGTAATAGGAGTTGGCAGTCTCCTTTTCGACATGGAAGTCTTATAGAAAGCTTCCTTCATTGAATAGGTTTTCTAAGAACGGTAGATGATTGAGGCCTAGGAGCCGTGAGACTCACTCATAATATTGGGGATAATATTTTCCTAATTTTCCAAATTTTCTTTTTGAATTTTTAAATATTATTATAGATTTAACAATTAGTTCCTATTTTTTAAGATATAAAATATAATACTTTAAGATAAGATGAATAAATTTTTTAGTTATATCCAAATGTAGGATGGGAGATTAGCATTATGCTTTGATCTATTGCTTCATGTGTGTATATCTTAAAATTCCAAGATACACTATATTTTGCATTTGTAAATTTCTTTCTGATTCGAATGTAAAAATTATTTTTTATTATAATGAATTTTAATTGATTCAAATCCTCTATTGTCCTTTCAGAAGAAAAGCTCTGTTGTGATTTCTTCTTAATCTTCAATTACAACATAATAAATAGATAGAAACTATTCCCGAGCTTCGGATACAATTACTAGGATGTGATTTTAGGTCTCTTTTCTCTCTCTTGCTCTTCACTCCTGTCCCAGATGACAGAAGCCTTCCCCTTTTCCAATCATCTTCTTCGGCCAAATTTGGCCTACGGCTTCAATCGCAGGTCAAGTTTCTTTGAGTGAGTTTTTCTTTAAGATTCAAATTACAAAAGTAAGTTGATCCTTTGATCTTTTCAGATCTGGTGTTTCTTCCGCTTCCTTTTAATCCGAATTTAATCTAGACTCCTTTTTAGATTTCTACATATCTTTGAGGTAATCTTTAAAATTATAAATACGCCAATAGGTTTGTAAATTGCTGACTTTTAAGGAAGATGACGATCTTGTGTTTCTCTTGCTAATGTGGTTTGAGGATTTCGGGAAGATTCTGCTTTGAAGATTAATGTGTCTATTTAGTATTTTGTTCACCACCAATGTGTGGTTGATATCTGTTATTTTATTTAAGTTGTGTTTTTATGATTATCTCAATTTATTTTAATAGCTTTAGCATATTTCATATCAATGAAAGAAAAAAAAAGAAAAATTCATATTATATATATATATATATATACTGAAGTTGGGGAGGAAGACGTGGGAGTGACAAGGATCTCTCCCTATCTTGCCACATGTCAAAATTTGATTTCATAAGTCAAATGTTTGGTTTTCTATGACTGAAATGTCATTAGCTAACAAAATAAATAACTATTGTTTATAACTATAATTTAAAATATAAGTTATAATTATAGTATATAACTATAGCTAAACTATAATCTACACATATTATATATAACTATATTTTAAAACTATAATTTATAATTAGAATTAAAATATAATTTATGACTAAACTATATAACTTAGAAGTATGATTTAAGATTATAGTTTAGAATATTTATTGAGATATCTCTTCTATATTCCTCTATAAATAATATATATAGTGCTTGAGAATGCTTTGGAGTTTATTAATAGATGAGGATGGAGAATATGAATAGTCCAAAAATTTTGAAAGATATATTTAATGTAAAGAATATAAATAGTCCTATCTATCTCTTACATTATTTTAACATATGCTTTGAAATTGTAACCAAATAAATATTTTGGAATATATGATCAGATTTTGCTTTGTAATGTGTCACTAAATAAATGTTTTGGGATGAAGAAAAGTTTAAAGAGGTATTATTAAATTCTCTCTCATATCTACTAGTATATATATTTTTAATATTTTAGGGGTCAGTGGATTAGATAGCAGATGAACATTGTGTATTATCTGACAGTGCCATCAACAAGCTAAAGGTTTGAATGAATGTCTTCATCAATTCACCAATTATTATATTTTGGAAGAAATGAAGAAAGAAAGAAAGATACATGCTTCAACAAGATGGGAAAGGATCTACAATTGCATGATTCTGCTTCTGTTGAATCGGCCCAAGTTTTCCAACGGCATAAAACACACGAGGTAATGCTACCGGTTAAAAGCTATTTGAAATTTATTTTTATGAATTTATTTTTAAAAATAATGAAATTATTCTTTAAAAAAAATCATGAAATTTGATTTGGAGATATTTAGGGAATTTGCTAAGTAGTTATATAATTATTATATTTTTTAAATAAAAAGATTGGATTATGATTATTATGTTTTAAAATAAAATATTAGAACTGCTAGAAGTCTAAACTTTCTATTTGTCTCCAATATAAACTCATTACTTATGCCAAGATAATATCAAGAGCGAAATTCGGGCACATTAGCTGGTTATAGACAATTCTCAAAGGGAAAAACCCTGAATAAAAACCTTCCTCACTCCAAAAGGTACTTCAAGAGGTGAGGACTGCCCAAATTTTTATAAGGAGTAATTATAGCCCAAAAGGTATCTAAAGAGGGGAGGGCTGCCCAAGTCTTTATAAAAAGTAATTATTTTCTAGTTAAGGGAGATGAACTCATGTCTCTAAATAGAGGCTATGGGATATATAAATGAAGAAGTGAGAAATGAATAAGATGAATTCATGTGATTCTCCCATGTTCTTTGGTCTCTCTATTATTTTATATTTTATCTTTTAATTAGTTTATATATAAATGTTATAACACATTATCAGCACGAGCTCTACCGAAGATTATTAGAAGTAGATGTTTTAGAAGTTCATATGAAGACCTTCTATGCTTTTCAAGTTTCTAACAAGAATTTGTATTTTGAATGATTCAAAGGTTAAAGTAAATTCTCCCTAACAAAATATCTATTCATGATTAATTTTTTTAAATTTAAGTTTGTGACTCTTAATATTCTATGAAGAAATTATATATTGAATACGAAATATGTAGTTGGATATGGTGATTCTTGAAGACACTACAAGAAAAGAAAAGCAATAAAAGTATAAAATCTACTCTACTTTTGGTGATATATTTTGAGAAAAAATATATACAATCACCAGAAAATGATTGTTATACAAACACCAGTTACAATGAGCATACTTGTGCTTACAAAATATATACTATATCAATACAAATAATTTGTGACATTTGGAATTCCTCACCAATCAAATTTGTATGAAAGAAAATGTTATTTGTGATGTAATAGAAGAAAAATTCTTCATCTCTCATACCTCATACATGCTTCAGATGTAGCTATATCGAGGAAAATTATTTTTAACTGATCTCATGTCTGTTTGAGATATATTGAAAAGTAAATCTGAATTTTATTGATTCGAATAGTTTATCAGTGGGCGTGACCGTTTACACCATCTCGAATCACAAAATACGAAAATCACAAAAGTTATGGGACCAGAAGTTCCTAATCCAATAAATTTCATATGCTACTTGTTTTCAAGGTAATATAATTATATGAACATTACCAGATTATTTGGGGTTGAATGTGCTTGAGATAAATATCAAAAAAATATTAGTCAATGAACATTGATAATATAGTTGACATGCAATCTTTTTGTTGCGTTTCTTTGATTATGAGCTCATATTCAATATTTTTCCACCAACACAATTTGTCATAATAATAATACTGGCAGTATCGTATAAACATTTTAAAGAATATGTTCATTCACCAAATGGTTTTGAAGAACCATAGATGTCTTGAATGATTTTATGTGAATTCTTAGTAGCACTTGTTCGTATTTTGCTAACAAATTATATAAGTTCTCCTCTTTATAATTGGTTTGTGGTCAGTACCAAATATTTTTCATCTCGAGATTAAATATTATTATATATTTTCTTTGTTCTACCACAAAGTAATGAGATGAGACTTAAGAGAGGTTATAAATAAAGATGTTGGGAACAAATCTCAGTGAAGAAGATTTGCACTTTGATGATTTTGAATATTCTTCCAACATATAGAGGATATTATATAAAGATAAATCGGATGAATTTAATATTCTTTTGTGTCTCATCTTGATCCTCATAAGAAAATATCAAATTTGAAGTTCAAAATATAATTTATCTGGCCAAACATTTACTGATCAACATCAGGTTGCACGTACGCTCCTATTATACTTGACATCCCTGAAGGATAGCTACCACTACAAATGAATTTGATAAGTCGGTTCCAATATATATGATGAACTCCTTACATACGAAATGAACAAATAATTAAGATGGCTACATACAATAGAACGAGAAAAAAATTCCATCAGAATTTTTCCTAAACATAGCATGTACTATTTCTGGAATAAATTCAGGTACCTGAAAGTTGTGATAATGAGATCTCCATATGTCATATCTTGATTATAAATTATTATGTAACTGTAAAATAGTAAAATACGTCGATTGTATTTATACGCATAATATGAAAATAAAAAATTCCATCAGAATTTTTCCTAAACATAGCATGTACTATTTCTAGAATAAATTCAGGTACCTGAAAGTTGTGATAATGAGATCTCCATATGTCATATCTTGATTATAAATTATTATGTAACTGTAAAATAGTAAAATACGTCGATTGTATTTATACGCATAATATGAAAATAAATGAGGATCTAAAATAAAAGTCTACGGACTCGAAATTCGATATTTGATATTCGAGATATTAATATAGTGTTCGCATAATCAGAAATATGAAATGTCCGGACAGTTAAACAAGTATACTTAAAGTGTATGTATATTCCCAGCGGGAACTGTACACTTGGATTGCAATCCTAGAAGGATGAAAATAAATATCTCTATGAAAATAGAATGCAAACGATGAAATATATAAATGAAAACTTATGAAATAAGATTCTTCGTAACGCCTGGGCATTTGGTACGAATAATAATATTTTTTAGTGGTGGATACAAATATATTTGATTTTATCAAGTACCTATTATGAAGTCCTAGAAGGACTAAGATGCCTGAGGAATATATAAATAATCATTCTTAGTGAAATTTTGAAAGATGATGTTAAAATATCGAAATGCCTATGTATGAAACATGTATAAGACTTGCTTATACTTGTTATCCATATAATTCTCGTCTTATTAGAGATTTATTTATTGTATGATTTTGTAATTATCATTTTGATAAATTAGTATCTCACATATTAGGGGGAGACAATGATTATAGTAACAAAAGAACATTACAAATAAGAGGAATGTGATCACTGTATCACTTGTCTAGTATATATACATTAGTGAACCAGAAGTTCACAAGCTTATCAATTTACTATTAATTATAAAATAGGTATTTAATAGTTTATCTGGATTTCATTAGAGATAATCAAGATGACTCTGAAGGTCAAAATGGGCTTAAAAACTAATAATTTCAAGCACGCTTGAAGCTTGGATGTCTTCTTACTTTTAAATGTTGAAGGAAAATAATAATCTATATGGTTCTCTTAAAAAGCTTCCTAAAGCAAATAATTATTGAAGACGGACAATGTGATAAAAGATTTTAAAATAATCAACTTTAAACATCTAGAAGATGTTATACATAGGCATGGCACATCATTATGTACTAAAGTCGTTCGGACATTTGAGAAGTGATAAAGAATGTTAAATAATTTTTGGTCTAAAGTACTACAAGTTGATACATAATGTATACCAATATACTTGCATGTATGATACAAATGAATACATCATATAATTCTTCTCTAATCTGACGATTTTGAAATGAGCGAAAACTTTATCTTTATGAATCTCCTTACAATTATTTATCTTGGATTATTAAAAAATACAACTCCAGTTGAGATGCATTCTACAAATTAATAATTGTTCAGGTCCACACATTATATTATTTTGTAGTAAAAAAATATTTACAACTCACTTTTACTTTTATTTGAAAGTTGAAATTCCATTTATTGGTTTAGAATATGTGTGATCAAAATTGGTTATGAAATATCAAATGATACTTGAATAAATCCAAGATATTCCAATCAATTTGAGAATAAAGTTTAATGCGATATTAAATGAGATATGAAAGTAAATTTTACAATGTTTTCTTCTTGAAAATAAGGTGAAATTGGTGTATAGAGATTTCTATCAACTATGATGATCTAAACGATTGCTATATTTGAGAATTAAAATTTAAAATGCACTGGTTCGATATTAATAAATTATATAAATGTGTATCAAAACACTCTTAAAGAATAAGATCAATCGATCATTCTATCCTAAATAAAAATAAACTTAAACTTAGAGGAGGCTACCACATATATAAATAATAAAGTTAAAAATGAATAACATAACTTAGCGTGATTCTCCCTGTTTTTTTAACTCTATTATTGTATTTTCTGAACTCTATTATTTTATAATTATCTGTTAGTCAGTTTATATATAAATTTTATAACCTCTTAAATTGTTGAAAGTATTCGCTTCCTTCGGCTTCGGTCTCTTCAGACAATACTCCAAGATCTGTTTCTTAGATTATGGAGGGCGACGACAATCCCAATAACGCCCTCGGAACCCAACCCACCGGCGACCGTATTAAGCTCAACGTCGGCGGCAAGGTTTTCGAAACCACTGTCTCCACTCTTCAATCCGGCGGGCCCGACTCTCTTCTTAATCTCTTAGCTAATCGTCCACTTCACCATAATAACAACTCTCAACCCGTCTTCATCGACCGTGACCCGGAGATTTTCACTGGACTGCTTTCTCTACTACGCTCCAACCGTCTTCCTTCCACAGCAAAACGCTTCTCAAATCAGGAACTTATCGATGAGGCTGTCTATTATGGGATTGAAGCGCGGCTCAGAGCTGCACTAGCTCCGACTCCACTCAGTGGCATCGACGCCTCCCTTTACACTACTATTCGACCCTCTTCTGACGGTATAGTTTCCGATTTCAATGCAATTGATTCCGATGGCTCTGTTTGGGTTGCTCATGGTGGCCAGGTTTCGATCTATGATTGGAATTTAACACATTTCTCAACTGTGAGGACTCACCTTGATCATATTAGCTCGATTCGCAGTATCCGTCCAGAAATAGCTGCAATCGGGTCGGAACTCCGACAAGGGCTCCACTTATACAATCTGGCGAACGGTTGTCGGGTGGGTTCGGTGGATTGGGTTGATCCTGCTGACCCGCGGATCTTCAAGGCCCGAGTCAACGCCATCGCCGACTCGGATGAATCCATATTTGCTTCATTCGATTGTCATCACAGAGAAAATAGCATTGTGATGATCGACAAATCGTCATTGAGAGTTACTTCGGAGATCACGAGGCAGCCAGGAAACTCCTCCAAGGCCATGGTAGCTGGAAAACTGAAATATGTACCTGCTATTGGGGTTTTAGCCGGGGTTTCTGTGACTTCCGGCGCATTCGGTTGTTCGGGTTATATCCGTTTGTGGGACCCCAGGTCCAGAGAGGTGATATGGGACACGAATGAACCTGGTTCTGGGCGGAGCAGTAGATTTGGAGACTCGTTTGCTGATGTTGATGTGGACTTGGATGAGTTGTCCTTGGTTAAGGTGTGTTCTAAATCAGGTGATTTGGCAGTGGCGGACCTCCGGAATCTGAAGGAAGATCCGTGGATTTACTTGAATGAGAAAAACCCTAGTATGAGAAATGCCACTGGTGGATCCAATGGGGCAAATTATGTCATTCATTGTTACAGGAAACAAGGTTTTATAGGAAGGGAAGGAGAGCTGGAAGTATGGTCTAGAGTGGAAGAAAAGGAGACTAACAATGATAGCAGAGGGTGGATTTTTCATGAAGGATCTTATAGGAGGAATTTTGTGGATAAAGTGGAGGATTCAGAAAGGGGCATTATAAAGAAAATTGAAGGTGGTGGGGATAGACTATTTCTGACTAGAGAAGATGTGGAGGGGATTGAGGTTTGGCAAAGCTCAAAATTTTCTGGTAGGGTCTCAGTGGCATGATCGAGGGGGAGGGGGGGGGGGAAAGAAAGATTAGTGGAGGGATTCTCCTGGTTCTTGCTTTGAGCTATGTTTTATAATGAATCTTGGTTCTTCATGAGCGCACCTGTGTAAGCACAATGGGGGAAGCTACCGACATGAAAGAAAACATAAACAGCAAGAATTATTTTGGAGGTGTGGTGTCCAGTACTTTTGAGTAGTAAATAGTACTTGCATTCCTTGAGTTATATATATGCATTTTATATATGCTAAAAATGGTTTTTCTGTTCTTGGAGATCAAATATTATGATTCACAAGCATATTTCTTTATTTGTTTCCTGGGATTCTATTTATTGAGCATTCTTCTACTTCATGTCATTTCACTTGCATCTGCAGGAAACTCAGTAATGGGCTAAAACGCCTATGCAACTGTTGTTATATTTGCCTGGTGAGTTGCAGCCCTTTAAAACTACTTTTGGTTGGTGAATTGTTAGAAGTGGGAATTTTTGTGGAAGTACACCAGAATCTGTGGTAATTATTGATGATGACACTAGTATTGAATATGGATTAAGCAAACACCAACACGATTGCTTTCATCTTTGGAAGGAAGGGTGGGGGGGGAGGAGAGAGGAAATAACTGAAAAGACTTTGACGTGGTGTTGAGCGTTTCACTTTTGGGGTTGGTAGGTGGGCATTCGGGGTTGAGAAAGATGTATGCTTTTCCACCAGTTATTTAGACGTGAACTTTAGCTGTGCTTAGAAGAACATGTAGCAAATTTTTTTTTTCATTGGCACATTGTTTGGTTCCAGTGCATTATTCTTAACCATCAACAAATGTTGGCTAATTTTTGTCTGCGTTATAGCTACCAGCTCAATTCATATACTGTCATTATGAAATGGGGACAAAAAAGATTAAGAAAAAAGAAAATGGAATGTTCAAGCTTCTGAGTTTTTAACATTGCTGACCACTGACTTTTATTATGTTCTAGCATCGCTGGCTAACAATTGTTGTTTTAATAAACAGTAATTCTTTATGAACATTGTGACAGTTGTCAAACCAGAAATGGAACCGAGGACTGTTCTTGACCTTCAATTGTTGAAATGTCAAATTTGGGCGTAAGAAAAACCTTATAGCCTGGAGAAAATGTGAAGCCTTTAATTAAGGATCTTGACAATTTCTTGGGTTGATTGATATATAACTGAAATTTAGTTCCAGAAACCATGAGGACTTACAAAACCAAGGACTAGAAAGGGTAGTTCTTACTCACTGTTGTATTACACTTTTGTAAGTTTATCAGGTGTTCAAAAACAATTAAGAGCCCTATTCAGTTTCATGAGAAAACACAAGAAAATACTCTAGTTATCTGCTGTTTCATGCTTTGCTGTTCCATAGTTGCTGCATATTTTGTGTATGTAAAGATGGGTTAACATAAACTATGGTTGCTTCAGAAGTTTATTCTTTTGCGAAGAGAATTTGGCAAACAATACTTATTTGGCATCAAGGGCGTATTCAACTTACTGCATACATTAAATTATAGTTGTCATTTTCTGTTTTATTCTTGCTCATAGTTTTTGGAGAATTAAAAGAGATGGAAAGTTAATTTAGCAATTTCTTGGTTTATATGATATGATTGATGATATCAGGTAGTATCATTGGCTTTTGTTTAGCCCCCAACTCCAACTCAATACTTTCCTTGATACGATATCTTGATTACTTGGACCTGCATCATTCTGAAACAAAATACGTGTATTGAAATAGTCTTTGAAGTATGCTTTTGTTTATAGGACGCTAAGTCGACTAGGTCTTTTCGATTTATTTCATTTATGATTGATGTTGAATGATCTGTTTGCAATTTAGTACAGCAAGAAGTGATTTACCAACTAAATTACTACTGTCACTGATCCTTTTTTTTTCCCTCTAGGTTTGGTTCATTCAACTAAACCGGCAATATTCATCTCTGCTCATGTATTTATTTCTATACATGATGTTATCAAAGGAGGAGGGGAAAATTCCTTATTTGAGAGTTTGAACAATTGTACGGATGCAATTCGAATAGGAGATGAAGTTTCAACTGCTGAATCCAATGGTATGTTCTCCAAGATGTGAATTTGATTATTTGTAGAAGAAATGGAAAAGAATCAGTTCCAGATTGGTATCTTGCTGGATCAAATTCTCTTTCCAGCAATCGTTATTTGTCGGAAGGGAGGCAAATTTTGGAGTAAATTGTATCTAAAGAAAAGAAAGAAGCATCTCTTGCTTTTTTTTTTCCCCTTTTAATCAAAAGAAGCATTTCTTACTAAAGGACATTTATATCTTCCTTCAAAACATGGATGTAGTTTTGTTGTTTTTATAGATGTCAGCAAGTTAATTTTTATTTCAATTTTTGGTTTTCATAAATTTTTAATATAATTTAAGTTAGTATTTTCTTTATATTATTTAGCAATGAAGAACTAGTTATGACCTCGTGCTTAAAGTAGGATGGCAATTGGAACAGGGCGGGAATCAAGAATTCCATCTCGGTCCCATTCTTAATTTTCATTTAGCTCCAGGGGTGAATAGAACTAAAAATTCCCATTCAACTTCTATCAAAATATGTAAAATTTTAATCTTAGTTATAATTATATTGTTAATTAGAAAAGCTTTAAAAAAATATTTATATTATGAAATAAGTAAAGTAATAATAATAATAATAAAGGAATTAAATATATATAGTGATGTGATTGTGACAGGACTAGAATGGAGGGATGAGACAAGGATGGGTTGGAACAAAATGAATCCCATCATTGGTCCATTTCTGTTTCATCCCTTCTTTTTTTGTTCAATTCTTGTCTCACCCCCAATTAAAGTCGAGAATCCCCGTTCTATTTGGGGCGGGTCGGGACGAACTCGTTTTTTGCAAGAATTTTGTCATCCCCTTATCATCCATTCTAACTTATAATCTTATTTTCTTTTATGAATATAAGTTAATTTCTAAACTTCTTTTTATACCCTTCATTATTCTATCTCATAATTACTAAAAATTCTCTTTCCAAAATATATTAATAAATTACACCATTTTACTAATATTTATAGTTGCAAGACAAAAAGTCAAATTCATTTAATGTTTAAACAAGGGTATAATAGAGAAATCAAAACAAAATTTATTAGTATAATTAACTTTTCTTAATGTATGTGACAATTGAAATATGATTATCTTGATGGAATGGAAGAAGTATTTAATAAACAAAGAAATAGATTTATCAAATAAAATATTAAATACTAATGGAATGTAAATGCCTCGTACACCCATCCTTTAAAAAGTAATATTATTTATTAAGAATATACGTTAATTTCATTCATAATTTCAAATTTAATGTCTCTATCTCTACCATACCACGGGTTTTTGACCATTTTAAGTGATTTTTAAAAAAATGATTACTAAAAAATGTGCATGTTATTTTTTTTATTCCTGATCTACGCATATCTCATATGGTATTTGCAAAATATTCAAAAATATTGCATGTCATATGTGATATGCCTACTTTTGAACTAATAATGGTTTAGTAATCTGAGTAGCATGAAGAGGCCCGACCTGACATGATGTGGCAATATCACATACACTATATGCGATACTCTTAGGAATATCGCATATGATGTTTGCGATATTCTTATAATATCGCATACAATGCATATATTGTATGCGATATCGGCTAAACATAAAATAAAAAGAAAACCTTTCTTCTCCATTCTACAAACTGTTAGTTAAAAAAAACGGACTAGAAGAAGAAAAGAAAGTAGAGGAGAGGAAGAAGAAGAAAGAAAGTAGAAAGGGAAAAGGAAGAAAAAAGAAAGTAGAGGAGAGGAGAGGGGAGAAAGAAAGAAAGAAAGTAGAGGAGAGGGGAGAGGAGCAGTGGCAGTCAGCGGACAACGGCAACATTATCGACAGTAAAAGAGTAGCGGTGTCCTATTCTATTCTTGGTATGGAATCAAATGAATTTATATTGTCTAATATTAAAATTTTTGGTATGAAATTGGTGTAGTAATTTAGGGTTTGAATTTTTTTGTTCTTGGAATTTGTTAGAATTCATTTTAGTTTGTTAAAATTGATTGTATTGAGAAATTGTTAAAATTGATATGAAATTTGTGTAATTTGATGAAATTTTTGGTATGAAATTAGTGTGCTGATTTAGGGTTTGAAATTTTTATTCTTGGGAATTTGTTAGAATTTGTTTTAGTTTGAAAATTTGATTCCCTTTAGAAACTGTTAGAATTAATATGAAATTGGTGAAATTAGTGTAGTGATCTAGGGTTTTAACAATTTTTTATTCTTGGAAATTTGTTAGAATTGGTTTTAGTTTGAAAAAATTGATTGCTTTTAGAAATTGTTAGAATTAGTATGAAATTGGTGCTAATTGATGTAGTGATTTAGAGTTTGAAATTTTGTGTTCTTGGGAATGTTTTAGAATTGATTTTACTTTGAAAAAATTGATTGTTTTGAGGAATTGTTAGAATTGGTACGAATTTTGTGAAATTAGTATAGTGATTTAGGGTTTACAATTTATTTTTTTAGATATTGTAAAACGTTTAGGGTTAGATTATTATTGAATTGATCATTTACCACTTTATATATTTCATAATATAAAGATACTTTTATAAAATTTAACATATATTATAAATTAAAAGCCTAAAATCCTAAACCCTAAACTACTAAAATTAAAAATCTAAAACCCTAAATCCTAAAACCATTAAAATTAAAAGCCTAAAATCCTAACCCTAAAACGCTAAACTTAAACCCTAAGCCTAAAACCATAAAAGCCTAAAACCTAAATCCTAAAATCCTAAACCCTAAAACCCTAAACAACTAATATTAAAAGCCTAAAACCCTAACCCTAAAATTCTAAACCTAAACTCTAAACCTAAAACCATAAAACCCTAAACCATAAAAGCCTAAAACCAAAATCCTAAAATCCTAAACTTTAAACCACTAAACTTAAAAGCCAAAAATCATAAATCATAAACCCTAAATCATAAAAACCTAGACATTAAAACCCTTATCAGTGCTATGCAGAGAGAGTGAGAATTGAGGTTCGCCGATGCCTAGTATTTGTAGGTGGTACATCAAGTTGCATACCATCTCAGCGAGAGGACTATGAGACGTTTCCTATCAAGCCGGCACGATGTCGACCTCGAGACCCTATACCTGATCGGGTAGTATGCGGAGTAAAGAGGGGACGTCGACAAGGTCGTGGAGGACGAGCCCCCAAAGTCGATCTGAGAGATTCAGGGGACGGAGAACATGGTCATAGAGTACCAGCCCCTAGAACTGACCTGAGAGCTGCTGGAGCTGCAGATGAGAACACAGTTGATAATGACCACAACTTGGATCCTTATGGAGGGGAATCGAGAGATACAGATATACAGGAGGGTGGGGATCAACTACAACTTGGATCCTCATAAATATAGGGGATTGAGAGATGCAGTTGTACAGGAGTGTCGGGATAGCGATGACCACGACATATTTCCACTTGGACTTTCTTTCACCATGATATCATCAACATCTCACCCAGATCCATCACATGTCTGCATGTTTCAGACCGGTCCTTCACATGCCTACATGTCTCAGACCGTCCCGTCACATGCATACACGTCTCAGCTCGATCTGTCATATGCCTCCACGTCTTAGATCGGTCCCTCAGATTATTTTATACCACTTCCTCCAGTCTATAGGTCTGATTGTATTTCACACCATCCTTATCCATTTACTCCATCAGATTATGTCTAGTCATAGACATTTTTATGATGTATATTATATTTTGTGTATTATTGTGATAGTTTATGATGTGTATTATTGTGATGCTTTAACTTTATCTGTTATGTAACAAGATTACTTATTATTATATTAACATGATACTCGAGCATGCGGGAAATTATTATTTTTTGTCTACTATATCCGACATAGCCATGTGACGGAGTACTATTGACATGACAGCTCGAGCACGTGAGAAATTTTTTTTTCCAATAATCCGACATAGCCATGCGACGCATTTATTATTGACATGACGACACAAGCACGTGGGAAATGATTATTTTCTATCCACTATATCCGACATAGACATGTGACTCATCTATTATTGAATTGATAAATCATAAAACGTGGGAAATAATTTCGTTATATATATATCAATCTCCATGCAGCCAATTTCTAATCACACCAAAACGTTTCGACTTTCTTTCAATACCTTTCTTCTTACCCTAAAACAAACAATTAACATGGAAAAAACTTTTCAACAACAAATCAAATGCAAAGTAATGAATGGTATGCTCCATACGATTACAGATTGTTTGGAGCTTTTCAAGATATCGGTTCGAGAGAGCCAATAGACGACCTTCTTGAATCGGGAACTATCCATTTTGATGACTGGAATGAGGCAATGGTTGATATTCGAAGAGGAATGAGGTTCCAGTAAAAAAATAAAGGGATTTATGCTATTCAAATGTGGTCAATTCGGATGGGACGAGAGTACAGAGTAATAACAAGCAGGAGTGACCAGTGGGTAGTAGAATACTATCATAAAAATGAGAGTAATTGGCAATAGTACATCTGAATGAAGAAAAAAGAAACTCATGGTCTTTGACAGATCACTATTTTCAGAGGTACATATACATGTGTTTATTCGGTTCAATGAAATTGTCATCGAAATGTGACGGAAAAATTTATTTCGAGGAAAATAAGTCATATCCTTGTCAACGATACCGAATTCTGATGGCAAACGTAATGAACAAAGTGCAATCCTTATATCAAACTAGTTGCACATACAAAAATACATGGATCGCTCGGATGAAAGCAATAAAAGGGTGTTCGGGAACTGGAAATCCACTTTTGCTATTCTACTGCAATATCTCCAAGCTATGTTAGATTCTAATCCACAAACCATCATCCACTGGTTACATCATACCACGTCATTAACATACAATATTTTCTGCTTTCTTTTTTGGTCCTTCAAACTTTCTATAGATGGATTCTCACGCTGTTGGCCGGTTATTTCCATTAAAGATGCTCATCTAAGGGGATCCTATAAGGGAAAACTCCTAATTACAAGCACGTGGGATGCGAACAAGCATGTGTTCTCGCTAGCATTTCCATTATGGGTAAGGAGTCAAAAGAAAGTTGGAATTGGTTCTTATTATTGGTGCATTCAGAAGTGGTGAAAGATAGGAGAGTTTATTTGATATCCGATTGTCAAGCAGGAATTTTGGATGCCATTGAAAGACAAGCATATCAGAAATCTCTACTTGATGATCAGAGATTCTATCTTCGCCACATTCGAGAAAATTTTAACAAACAATTTAAGGATTCGAGATTGAAAAGTTTAATGTGGGAGGCGGACACAACAACAGAGATAAGGAAATTCGAATTTGTTATGAATGAAATTATGATATCCCCTTTGAAAAGTGGACACTCCTTTATGATGGTGAGTATAGGCATGGGATAATGACTACAAACATATCAGAATCGTTGAACACTGTCCTTAAGAAAGCTAGAGCATTATGTTGAAAGCCTAGTTGAAGTAGTGTTCAATAAACTTGTTAGATATTTCGATGAACATCGTGACGAAGCCTGGAGTTGCATCAATTTGTTCCCTAAGAGAGCGTTTGACAAATTTGTGGACATTGAAGTCAAATCAAGATCGCACATAGTTGTGCAGTTTAATACACAAAAGTGCATTTACAAGGTGAAGTCCGGTCTAAGGGGCGATGGTCGAGGTGACCATACTCATATTTTGCGCATGCGATCAAATTCCTACACTTGCAGGAAATGGAATGTCTACACAGTGTCTTGTTCACATGCTTTTGTGGTTTGTAAAAAAAAAAAGAAACAACAACCCATAGTCTCGTGCCAAGAATATTTTGTTGGGAAACTTACTTAAGCACGTACAAATCTAACTTTTATCCAGTTGTGCATGAGGATCTTTGGAAACCGGCCCTTTTCAAATTGACATGGTATCTTCCAAATATGAAGAATAAACGAAGTCAAAAACAAGGCACAAGGTATCGTGGAGAGATGGACTATCGGAACCCAGATTCTCCTCCAAAATTTAGCAGATGCCGAAGGCTCAGGCATAATAAAAAAATTGTCCTAACTCTAGCCCAAGTAGAAATTTTTAATTTTTATTTTTTCTTTAGAAGTGTTGTAGTATTTGCCTTCTTATATGAATGATATTTTTCTTTTGGAATTACTACTACTTCTTAGTTAGATTCTTTTATAGCTTTAAAATACTATACACTACTACTTCTTAGTTGCATTCTTTTATAGTTTTAAAATACTTGACAAAAATACATACTTTTCACAAAAAAATAAGACAAACAAATGAAAAAAAAACACAAAGTGAAACAAACATAAAATACTTTGTCTTTCTTTTTCAAAAAAATAAAAAAAACTCCGAGTCATTTTTAAACCTAAAAATGCCAAAAGAAATACATAAAGCAGGAAAAAATATTAAAAATAGTTTATCTTCACAATATAGGAAAAAAATAACAATTTATTCCTTCATTTAAAATATTCTTTTAAAACAAATATAGGCATATTGCATATAGTGTATGCAATATACCATGAATATCGCATACAACATATGCAAAATACTTGTATATATCACATTCATTATAAGCGAATTTGCCTTATTAGCTAAACTAAGATTAACGAAATAATTAGGCATATCACATATGGAATATGTTATATTCCTGAACATTTCGCAGATGCCATATGCAATATGCGTAGATCAAGAATAAAAAAACATGTGCATTTTAGTAATCATTTTCTTAAAAAACTTAAAATGGTTAAAAACTCCCTACCACCACCCAACCTATTAGGAAGGGAAAACGGGCCGGGATAACCGGTCTGAATACTAGATCGACCCAGTTCAGATTGGGACAGGTCCTAGACTACTATTAAAAGCGCAATTTAGTTCGGATTGAATTTTAATTTCTTGGGACTGGACTGAATTTTACTTAGAATCGGCCTAGAGCGCAAGCTTGCTTGTCCTGTTAGTCCTAATTATATATATACATACACACACATGTATATATGTCTCTCTCTCTATATATATATATATATATGTAAATATGTATATATACATATATATGTGTGTGTATATATGTGTATATATATGTATATATATTATATATGTATATGTATATATATGTATATATGTATATATATGTATGTATATGTATATATGTGTATATATGTATATATATGTATATATTATATATATTTTGTGTACATATGTGTGCATAACTAAGACCAACATGGTTATATCTATAGGCCTATTCTAATTGACGAGGCTGCACCGATTCAGGGCCAAAATCGATTACAATTCCCAAGCCAATAATACTAAATTAGAAAAAGCTAATATTTGTAAAGGAAGAAACTTGAGTTGAATTGAAATAAATAAATAAATAGAAAACTATTAAATAAAATTTTAAAAAAATATATTTTTAAGAATATTTTTTAAATAAATTAGACTGGAAAGGTTGGTCTTGGGTTTTAAATTGGGGTTGTATGGGGTCTCTAGATTTGAGGATCGCGGCCCTGGCGATTCGTTTGCCATGACTAATATCTCGTTCCTCAAGAAAGAATTCAAAAGTTTAAAATAAAATAATATTATATATTAAAGTTGTCAAAGTAAAAGCTAAAGTAATATAATAATACTTATTTAACACATACATTTGATTTATTTTGAAATTATATTATAAAAAATGTGTAATACTTGTATAAACTTTATTTTGTTTATTATTATTATTTTTGAAAAGGTTCTTGTTACATAATTTTATATTTGCGGATATGCTACCCACTAATAGTATTATTAAGTCCTCAAACATTTTTTTATAATTATTAAATTCTAAAACAAATATTTGGGTTAAATGTTTGGATTAGCCATGTACCATATAATAAATAAAAATTGTAAGTCATACTAAAAAAGAAATCTAAGATGAGGCGCAGTCAAAGGGGCGGGCTTTGTGGAGACATTGCCTACCCCTCCCCCTACTCCTTAAAAACATCTATCGTATATATGTATTTTAATTTTACTAATGAAAAATTATAAATTTGGGTTCTCCCCTAGAATTTTTTATATGAGGGTGAGAAGATGCATATGTGTGGGTGTATATATATATAAGTATATATATATATATATGTATATATATGTATATATATACACACACATATATATGTATCTATATATATATCTATACATGTATATATGTATATCTATATGTATATATATACATATATATATATGTAGAAATGTATATATGCACACACATAGATGTGTGTGTGTGTAAAAGGGGACTGAGATTTCATTAAAATCAAATAAAGTACATCAGTGTACAAGTCTAAGCTCTTTGCCATACATAAAATTGCCTAGAGCAGTGTAATTAAAACCATTAACATCTAGTAGATCTAATTTATACACACGCAAAAGTATATTATTTGTCCTATGTAAAATATTGCTAACTCTGGACTCCACTGGTGGAGCTACTTATTCTGGATTATGGGACAAAAAATTGCTTCAACACCATAATTGGTTGAGTGTCTCTCGAAATAAAATCCTCCAACTAAGGATGTCTCCCATTTTCCCCATATTATCATAGAGGGCTTCATGCAACCACTGAAGAAGAAATCTGACTTTGATAAAATTTCCACCAACTCCCTCTGTGAATTAACCATTTCCAAACCTTGGAACACCACAAACAGTCCTTAAAGCATGCATATTACCATGGCCGCATATCTTACATATGGGCTCATCAACCATTGTGCTTGATAAACACACATTTTGAGGTTAAGCCAAAGTGGACCCTTTAGTTTCCAAATCAAACTCCAATCTTTATCCTTGCTAATTGGCAAATCAATATTATTTAGACAGTTATATATCCCGTTAATAGTTATAGAATCTTTCTAGGCGGATGGTGACAATTCCTCTCTGCTTCCATGCCTTTCAAAATCGTTTTAGCTCCAGTATTGATTCCTTTCCACACTTGGGAGTAGCCAGCTTGTACAACTCTAGGAGGCAGGAGAATTCCATATTTGGCTTTCAATATTGTGGCCCACAAAGCTTCTGGAGTGGTAAAGAATCTCCATGCAAGTTTAGCAAGAAATGCCTTGTTCATCAAGGATAGATCCTTGATTCCTAATACCTCCAAGTTCTTTGTCTCTGTGTATTGTTTCCCAGGAAATTGTATGAAACTTTCTACTACACTCGTCATCACCTCAGAAAAATTGTCTACTCAATAGCTCAAGATCCGTCAAGATTTCTTCTAGTAACTTCATATTTTGCATAGCATAAAAGGGTATGGCTGACATTACCAATTGAATGAGAATATACATGTAGCTTTGGATAAACAATGTCTTTTCCACCCTCCTAGCTTTCTTTGCACCTCTGAAATGATGATTCTGAATAAACTTGTGTCATCTTCCATGCATAACAGGGATGCTAAGGTAGAGGCCTAAATCATCTGTCAGCGAGATATCAAACTTTTTGCTTAGGGCTTGTGCAAGATCACTCGGGTGTTCTTGCTCACAAAAAGATGGGATTTGTGTGTACTACAGCCATGACCTCAGCCTAATTAATAGAAGCTTCAGCGAATAGAATAAGATCGTTTGCAAACATAATATGAGAAGGTTTTGGACCACTTCTAGATGTTTTAACAACTTTCCATTGTTCATCTGCCATGGCTGTGTGGATGCTTTACTTCAAGATTTCCATACAAAGTACAAAAAGATATAGGATAAAGGGTCCCCTTGCTTAAGTCCCCATTGTGGTTGAAACGCCTCTAGTTTCTCAGCATTCTATAACATGGATAGTATTATGGACAAAACATAAAACATCATTAAATTCTTGAGATTATCGATCATTGACAAAATATCTCTAAAAAAACCCCAATCAATCCGGTCATTTTCCTTTTCCATGTCTAGTTTAACTGCCAAAATTCCTTTTTTGCCTTTTTTTTTTCATACTATGTACTATCTACTGCAAAATAATCAAGTTATCAATGCCCTGTTTGCCTGGCATGAATCTGGTCTGGTTGTCTTGTACCAATTTATTTATAAGGGATTTGAGGAGGTTGGCTATGATCTTTGTTACTTCCTTAGATACCACGTTGCAAAGGGCTATAGGCCGAAACTGTACTATGGTCTCGGGGCTCTCTTGTTTAGGAATAAGTGAGATTAGAGATTCATTCATGTTCTCGGGAAAGCATTATTCGTCAAAGGCTCTCTTGATAAAAGTGACTACATCCTCATTGATTATACTCCAATGCCTTTGAAAAAATACTGTGAGCACTCCATTAAGTCCAGGTGCCTTTTTAGGGGTGCTATTTTGGAGAAGGCGGGTTTAACTTCAGCTTCTGAGACCAATCTATCCAACGTCCGCAAGTCCCCATGTGTAAGATACGAGAAAGAGTAGGAGCTCAAATTAGCTGCTATATTCGTATAAGAGGAATAGAGATGGACATAATACTCACACGCTATTGTTTTAAGATTCTCTATATCCATAGTCCAATTGCCCGAGGCATCCTTAAGTCTAAGAACTCTGTTGTACCTCTGTCTTGCTATGTTTGTTGTGTGAAAAAAATTGTATTTCCCTCCCCTTTTTTGAGCCAACACACCCTAAATGTATGCAAGTAGAATATTTCTTCCTATTAGAGTATCTCATTATATTCCTATATAAATGGCGGTTAAGTTGGATGATCTTCTCCATAACAAATTCTTTTGAACACCATTTAGCCTAACCAAGCATCTCTTTCTCCTATGGAATATATTCCCCAAAACTTCTCGATTCTAGCATTCAGCTTTAGTGGTGAAGTCCATAATTTTTTGCTCCAAAGTGCCAGAAGATATATTCTAAGTGTCCCCCTAAAAATCCTAATATTGAAAGTGTTCAAACTAAGCAGCTTGAAATCTGAAGGCCTTCTGAGTGCATTGTGGTGTTGAATTGCCAACTGTGTTGACCAAAAGTGAGTGATGATCTAAATGGGATCGTGGAAGATGGTGAACTGTTGCTTGCTGAAATTTGTGGTGCCAAACCCCATTGCAAAAGCTTCTATCAATGCGCTGTAAAATGTTATGTGAACCTTTTATTGAGTTTGTTCAAATAAAGGAAGGACCCAAAAACCCAATGTCTATCAACTCACAATTCTCAATCATATCCTAAAGAGCTCCCACATTATGCCACCATCTGTATGATAACACTTATTAAATTCCCCCAACAAGAGCCATGGACAAGATAAACAGTTACCAATCTGTTTAGTGTATTCTGAAAGTCCCATTCTACACTTGAGAATAGGAGAAGCATAAATCAGAGATAAAAAAACCCAGCCAACATTAGTACTATGCATAAAGGCTAAAGTAATCAATTGATCATTTTTAACTAACAATTTTACAGAAACATTCAAAGTCCACCACAAATACCAAATGCCTCCAGAGACTTTAGCTTTTAGAGCAGATAAACCTATCATAACTACCAATAGAGAGAATTCTTTTAGCCCAAGAGCTGTGTACTAGTGTCTCCATCAAAACAAGGAAGTCTGGTCTATGATCACCAATCAAACTTTGTAAATTTCTGAAATTTTTTTTTGAATCCACACCACGACAATTCCAGACAATTATTCTCATAGATAAATAAAGGGTTTAGAATTCCATACTATCTTGGTTCATTAGTACGATCGAAGAGTTTGAGGTATTAGAAACCCCTCTTGTAGCTAAACTGGTCGCTTCAGCCATGTCCAAATCATGGGGACGACTATTAGATTGTGGAGACCTAACTTCAGCCTTATCTGAGTTTGGAGGGTGACATATGGTGTTGGTGAATTAATCTTCCTGGTTTTGGTTGTTTGGGTTCTACCCATTTGTAACTTGGATTGGGCCCGACTGGGGAGGTCCATTTACTGAGGGAACTTCTTGTTGTGGGCTTTGATTTATGGTAGTATTTGAGCTAGATTCTTTTTTGCCCAGAACTTGTTGTTTAGGGACAACAAGAGTCTGACCCCACTTGGGTCTCCTTTAAGGGTTTCCTTGCTGTCTGGATTTTAATTTTATATTGCATTGTAGCTTTCTTCTTTGCTATTGTCATGAGATTCGGTCCAATAACTATCCCATTTGATTTTTTCTTTTCCTTGGGCTGGAGAAGAGAAGTGGGCTCTAGTATGGCCTGTAACATCTCTTTTAGTTTTTGGACATGTATATTGAAGTCCTCTGAGGTTGTTCGTAGAATATCTAAGAGGGACCCCGAGGAGTCTACACTGAACGCAAATCTATTTGTACTGGGGGTACCACATGACTTGGCAGAGCTTTTGACAGAAGCAACATTGACTTAGGGGCTTACAATGGTCTACTCGTGATTTAGATTCGAGTCTCTTTATTGTTGGCGCGAATCAAATCCAAGCACTCCAGTATAATGTTGATCAGCCAGTTTAGTCCCTTTTGATTGTCCGTTGCGTCTTATGGTATTAGTGACCAACATTGATGGCCCATAGGGGCATGATCCATTAAGCCAGTAAGTTTATCAATCATATCTTTTTTTGTACCAGCAGCCATGTCTGGCTGGTTAGTGATGGTGTGTGGCCGGACTTTCATTGGAAAAAAATCTGCTCGGTGTCCATACTACCTGCACTTGAAGCAGATCTGGTGTACGCCTTCATATTCAACAAGTTGTTTGTACCCGAGAATTTACACTACCGGAATAAGAGATTTATGGAGATAAATTTCCACACAAATCCTTCCAAAATGGCCTCAGTCACCTATGGATATGGTGCTATCCACCTTGCACTGTTTACTCCAACTGATTACCAACCCTTGTGAGAAGACGCTCGTTAAAAAAATTCCACAGGAAGTTTGGGCAGGCGAACCCAAACAAGGGTGTAGGTGACCTATCCTGAGTATGGTTGAAACTTCAATATCCATTTACTAACTAAATAGTGTCCTAAGACTACCCTAGAATGTGATGCCCCCAACCCTGCCACTAGGTTAACTACGGCTGAGTAGGGCATCAGCGTGCCTCTCGGCACTAAATTATAAGTTCCACACTAAAACAAAACCCTAGAATAATAGTAACAGGTATACACAAAGTACGCAGAATACTTAAGTAAATTAAATACTACCGGTGTGCTCGAACACAGGATAAAAGAAAACTTCTCATTTCCGTTTTATAATAAACACAAAAGTAATCTTACATCAACCACTTACATAAAAACATAAAAAGAAACTCTACAGACAATTCGAGTCTAAAAAGATAAAACATAAATCTATGCCCTTCTGGGGAGATTTGATCCAAAAACTCCTGGCCTAAAACTTCAGTGGCTCGCGGGACCCTTGACCGTTCCAAGCTAATCTGAGAAGAAAACATGATATGGAAAAACGTGAGCGCGAACGCTCAGTGAGTCCACGTGTGTGTGTGCAGTAGTGATTTCTTTAAAATCATGATGATGCCGTTTTACAAAATAATTCATGTAATGTTATAAGAAAAATATTTCTTTTACTATTTTAAAAAAACTGATGCTTGAACCTACATGAGGGTTTCGAGCGCAGCCGGGAAGTCTGAGCGAATCAAGACACATCAGCGCAGCTCTATGCCCAATTTGAAAAGAACATGTAATGCAACATGGGGTTCCACAGACAAAGTCCGGATCCCCAAAACGAGGCCATCGGAACTAAGTTCCGGCATCTCGTAGTCAAATACCAGCCAAACAACATACGAGCGCTCGATTACAAACAACCGCACTGCCATAACACTGGTCAAAACAGGCTACAGACTCCTGGGGCACCTACCAGGTCTGCCCTGGAACCAACCTCAGTGTCGAGCCCCTCCTGACTCTCCACTAGGCGGTTGAACCCCACCGTAGAGCATGATACGGTGTCCACGTAGACCGATTGGGCCACACCCTCTGCGGTCTACGCCCCTCTTAAAGTAGATCCACCCTCAGAGTCAAAAACCCGTCCACGTCATCGGAAGAGGCCCTAGTACGGGGGACTAGCCACGTACAGTGCAATCCGCTAACGCGTCCGTTCACTTGATTATCAATAAACTTTAATCTTGGTCGGAATGAGGTTTTCGTATGTATTTACAAATCAAAGGGGCCATTTGCCTGGCCATAATAACAGATTCAAGTCATAAACATTTCAGAACACAAAAGAAAATCCTCATCCGCCAGTCATCACATGTTTATGCAATTTCACAATTATGCCAATGCCAAATCTATATTCATGTATATCAAAATACATAACTTTTCAAGCTAGAACATTTTTTAATATATAAATATTTTTGAAAAACCTGCATACAACAAACTTCTTATGTACCACCATAGTAATCTGTTTTAAAAGAAACACCTATTTGGAGCACCGCTCCTATGCATTTTTCTACGAAACACGTAACACATTAGGGAGAACATCTCCAAAAACACGCTGAGAAATATTGTTCGAAAAATAGCAAAATTTTGTAAATGTTAAAAAAAAAATATTTGAAATAAAATGGAGTTGGTGGACTCACCTGGATGTAGATCTCGTGCTAAGATCCTACAAAATAATAATGTAAAAAAAAAAATACTTAATACCTGGGTATCGATCAAATAATCCTATTCCCTAAATAATATCGAAATCTTATAAAATGAACTTTAGGGTGTATATAAATATACCTATATAATAATACGTATACTTATATAATTTTTTTAAAAAGATCGAAAAATCCTATACTCTAAAAAAAAAAAAAATATACTCTCCCAAGAAACCATAATTAACTATATACTTTATACTAAAAAAAATCCATTTAAAATATTGAAATCTTAAAATAAATAACTAGCCTAAAAAAAAATATATAAACTAACTAGAAATAGATCTCACTATATATTAAAGAAAATAAATAAATATATACTATATATATACATATATATAACCTAACTAACTAACTAAAAAAAAAAAAAGAAAACAAAACATGCAACTAACCTTAATTGTTGCCTTAGCTTGTTCTTGTTGCCAACCAAAATTAAAAGAAAGAAACCAACATGCATGCTATATATATATATATATATAATGGCTGAGGTGATTAGGAAGAAAAGAAAAAGAAAGAAAACATTGGAGTCATGAGGCGGTTAAGGAAAAAAAAAAATTGGTGGGATGACAAGTGTTGTTGTGAGGTTGCCGAAATCTTCATAATTAAGTTTTGTTTGTTTTTTTTTTTTTAAATTCCTATATGAAAATGCCAAGTATTTAAATTTCTAAAATAAATATACTTTTTTTTAAATTCCTATATGAAAATGCCAAGTATTTAAATTTCTAAAATAAATATACTAGGTATTAAAAATTAAAAAAATCCACTTAAAGACACCTATAAACCTTAATAATAAAACCTCGATAAGATAATAAAATTTTATTTCTATTCCTAAATATCCCCAAAATACTACTAAGTGCCAAAAACACTATATCCCACCATATATATCAAAACTCTATTTTCATCACGTTCTTAATTTTAAAGTCATGCTAGGTGCTTACGGGGTAGGGCATTACATAGAACCTCTTTCAAGAACCTTTGTGTAGTCTTCCTTCGAGTAGAACTAGACTACAGAGAATTCTTTTTCTAAGTCTAGCATTTTGAATCCATGTTCAAGTCTCCACGAATCTGTGACCTTTTACGGCAATAATCTAAACGAGATATTCTTTCCTAGTAATTTCAATACTAGGGCTCTCCTCCAAGGTTTACTCCATTCGAGGTATTCCTCTAACATTACTAGGATTTTAAGCCATTTAGAGGCGTTGGAGGCTCCAGGTATAGACAGGTCCCCCCCAAAGAGAAGGGGATATTTGTATCCTCTTTTTCTCCCTCTCTGGTATGGTATAGAGAGGTGTTCTCTGAAGATCTTTATGTAGCATTTTGGCTAGAGATTTCTTTTTCTATGGAGAAATCAAAGCCACGGGACTTTTGCTTTGTCTTTTTGGAGGATCTACCCAAAAAGTCAGATAGAGAAATTAATACTTCCCTTTATATCTCTCTGTGTATATATATACATATAGATATACATATATGAAAATTCTTAACCTTTCATCATAAAAAAAGTATATATAAAATCCTTTCTTATCAATAAATATCTTTAAATTTTTAATTTGGTCCCGAAAATTTATTGATACCAATCCAATAAAATAGAGGTATAGTTATAGAAACACTCCTTACATTCATAGATCTCTCTCTTCTATAATCTCACTAACTCGAAGTGCATTTCCCAAGGGATATATATCTAATACTCAAACACTTCTCAGAGAAGGATATCTAATCTTGTAGAGATAATTAACTCACAAAAGGATATATAATCATGCATAAATTTTGTAAGGATAATTAAATCCTAAATATCTAAACTTACATAAATTTGGTGGAGATAATTAACTTTCAAAAGAGGGCACTCTTGGTTTATTCATGACTTCATTTGTTAGGTTCAGTATTCAGTCAATAATAGTGTTTTTTCCTAAATGTAGTCAAGAACAATTAGACCAACTAAAAATTGAGTAACTTGTATTTATTCAAGACTGAATCCTTTGTATATGATTCTTCTGTGTATAGAAAGGACTTACAATTTCATGATTTTTGTACTATTCTTGATAACTTCCACCACATTTGAAAAGGAAAATTCAATCAATTAAGAAATTTTCAACATTTAATCCATAAATCTATTAGTATCAAAATAAATTTCCACCTTTAAGCTTTTTCCTATTGGTTGTTGCAATGAATGTGTTACATCATCCACTCGATTCCCCAGTTGCGTATTAGTGCATAACTATAGGGAACTAGATCGGTGGCTAATTACTTATTTGTTTTCAAATTTGTCCCAAACAATTCTATCTTTTTGATAAATAAAAATTTATTTTCTCTCACAAATAATTCAACTTTCAAAAATAAATTTTAAAAAACTGCTTCAAAGAAATACAAAGACCCCAAATTCTCCTTTTACAATTATATATATATATTATCTTTTATTATTAAAAAAGAAAAAGAACACATTCATACTCCTCTTATCTTGAGAACATTCATCATTCATTTTGGCAGTGAGAATGACCAAAAGAAAATCCTTGTCTCGTAAATTTGCTTCTTTGTCGGATAGTAGCGAGAAAGAGATCCAAATAGATGCCGCCATTAAACTCTAAATGCAATGGCACTAAACTCTTCCATTGAGTTTGAATGATATGCGCCTATTGAAGTTTTTGTGAAAGTTTTCCAGTGGGGAAAGCTCTCTTTTTCCTTATGTTGTTTTTCTCATTTTCTGTAACACCACATTTACATCAGATACTTCCTGTAAAGTAGGAAGTGGTTACATAATTCTTGCCTACAATATCTAAACAGTAATATCCTATCACATCTTAGCTTCTAAAGATACAACAATGTAAATATAACAAAATATATCAATAACTGAATATCAGCAATTTCAATACTCCCCCTCAAGTTGGAGCATGAAGATCGCAAATGCCCAACTTTCTAGTCAATCTGTTGAACTATGTAGGTGTAAAGCTTTGGTAAAGAGGTTAGCTGGCTGTGCAGCACTTGGAATGTAGACAGGTGAAATCAGACGTGCCTGGAATGCATCACGGACAAAATGACAGTCTATTTCTATGTGCTTGGTGCGTTCGTGAAAAACCGGATTTGCAGCAATATAAATAGCTGCTTGATTGTCACAGTAAAGTGATATAGAATAATTCACAGAAACATGGAGATCACAGAGCAGCTGACGAATCCATTTCAACTCGCATAATGTCATAGCCATTGACTTATATTCTGCTTCAGCCGAAGAGTGCGAAACCGTATGCTGCTTCTTTCTTTTCCAAGAGACTGGAGAATGTCCAAGCGAGATCACATATCCTGTAATAGAGTGCCGCGTAATCGGGCAACTTGCCCAGTCGGAGTCACAATAAGCCACTAATCGAAAAGATGCAGTTGAGTGAAGCAAAATTCCCTGTCCCGGTGAACCTTTAAGAAAATGGATAACACGAAGAGTAGCATCCCAGTGCTCCTTGCGAGGATTCTGCATAAACTGAGCCAATACATGTACCGAATAGGCAAGATCTGGTCGAGTTATGGACAGATAAATTAATTTACCAACAAGCTGACGATACCGGTTCGGATGATCACATAATTCCCTAGTAGCTTTAGCTAATTGATGATTTGGCTCTATCGGCGTGGAAGCAGGTTTAGAACCTAGCATCCTTGCTTCAGATATAACCTCCAATGCGTATTTGCGTTGGTTAAGACAAAATCCTGCCTGACTACGAGCAATCTCAATTCCTAAGAAATATTTAAGACAACTCAAGTCCTTCATGTGGAACCATGATCCTAGGTAGGATTTAAATTTATTAATGCAAGCAACATCATTACCAAAAATTAACAAGTCATCAACGTAAATCAGAATGCAGAGAAAAACATTATTTTCCCTAAATGTAAAAAGAGAATAATCAGCATACGATTGCACAAACCCTCACTGTTGGAGGGCTTCTGTGAGTTTAGAAATCCAGCACCGCGGCGCTTGTCGGAGTCCATATAAAGATTTATTAAGATGACAAACCTTATGTGGGTCCGAAGCATGGTATCCTAGAGGAAGTCTCATATAGACTTCTTCGGTCAAATCTCCATGTAAAAAGGCATTGTGGACATCCATCTGGTGAACTTCCCGATTTTGGGCAGTTACTACAGATAACAAAGTTCTCATCGTCACCATCTTTGCTACCAGAGCAAATGTCTCTGTGTAATTAATCCCTTCCTGCTGTGTATTCCCAAAAACCACCAGTCTCGCTTTGTATCGTTCAATGGTTCCATCAGACTTGTACTTGATCCTATACACACATTTGCATCCAAGGGCTCGTTTTCCAGACGGCAGTTTCGTCATAGTCCAAGTCTTATTTTTCTCAAGAGCTTCTATTTCCTTTTTAATAGCTTGACACCATTCCGGGACTGAAGCTGCCTCAGAGTATGTGTTTGGTTCTATCCCTGTATTGACAGATACTACAAACTTCCGGAGTGAAGATGAAAATTTGTTATAAGAAACGTAGTGAGTTAAAGGATACAAGCACGTACCTGGAGGATCCGAAGAAGAAGGTGAAGTAGGAGAGAGAGATATACCATGACTAGATTTTACTGTATTACAAATGTAATCTTTCAGTTTTCCAGGGAGTCGATGCTGTCTGTTACTTCGTTGAAGATTATTGTTGTCCAAAGTCAGAGGAAGCAGAGGAATCAGAGAAGTAATTATGATTGCTAGAGCTTGAATCAATATGAGTTAGCCCCAAATTTCCTTCTATATTTACAGTTTCTGGCTGTGAAGAAGTCTCTTGTTGACTATTTGTGCTGCCCAGGCTTTGTCCGAGCTGACTGCCACGCGACCCAGGCCACTCTTCACGCGGTCCAAGCTCGAGCTGCAGCGGTCCTTCAGATGGATGAGATGGGCCAGCCGCAGCCATGTGTTTATCTTCAGCAAGTGGAGAAGGAATTGTCTGATAGGTTTCGATCTGCTGGGCCTTTTTCTGTCTTGATAGATGATCATTCTGGACTATTGCGGTAGATTGGACTAGGTTGTCCTGCCTTGGTCCTGGGCTGCCAGTTAGCTGGTCTATTCCAGTAGGCTGGGCTGGCCAACTCCTTTAAGCTAGATTTCTCCCCCTTGCTGCTAGCTGAACTCCAGGGATTTCACCAAAATCATAATTCAACTTATTGTCAGAAGACACCTCAACTTGTGATTCAAAAGAAAACAGGAAATTATTTTCATCGAATATTACATCACGGGAGACAATAAATTCATGCGTTTGTAAATCGAAACATTTCCACCCTTTTTTTCCATGCGGATAACCCACAAACACACATTTCCGACCTCGTGGCTTAAACTTATCTTTAGGCAACCCATTATCATGAACAAAAGCCATATATCCAAAAGTTTTTATATGTGAATAAGATGGTGCTTTATTAAACAAGAGTTCAAACGACGTCTTTCCTTTCAACACAGACAAAGGAGTACGATTAATCAGGTACCCAGCAGTAAGAACACTCTCCCCCCAAAATTGAGTTGGAAGATTTGCCTGGAAGAGCAAAGCACGAGCCACATTTAAAATATGACGATGCTTGGCCGTTTTGTTGAGGTGTATACAATATGCCATTTTCCAAAAAATATGATTTTAAACAGGTAAATTCTGTCCCGTTATCTGTACGCACAATCTTAACTCTTTTATTAAATTGTGTTTGCACCATAACAAAGAAGTGTTTTAACGTTTGAGCAACTGCTCGTTTTTCAGACAGCAAAAAAATCCAAACGCATCTTGTATAATCATCTACTACAGTAAAAAAATAATTCGCACCACAAGATGAAGGAGTGTTATATGGCCCCCACAGATCACAATGCACCAATTCAAATGAAGCAGAAGTATTATTTAAGCTATCAGGAAACGGCTCTCTTGTTTGTTTAGCACGTAAACAAATTTCACAATTATTCAATGAATCAAAATCCCAAAAAATTCTTAAGAGCAAAAATAGAAGGACGTCCCAGTCTACTGTGCCATAATATACCAATATCAGACAAACGAGCAGAATAAGTAAAATCTTGCTGTATGGGAATCTGTCTAAAATAGTATATCCCATCTCTCTCTTCACCCGCTCCAATCGACATCCCCAAGATACGGTCCTGTAACATTAACACATCATCGTTAATTATAACAACACAATTATTCACCTTAGAAAGTTGAGAGAGAGACAATAAATTGCACCGAAGTTTCAAGATAGATAACACATTATCAATTTTAAGTTTGAAGGCAAACAAATTGTCCCTAGTTCTTTACCAGTGGTTTTAGACCCATTTGGAAGAGTAATAACATAAGGAGCAGAAGGTTTAATATCAGATAAAAATTCTCTTCTTCCTGTCATGTGATGTGAGCAATCACTGTCTAAAATCCAATTATTTTCCACCTTACCAGAGAGAGTTTCATTTACAAAAGAAACCTTTTGTTGGTTATTCATTAACTGGACAAATTGAGTCCACTGCTCATACGTCATCCCCGAGAATGTGGCAGAAGGACGGTGGTGAACAATGGCACCTGCGACGCTGGCTCCTTCTGTAGATGAGTCTTCAGCGACAGCAGCAGACTTGGTGAACCTCCTCTGATTTTCTGGGCTAGTGGGGTCTGGGGAGTCACGGTGGATACCGTAGTCCGAGAAGCCTGATGCCGTTCCTCCTGTTCGGTAAGCCGATACCGCAACTGCCCATTCTACGATTGCTGGGGAGGATTCCGATAGACCGCGGCCTCCAAAGCTCCTTCCGCGGTCTCTGCCTCTACTCATCCTTCCTCTCCCTCTACGATCCGGGAACCCCACCAAGTAACAATTTTTGGCCTCATGACCTTGTTTGAAGCAATAGGTGCAATGTACCAAGTTTTGTGTTGCTCTTGATGCTGCAAATGCTACTGCATCATTGCTTGTTTCTGCTGTCCTTATTAACTTCCTGTGTGCTTCCTCCTTAACAATCATAGCATAGGTCTTTTTGATATTCGGAATGGGTTCCATTTGCAAAATGTTAGACCGAATAGTTCCAAACATAGAGTCATCTACTCCTATAAGAAACGGATTGACTTTATCCTCCTTTCTTTGTTTAATTAGTTCATTTATCATTCCGCACGTGCAGTTGGGTAATTGTTGATAGTTGCTTAATTCGTCCCAAATTTTCTTTAATTTCGCAAAATAGGTGGAAACAGACATACCTGACTGCTTACAATTAACTAAAGCGGTCTTTAGTTCATGTTTTTTGGGCGCATTACCTGACATGAACCGTTCCTTCAAGTCTGCCCACAATTCATCACATCTTTCAGCATAAGACATGGTGGTTCTCAGGTTTCTATGGTGTTTAGAATCCACGAACCCACCATTGTGTTGATGGTCCACCATTCCTCTTCTTCTGCAGTTCCTGGTTTAGGTTTTGGAATTGAGCCTTCCACAAACCAACTTTTTTCTTTGCTCGTAATGTTAATCGCATTGCTTTCACCCATTCATCATAATTGTCTTCTTTGAGTTGCACTTGAGTCAAGATCAAGTGTGGACTGTCTGAGGATGCCAGATGATAGGCATCTCTTTGAATATGATCATTGATTTGATCATCGTTTTCCATAGTAATGTATTAAGTTTTATCTGAATAGAAATAACAGCTCAATCAGCCAAATGATTTGGCTCTTATACTATGTTAGAATTTTTTGAGCTTGGGCCTAACATACTTCAAAAGGTACCTCAAGAGGGGAGGACTGTCCAAGTCTTTATAAGTAGTAATTATTTTCTTTAATTAGTCGATGTAGAATTTTCATTCTCAACACACCCCTTCATGCTCAGGATCAGGCTTGGAGCGTGGCATTCTGCAGGATTGGACATCTGCGGGTGGCCCAACATCATGGCTCTGATACCATGAAGTTTTTGTGAAAGTTTTCTAGTGGGAAAAGCTCTCTTTTTCCTTCTGTTGTTTTTCTCATTTTCTGTAACACTATCAGATACTTCCTGTAAAGTAAGAAGTGGTTACATAATTCTTGCCTACAATATCTAAAATGTAATATGCTATCACATCTTAGCTTCTAGAGATACAACAATGTAAATATAACAAAATATATCAATAACTGAATATCAGCCATTTCAACACCTATGTTAAATATGTATAACCACAAGATTTTAGAGGGAGCCAAAAGAGAATTGGAAAATTCGATTGGGTAACATACCATCTGCAAAAAAAATAAAAATAAAATAAAAACACCATTAGTTTCTAAAAAAGAACTCAAAGTGAAAGTAATTTAAAAGTACCATATTCCATTAATAGAAGAGCAACAACCGTGCAGTGACCAGTCTGAGGGTTTTATAGTTCATCTATGGCCGAAAAAGGCTAAATTTTAGTAATAGAAATAAAGATGGTATAGATTTAAACATACGACGAAAAAGGATCTAGACATATCTTCTATACAAAAAAATATTCTATTAAAACATATTAATTTTAAAATTCAAGAGAAAAAAACGTGCATTATTTTCTGTATATATATTATATTAAAAATTAATTTCAACATGCCAAATCAACGTGGATTAACCAAAGCTAAGAGCAAATTAATCTAATGAAGAAAAAAAATCAGAAGTTAGTTTCAAATCTTATTAAGATTGATCACTTGAGATAAAATCACTAATAGTTTATCTTCTAAAATTTTCAACCAACGCAATTAAGATAAATCCTATATATTCGGGTGAACATAGATTATCTTTAATTATTCTAATAATTTTAGTTAGAATAATGGTTTATCATTTTCGTTATTATCTTCATATTATAAAAGATATTTTATTATTATCAATTAATATCTCTTATATTATTTATTTTCTCTTTTTAACATGGTGAGAAAAAGGGAAAGGTATCCACTTTGAAAAAATAGAGCATGTGCTTTTTGAATTGTAATATTATGTTTTAGTGAGAAAAAGAATAATAAGCAATCAACAGATTTGATTATGTTACATTAGATTAATTTTTTACTCCAAAACTAAGAGCAGCATTCTTTTTTTAAAATTTTTTTTTGTCTTCAAAGATCTTCTTAGATTGACCTTCAAATATAATACCATCATTTTCCTGATTTAGAGTATCCATCAAACTCCTTATCCAATGATTGCAGGTATTCGATCTCTTATACAGTTGTATTACTCATTGTATCCTTGTCTCTTTCTACCGATATGAATTTTCTTCTCTTATTTACTACAGCAAATAAAATACTTTTTAAAAAAAATTTCTTGTTATGATACGAGAACCATACACAGTTAAGCGAAACAAATATAAATCAGTTATCAAGAAACTGAAGCAGTTTAGCAGGGGAACAGATGGAGGGAAGAATAAGATCTTTGTTTATTTAAATCTTCATGGAACAGCTAGTCAACTTAATCATTAGGCCGCCCAGGTAAAAAGGAAAATACTTGATCTTTACCTTTGCAGTTTTCTGTGTGAGAGCCTGAAATGTTTCTTGACGGGTTTGCTTGAAATGTTTCTTGACGGGTTTGGGTCTGTTACTTATGAATCTTGTTAAGAAATTTAGGGCGCAGAGAAAAAAGAATATTAAATGCTTCAATTGATTTGTTTTCTTATTCATTATGATCTACCTATTTATAGGTTACAAAATATTCTAATCCTAATCAATATAGGATTCTAACCAACAACTAATAAGGAATACTAGCATAATAATCTAGTGATTATCACATACTGATGTGATATCTCCAACACCCTCTGTAGTCTGATAAAGAGTCGAAATATAGCCCGCCATAAGAACCGAACTATGCCTCCCGGCTAGGGTAGGTAAAGCAACAGGTCCGCTTTCCTGTTGTGGATTGTTATTCATAAACTCATCCAGCAAGCAAACAAGCGACCTTTGAGGGAGCGATAAACATGGTTTGTGGGTGTTCGTACCTGAGCTGCTAACTGGACTAGGCATCAATCCAACTTGCCACAATTTTCAATTTTTTTAACGTGCAAATTGCACATCTGGTAGTCTTCCACTATCTGTATCATCAGTCGCAATCATTGTGGTTTTCTTCCATCAGTCGCAATCATTGTGGTGTGGTTTTGCGGTTTTCTTCCATCAGTCGCAGTTCCTTAAATAAAGTCATAGATGTGAAAGTTTTTTTTTTCTTTTTCTTCTTCAAACCTGGCTCCGGCTCTGATAATATGTTAAGAAATTTAGGGCGCAGAGAAGAAGAATATTAAATGCTTCAATTGACTTGTTTTCTTATTCATTATGATCTAACCTATTTATAGGTTACAAAATATTCTAATCTTAATCAATATAGGATTCTAACCAACCACTAATAATATAACCAACCACTAATAATATAACCAAAGGAATACTGCTATAATAATAGCATAATAATCTAGGAGGAGAATCACATACTGATGTGATATCTCCAACAAATATTTTCCGTGAATGATGAGATGGGTTTCTATATTTGGTTATTTTTTACTGATTTAAACTGAATTTTGAGTGTTTGGTCATGTGGGGTTTGTTTTCCTATGTACTGGTTTGATGCTTTATTAGAAATAGCAGTGAACTTGCATGTACTGATTCTATTCTATCTGATTATGAGGTTTGATTATTTCGAATTCATTTATACGAGAAAAATTCGATCTCTTATCAGACGAAAATCAAACTAAAACAAGAAAATTATATACCTAATCATTGCAGAAGAAAGGAAAAGAAATCTACAATTGACAAAGAAAAATCATATCAGAAAAATTAAAGAAGTGGATGAAAATCTCACCTTCATAATTATGAATGTATATGTATCTTCTTCTGGTCTAGTCCTTTTGAAGAAAATACATACCTTCGAAATCTTCTCTAAAAACTAATTACCGTAAACATAAGAAAACCATAAGAACGAATTCAAAGAGAAAAATAAAATTTAGTATAAATAGTGCAACAAAAGATTTTCTATTCCAAATAAAAAATTACATTTGGAAGAAAATTTCATACGAAGGACATTGATAGGATGAGAAAAGAATAATAATGACATTAGTGTCGGGGGCTGGATTCCTGTTGTCAGTAGAAATTTTAGGAATTTATTTCCTGTGAACCATAATTGAATTTGGCTGAAATATCCGAATATTTATAAAGGGATTAGGAGACTTAATTAAGTTTCAGCGCAGGTAAGGATTTGAAGGTAAATTGGATTGCGGTGAAAAAATTAATTTTGAATTTATCTGTTTACAAAAATATTTACGGAGATAAATATTGAGCTTATTTATCAAAATCTTCTATCTGATCTTTCATTATTAATTATCTTATTTTATTTTATTTTTGCATAACATGTTATTATGACTTTATTTTAATATATATATATATATATTTATTGTTAGAAATCCATTGAATTGATGAATGTCTTTGCGATTACTAAAACCTCCTATATTATTCCCATCCTAATGCCTATTTAATTGATATTTATATAAGATAGAGTTTATCTTAGTATACGCTCAAGGTTTTATTGTTTTCATGGCTATATAAATGAGCCATTGGTAGTGTACACCAACAAGAAGAAAAATAATAAACACTACTTCTATTACTTTCTATTGTCTCTTTATTTTCTAATTTCTTTAATTACTAGTTTATTCAAGATATCAAATTTATAACAAGTTATCAGCATGAGTTTATACTTAGCTCTTTTGAAGAGTTTTGAAGACTTTATTTTTTCTGATATAATCCTTATAAGGATTCTCACTAGTGCATTTCCTAGTTTGGAGGTTTGAAGATTTAGGTAAGTTTTATTTTATAAGTTTTTATTTCCATGGCTAATCTTATTAAATTTAAATTTATTTCTCTTAGTGCTATTAGTAAATATTATCCACCATGGAAATTTGATTTTGCAATGCATTTTGATGCAATAGGTCTCGAAGACCATTGGTAAACATTATCTATCATGGATATTTGATTTTCTAATATATTTTGATGCAATGGTCTGGAAGACTAAGTAGGAAATCATATAACATCAAATCAAGGTCGTGCTAATGTTATAGTATTTGAAGGCGGAATATCTTACAATGAAATATGTACTTAATTTGGAGAATGATTTAAACGAAAGATATGACCACCTGAAGATGGTAATTCTTCCGAAGGCATAATATGACTGAGTAAATCTGCGATTCTTGGATTTTAAATCCATTAGTAAATAAAACTCGACCAAGTTCAGAATTAATATTGCTTAGTTAAAATATGTGGATTTTGATATGCTAGAGAAAAGCATTCTCTGAGAATGTTTTAAGAAGTATTTTGATTTAATTTTATGCCTCCTTATGGCTGAACAAACTAATGAGTTTCTGATTAGAAATCATGAGACGCAACTTACAAGATCTACTTCATTCCTTGAAGTGAATGCAACTAGATTTCTAGTCATGAAAGAGATCAATGAGTAACTAATAGATATTGCTCTTGTACCTGTCGTACGACCAAACATCATTTCAATCTATATTATCCTTCACTGAAGAAAGAAAAAATATAAAAGTGTTGAGGCAAATTTTTACTTCTCAACAAAATAATACTGAGAAAGATGATGATATTAATATTAATGTGGCTCATTCTCATTTGGATGTTGTTGATTTATTTGAGTATCCAGAGAGAAATAAATGCCCCGATTGTTGATGGATAAGTCCAGAGAACTTGATGTTTTATTTTTATATTTTAAGTTTGCAATAAACTTATCTCAATTATAATTATTTTAATTATAGATAATAAGTATAGACTTTTATAAAAAAATATTAATATTCTGAACTTATGATCTTATTTTAAATTTATTTATATATTTTGCTTGAAAGTAATATGATATTATATTTTTTCTTATTTCGATTTTAAAAATGGATACGAAGATATTTGTTTTATTTATTAGTGGAACAATGTAAAACGTACTTAAACATAAAAAGTATTTTTCTAATTTGAAAAATAGGCGAGACATATGTTTATACTAATGTAATGCAAAATTAATTGAAGGCCCTGGAAGAGTTGATATAGTATTAACTGAAGAAAGTACTCCAGAAGAGCTAGAATATTAGTACCTGTAGGAACTAGATATGTTAGTCATTCACAATGCACTATTCTTCAGGAAGTCTCGGAAAAATGTAATATAGATGTGTTTGAGAAAACTACCATATCTTCTGTATGACTTGTATAATGCTAAAATTATTACATTAGATATGAATCATTTTGGTAAACTAGAAGTTTACTAATCCAGATAAATTTATAATTTGGCATGATCAGTTGAAGATGTATGTGGGATATGGTTCTTCTTCCATTATTAGATATCTTGAAACATTAACACAGGATGTCTTTATTGCAAGATTTTCTAATTGTCATTTTGAGGCAGAGAAAATCAACATTAGAAGAAATACATTATATAGAAAACATCATCAGTAAGTCATCAAGACCACACACAAGCACCATGGATAGCAAATTAGTCGCTGATGCATTAATTTACAAACTCTACAAGAGTTACAAAATCGTATCTCCCAATTATAGATACTCCTGTTCCAATATATATCCACGAGAAAAAAATATAAGCTCTATAAATAATGATTCTAAAACATGCTTGAAGTGTGGCCGACCTTTTGATTTCGAAGATAAAAAATCCTCAAAAGAAAAAAGTAATGAATGATCAAAGTGATGCTTCAGAAGAGTTAGATAAAAAGAGCCAAGAGAATATTGATAAAAGTGTTCAGATTCATAAAATAATAAAAATATAGAAAATTCCATAAATTTTGTTGTTACAGGTGAAAGTTGGAATCAAGTGGATAAGATTCCCAATAATGCCTTTGTATACAATGTCACACTTAATATTTTAAGTGATAATTTAGACCCTGAACCAAGATCAGTTGAAGAATGATTTGTAGACCAAATTGGTTAAAATGGAAACATGCGATTCAATTAGAGTTAGACTCACTAACCAAGCGTAAAGTTTTTGGACCAAGTCCAAACACTAAAAGATATAAAACCAGTTGGCATAAAGCACAACTGAGCACAAGGATTTTCTCAAATACCGAATGTTAATTATGAAGAGACATATTCTTTGGTAATTGATGGAATCACATTTCGATATCTTGTGAGCTTAGTAGTACATGAAAAACTTGATATGCATCTTTTAGACGTTGTTACTGTATACTTAAGAGGAGTTTAATAGTGACATTTATATGAAAATCCCTAAAGGATTTCACATGCTTGAGGCATTTACATCAAGCACTTGTAAAAATTATTCCATCTAATTACAAAAATCCGTGTATGGATTAAAGCAATTTGGAAGAACATGGTATAATCATCTTAGTAAATGTTTGATGTAAGCTAGATATAAAAATGATCCAATTTGTCCATGTATTTTTATCCATAAATCTGAATCAGGCTTTGTTATAGTTGTGATATATGTTGATGATAGTAATATCATTGGGACTCCTGAAGAGCTTCTGAAAGCAAGAAACAAGAATTTGAGATTAAAGATTTTGGAAGAACCAAATTTTGTCTTGGCTTACAAACTGAACATCTGAAAGATAGAATCCTTATTCATCAATCAACATATTCTAAGAAAGTACTGAGAAGATTTTTCATGGATAAGGCACATCCTTTAAGTAGTTCAATGGATCATTTGGTCATTATATGTTGCTAATGATTAATTTCAACCCGGGAGGAGGGTGAAGAACTCCTCGGTTCGGAAGTTCCTTATCTTAGTGCAATTGACGCACTAATGTATCTTTCAAATAATATACGACCAAACATAGCATTTGTAGCAAATTTGTTGGCAAGATAGTTCTTCTCCAACTCGACGATATTTAAATGACATTAAACATGTCTTTCGATATCTCCAAGAAAAAATAGATCTAGGATTGTTTTATGTAAAATAATAAAAAAAACTTGGACTGATTCGCTTCACAGGCAATGGCTATTTATCTGATCCACACAAGGCACATTTTTAGATAGGCTATTTATGTACATGTGGTAACTGCAATATCATGACGTTCTATGAAACAATCTATAACAATCACATCTTCAAATCATGTCGAATTAATAGCTATTTATGAAGCAAATGGAAAATGCGTGGTTGAGATCATTGATCAATTATATCTGAGAAAGTTGTGAATTATCATTTAAAACAAGAAATTCCTACTGTATTGCACTTGGGTGTATAGCTCAGTTGCAGGGAGGATATATCAATAGAGACATGACTAAACACATTTCACCCAAATTCTTTTGTACACACGAGCTTCAAAACAAGGGTAAAGTCGTTGTGCAACAGATTTGACATTGCTAACTACAATTTTTAAAAAGATAATCTATAAGAATGGTATGCACCGGTTCAAGGATCTTAAAAGATCTTATCATGGGGGAGTAGACATAAAGAATATTGTAATCTTTTTTCTTTACTAGATAATTTCTGTCACTGAGTCTTTCTATCTAGTAAGGTTTTAACAAAGCATATTCTTTATGTCAAATACATCTAAGGGGGAGTATTATAAATCCATTGAATTAATGGATGTCTTTTATGGTTATTAAAACCTCCTATATTATCCCCCTCCTAATGCCTATTTAATTAATATTTATGTAAGATAGAATTTATCTTACTTAATGTATAGTTAAGGCTTTATTGTTTTCATGGCTATATAAATGAGCCATTGGGAGTGTATGCCAACAAGAAGAAAATAATAAAAACTACTTCTATAAATCTCTATTGTCTTTTATTTTCTAGTTTCTTTAATTGCTATTTTATTCAAGATGTCAAATTTATAATATATATATATATATATAATATACATACACACATAATTATTAGTATCTAAAAGAATAATTATATTATAAAATTAATCTTAATATAGTCTTAGATAATTATTCTAAATTTTAAATTATAAATTAGACAATTAAATTCTAAAGTTTGTTATTATTCATTTTTAAAAAGTTAATCTTACCAATAATTTGTTCTTATCAAAAGATTGATTTGATTAATATTGTTTTATATTAATTTTAATATGACCCACCTTAAATGGAGGAAGATAGTTCCACACCCTATCCTTTATATATTGAAATACCTATTTTTTGGTTCTGCCATTAAATATGGGAACCCCAAATATTTTCCTTCCCCATCTGTGCAAACCATCTCTATTATGGCCATTATTCTCTCTTCTACAAAATGATCAATAGTTTTCCCAACATCAATGAGGAATTTTGATAATTAATTCTTTGTCCAGAAGCTTCCCCATATACTATGTAGTGTTTCTCACTCAGTTTGGGAAGGAAGTGTTGATCAAAGCGGTATTGCAAGTGATTCCAACATATGCTATGCAGTGTTTTTTTTCTTCCTAAAAGAGTGTGTGATGGAATAGTAGCAATGATACGAGGATTTTGGTGGGGAAAATTGGAGCAAAGCCGCGTATATGTTGGAAAAAATGGGAATTTATATGTTGGTCCAAGGCAGAAGGGCAGTTGGGATTTAGAGATTTGGAAGCTTTAAATTTTGCCTTGCTTTGCTAAATAGGATGGAGATTATTGAAGCAACCATAATCTCTAGAGGCTAGAGTTCTACATAGGAAATATCATCCTCAAACAAGCTTTATGGATGCAAAGTCTAAAGCTGGACCATCTTTTGTGTGGACAAGCATTATGGAAGCTAAAGTTTTGCTTAAGATAGGTTTGAGGTTGAGAATTTGAGATGGGAAAGTGTAAGGGTGTGGAAGGAGCCATGGTTGAGTACTCCCTTTGATTTCAAAATTATTTCCAAAAGCTTATTTTTGGAGCATAGTTTGATAGTGAAAGACCTTATAGATCCCATAACTAGAACTTGGATATATGAGTTGCTTGCTGGATTATTCCTGCACCGAGACCAAGAACAGATAAAAAAAATCCCTTTGAGTCATATACCAACTCCAGATGTGATGATTTGGCCTTATGAGAATACTGAGATTTTTTCGGTTCAATCGGCTTATCATATCGGCGAGGAGCCTCTGGAAAGGGAATCTTCAAATGATGCGAGGTCAGGGAATTCGATTGGAAATTCCAACTCTTTGTGGAAGATTTTATGGAAAATTAAAGCTCCTCCTAAAGTAACACTTCTAGGTTGGAGAGCATATAATGATATATTACCAACTCGGAAGAGTTTGGAAAAAAGATTGCAGATGATGGATATCTTTTGTTCGAGATGTTAGCATGAGGAGGAGACTTCCTTTCACCTCCTATTTACATGCCCTTGGTCCAAAGAAGTATGGCATTATTGGGGGGAAGAAGTTAACGATGTGGTTAAGGAATCAGCTCATGCCAAGAAGTGATTTGGATTTGTTATGGGAAAAAGAATGGAATGAAACTTTGATGGGAGAATTCTTCCTTATCCTATGGCTACTATGGAAGGTAAAGGATAAGTGGGTCTTTGAACAAAAACCCACCCATGCATAGGATATTATTCAAGTAGCAAATGTTTGGTGTGCTAAATTCCTTCAGGCGCAAGTTTACTCCCATGCTAGGGAAACAAATATAGTGGCTATGGAAAAGTGGCAGAAGCCACTATGGGGTGGTGAAGATAAGTGTAGATTGGGCTTTCAAAGGGGAAAAGACAGATGTAGGGTGGTGATAAGGGATGGTGTTGGGGATGTACTTGCATTAATGGCATACCCATTCACGGGCATGATGGAGGCCGCTCATAAAGAACTGAAAGCTATTTGGAGAGGTCTTATAAGAACTTTTCATCTCGAATTTTATTCTGGAGTCGGATTGTGCACTTATGGTTAGGAGGATTGAGGAGAGCAAAGAAGACTTATCCCATTCGGGTCATTTGGTGAATGGTCTCCAGCAGTCATTATATCAAACCCCAATATAGATATTTGATATATTAGTCGTAGAATTAATATTCCTGCGCTTCTATTAGCTCAATATGCTTGTAATATCTCGAAATACCTTGTGATGTAGATCGGAAAAGCCAAGAAGCTAAAGATTTATTGATTAGACCATCTACTAGTACAAGACCGAAGAAGGACAAGCTTGAAGGGTTTAAAGATCAAGGATAAGTTTCCAAGTCGTTCTCAATTTGTTCAATTAGCAAGGATCAATCAAGCAAATAAATTGGAGGTGAAAATTGACTAAGTGTTAGACAAAAGTGACCTACCGCCAACGGTAGCCCTACCCCTACCGTTGCCGATAGGCTTTTGTTGGTGAAGCTCTTTGAGGATGACACCCTACTGCGTCTGGTAGGTCTCCCCTACTGTCGCCGGTAGGGTTCGGCTGAGATAATACTAATGCGATCTATTTGAGGGTTTTATTATTATTATTATTTGGCTTGTCTTTTCAGTTTTTAATCAAGGGTTTATTGGATATTTTAAGTCATTAAGCTATATAGGATAGCTAGGGTTAGACTTTAGCCTATAAATGTCACATTATAACTCATTATAAATAAGAATGATGAATTTGCTGAAATTTGAGAGAGAATTCTCCAATTGCTTCTAGGTTTCAACCTTCTTAGACTAGCTTAACTAATGTCCTTAGTTTTTTGAACAATTGTTGCCTTAGATTATAGAATCTATGGAACCAATTGATCATTTTTAAATTCCTTTCATTACTTGAGTCATAGAGTTTCGTTTCATTGAATCAATTGTTGTTGGGTCTTCTAATTGTGTAATTAGGGTTTTGAAGCCTTTGTTTCCTCAAGGTTGTAATTATCAATCTAGAAAAGAACTTTATCCTCAGATCAAGTTAGTAACCGGAGCTCTCTTGTATGTTGTCGGAGGAGGGGCTAGTACTTGAATGGAAATATTCCCCAGCTCTAATTCTTCATCTCCGATCTAAGCGATCTTCAAACTTATCCGAATCCGTCTTTGTCGACCGTCTTGTCTCCTCATCTTCTTAGTAGGGCTAGGAACCTACTTTCTAGCTAACTTCCTAACTACTCAAAGCGGATAGAGGAGATAGCTATTACTGGAAATTTCCACCTCTATGGTTACCTTCTTCACTTGAAGATCTTTCTTAACCTGTGCAAGGATATGGCGAGGAAAATCAACCCACTCTCCCTTGTGGTAGAACGTCAAACATCTCGATCCTCCTACCTTTGGCCAAAACTACCTGTGTGTAAGAGATTCTATGAAGCCATGAGTAGATAGGATTGAACCTTTCGATGAGAAAGATTGTTGCATTTTGATTTTTGGTACATTCGAATTCACCCATAGGCTAGGCTATAATAATTGGTAGACCGATCCCTTGGCTTCACTTCAGGGACAGTGGTTAGCGTAACGAGTGAATCAGGTGCTTTGCTATCAGCCATGCAAGTCTTTTCGAGGCAAGCTAGCAGTATCCGAGTGTTGAACTCCCTCTGATCTAAGCAGTAGTCACCATTACCTATCAAGCCTAATGCTGGATGAAGACTTTGTTTTCACTCTTAGGAAAAATGCAAAAGAGAGAGTTCAGTCGTAAGTCCGCCCATTCAATCATTTCTTTGGGAATTGCATACAAAAGGAAAAAGTAGTTGATCGATTATGCCCTTTAGCTTGGCACGTTGATGGAATAAGTGCTCTTCTCTCTTTCTCTACCCGGGGATCTCCTCTTATACTACTACTACTTATTTTCCTATTCACGACTCTGCTACCTCCGCTACAGTTAGCTCGAATACGAAATAAATTCGATTATCCCTGGCATATGAAGCTATCTTCTCGGTATTTGTTGAAGGTGAGGAATTCTATCTTTCAATATTTTCATTAATATGCATCGATGAATGCGAAGTAAAAGTCATTACGAAAGGACTTTGACCCCGGAAATAAATGTAATTGCTAACAAGCTATCATTGGGGAGGCCAAGTGACCATGAGTGCAGATATACCCAGGGCCTGCCATAAATAGAATGAATGCCTCTTCGTGCTCTAGCTCACCAGGGAATCCAATCAAAGATAAGATCGAAGAGAATGAAAGGCACGTAGTGGTCATTATAGCGGTTCCTTCTGATCCTAGAAAACATCCGAAAAAGCATGAACAGAGGTCATGATAAAAGGTCCTGGTCTCGGAAGAGACGCAGCTCTCCTTGCTATTTATAGAAGTGGTGCGATGTTCGAAGTGATCGCACTACTCTTGTTTTCTTCGAGCGAGCTGTCTGCCAGTATGATTGATGGGTCTACCCGAAGTGAGTATTAGGTTTACGAGGCTTAGATCTTCATAGGTTTCTTATTGAAGTGTTTAGTTTAAAAATCCTCAATAGAGGTTATTTAAGAAAAGGATGTGATACTTGGGAATGAGTAGAATCCAAATTGCAATCAAATGTGGATCTACATCAAAGTGGTATAAGAGCAACCTCCAAATGAAGCTCAATTTGAGTTGTAATTTTTTTAAATTCTCTGAACTTTAAAAAAAGAAGAAGTACTTAACGATCTATAAAAAATTACATAAAGATCATGCAATAGTAGTACAAGAAAATTACAAAAAAATTGTGATACCCCGTATCTCTCCGCTAGGTCAACTGCGGCTGGGTAAGTTACCTGCGTGCCTCTCAGCACTGGACTTAAAAAAACACAAAGCTAAGATACATACGGGAGGAACTAGAACGCGTCCCTCTAGACTAAATAGCAGAAAGAGAAAGTAAAAATATAATCATAACTTTAAAAAAAAAGTAACTGTCACAAACTTGTACATAAGTTTGAGGTGGTGAGAGCCAACATCCTTCTAAAACAAAATCTCGCTTCTAAAAAGGAGTGTCCCCAAGTTAAGAGATTCTAGCGGCCCACATGGCCTTGACTAGCCAGATCCAGTTACCTCAACATTTGAAAAGGAAAAAAATATTTGAAAGACATGAGAAAAAGGCGCTCGGTGAGTTCACGTGAACGTGTGTTTTCGTGAGTATTCCATATGGGTAAAATAACCTTTATAAAATGGTTTGTCATCCCAGAAAAGAAACGCTTTCATAAAATCTCTTGTATGCAAGTTATAAACTTTTTGAAAGGTTCAGACGCAGCTGAAAAGTGTGAGTGAATCAAGACATATCGGTACTGTCGTGACACTCGAGCTTTCAAAACCATGCATGTACCATAATAAGCTCAACGGACAGAGTTTGGAACCTTAAACGGGGTCATCGGACATAAGTTCCGATATCCCATAGTCAATACGAGCCGGAAACCCAAAGCACACTGGATGAACGTTCGATTTCATAAACCACCGCACACACCATTTACACACAAAATAGGTAACAAGCTCTGGGGTACCTACCAGGCCGCCCTATACTACCTAGCCGGTGAGCCCCTCCTGACTTAACCTGCTAGAAAGTAGTCCCACCGCAGAGCATGATACAGAGTCAAACGTAATACTGTTTTATGCCTAACCCTCCCACAGTACTACACCCCTTGTCAACTAGATCCAGATCAAGAGTACACCTACCAAACATGTCATTCGGAAGAGGCCCTCGTATGGGACACTAGTCACGCACAGTGCAATCCTCTCGACATGTTGATCAAAAATATATATGCAAAGCTCCTTCGGTCAGACTAGGGTTTTACTTGATATTTATAAAATCATAGGCCATCTCTCGGCCACACAAATCTTTTTATGTATCGAAAAATCCTTATCCGCCGTGCAAAATCGCAAAACACGTAGACATGACAAATGTAACATGCATGCAATTTAAATCATGTCTTTATAAAATTTCATAAAAATATTTGTGTTTCTCAGATATTTTCAAAATCATGTACATAATAAAAGTATGCGTATATGACCTTTGAATGTAACCTTTAAACATAAAATATTATCGGGTATAAAATAAGTTATGCTAATTTGTTTTTCAAAAATCATGATAAATATTTCTTAAAAGGAATTATTAAATACTTCCAAAAATTATAGTAATATATGAATAAAACCATGGAGAAATATTCCTAAAAAATTAATAGTAAATATTCTCGAAATCATAATATATGAATATTTTAGTCATGGTAAAAATATTTCTTAGAAATCTTTTAACTCACGCTAGAGTAAACTCAAAATAATATAAAAATACCTTTAAGAATAATCTCAAAGTAATATAAAAATATTTTAATAATTTAAACATATCTCAAAGCCTTATAAGAGTATTTAAAATATTTTAAATAGTATTTTAAAAAGAAATAATAAATACTTTTAAGATAATTCCTCCAAATAATTTTAATGATAATATATAAACCAAATTATAGTGAAAATATTTCTTAAGAAAAGTAAAAATTAAAATCATGATGATATATAAATAACTTAAATAATATAAGTATATTCTAAAGAACATTTTAAATACTATAAGGATAATTTTAAGATAATAATACAAAATAGTCACAAAATATTATAAGATTATATTTAAAATCTTCTCATAACTTATTAGCAAGATTATTTCTTAAAAGGAAATAATAAATATTTTAAATTTAGAACATATTTGGCATAACCCATAATATACCACCGGTAAATATTTTGTAAATTTTTTCAAAATCCAACAATGGAGAAATATGCTTTCAAGAAAATAATTAAATTTCTTCTAAAAGAAAAAGGTTAGTAACTCACCTTGAGCCACGAAACGAGTCAAACTTACAAATAATAGCATTCCAAACTTTATCAAATATCACCATAAGAATATAAACATGACCCCATAATGACCCTAGGATTCACCTAAACTTATTCTAAACCCAAAAGAACTCTAGAAACAACTCCAAAATAATTTCATAACAACTCCTTAAAAATCATGGGTTCCCAAAATAAATCCATAACTATTAAACTTTACTGTTATTTATTTTAGAAAATATAACTGAATAAAAAAAGTAAAATAAAAACTCCCCATATAACTACATTTAACTTTAAAAAAATTAAAAAAAAAAAAAACTTTTATCTTTGTGAGAGGGAGAGAGAGAACTGAGAAAGAGAGGAGAGAAAGGAAAAAAAAAGAAAGAAAGTGGGGAGAGAGGAGAGGGAGAAAATGGGAGAGAGAGAGAGAGAGAGAAGAAGAAATTGGATAGTCATGGCCTCTTCTTCACCTCTTTATATAGTCATGTATGTCCACAAATCACCACCCCACTTGGCACCACTAGTTCACGAAATTGCACTAAAGTCCTCTAAATTTTTGGACTTTTTACGTTGGCCCCAAACTTTAAAGATGACTTGAAAGTCATATTAAACTTAAAATCCCAATTTCCAACTTAAAGTATTAAACAATAATAATCCTAAAATATGCCCAAATAAGTTTTTCACAAAAATTCTTCCTTATATTTTCTAAAAATTACCAAATGACTCCAAAACTTTTATTCTTTTTAAAACAACCCCAAAACTTTAGTTTGAACTCACCGCGACTTATGTTAACTTTGAGGTGTTTAGTCGGGATGTTACAAAAATTGTTCTAAAATCAATTGAAAAATCAATTGAATTATGTGAGAATTTGTTGATGTTTTCTTGTGATGGAGATGTTCTTCTTTGAGTTAGGATTCAACTAAAATAAATTTTACTCAATTTGGAGTTCAATTGATTGCTCAATTTGATTGAAATATGAAATGTGTTTTGGAATCATGAATGCAGAAAAAGTATTGATTAATCTGAACATATCTTATGTTATATTGATTCAATTCGAATGAAATTTGTTCTTAATTTCATCCTCATCCAGTGAGGAATCTTCTTGAATTGTGTTTCATTTTATTTGGATTTGTATCTTTTGAGATGTATTTGTTTTAGTAAAAAGCTGTTGTCATCCCTTATTTTCTGGGAAAAAATTTTCTTAGTACTCTTTTGTTCTTTTTTTAGTCTAATTGTTTTGAATTGCTTTGTTTTTTGTTTCTAGTGGTTTCCTTGTGTGTTTCTAGTCTTTTGTTGACGACCAATCTTGTTTGTTGGTTCAATTCCACAAATTACATTCTTTAAAATTCATACACCTCAAGTGTTTGATATTTTGCCTCATTGAACACTAATCCAACTAAGTGCATTGATTGATTTACTTGCTTGGGATTGTTGCTCTTGGTTTGAGTTGGCTAAGAGGTTTAAGGATATCATAGAGGCTTGAGTGTTTGAAAAAAGCAAGAAGGTGAGCTTATATTGATAAAAGCCAATTATGAGCAAAGTGGAAGAGACTGGTGAACACCCAATGCATGATAATCAATAGGGAAATGGTCATTTCTCTCCTCATACTAGATCTTATGAGTATAATTTTTATGAATTCTATGAGGGCAATAGACTTGGAACTAGGAATGTTTATAATGATACATCTTGTAAAATAGTTCCAAGGAATGATATTAGAAATAGAGGAAATTATGTTAACATGGATGAGAGATTCCAAAAAAAGGAAAGGTGATTATGAGGGATATTATGATAGTTATAACTATGGAGGATATAATTATAGAAAAAGTTCTCAAACTATGGGAACTACATCAAGATCTCTTAGTTATAAAATTTTGAAATTACCTCTTTTGTGTCGAACTTTTGGTCCATATGATTATGAAGCATGGGAGCAAGAAGTGGAATCATTGTTCTATTCCTATTGGTAAGAGAAGAATAAAAGTCCCAATTGGTGTTAATATCTCTCCCTTATGAGCTCAAAGTTTAGTGGGATTCTAAATGTAAAAATGAAAAGAAAATGGGAGTTCAACCAATCAAGACTTGGACAATGAAGCAATTTTTGAGGAATAGATTTGGAGTTGGAAACCATGAAAGACTTAGACAAGGTCAATCAAAGGTTAAATTCATGGAGTCATTAACGGTTGAAGAGTCTCCAAAGATCAAAGAGTTTTCACTAGCTAAAATTGAAGAGAGTCTTAAAATCCATGTTTTGGAAGAGTCATCCAAAGAGGAACCTTGTTGTACCATGAGAGGAAAGAGAGCATTGAGTTTAAAGAAAAAGAAAGGGTGGAAGAAAAAAAGAGATTAGTAGAGAGATTATATATCTTTGATTCCATCTCTATCTTTTCAAAAGAGAGTGAACATTTAGAGTGCTCAAAAGATAAAGAAAGTGAGTTTTGAGAAAAGTGAGAGAGTAAAAGAAATGAATGTTTCATTGAAAAATAAGGGAGTGAAAAAAAGAGTAAAGAGAAAAAGAGATAGTTGTACTTGAAAAGAGTGAGGAAGTTCCATGTTAATGAAACTACCTCTTTCTTTGCTAGTGAACTCTTATGTATGCAGAATTTTGGAGAATCAAGCAAGGATGAAGGAGGAAAGCCTGCCTACAAGTCTATCAAGACCATAAACTTCTTTCCCTCTAATTCCTACTTGAGCTTTCAGATTTATTTTAAGGAAATAAAGTTGTTCTCACTTGTTTTCATGGAAAATGGATATCAATTTTATTTTCTCAACTCTCTTGGAACTTTATTAGAAAAGAAACATTTCTGAGAGTTTAATTCCCTATCATATGTCATTCCTAGAATTCATGAGTATTATGATAATGTTTCTAATTATGTTTCTTGTGTACTAGGAATTAAAGACAAAGGAAGGAGCATAGAGAAAGAGCTTGGAACTATTCTTGGAGAATTACCAATAAGCTTATTTCTTATCCCTTCTCTCATATGTTATGAAGTTTCTTTTGTGCAATTAAAGTTGTTTCTAAAATATTATCTTTCTCATGTGAGTATAATTGGAGATACTTGCGCTATATCTTTTGGTGGTGGTCTCTTTCTTGTTGTGTCTTATGCTTCTACATGGATTTCTTCTCATGCTTTTATTAAGGATTCATTGTTGTATAGTGTTTCTATGTTTGATCCTTCTTGCTATGGTTTCGAAATTATGAACAATGCTTCCATTGAGTCAATATTTGTTGGTTTTGGATTAGATGGTGCTTTATTTGATATTCTACATGATAAGTGTTTAGGAAAGTTTGTTGAGAATGTGGCTATATCTCCTCTTTCCTTGATACTTTTATAGAGAATCATAGTGGTTTTGTTTCTTTAAATCAACTTATGTCCTTTGTGAGTGGTCAAGTTGAGTTTTTTTTTAAATGACCAAAAGCTTTCAAATGTCATTAACTCCTTGAACATTTATTTGAAAATACATTTGGTTTTCAATTTTATCATTTGCATTTCAAGGAAATCTTATTGAAAGATTTTGAAAACCTAATAGGAGCTAATCTTGAGTTTTTCAAAGTTAATCTTTTGGCATTTGAAGAATCTAATTTGAGAAAGGAGGCCTTTAAACAAGTTTGCAAATACTTTGTTGTTGAGCATCTTTATTACCACAAACCCTTCAAGGATCAGTTTTCTAAAAGGTACATTCTATTCTTTACTTTACAAGCTCAATTACTTTGTTTTGTGATGCTTAAAGAATTACATGTTAGAGATAACGAATTCAAACACATATTTGATGCTTGTTGGGTTGTGTATAATGATGAGTACCTTATATATGATGTTTTTCTTTACTATGAAAGTGACTTGTGCATTCTTTCTTGTTACTTTAGATTCTTGTTGGTGAAAGAAGCTCATAGTGGTGGTTTGATGGATTGTTTTGATGTTTCCAAAACTTATGTTATTTTATATGAGCATTTCTTTTGGGTTTGCATAAAGGGAGATGTAGGTTTATGATAATTGGTTAGAGTATGAAAGGGCTATATCTACATCTTTACAACATGGACTTTATATTTCTTTGGATATGCCTAGAAAACCTTGTGTAGCCAGCCATATCTATGGAGTTCATATTTGGACTACTTAGGTTTCTTAAAAGCATGGATTCTTTATTTGTTGTGGCTTACGTTGATGAGATCTTGAATGATAGCAAAACCTTTGAAGATCATTGGTTGCATTTTTAACAAGTTTTGTTTGTCTTGAGAAATGAGAGATCATATGCTAACCTTGGGACATATGAGTTCTGTGTTGAATATGGTACTTTTCTAGGTTATGTGGTGAGTTTTCAAAGTTTCCAAACAGCTGCAAATATGGTGCAAGCGATCCAAGATTGGCTCATTTCCAAGAGTGCCTTTGAGGAGAAAAGCTACGAAGGTCTTGCAATATTTTATAGGAAAGACATCAAGGATTTTAGCACCATTGCTAGTTCTTTTATGGATGTACCCCAGAAGAAGACCGGATTTCCTTGGCAAATTTGTTTACACCTTAATGAGATTGCTTCCAATCAAGTTCCTTATTCTACTACTCTTTATTCCTCTCTTGAAGTTGACTATGGTTTCAAGCATCTAATGTCTTTTGATTTGATTCCTTTCTCTATAGGTCATGTTTTGTGCTTGGATGAAAAGACAAATTTAAGTTAATCAAGTATATTCCAAGAATCATGACGTTGTTCATGCTAACAACAAGAAGTTTGGAATGAAACGTTTCGTCTTTGATCCCGAAAGTTGGGTTAGGATCCCTTGGATTCGCATGCTGTTCTTCGCAAACACAAACCTACGCTTGATGCCTAAGCGGGAGTTCCTTTGCACATCCTTGAATGCTTTAGTGCTTCTATGAATGATTTTCTAGTTCAATTTTCTTTCGTGCTACCTTCCATATTTTGATATATTGTTGTTTGATGTAGGTTAAGATTAAAGGACGAATCTTTTCAAAGGAGGACGAATGATGTAGATCAGGAAAGCCAAGAAGCTAAAAGACTTATTGATTGGACCACTCACTAGTGTAAGGCCGAAGAAGAACAAGCTTGAAGGGTTTAAAGATCGAGGAAAGGCTTCAAGTTGTTCTCAATTTGTTCAATTATCAAGGATCAATCACGGGAATAAATTGGAGGTGAAAATCGACTAAGTACTAGACGAAAGTGAGCTACCGCCGACGGTAGCCCTGCCCTTACTATTGTCGATAGACTTCTGTCGATGAAGCTCTTGGAAGATAGCGCCCTACCGCGTCTGGTAGGTTTCCCCTACCGTCACCGGTAAGGTTCGGCTAAGATAATACTAATGCCATCTATTTGAAGGGTTTTTGTTATTTGGCTTATCTTTTCAGTTTTTAATCAAGGGTTTATTAGGTGTTTTAAGTCATTAAGCTATATAGGTTAGCTAGGGTTAGACTTTAGCCTATAAATATCTCATTATAACTCATTATAAACAAGAATGATGAATTTGCTGAAATTTGAGAGAGAATTCTCCAATTGCTTCTAAGTTTCTTCACCTTCTTAGACTAGCTTCCTAAGGGTTAATGCCCCTAGTGTTTTGGAAAATTGTTGCCTTAGATTGTAGAATCTATGGAACCAATTGATCATTTTTAAATTCCTTTAATTAGTTGGTTCATAGAGTTTCCTTTCTTTGAATCAATTGTTGTTTGGTCTTCTAATTGTGTAATTAGGGTTTTGAGGCCTTTATTTCCTCAAGGTTCTAATTGTTAATCTAGGAAAGAACTTTAGCCTCTCAATATTAGGTTTATAAGGCTTAGATCCTCATAAGTTTCTTATTGGAGTGTTGAGTTTAAAAATCATCAATAGAGGTTATTCAAGAAAATGAGGTGATCCTTGAGAAGGAGTAGAATCCAAACTACAATCAAAAGTGGATCTACATCACTTTGTCTAGATGGAGGAGGTTCCTGAGTCTATTGAATCAACCATTTTGGTTGATAAATCATCTATTTAATAGAAGCTCACTATTTCCTTTATAAAAAAAAATAGATGAGGATATTTATCATTATTAATTATCTCTTATTTTCATTTTTTCTTGGGAAGAAAAAGAAGAAGGTGTCCACTTGCCACTGACTGGACGCCAAGTAATAAGTCATTATGGCTTGCTTATATATATGTATGTATATATTAGTATTTATAAAACATAATATACAAATGTGAATTCTCGTTCATATTTTATCATATAATTCAAACAATCCATATTGCATTACCGTAATTCAAATATGTAGTTTTTTGTGTGATTAGATAATTATTCGAAATTCAAAAGTATAAAATAATTAAAGTGTGTGTGTGTATATAGTATATATATATATATTAGCATTTAAAAAAAGAATAGGTAAATGTGAATTTGTCATGCATATTTTATCACATAATTCAAATATGCATCTTTTATCGTAATTCAGATTACATTACCGTAGTTCAAATATGTAGTTTTAAATTATTAGATAATTATTCTAAATTCAAATTATAAAATAAATAAGTCTAGAGTTTGTTTTTATCCATTCTTAAATAGTTAATCTTTCCAATAATTGTTCTTTTTAGAATATTAATTTGATTAATATTTTCAATATTAATTTAATATAGCTCACCTTAAATAGGGGAAGATAGTTATCATTATTAATTATCTCTTATATTATTTTTTTCCATTTTTGAATGGGAAGAAAAAAGAAGAAAGTGTCACATGACGCTGACTGGGCGCCAAGGGGGTATGTCATTATTGCTTTGCTTTCAAGAGAAGAAAGAGTGGTAATTTTAATTTCTTCTCCATCTCTCTTCAAAATCCTAAGGAAAAAGACGTAAAGAAGACAATTTCTTCTCTCTCTCTCTCTCTTCAAAGAAATTCGGAATATATAATCTTCATCTCTCTCCTCTCTTTTTTTTTTTTTTGGCTTTTTTTTCAAAGAAATTTTGTAGAAACCCATTCCAGTGCCATGAAGAATCTTTGATTTGATTTGCAAACCTGTTCCTTTGTTTAGAGCTAAATTGATTCGGGGCTAGAGAGATTCTAGACGATATGTTTTCTTTTTTTTCTTTTTTTTAATCAGAGACAATATGTGTGAAAGAGAGACTGAAACATTTTTTAGGTAAAAAAAAATCAAAACAGGTTCAACTGGTCCACAGTTGAATCAGGTGGTTTTCACCGGGTCTTTTCTAAAGAGGTTTATATAATAAACCAGACCAGATAAGTGATCGATTACCGATCTGACTTGTCGAATAGGGCAATCCAGTCCGATTTTTTCAATATTTGTGCTTGCTAGGCACCCCACACTTAGCCCAAGATGAGACTAGGGGCGAGAGATTCTAGAGGTAGCTTTCACAATACATGGTATAGCACTTAGTTCTTGCAAGATTCTAGAGCTGGCTTACAACACGCAAAATGTAGCACTTGGTTTCCACATATTCGGTTGGTAACCATACTTTGATACTATAACGTCATGCCCAGAGCCACAGGTCCAAAAGTGCAACTCATGGGCCTGGTAGCATCTACTGCTTCTATTTGGGAACCAACCTACCTATACCAAAATGGATATCCGAAGGGTGACGATGATACTTAGGCCCATGCTTTTATAGCTTCATGCACTTCATACATATTCCATGTGAGATTAGGGTTCCACAATGGAGGCTTTGAGCGTAACTCATCCGATTCTATTGTTACTAAGGCAAACCTCATGGAGCCTAAGCAAGGGCAAATCTAAGGGCAAGAAGACCAAATTCAAGATTGGCACAAAAGGAGGAATCATGAATCTTAAGTTCCAAGGGAATTGTTTCAATTATGGAAAGAAATATCACAACTCCACTGATTGTAGACTCCCAAAAAAGAAGAAAAATCATGAAACAAACATGATTGAGAATATCTCCAAATATGTTGCAGATTTAAATCTTGCTGCTATTGTTTCTGAAGTGAACTTGATCAGTTCAAATCAAAATGAATAGTGGATTAATACATATGCTACAAGGCATGTTCACAAACAAAGACATGTTCACTACCTTTGAATCAAGTGAAGTAGAAAATGTTTTCATGGGGAATTCGGCTTCTGTTGCAATAAAAGGTCAAGGAAAGGTTATATTGAAAATGATCTCTATCAAAAGATTGACTCTCAATGATGTTTTTTACGTGCCAAAATCAGCAATAACCTGGTGTTTGGCTCACTATTAAACAAGCATGGATTTTGCATGATGTTTGAGTTGGATAAAGTTATTTGTTAAATTTTGGAATGTAGGTGGGAAAAGGTCATGCAATCGATGGGTTGTTCAAGTTGAATGTATTGACTATTATGAATAAATAAAATAAGTCTTTTGCTTATTTTCTTTAGTCTTCCAATTTGTGGCATGGTAGGCTAGGACATGTTAATTATGATAGTATACATAGATTAATTAACTTGGTTCATATTCTACACAAAATGTGAAATTTGTGTTGAGGAAAAATTAACTAGGTCATCTTTTAAAATTGTTGAAAGAAATATTGAACCCCTTGAATAGATTCACAGTGATGTTTACGATATGGAATTCTTTAATCGACGATAGTACAAAATATTATTATGTGTATTTGCTAAAATCCTAAGATGAAACCTTGGAGAAGTTTATTCTCTATAAGAATGAAGTTGAAAATCGACTTTATAAGAGAATAAAAATATTGAGAAGTGATAGGGGTAGTGAGTATGAACGCCGATCGGTGATTTCTTAACATAGAATTATACATGAAGTAAATCCACCTTATTTTAACAGTGTTGTTGAACGTAAAAATCGCACACTAAAAGGAAATGATGAAGGCAATGTTAATTTCATGATTACCTCAAAATATGTGGGGTGAAACCATTTTGTCAAGTAATGAATTACCTATTGAATAGGGTACCCTGGAAAATAGAAGATAAAACTTCTTATGAACTAACGAAGGTAGGAAACCGTCTTAATAATACTTGCAATTTTGGGTGTATGGTAAAGTTGAGTGTTCCAAAACAAAAAAGAATAAAGATAGGTCCTAAAACTATAGATGGTATCTTAATTGGTTATGAGCACACAATAATAATTCTTTTTCGTTTCTTGTACATTAATATAAAATTTTGAACTTACACAAGAACACGATAATGGAATAAAAAAATGCATATTTCTTTGAGAATATATTTCCTTGTAATGCCATTAGTGAAGTGAATTCAACAAAACGAACAATTGAAGCTATGAATCAAGAAGATCATAATCTTGATTTGACTCATGAAGTTGAACCAAGACGTAGTAGAGACCAAGAGGGGAACAATAATTTAGAGATGATTTTCTAACTTATTTGGTAATGAAGGAACCACAAACTTATACAGAAGCCATAAAATGGGAAGTTGATTCTATTTTACAGAAAAACTTAGGAGTTAGTGAATTTTTCTCTTGGTTGTAAATCTTTAGGATACAAATGCATTTTTTTAAAGAAAAATGAAGCATGATGTGGATCAATTGATAAGTATAAAGTGAGACTTGCAATGGTTACAAGCAATGAAAAAACTTAGATTACTTTGACGCTTATACTCCATGATGAGAATAAATTCCATTTGCATGATACTCAATTGCAGTACTAATCAATTTAAAGGTGCATTAGATGGATGTGAAAACAACTTTCTTGAATGAATATTTGGAGGAAGAAATCTTTATGGAACAACTCAAGGATTTCATTATTCCTTGAAAAGAAAAGAAAGTCGGTAAGTTGATAAAATCATTGTATAGTTTGAAACAAGCACCAAAGACATGCCATGAAATGTTTAACAATGCAATGCTTACTAATAGATTCAAGATTAATGAGTGTAATAAGATGTCTACACAAAAGAGACAGAAAATCGCTATGTTATTTTGTGTCTTTATGTGGATGATATGCTCATTGCTGGTAGCAATGATCAAATGGTCAAATTAACCAAGAGTATGTTGAATTCTATATTTGATATGAAAGATATGAAGTTCCTGATGTGATTTTAGGAATAAAATTATAAGGAAAACATATGGTTTTATATTAAGCCTCTCAATTGTGGATAAAATTCTCGAAAAAATTAACAAGAATGATTCTTGCTATGTTAGAACACCATTTCCTAGCAAAATGTTAGAATACCATTAGACAGCAGTCACCATTTGTTAATGAATAGAGGCAATAGTATTTCTCAAATAGAGTACTCTAGAATTATTGGAATTCTAATGTATTTAGTGAATTGTACTAGACCAAATATTGCTTATAAGGTCAATAAACTCCGCTGATATACAAGTAATTTTAGTGGAGGTCATTGGAAAGCAATAGTAAGGGTACTTAGATATGTACAGTATACTTGGGATTATGGACTTCATTACTCTCGATATCCAATCATTTTTGAAGTATATACTGATGCAAGTTGGATATGTGATATAAAATATTCAAGTTCCACTAGTCAAGACAAGTTTACACTAGCTAATGCAGTGTCTTGAAAGTCCTCAAAAAAAATAGTTATTGGTAGATCCACGATGGAATCCAAGTTCATAACTTCTGATAAAAGTGGGAAAAAGGCTGAATGGTTACACCAATTTTTAGAGGACATTCCAAAATGAAAAGCAAGTGCCACCAATTTGTATTTATTGTGATAGTCAATCAACGATTAGAAGAGCACTAAATAATTGGTATAATGGTAAGTCAAGACATATACATGAAAGACATAATAGCATTAGAAAACTACTCTCAACAAGAGTTATATTTGGACTATATGAAGTCTAAAGATAATTTCGTGGATTTATTAACCGAAGGAGAGAGTTGGTTAAAAAGATGGCAAAGGGAATAGGACTAAAGCCCGTAAAGGAATAAGTTTTATGAAGAAAAACACAGCAAAGTTGACTAGAGATCCCAAGATTTAGGTTCAATGGGACAACCTAGTTATAAAACTTAATGTAATCACTGTGGGGATATAGCCTCAACCCGTTCTTTTAATGAAATAATTTTGAAAGGATAAGGATAGCAAAGCATTTCCTTTAATGATTCTTAAGTTATTATTTTTTTACTTAAGTAAATCACCAATGTGAGAGAGAAGTGAGGACACTTCAAAGGAAAATTGTGAAGTACTATTCTCTAAAAAAATCTCGTAGAACCAAATTGATGTGTATGGCCAAATGAACAGAATCATGAGAGCTGAACAAACATGGAAAATGATCCCTATGTGATTTATATGTTTTACTGACATAATAGAGCATGACAGTTCAAGGACATCATGTCTACTGGACAACTAGTAAGGTCCATATATCTCACCAAGAAAGATTCAAAGGGTAATATACCTAGCTATCGAAACACTATCGAGTCAAAATCAAAACAAATTTTTATGATATGGGGGATTGTTGGAGATTGGCATGTATTTAGTGGGTGAATGAAAAAATTGCTTCACGTATAACCTGTAATTATTAACAAGGAGATGAACCTACTTTGAGGTAGACAACAAGAAAACGTATTTTTTAAATTCCAAGCACATCTTATATTAAATAAATGCATGTATATGTATTTATTTTATGGATAAAAAGATAAAACGATAACATATCTAGTTTGCATACATGTATCTTATCTAGTTGCCTAAATTCTAGAGAAATATTCTTTTAATTTTATTTTAGAGTTTTGTGAAATTTTAATGCCTTCTTCTTGATCCCACCACTTGCCTAGTCTACAAATAGAGGCCTCCTACTCTTGTTTGCCAATAGTTGAAAAACTAGGCTTCTTTCTTTTTCTATCTCTACATTTGCATATTTTTAAATGTACTTGAGTATTTTGGTTAATTTCGCCGGGTGAAAAGGTCGGTGCTAACTGTTTCATCATATATATTGTATTTTGGAAGACAAACGCCCATTACAATCTAGAGCACATCTACCCAAGGGGGCGAATTTGTTTTAAAGAAGTATTGCACAAGCCTCGGTTGTTCATCTCCTTCTCTTTCTTTGATCCCAATTTTTTTTCATATTATTATTGTTTCTCCGTCATATTGATTATTTATTTTTATACTCTTTTTGAGTTAATTTTTTCTACATGAAAATCATGATTCGAGAATAAACTATCCAACATAGTATTCTTTTAAAATTTAAAAAACATTCAAAATTCAATAGACATCATATTTAATTCAAAAGATCCCTAATCTAAATTTTTAGAAGCAATAAAGAAAAAGAAGCTTTTGTTACTTGGAAGAGCAAAAGATTGATACCAATTGAGGAATGATAATTTTAAGATGAATGAATTTTTTTTTTAATTTTTACTATAAAACTAAAAGTGTATGTCAAAAAATCTATTTATAACGCTTTAAAGTTGAGACTCACGAGTTTTTTACCAGATGATTTTATATATAATTAACTTTTGTCCCTTAATTATCTATTAAAATTACGATACTTTTTTAATTAATCCAAGAACATGATCTGTTCTAGGCATTGAAATGGAAATCCAGGCTTATGGGATTGGATCTTTAAAATTTAAAAAGAAAATCAATTTATATTAATTTCTCCAACTAATGTTCTTTAATCAAATTTCATTTTTGTTTAATTTTTCTTTTTTCTTTTTTCTTTTTGTTTTGTAAATATTAACTCTTGAATCCAAGTTCATGAATATGGAAATCAATTTTGTTTTATTTCTCAAGTACTTACAATGAAGTGAAAAATGCATTTATTTTTCCCTGTTTAATGCACATTGAAGTTGTTGAAATTTACAAATTACTTTTTTCCAAAATAAATATAGATAGAAAATACTTGCTAGCTAGCTTTTCACTTCTACATATGGATTAGTCTAAGAACCAATGAGTGTAAAAGATGTGGTACACAATTAACGACCCCATTTGGAAGTTAATTTCTAGTGGGCAAGTATTCAATCCCTTGTTTTGTATCGGACAAAGTCTGTTATGAATGATTCCGTACGTCTCATAAAGATAATTATATTTTTATTTTTCTTCCATCCCAAATTATGAAAAAATATGTTATACACCTGATTCATGTCGTTATTCATGAATCATGTGCCTTGTATTAAACTACATCACTTACTGTTATTAATTATGTCTCCCATTATGGAGACAAGATGTGATTCACATGATTCATGAGTGGGAACATGGACCGAGTCCACAATAGAATCTTTTCCAAATTATAGTCCAATTTTCCTTTGTGAATAGTAGTTAATTTCTTAATTTTCTATCATGCCCCTCCTTATAGTATATTTTAACCTTTGAATTCACATTTATACTTTTGAAAGTTTCCAATGGGGAAAATAATCATTATTTTCTGTCTTTGTATTTTCTCAACAGTCAATATATACAGTTTACATATCTTACCTTAATGCTAGCTAAATAAGGAATGACATTTACATAAGGAAACTAACTAATCTAGCTAAATCAATTAAATCAAGGATTGATATTAATTACAAAAATTGTATATTCTCCAATAACTTTCCAAGAAGTATTAATAAAATACATATCATTTGTAAAGTTTCAAATTGAACATGTTAGAGGCATCTAGTATTAATAAAGTGCATAATAAAAAATCTATTTATTAGTTTAACTACTTTTCTTAAACTATGTGCAAATAGTAGTGGAACTACCTTTATGGGAAGGAGGTAGTAGGTCTTTATAGACCATAAATTTTAATATGATGTAATAGTACTATATACATTGAAAGTTTTACATTTTAAAAAAAATACAATCTTTTAAAACTTTTGGTTCACAAGAGCCTCGCTAGCCTATCTCTATATAATTACTTCAAACCCCCTTTCCTATCACATCTTTCATTCTTTTACCATTATCAATCTCATTTTTGTAACACCTAAAGTTCTTTCTATTTTATTTTTTTTAATTTCTTCATATTTCAATAAATCCTTTTGTTTTCTCCATTGAATCAGCAGGGATGATGGAGTTTCAGATTGGAGATAAAGTAGAGGTGATTGGAAATGATAAAGGTTTTGAAGGTTCTTACTACACTGCAAAGGTGATTTCTAAAAAGGATGCATATCGTTACAAAGTAGAATATGAAATTCTCCTAAAAGAAGATCAATCTGAACCATTGAAAGAAGTTGTCAATTCCAATTATCTCCGGCCTATGCCGCCTAATGTTCCAAAGATTTGCTATAGCTTAGATGAATGGGTTGATGCCTATGAAAATGATGGATGGTGGTTTGGTTTAATTGATGGGAAATTTGGGTCTGATTATTTTGTTTATTTCCCTACAACTCAAGAAGAGAAACCTTTTCCTTTGGATAAATTGAGAATTCATCATGAATGGTCTAATTCTAAGAGAGAGTGGGAACCTTGTGAAGTGTACCAGCAAAGGATTGAAAACACCAGGAATTTTTCACGTGGTGGAAACAATGCTAGTGGTAGCAACAACGACAACCTCAGCTTTTAATGATGATTTTTTTTAATTATAGAATTCTTTGGTATTAAATATTTTTCTTTTTTTAATTTTCCAACAAGTTCTTTTAACAGATTAATTATTTGTGAGAGAATATGTAATTCTCAAATTCAATTGCGCTTTGAGATATGAAATTTTATCCAATCTTAGCCATTGCATTTTTTCTCATTTCATTCACAATTGGTCAAGTTTTTCTTAAGAAATGGAACGGGAAATAATTGCAAGCATTGTTGTACACTTCCAATCGCCTGTTTCCAAGCCCTAGTTTGGTTCACAAAGAGGGACAGGGAAAGGAAGGAGAATTGCATCATTTACTTCTAGGGAAGTATATTAATTTACTTCTAAATTGCTTTGTTGGTTTGTTGGGGTTCATTTGGTTGGAGTGGAAGTGGACAAAAGTTTGATTTAAAGTATATTTGTAATAAAATAATTTGTAAGAAGATAAAATAGATGTCCCAATCCGTTTTAGGACAAACTATTTTGACCACGTGTGAAAGAGAAGAACTCTCCCACAAATGACGTAAATAAAATATTTACGTCCTAATTTGCATCTCCTCTCATTTTTCTCTCTATTTCCAACCAAACTAAGGCGAAAGAGAAAACGAGGGAAAATGACATTGCACCTTCACAACGCGTCTGTGAGAGAGAGGCTTTATAAATTAGAATCTACAAAAATTAACTTATATTGTATTTTGACCTTATTAATGTTTGTCGGGGAACTATTAAGCAAGTAGATAAATATCTAAAATTATTGACATTAAATAATTGAAAAATACTTTTTGAATCAATTTGATCCAAGTATTTTGTGGATCAACCACTAAATACTTCCCACAAGTACTAGATTGCTCTTGTATAGTTTAGAGGTAATATTTTTGAACTCATTGATAGTAATATTTCTCTCCAACATAGGAAATTAGAGCAATTTTAGATTTCCAAGATTTTCTCTCTCCCAAATAAATATGATCATTAATGATACTTCCATGAAAAAATGAATTTTATTTTTTAATTTCTGTGTGTGGCTAAGTGAATAGACATTTCCATAGTATATCATCAAAAATTCTCATTTCTTTACCAGATTTCCTTTATTTTTTATGGCTTGATTTGTTATATATCAAAATAAAAATAATTAGTCTTTTTTCTATTTTTAATAACAAAAATAAGAGTAACATTTATCGACCAAAGAATAGAGGAGGATTGGGGATCAGACCTTTGCGTGATGCAAACAAGATTGCTTTGGCGCGATTAACTTGGCATTTTTTGTTACACTGTGATCAGCTACGGGCTCGCATTTTATGTGCAAAGTATGGTGATATAAGGGAAGTGGACTGCGGTAAATCGTTTGGATTGGCATCCTATACATGGCGTAGTCTGGTAGAAGGATAAAATGTTCTTGAAATGGTCTTTCTTGGGAAGTTGGAGATGGGAAATTTATACGTTTTTTGGCTGGATGATTGGCTGGAAGAGGAGAGGATACTGGAATTTAACCCTTTGCTAATTCCGTTGGATGAAACAAGAATCTCTCTGGCTGATCTGTGTTCATGGGATGCTACTTTGGAAAGTACCCAATTGGTTCAAAATCTACCTACTTCGGTTCTGGAGAAAATCCACTTGGGGGAATCTGTGCTGCAAGACTCCTCTCCTGATCGCCCAATGTGGCAGCTTGAGGGGAATGGATCCTTTTCTTCAAAGTCTACCCATTCACTTTGTCTATCCCTACCACCGGCAGACCAAAGTATTTGGAGCCAAGAACAAAAGTTTAAAGGACCTCTTAGATTTCCGCTCTTATTGTGGCAGACTCGGTGTCGAAGTTTGTAGATCAAGGCTTTGTTGGCCTCAAGAGGGATACTAGTTTCTCCCTATTGTTTGCTATGTGCAGAATACTTGAAACGGACCTGCATGTGCTCCGCAACTGCTCGGAAGTAGGAGCCCTTTGGAAATTATTGTTGCTTCTAAACAGGGTTCGTGTTTTCTTTGATAAAGACGATATTGTTGCTTGGCTGGATTGGAATTTAAATCAACGTTGGGAGTCAGTCTTCCTTAATATGGATTGGACTGTCATTTATCGAGTTACTTGCTATTGGATTTGGCGGTGAAAAAATGAGTCAATGTTCTCACCGGATAAAGTCTCATTATCGTTAGTTGCTAAACTAGATTTTCTACAAAAGTATGCCTTTGATTTCTTGAAAGCTAAAGATAGAGTAACCTTTCTTGTACATCCTCCTTGTAATGTTTTGTTGATATTATATAGAGATCACAGTTTCAAAAAAAAAGAAGAAGTTACTATGTTTTAGTAAATATTTTTGTTTATATTACTAAAAGATTTTTATAAGCTAAATGTAAATGAATAAATTATTATTTTGTGATATATTTTTCTAGATATGTGATATGAATTCTATTTTGCTAACAAAAAGATTATTATTTGAAAAGTACAAATTATGCTTAATTATTTGCTATACAAATATGTATTTTGTTTTTCTTTATATTCTAACTATTACTGAATGACTTCATTCTTTTTTAACTCAAAATTTTCATGATTAATGAACCTTCTTAATTATTATTCATGAATAATAATGATATTATTATTATAACATTAGTTAGTATGTATAACCTGAGGAGATTTTTTTTAAGCACAACCTAGGAGATTATAAAACAGATTTTAGGCGTCTTAAAATAAATTATTTTAAATTTAGCTATGATACTTTATATATATATATATATATATATAGGAAATTGATGGTAAATAGACAGGAAGGAACAGTTTACTAATTTTTCTTTATATAAATAGTTTTTAGTTTTCTCTATTATATAGATAAGTTATTTCAAGTCATTTATTTATAATTAAATCCTGTCATCATTATTTGCAACAAGATTAGACAAAATAAATCTTGCCTAACAGACATGATTACAAAATTGCCTTTAAAGATGTAAACACATGTATTAGGCCTAATTTACATTGCCTATCCCACCCCAAATAGTGGTGCCATTATAATAAGTTTGAGAATATTAAATGCATATAAATAGAGAAAATAAATAAAATGTATAAAATGATAAATTATTTAAAATTTATGTGTATGTATCTGTCAATTTCTTTTTTTAATAAGAGTAAATATAATCATATTAACAGTATTATAAATTATTAATTAGATAGATTAACTATTGGTTGTCTAATAATTCATTCTAATTAAGTGGTTATCTTTATAAATTTCATTATCTATAGTAACTCTTGGTTAATAAAATTTTATTTATAATACTTTAATGATTAATTATCCTTTTTTTAAGGGAACGGTTAATTATCGTTAAGTATCTAATAGTAGTTAAATAAAATCAGCTATCCCTTTGTTTGATTTAGTATTATCAGTTTCCTAAAGGGCTTTTTTTTTCTTAAAATATTAAATTATTAATTGTTGAAAACTAATTACCAATCAACCAGATTGTATCACAAGACCTAGCATAAAATTCTTTTAATATAGTGTCACATACATAATTAACTATGTAAGTAAACTATCGTTTATCCTTACTAGACTTTGGTTAAATAGTTGTGTGATTAATCACGAATTAACTAAATTTTTTCATCGAGTAGTTTTATTCCCTCCTCTCCATTGTTTAACTTTTTTTTAAGCAATTAAAAATAAGTGCTTATAAAAAATTTATTTTAAATAAATTAATATAATAATTTTATTTTTAACAATATCAATAAACAGAAGCAATTCTAACATGCACCTCACAATAGTTTTTCAAAAATAACTTTTTCAGCTTTTTTTAAGCTAATACAATAAGTAAAAGAACAACTTCAAAACAACCTACAGTTTAAAATAAGTTAAAAGCAGCTGAGTTTAAGCAATAAAGAACATACACTTAATTAAATATAATAGATTTTGTGACAACGTCTAAGTGATATTTGCGAACAATAGTACCTTGGTTGAATATGATTTGTTTTTAATACATATGTCAAATACGATTGATTAACTAAATAGTTATAGTTAATTTATTTTAGTTACAATGTTATTATTGAAATATTTACTAACTCGATAGTACTCGGTAGTTTGACTCAGTAAATAAACGCACTGTAAATATTTAAGAGATCAAATGTTTAGATCTTTTTTATGACGTTAGAACTGATACCTAAATATCACGCACCACTCAAAAGTATAAAAAGTCATTAATTATAATCATCTAGTTATTTAATAAATAATTCTATGATTACTTGAATTAGTTATATGACACAATTTTCGTTCAAGTCTAACATCTTGTCTCATAAAACATTGATCGACTATTGTGAAAATATTACAACCCTCAAACGAATAAAAATATTACACTTTGTTAAAATTGAAGTACAATCCAATCTAAGTCCTTTACCTTAGTTAATAGCTATATTGTCAATATACTTTGGCTTGGCCGGAATAATTAGGTTACAATGATTGTGATTAAAATTTATAATAGTAGTTAAAATATTGAATATGATATAATATAACTATAATAAATGAATCTTGAATTTTAAAATTTTTAAACAAAATTTAAAACTCTCTAGATAAAATAAATTTATAATAAAGAAAAAATAAATTTTTGAATAGTTTTTAAAAGTTAGATAAATCATTGATCAACTTAATAAACACTTTACTAATATTGGAGTTCAACTCCTGCTTAAATGATTTGTTTTTATTATTATGTAATTTCTGCATCTCTTATATTTAAAAAAAAAAAAAATTTACCTGGCTAATATAGTGCAAACGAGACTACAGAATTATCCCTAAAAAAAAAGTCTAGAGGTGTTTTTTTTAATTTTTTATCAAGACTAGAGAATTAGTAGTACGCCTGGTAGCGTATCCTCAAAAATAAAAAATAAAAATAAAAAAGCTGGCGCGTTTCCTCCCAAAGAAAGAAAAGGAAAAAAGCGGTTTTTTTCTTGCTGTAACCCAATTTCAAGAAAATGGGTACTAAATAGGTCCAATTTTTTTTTTAATCTAGAAGTGGTCATAACGCACAACGGTTGTGCGTTATCGATAATGACAATGCACAACCATTGTGTATTATCACCTAATTATGCGTTTTTCACTAATCAGCCGATGTGGCTGATAACGCACAACTGCATTATGATTAGGCAATAACGCACACTCGTATGTTATCAGCCACGTAATTTTTTTTTAATGAAAATTTCTTTTGGGAAAACTTATAATTTATAATTTTTTAAAAAAGATTGTATTTATTATATTTAACTTATTTTAAGTGTATTTATGATGATAATATTTATATCGTTTTCTTGGAAAATATATTTAACTTTTAACCATTTCATCTTAAGTTATTTGAAGAAGTAATACTAAAGATATTGTAAAAATTTAAAATAATGATGTATTAATTAACAAACTTATACATTGTTGTTTCCGGGGTTATTACAATTTTTTCTATTATGTCTCGGCATGCGACATCTGCCACATCTTGGGGGAGAATCCGGATTTCTATAATCCATTTCCCCCTTAAATCGCTTGCCTTGTTTCCTACCCCGTTCCTTTTTCATTTTTAGAGAATAAAATGTTAAATTAAAATGAACATCCCTCCAAAAGTTTTTACTCAAGACCGGATGAAAATTCGCTTGGTAAGTTTTTCTGTATGTTTGTCGCGAATATATCTCCAACACATAAGTATCTGTTCTTGACCCATTTTCTCTACACACTGCAAGAACATGAGAACAAAGCAATGTATATGTTTGCCATTTTCCGCAACTACATGATTTATTATTTATCCGCAATGTATAGATGTTGTTGTCCATACCAGAAACCCGGATTGGAGATTTGGCTATGTATATTCCCTCTCACGGATTGTAAGTTGTAACTTTGTGTTCTCTTGATTTCATTTCAATCAGCAAGAACTTGTCAAAAATTAGGGTTGAAAATGGATGCACACAATTTTCAGCCTCTTCACGGTGTTTGTGAAAGTACTTAACTAGTTTGTTGAATATTAGTTAAACCAGGACTTTCAAAGGTAGAACCCTAGCTTTCTTCAACACACTGTTAAGTGCTTCAGAAATATTGGTTTTCATGATACCGTGTCTGTGACCGCCATCATGCAACAGTGTCCATTTCTCTGGGTCCAACTTCATCAAGTAAATGTAAGCATCAACATTTCTTTCTTGAATCTCTTTCATTACATGATCAAATTTCTCTTGTTTTGATTCTGTTCCGACCTGCCACATCAAGCTTTTTAGGTTTGTGTTCTTAAAAATCTTGTTGAAATTTGCTCGAATGTGTCGCAAACAAAACCGGTGAACTGCAAATGGTGGTTGCCATAAAGGTTGACTTTGAATAGCAGAGAAAATACATTTGTACCGATCAGAAATGAGGCATACGTGGCGATATTTGACAATGTATTGTCGCAAATTTTTAAGGAACCAATTCCAACTCTCGGAGAATTCCTTATCAACAATTGCAAAAGCAAGTGGGAACAAGTGATTATTTGCATCCCACGTACTTGCAATTAACAGCACGCCCTTGTATGGTCCCCTTAAGTGTGTTCCATCCACAGAAATCACTGAAGATTAATAAAGCACGCCTCGTAGTCCCCACTCTAGATCAAACTAGATCAGTGCTCGTACTGTCTTGATAAAACATCAGGAACTATGAAACCCGGATACACGTGGGCTGGGACTTCTTCCATCTACATTATTTATAATTTGAGTTACGATAAATATCTATATATTAAAAGTAAAAATTTTTAAACAAATTTTAATTCCAAACTCTTTAAGGTTTGTTCTTTATGATACACTTCATTTTAAGGTTTTAGGGTTTGTATGATTTTTAGCATATCAAATTTAGTATTTTTAGGGTTTTCAGGGTTTTTAATGTTTTTATAATTTACAGTTAATTATCAAGAATATTAAGATTTAAGTATTATTACTGTTTACGGTTAGAAAGGTTAGAGTTTCATGGTTTAATGTTTAAATCGTTAACATTTTAGAGTTTTTAGGGTTTGCAGTGAGAAAGTTTAGAGTTTTACGGTTTAATGTTTAAAATATGATATTTAGGGTTTACTGTTTTGAAGCTTAGAGTTTTACGGTTTAATGTTTAAAATATTAAGATTTTAAGGTTTTTAGGGTTTACTGTTACATAGTTTACAGTTTTACAATTTAATGTTTAAAATATTTAGATTTTAGTTTTTTTTAGGGTTTACTGTTACAAAGTTTAAAGTCTTACGGTTTAATGTTTAAAATACTAAGATTTTAAGGTTGTAGGGATTACTGTTACAAAGTTCACAGTTTTACGGTTTATTGTTTAAAATATCAATTTTAAGGTTCTTGGGGTTTACTGTTACAAAGTTTCTAGTTTTATTTTTTAATGTTTCAAAAATCAATTTTAAGGATTTTTAAGGTTTTTATAATAACCCTATAGGATTTTAATATTATGATTTTGGCTTTTTAAGGTTTACTGTTAAAAAGTTTATAGTTTTACGGTTTAATGTTTGATGTAAAATTTTGAATTTTAATAATAGATTTTTAAGTTTTCTATTATTTAAAGTCTAGAATTTTTAAGTTTTTTAAGGTTACTTATAGTATAAGTATGTATTTTACTACTTCGTAAATTCACTATTACGGTTTTAGAGTTTAAATAAAAGTATTAATTACTAAACTCTTAATTTTCAAGTTTCGGTTATACTAATTACCCAAAAAAAAAAAACAACAGAAGAGAAAAAACCCAAATTACATGTTCTCATCTTTTCTACTAAAAAATTTATATGAAAGATACAAAATAATTATCTAAATAATTAAAAAAATTCAAATAATCATAAAGTAAAGTAAAAAATAAACCCTAATATCCAAATAAATTCATGAAAATAATTCATCACCCTAAAATCACTTTTGCAATACAAATAACAATTATATACATAAAATTATCAAATTTGCACAAATTTATTAATAACAATTTTAAACATAAATCCAAACCCCACTTTTACAAAAAATGAATTAATTCAAATTAAAAATAAAATTCATAAAAATGATTACCAGACAACAAATAACAAACCAAAACGCACAATAATTAAAATTAATAAATAATGCACCAAATAATTTAAATAACTAAAAACTTACCGAAAATTAAAAATGCTGCTCTAATCTACCGTTTTCCACTCCAAATCTTTAATAGCCTTCGTACTCCAAAGAAAATCACACCGATTCAAACTTGAATTTCAAATATTAACTAAATTTTAACTGTAAATTTCGAAATAAAATACAAAAGTATTAGAAGAAGAGAAGTCAAAGTATAAGAAGAAGGAAGAAAATAAAAGGAAGAGGAAAAGAACTTACCAAGCGACGGCGGCAACAGATGAGGCTGAAAATTTGCAAAAAGAAAATAAGAAAGAAGAAAGAAGGAAATAAGAAATAATGAGGCGGAAGAAAGAGAGAGAAGAAATAAGGGAGAAGAAATGAGGAAGAAGAAAGGAGGCGGCCGCACGAGATTAGGGTTTAAAACGTGATAACGGACAGTCATTGTGCGTTACCACTCATAATAACGCACAATGGACGTGCGTTATCATTATGGTTGTGTGTTATCGCCACATCACTGTCACGTCAGTTTTAAACGCATTAAGCGCGACTTAAACTGCGTGATTAGGGATAACGCACGACCATTGTGCGTTATCTTAGATGATAACACACAGTCATGTGTTATGGCCACTTTCAGATTTAAAAAAATTATAGGCCCATTTAGTATCCATTTTTTTAAAATTGGGCTACAGTAAAAAAAAAACCGAAAAAAGCTGGCAGCTACATTAGTTCTTATCAAATGGTGATTACCCAAAAGATTTGGGGATAAACAAATGATGATACTCAAAAGCTTTGAAAATTACATTCTTCAGATTGCATTAAATGAATTCAATACATTCAAATTTTCATTTAAAAGTAATGAAAGGGCACATATAGAATTATACATCATAAATTTTAATAAATTTAAATAAATGTCCTCTTGATCCACAATATTGTGGATTAAGTTGAACCATATAGCACTACCATCAATAATTATGTCACATACATAATAAATAATAATATTGACACTAAATAACAAACACTAACAAATGAGAACAATTAATACTATTTTTTTAATAAAAAAAAAAAGAGGACAATTAATACTAATAGACCTCTATTATTATTTTCTTTTTGATAAATAATAGACCTTTATTCTTCATAGGGAAAAAAGATCGAATTTAACCCTATTTATGGCCCTATTGCTCTTGAAGAAGTGGATTGTATCTAACCAGAAACATAAACCTCTATAAAACAAAATTTGAAACATGAAAAAGCTATTCCCGATTGCAACAATCGGATTACTTGAGTTGCGTGAACAGCTTCGGTGCAACCTGCATATCAAAAGTAGTATTAGAAAGAAGCTGCGGTCTAAAAACTTGGAAAACATTAAAAAAAATAATAATACGCAAAAAATAAAAAATAGCCTATTTAATATGAAACATTTAGGTCTTGATATGATATGATTTTCAAAGTTCATTTTATGTTGTTATGCTCATTAAACTATTTACAATAATCCCAAAAAAAAGATCATTTAAATTGCATGAACTGATAATGTAAAATAATTTAATGAGTAAAATAGTCATTATAAGTCATTCGCCTCCACCTCTCCCCCCTCCCCAAAAAGTACAAATAAAAAAAATCAAAACACACATGAGACCTAGTATGAGAGAAAATAAAAGTTGCTTCCCCTCCTAAAATCACACCTTAACTGTGTTTCTGTAGGAAAGAATGGGTTATAACAACTATTTTACTTTTCGGATTACCATGTGTGTAGCTTGCGTGATTTTTTTAAGAAAATTAAATGTTTTGACAGTAAAAAAATCTTATTGAATTGTCGTAAATTATTAAAGGATCATATAATGTCAAGATTTAGACTAGATCATTTTTCCAAAAGAAGCAAAGATAAGGGATCATATAATGTCAAGATTTAGATTTTAGAGACTAAATAGATCATTTTCACAAAAGAAGCAAAGATAACTTACGCATTTATCAACACAAGACCAGTAATCAAAATATTGCCCTGTGCAGTGCTTTTCTCCAGAATTATCACTGTCAATCCTCCTTGCACATGCCTATAATCGCATTACAAAATCAGGCAAATATAGATCCAGTTAAAGCAGAACAGAATATGGGAAATGTCATATCCAGGTATGAAAAGTAAAGAATTTGCACCTATTAAATCAGCAAAGACAAAATTTCAAAATCCAACGAGACTGATGAATGATATAAAATGTTTGAAGATAATTAACATGAAAACTTCTAAGCAATTGATGATCAGGGTCTATCTCTAATTACATATGCCTAGTCCGATAGCATCTGAATAGATGAAAAGGTTTTACTTTTCCAACATGTCCTAACAGAACAAATAAATGCTTTAAGAAAAATGCTTGATCAGATGGTAGGATGGCATGAAGAATAAGGTGCCAGGATTTCCAATGCAGATATTACTTTTGGGGAGGGAAAGCAACAGATGGGAAGCCAGGGGAATATCTATCACCAACTAGAATGGAATAATATCTATTACACTCTTACGTTTCTTAGGATGTGATAAATAAAATAATAGCCAGGGGAAGATAAATAAGTTCATCGCATATTGTTGTTCGTGAGTATCAGAATCCATAATTCACACATTTTAATGCCATAATATACCCCGAAAAGAGAAGAAGACAGAAAGTTGTGATTGGGTAGTTTCAGGCCGTTTCCTTTTGAAACATAAAGCTTGGTAACTAAGAATGACACGAGAGTTATTCAAAAATTCAGGAGAACCTTGAGGACTCATTTTTTACATTCCTCATAGAACAACCGAATTACAGTAGGATTTCCCTCCCTTACCTTAGTCCAGAATACTGACAGTAAAGACATGGTGATACTATAATACCAATTGTGCTTAGAAATTGTTGATCACACATTTAATTTTCTTATTGATGATACCATCGTGATCTTGCAGGTTAGCATTCTCAGAAAAGAATGGAATTGCAATAACAACAAAATTGCCCGTTTTCTGCCATTTCTTTCAGAAGAAAATGAAATAATCATAAAAACAAAGTGCCAGTAGAATAAAAAGATCCAATTTCACAGCTGCACATTACTAACATCTAAAGGCAAGTAATTGAGAACCAGAAGGAACAGACCTGCCCAATAGAGTCACTATGTAGTTTATGATTTCAGAAAAAGCACATTTATAAAACAAGAAACAGGAGGAGTTTATGATCTCTCCTAAATTTCCCATTGAGAGAATAATTTTTATTATGTGCTCGGATTATTTATTGAAGCACTTATACTGAATTTTCAATAAGTTTGAGATCTCATTCATCACCAATGGTCACTTTTCCCATGAGATAACACGTTGGTTAGGCAAAGAAAACACTCCATTAGAATACAGCCCCATGATGAATACTAAGATGCATAAAATAACAAATACAAATATTTACCTTAAAAAAAAAAAGAAGAAATCCAAAAATAGACTTCCTAAATTCTTCAAGAACAAATCCAAGAAAAGAAAGAAGAAAACAAAATGATCCATTAACCAGTAGATTTGCAACGCAATCACTAGTTCAAAATAAATGGAAAACCAACTATAATCACTAGAAGGCAAAATCTTTTATACGATGGAAAGCATACCAGATAATTAGGCACTTATTTTTTAATCAGAATGATACGATGGGATGCAAAATCTTTTATCAGAAAGTAATTAGGCACTTACCAGATAATCAGAGAATGACTGTGCGCATTTGGACTTGCAAGATTCTTCGATTATCCTCTTTTGATCAAAAACCTCATCGTCCGCCCTAAAAATAACAAGAATCCGACAATTATCGCAACGTTACGATTCGCGAAAGAACAAAAAATGCACAATTAGTACTTACATAGTCAAAGATATATGCTATCAGAGAATCCTCAGAGCTAAGTAAGTGCAAGAAACCTTCAAAGGATAATGACTGAGATTTGCAGGGTGAGAGAGAGAGAGAGAGCGAGAGAGGAACCGTTTTTTTTTTTGGTGGCAAGGGATTCGGAGTTTTTGCGGAAATCTTGATTGACACTTGAGACTGTACGAGCATATTTCTATTTGGATTGGCTTCTAATCTTTTCTTCTTTTTTTTTTTTTCACTTTTGATACGCATACGTTTTCTTTTTTTTTTTTTTTTTTAGAAATCATCTAATTTTTACAAAATTTGAAAAAAACTCACTTTTTTCAATTAAACCAATCCAAATAAAGTAGTTTTTCTAACGCGTGCACATACTAAGTAAACGTGAACTAACTTTTCAATTAAAGAAAAGTTTAGTAATTTTAGAGTTAATTTTAAAAAAATATGTTCAAAATCTAATGTTATTCTCATGGGAATCACAATTTTAAAAATTCAGCACGATAAATTTTTAAAAATTTATTTTCACAAAATATTTTTTTTTTCTCTACTTATTCTCTTTAACACCAACTCATTCAATCTCAGATATAAGCAAATTCGACCGTTAAAAATTTTTTAAAAAATATTGTATATCAATCTATATTCATTTATTTGTAATTTTATTGAAACCGGATTGAAAAAAAAATCGAAATTCTATTGAATTTTGCCCAACCTGACAAAATTCTTTGAATAATTTCACCGAGTTTAATTCTTTGAATAATTTCACCAAATTGGGCAAAATTCAATAAAGAATTTCGCCAACCTAAGCAAAATTCAACAGTTTCAATTTTTTTTTAATTTATATTAGTTATGTTTAAATTTATGTGTATTTGTTTATGTTATTTAGTTTTGTGTTTATAAATGTTTAAAATTATGTTTATTTTATTTATATTAACTCAAAAGAAAGAATTTGTGTAGGTATTTAGAAAACTTGAAATATGAATAACTCTGCTATCGAAAATCCGTTTAATGCATATATCACTCGTTTCGATGGTTCTCGTAAAGATAAACGCAACGGCATTACCAAAAAAAAGTGATCCAAACGTATTTCAAGGCAAAAAAGTTTATTCCGTAAAGTCGAAAACTTTCACATGGCATAACTTTGCACTCGAACGTCTGATCGAGGCGATTCTTGTTGGCATTTCGCGAATTTTTTCGAGATCTACGCGATGGAAATGACCGTAGGTGGTTTTTTTTTTACTGTTTCCTCAAAAACGCCCTATTTCATTTTAATTTATATATTTTAGAATTTTCTAATAATTTTTATTTTATTAACTAAAAATTACGGCACCAATTTGAAAATTAAACAAATGAGCAGTTTTGGTTTTGTTCTAATTAAAAATTTAAATGATTGAAGTTGGTAAATATGTAAATACTTTATATTAAATAAAACTGCATGCACTCGTTATAATAAAATTCTATGTTGGTCTTTTAGTAAGTCTTCTATTTTACTTTTTATGAGGTCAATGGTTTAAATCTCACACAAGACTATTTTTTTTCCTTTGCCAAAATCACCAGAAAAATACTTAAGTAACAAAAAAAACTAAATAACATAAAACAAATACACATAAATTTAAACATAACTAACATAAATTATTCAATGAATTTCGGCCAATTTTCTTTTTCAATTCGGTGCGTATTTTTTATTTTAAACGGTAAAATTATAAATAAATGAATAAAGATCGATGTACTACTCCTTTTATTAATTTTCAATGGTTGGATTTGCATAGATCTGAAATTGAATAAGTTGATGTTAGAGAGAAAATTTTTTGTGTAAATAAGATTTTTTGAATATTTTCGCACTGAACTTTTAGATTCTCAAATTGATTTTATTGATTACATGAATTGGATGTTCAATCTTTTAATTTAAATAATTGAATACTCAAACCGAATTTCGTGTCAATGGGTCACATGATTTTATAAACAATAAATTAGACGTTTTAAAATTTTTGACTAAAATTAAAAGAAAAGCAAAAATGTCCAAACTTTTAAACCTAACATCCAGGATTGAAGAGGCTTCAACATTATCTTGAAGAGAAAATTAGATTTGGGTATCTAATAATCAAAAGAGGGAGTACATAATTGACACTGGCCTCAAACTTTAAAAGTTTTTTCTTTTGGTAATCCTGGTATATGACAAAGAGGGATCAAGGGGCATAAGTAGTCGGGATTTTTATAATAAAGTTTTAACCCAATACTTGCAAGTGCACAAAATAAATGTAATAAGGAAGTATTAAGGTATTGAACCACAGAGAAAGGCTTAACTAACTAAATTATTATCTTCCTAAATTAATTTTATAAAAAGAAGAATCAAATTTTGTTATCTAAGAATTATTCCTAAAGTAAAATAAAACTAATGAATAACGTAAATAAACTAAAATTAACAGGAGATTAACTAAAGAAATTGATTTAGAATCTTGAATCAACCACTAGCCTATACAACAATTATTTAATTTTATTTAAGAGAAAAGATTAAACATTCATGTGGTGATCTAGGCTACAAGCTTCGATTCACTAGAGAAATATATTGTGCTTAAATGCATGACATAAACCATCTAACTATTAGCATGACTTATTCATTCCTATGACATAAATCATCTAAAATTAGCATGAACTATTCAATTCCAAAACCCACAATATACTTGTAAAAATCACATATCTCATACTTAAGACTATAAGAATTAAGCATGGATAAAAATATCAATTAATCTAGATAATTATTCTACAAGAACAATTACAAAGAATTAATTGCATCAAAAGAATTAATTGCATCAAACTAAGAGCATCACAAAATATGCAATCATATAAATTGAATAATGAATCTCCCAAAATAAAATAAATCAAAGTCACATGGCCAGGGTTTCATCAAGATTCTAAAAATAAATTTAGTTCATAACTAAAGGAAAAGAAGGAACCAATTTATTAGAAGAAATCATGGCGCTTTTTTTCCTTCAACTGAAAATACTGTCGCTGTCGAATTGGAATTTTCTGCTTCTATTTATGATTTCGGCGCGCAGCAATTTTTTTTTCTATTTTTTGCTGCATTTTTTTGGAGTTCAGCAACTGCGGCTTCTTGTCCTACATCAGCTGCTGCTTCTGCTTTAATTCCTGCTGTGCAGCTTGTGCTGCTGCTTCGGTTGTGCTGTAATTATCGACTGCTGAGGGTTCAATTTCTGCTGCTGCTGTGGAATGTTGCTTGATTTCTGCACAACTAATTTCTGCAGCTGCTGTTATGCAACTGTTTCAATTGCTGCGCCTTATTCAATTTCTGCCACTTCAGCCGCCTCCCTGGTTTGTTTTCAGCTGATTCCTTCTTCAGCTGTTGCTGTCTAAGTATTGCTACCAGCAGCTATTGCAACTCTTCTCGTTTTGTCTCTCAAGCTCTCTTTCAGCTCTTTTTTTTATTTTTTATTTTTTCCTCTGGCTGTTCTCTCCTTGTCTAATGGCGGTTGCTCCTTTTTGCCGCTTGCACAGCTGTCACTTTTTGCGGCCTCCTCATCCTTGTGCAGCAGTTGTTGCTTTTATGCCTTCAATTTGTGGCTGCTTTCTTTGTTTCTTCTGCAGCTGCTTCTTTTCTTTAGCAGCTGCCTTTTTTTCTCCAATTTCCTTTTCAGTTGCAGCCCTCTACTTTCCTAAGACAGCTTCCTTCCTATTCTTTCTTGGTTTCCTATTCTTTCTTGGTTTGCAGCTGGTTTCTTTTTCTTCTTACCACCGTGACCTTCTTTTCCTTTATCGCCAAAATAAAATAGATTAAATATAACAATTATGTTTAATAAATAAATAAAATATTTTTAAGACTTTATCAACTTTCCCCACACCTAAGTTTTGCTAGTCCTCAAGCAAAAATAAAAGAACAAAAGAAAAACTTTTGCTAGTCCTCAAGCAAAAATAAAAGAACAAAAGAAAAACTAACTAGCCACTTTTGTAGGACTCACGATTGCACTTAGCATGTGCCACAAGCCCTCTAAACCCCTAAGCTATCCCTAGTGGACGAGTATGGTCTCGTGAGGGTTTGCAGACGACGTACCCACAAAGTCAAAATAAACAACAAAGTTTAGAAAAGATATAGAATAATCCAAATTCAGTACTCTTCATCAATATCTCAAACTTATCAAGATAAGCACTCTTTCTCTTATTTTCAAACTCAAGTTAACAAACAAACATTCAATTATCTCTCATAACTAATGCAAGACTTGTGTAAGGTGTGATTGTGGTCATAAGAGAGTGTAAAATAAATACTAAACAAGATTTCCAAATTATACATAAAAAACAAATCTCAACAAGAATTCATTCCATAGGGTCACTCTTTGTACATTCTCTCCACTAATCAATGATTCTCAAACTCAACTCAGATCAGGTTGGACTTTAAAGCTTGTAATGTAAGGCTAGGATGTTGGTTATCAAACGAATGTAAGGAATTCAAATTCAAAGAAAGAGAGCTTACAATGAATATGGATACTTTAAAATTTTGGCAAACTTTCTAACTTTGTTTTAACTCCTCTTTTTTTTTTTCAATTGATACATTCACCAACTACCATCTTCTTTTTCTCAAAATTTCATTATTAAGGCCATTCCCACCTTTTTTTTTTTTTTTTTTTTTACATTCACAAATTCGGGCCTCTTGAATTTTTTTCCTTTGCACCTTATGACTTGTAATAAGCATGTATCAACTTTTCCTTTTGTTTTCAACTCAATACATTTATTATTTTTCAACATAACAAGTCATTTAATAATTTTTTTCTCCCTTTTGTCTAAATCATATATCCTCTTTCCATAACACCAAAAATAATAACCCACCATTAAGCACAAGTTAGAAGTTTGCATTAAGCTCTCTACAAAATTAAGGGTTAATATTTAAGTGGTTTAAAGAAAGAAATAACATTTAAAGCTCAAAAGGGTACGAAGGTAAAAATCATGAAATTTGGTAGGCTTGAAAGGCACAAACGATTAAAAGAAGGCCAATGACCATTGTCTCTGAGTCAAGTAAGGAAAACCTTTCTATTTCGCTCAAGAGGTACTCAAGTAAGTTCTAGAATGTAGGGAAGATATTCATCAACTTTATGTAATTCAAAATAATGTCAAGGATTTATTAAACACCAACAATAACCCATGTGCTCAAGTGTAAGTCATGCAAAAGTTATAACAGATATAGAATATAAGTCCATCACCATAATTAAAAACAAGAAAACAAGTACTATTCTCAATTTATTCAAGACATTTTTAAAGGAACTCAAAAAGAATCATTCTTCAAGTGAAATCATATTTTTTTGGATTTTTTTTTCAAAATAAGATAGAAAAGTAAAAAATTAAAAAAAATTCAGTAAAATTTGAACAAGAACGGCTAGAAAAAGAAAAAAAGTTGACACTATAACAAAAGCATCTCCTCCCCCACACCTAGACCCTACATTGTCCACAATGTGATAAAAGAATGCTAGGAGTAGAGAAGAGATAAAGAAAAGAACAATACAACTTGGTAGAAAAGGCAATATTAGTGCATGTCTGCGAGAGTAGTAAACAATCTCTGTAATCTCCATGATAATGATATGTTGTTTTATTACCCTACAAAACAAACACTTCCTACTTTTTTACCAGTCAAGTGAAATAATAAAATAAATAAATAAACAAAATAAAAATTTTGGGTTGTCTCCCAAAAGCGCTAAATTTAAAGTCTTCAGCCAGACTCCTTAAATCTTTTCTTTTCAGCCAGGATCTATTTCTCTCATATTAAGCTTATGATTCACAATCAAAGAAGAATTTTTCAATGGAGTAATGCAAGAAAGATTAGAATTAACATCCTCAGTGCAAATTAGGTTTTCTTTCTCAGTAGAAGTATGCTCTTTTGAACACATTAGAAGTAGAGTTTCTTCAATTAATTCATCATTTACATCTACCAAATAGCAATCAGAATTATCTTCTATAGAAGGTTGTGAAGAAGTTTTAAAGATATTTAATCTAACCCTCATATTCATCACAGAGACATCCAGTTCTATAATTAATAGTGGCATCAGCAGTAGCCAAGAAAGGACGACTTAGAATAATGGGGATATGATTCTGAGAAGATATACCAGGTTCTATATCTAGGACTACAAAGTCTACAGGGAAGACACCTTTATCAATTTGAACTAGAACATCATCTATCCTCCCCCTAGGTACCTTGATGGACCTATCAGCTAATTATAAAGTCATGTCTTTAAGAAAAATTGTTGGTTGCAATTCCCCTAATCCTAACTCTTCATAAACATAATATGGAATCAAATTAACACTAGAACCTAAATCTAAGAGTGCCCTATCTATTTTATGATTACCAATAAGACATGAGATAGTAGGGACACCAGGATCTTTATATTTAGGTGGAGTGTTATATTGCAAAATGGAGCTCACCTGTTTAGTTAGAAAGATTTTCTTAGAAACGTTAGTTTTAGATTTTCTTTTAAAAGTACACATGTCTTTAAGAAATTTTGCATAGGATGGGACTTGCTTAATAACCTCTAAAGGTGGAAGATTAATTTTAACTTGTTTGAGAGTTTCTAAAATATCTTCCCTTTTATTATCCTTTCTAAGATGTGGGGGTGGCAATAAAGCTTCTGGATAATGAATCTTTGGTTTATATGAAGCCGTAGGAGATGATTCTAGAGTCTTAGAATTAGAGGAAGAAGCTAGTTCCTCCTCTATTTTCCTTTCAATTTTAGTTATATCAATTTCCTCGGTTTCATTATTATTTAACTCACTATCTTTAATAGGTTCCCTTACTTTATTATCTACCAACTTCTCATTTCTAAGAGTAATTACAGCTTTAGCTTGCTCATGATAATTAGCTCTAGGATTCTCTATTGGATGACTAGGAAGTTCACCCTCATCTCTTCTACTTATTGCATTAGCTAGTTGCCCTATTTGAGTTTCTAAATTAGCAATAGATTAAGTGTGTGAATCGAGAATTTGTGTCATAGATTCTAAACCTTTCAAAACAGATAAGACTTTTTCTTCAAACATAGAGTTTCCATTTTGAGGAGGGTGAGGAGGTACATACCTTTGGGATTGAAAACCAGAGGGAGCAGTCATACCAGATTGTTTGTTCTATTGATATTGTTGCTGGCCTAACTAACCTTCCCCTCCATATTGCCTCCAGGAGAAATTAGGATGATTTCTCCAGTCTGGATTGTACGTGTTTGAATAGGGGTCATTTTGACTATGAAATCCTTGAGCTGCATTGACTTGTTCCTGCACAAATTCTGAAAATAGTGAAGCACTAGGACAGTAATAGATAACATGAGAAGAGCTAGAGCAAATTGCACAAACACCTTGAACATTAGGAGAATTAGTAGGTAATGTATTTAAAGCTAACAATTGATCAAACTTTTTAGATAAGGCATCAACTTTCAAAGAAAGATCAACATTTTGAGAAATTTCATACATTCCTCTATTTCATATTTGCCTAGATGTGCCTACACGTGAGGATGTGACATGTTGTTGTGAATTATCACTCAAATTTTCAAATAAATCCCATACCTCATTTGCAGTTTTATGAAGAAAGGTACCACCACAAGAGGAAATCAACCATTTGGCGATTTCTCTCATCTAATCCTGAATAAAAACTTTGAAATATTTGCTGCCATTTAGGGACTTCGTGGTGAGGGCAACTACGAAGAAGTTCTTTAAATCTCTCCCAACTCTCGTGAAACTGTTCATTATTTTGTTGGGAAAAAGTAGTTATTTCTTTCCTTAACCTTGTAAGTTTACCCATAGGAAAATATTTTTTTAGAAATTCCCTAGACATCTCAGCCCAAGTACCTATTCTCTCACGTGTATGTAACCAATGTTTAGCCTTATCTTTCAAAGAAAAAGGAAAAAGGAACAATCTAATATAATCATCAGTACCTATTCTCTCACGTGTATCTAACCAATGTTTAGCCTTATCTTTTAAAGAAAAAGGAAAAAGGCACAATCTAATATAATTATCAGTAACATTAGGCAATTTAAAAGTAGAGCAAATTTCTAAAAACTCATCAATATGCTTATAAAGATTTTCAGAATCAAGCCTATAAAACGATGGTAACATTTGAATAGTAGAAGTTTTGATTTCAAATTGATTAGCCTCAATTTCTGGTATTTATTACCTATTGGTGAGTTATATGTGTTGAGAGTAAAATATTCCCTTAGTGCTCGTGGATGTTCAGCCATTTTAATATCAAAAGTTAGTGATTTTTCCTTGTGCTCTAAGTGCCTTTAGTGTACGCTCTATCTCAGGATCAAATTCTTTCAAATCAACAGAGAGCAAACGACGGCCATGCATTAATAAAAATATTCAAGAAACAAAATTACTACAAATTATAATGAAGAATAAATATTTAAATAAAAGGGAATTATAACAAAATAAAAAAGATTAAAAAAATAAAGACCACTAAGACAACAAAACAAATTTTTTTTTTCAATAATAATAAAAAAAATTGAAACAAATAAAAATACTAACAAATTTATGAGACAATAACACAAGCAATTAAACTAACCCTTCCCCGGCAACAACGTCAAAAACTTGATCGGGATTTTTATAATAAAGTTTTAACCAAATACTTGCAAGTGCACAAGATCAACGTAATAAGGAAGTATTAGGGTATCGAACCACAGAGAAAGATTTAACTACCTAAATTATTATCTTCCTAAATTAATTTTATAAAAAGAAGAATCAAATTTGTTATCTAAGAATTATTCCTAAAGTAAAAAAAACTAATGAATAACGTAAATAAACTAAAACTAATCGGAGATTAACCAAAGAAATTGATTTAGAACCTTGAATCCACCACTAACCTATATAACAATTATTTAATTTTATTTAAGAGAAAAGATTAAACATTCATGTGGTGATCTAGGCTACAAGCTTCGATTCACTAGAGAAATATATTGTGTTTAAATGCATGACATAATCCATCTAACCATTAGCATGACTTATTAATTCCTATGACATAAATCATCTAAAATTAGCATGAACTATTCAATTCTAAAACCCACAATATACTTGCAAAAAGCACATATTTCTCATATTCAAGACTACAAGAATTAAGCATGGATAAAAATATCAATTAACCCAAATAATTATTCTACAAGAATAATCACAAAGAATTAATTGCATCAAACTAAGAACATCCCAAGATATGGAATCACATAAATAAAATAATGAATCTTCCAAAATAAAATAAATCAAAAAATAAATTTAGTTCGTAGCTAAAGGAAAAGAAGGAACCAATTATTGGAAGAAATCATGGCTTTTTTTTCCTTCAACTGAAAATACTGCCGCTGTTGAATTGGAATTTTCTGCTTTTATTTCTGATTTCAGCGCGCAGTAATTTTTTTCTATTTTTGCTGCGTTTTTTTGGAGTTCAGTTGCTGCGGCTTCTTGTCCTGCTTCTGCTTCAATTCCTGCTGTGCAGCTTGTGCTGCTGCTTCAGTTGTGCTGTAATTTTTGGCTGTTGCGGCTTCAATTTCTGCTGCTACTGTGGAATGTTGCCTGATTTCTGCACAGCTGATTTCTGCAGCTGCTGTTAACAGCTTCTTCAATTGTTGTGCCTTCTTCAATTTCTGCCACTTCAGCCGCCTCCCTAGTTTGTTTTCAGCTGATTCCTTCTTCTGCTGCTGCTGTCCAAGTATTGTTGCCAGCCGCAGCTGCAACTCTTCTCGTTTTGTCTCCTATGCTCTCTCTTAGCTCTCTTTTTTTTTTTTTTTTTTTTCTATTTTCCCTCTGGCTGTTCTCTCCTTGTCTAATGGCGGCTACTTCTTTTTGCTGCTTGCACAGTTGCCTCTTTTTGCGGCCTCCTCATCCTTGTGTAGCAGCTGTTGCTTGTATACCTTCAATTTGAGACTGCTTTCTTTGTTTTTTCTGCAGCTGCTTCTTTTTTTTAGCAGCTGCCTTTTTTTCTCCAATTTCCTTTTCAGCTGCAGTCCTCTACTTTCCGAAGACAGCTTCCTTCCTATTCTTTCTTGGTTTGCGGCTGGTTTCTTTTTCTTCTTACCACTGTGGCCTTCTTTTCCTTTATTACCAAAATAAAATAGATTAAATATAACAATTATGTTTAATAAATAAATAAAATATTTTTAAAGACTAATAATTAAAATTTAAGGTGTTTATTTGTACCAAAAATGGACTTTATCAATAAGACCCACGACTACAACACAAGGCTAAAAATCTGACATAAAATCACGCTCAAGATAGCTTAGAACTCAACACCTTTCATTTGACATGTCCGATGGAGGTACTTAAGGGAGAAAAACCTCACCATTGGACTACCACCTCATTGTCTTTAGAAGTTTTTTTTTCCAAATATAGTGTACTTTTTCTTAAGTGCCTTTTATTATTCAACTCAAAACTTCAATATAATGATTCAAAAAATAAATAAATAAATAAAATCAATGCAATAGAATAAAATTTTGTGTTCAGTTAGTTAGAAGCACTCGACCATGCAATAGGTCATGAGTTCGAGTCACACTCTATCCTCTAATATATTAAAAAAAATTTGAGTTAGATAGAATTTTGTAAAATAGGCACCAGTAAATGTTGATGACATGTAGTAACTTATTTATTTCATATTAATATAAACTAACAAATCCCTTTTTTGAAAAAAGAAAATTGCAATTTTCACAAAGCTTTTGGGAAGGGAGCTAGTAAATCCAAGGTTTGGATTTTAAATCCAAGGTAAATCCCTTGTAATACCTAAATTACCCTTAATAAATATTTTAACCTAGCTATTTCCTTTTACAGGAAAAATAATTTCGCACCCAATATCCATCTTCCCAAAATTTTCAATCCCAATCCCATTCTATTTTACTTTAATTCCATGTCTGATTAGGTATAGATTTAGATTCTTTCTGTGATTTTAAGTATGATAATTCTCTTAACTTTTTTGGGTTTCAGATCATATTCTCAATGGATTTTGGAGAAAATTCGATCCAAATACATTCTAAATTTTAAGATTAAAAAAGTTATAAACTTTTTCAAATTCAATATACAAAGGGACAAAGGGAGTGAATGAACTATAGGTATATCTATCTTCATCAAAATTGAAGGCACAGAAGGGAATAGAAGCAGCCTGGCAAAAAGAAAAAGTCCGCGGGAAAATCTCTACAAAACAGGAAGGTTCCCGTAAAAAAAGAATAAGAGGCTAAAGAAGCGCAACGAGACATACAAGATCTAATATTGAAGGTGCTATTTAGGAAAATATTTGGGCAGAGGAAATAATCCAAAGAGCTCATTGGTATGGTTGGAGACAATGGAGGCGTAGATGAGGCTGGGTGGTAGATGGTGGTTGGGTGATTTTTTGGTTTTTATTAGGGTAAAAAGTCCATTGCCCCATAACCTTTTTTTTTTCTTAATTTTAGTTTTGAATATGAACTTCAAAATGATAAATTTTAAGTTTCAAACTGAAAAAACGTATTAAAATTGATCATTTCATCAAATTTAATTGTTAATTATTAACGGTTAAATAAGTCAAAGACTATATTAGAAACTTATAAAAAAAAAATTAATCTTTTAGAATCTAACAAAATTCAATTATGTCCATAGTTTTAATTATTAACTATTTCAAAAATCTAATATTAATTTATGAAAATTATAATCTATATTTTATCTTCTTCATCAACTTACTCCCACTTCTTTCCTCACTCTTTCCCATCCCTAAAAAAAGGAAAACACCGAGATCTTCTATAATATTTCCTTTTATAATATATTTTCTCCTCAAAATTTATTTTTTACTCGTAGAGTTTATCTTTTATTTGGTGGATTTTATTAATAAAATATATCAAATTAGAGATATTACAGAAAGTACTACAAGAGATATGTTAAAGATAATCCGAATAGGAAAAAAATATATTCTAAATTTTTTCCGGGAGAGATATTAAAGATTTTGATTTGCACGATGAAGATAAATAATATAAATGATTGTTAATTTGTGTAAAATTTTCATAAGTGATTTAATAAAATTTTTGTTATATTTAAATTACAAAAAATAATGCAAATTTATATGTATTAATGTGTACTAAGGGGCACCACTTAGATAAATCCATTAATTAAAAGCAAAATGTTAAGTCATGCCTATCACAAATATAGAAGGGCATAAAAGAAAAAACAAAGCGAAAAAAGAAAATAGAGATTCTTCTTCATCTACCGCCATTTTTCACACTTCTCCGATGGCTGAAACTTTCTCTTCCTCCGCTTAGTTCTTCTTTTTCACAACTCCATAGCCGCCGCTGCTACTTCCCTTTTATTACCTTTGAGGAATTTTATCAATTCCAATCAGTTTTATTAACTTAGCTCACAGAAGAAACCCAGCTCAAACTTTTTGAGGGATAGAGACCAAAAAAAAAAAAAAAGAAAAAAAAAACAGTCTGACGCAAAAATATTGGCATGGTTTATACAACTTTGTGAAATATGTGTACCCCTGCATCTAATATGAATTCTCTTGTAGTAATGGTCTATAATGGCATACATAATATATCTAAGTGCGTAAGATATTGATAAGGAATCAAAGTGACAACTATGACGTTTCATATAAAGGACGGATCGATCACAAGTGCACAAGCTAGGAGGTTCTAAGAAGATGTTTGGGTTTTTCAAAATTGAAATAAAGCTCCGGGTCCTTGGGGGAGACTGAATGAAGGCCTTAGGAAGCTCAACTTGATGATCTTACAAGAGGGAAACTAAGAGGAAAGAAAGGAAGGGCAAAAATCCCCAAGAAAATAGCTAAATGCTGAAAAAAGGCTCAAATCGGGGCTGCATCAAATTAAAACCCGTTCCAGAGGGTTACTGCGGCAACAAACCGGCGCCCAAGCAAGCCTTATGCTGCGGCCCAAATCTTTCTAGAATTTTCATTTCAACCCCATTTCCTAGAACTTTCTTTGCAAAATTTTTATTTTCTTCCATTTTGTTCCCTAAACTTCCCCAAATCAAGATAGGAACTTTAAAAAATCAATTTGAAGGCTATGTAAGTTATTTATTAGATTCTTAAGGGGTAAGACTCCTCATTAACTATATTAATTGTTCTAGGGTCGCCCAAGTATAAATACTCTCTATGGGGGGCTGAAAAATCCAACCTATTTTCATATTATCAAGATAGAAGTTTTTTTCTTCATGGGAGTTAAGAAAGTTTCCTCTCCGATCTTCTCCTTCAAGACTTATCAAAGGTTTGATCCCTTTTGTGGCTTCTTCCTCTAGAAATTCCCGTTCTAAGGATTCTAGTAGATTTATTTCCTTTTCATCTCAAATAGGAATTTTAGAAACTTAGTTTTCTAGGACATTTATTTGGATTAATTGGATGATCCATTGAAGAGGGTTACGGGATTCTAGTTTCTTATTATTCTAGAGTTTTACTAATCTCTTTGGTGTCTATTTTTTGTTATCCTCTTTGGGTTTCTAGGGCTTGCTCTTTTAGGAATTTTTCTGGGTCACTTAGTGTTTCTTTTTTAGTTCAACTTTTGAGGCATCTTGGGAGTAATTTTTTTGCAAAATTAGTCACTCAAAAACATCTCACATTTCTCCTATCAGTTGGTTTCAGAGCATTGGCTCCAAAGTGATGAAGATTTGAAGAACAAATTTTTCTTATTGAAGAGCAAAATTTGCAGAAAAAAGGGCATTTGAAATTCACCCCAAAAAGTACTCCTAAATACCTCTTTGTGTAAGTTTCTTGATTGAAAACTCATCCCTGTATGTTATATAGTTTGTATGGCTTCTTTTTCTTGAAAACTTTCACCAAAAAGACTCCCAAAGAAGCCCAAATTTGCAGAAAATTTATTCCTTACGGGGTTTGTGAGTTTGTGTGATAAAAGTGAAATCATAAGATGTTCGATTGTGCTATGAGGCTTCACTTTGAATATTATCTATCTAGTAGTGATTCAAAGCTCTTAAACATCAATTTTAGTGAGATGAATTTCCAATTTGTTTATAAATTGTTCTTGAGTTCTTGTTCCTTCTAGTTGCTATATCCTTGTTGAGTCTTGTTTCTTTTCATTGGTAATTGCTTCCTTTGTTGTTCTACTTGTTATTCCTTGTGTTTAAAACTTGTTTTGGTTGTCTAAGCCCACTTAAATTCTGAAACTCCTCCTTAGAACAACTACTTGACTTGTTGCATTTCTAGTGTTTGATAAAATGCTACAACTAGTTTTTGTTTGCTAGTTGGACGAACTCTTGGGTGTTGAATATGCTTGAGAGACCTTACCTTTGAGTAGGAAGGATTGAGAAAGATTGAGGAGGATTGTGAGGTAAGAAAAAGGCAAGAGTGGTGAGTTTATTATAAAAAGAACCAAGAAGAGTGCAAACACAAGTAGAGCGAACTTGAGTGAACAAACACGTGAGAGTGTGAAGTGAGGTCCAATTTTTCTTGAACTAACCTTTTATTTGCGGGAAATTTAGTTGAGAGAATAAGTGGGGATAACAATGCAACCCTGATTGATTCGGCTAGTGCCCAACCAAGCAGCACTCAAACACCTACCCCGGCAACTTGCTTCAATGCCAGCCATGCGTCAAGAGTTTAGATGGATCCATGAAGCTTTGGAAAGCATTAAAGAAAGAATGGACAAACAAAATACAATATTTAGAAGTTGCAAGGTGATGAGCGGTTAAATACTCCAAGTCCTATGAGGAGGGAAATTAGGATTAGGGATCTGAGGGAGCTTGCTTTTGAGCCATAAGAGGTGGAAGAAAGCAAGGAAGAAGTTATGGGTGACCGAGCTCAAGGTTTCCACTTGATATATGGGAGAAGAATGGGAGCACGATGGGGTAAAAATAGAAGAGAAAGAGGATTCCTAGAGAGGGTGAACTGGGAGGTAGATAGGCAAAAGGGAGTTCAAGGAGGACAAGATGTGAGGTTTGAAAATAACTATGGGCAACAAAAAGTGAGGCAAGGTCGGAGGGAACGAAGGAGGAATGATGATGAGGAAGGAGATCTTGGGAGCACCAAACTCAAGGTTCCACAATTCCAAGGGAAAAATAATCCCGAAGTGATGTGAACCGGTTAGACATGCAAGAACATCAAGGAGCTGTGACAAGAGTCAAGGCAAAATAACTAAAGAGTCACAAGGATCAAATTGAGCAAGAGAAGTTTCAAGGCTTAAATTTTGATGTCAATTTTGATTTCCAAGACTTTATGGGGATTAAATTTTGATGTCCAAGACTTTATGGGGCAATATCCTAAATTTTTTAATAAGTTAGAAACTGAAAATTTACCTTGGTAGATGGTTGGAATCCCTTTTGCAAGCTGAAAAATTGCCTCCTATTTTTGGCAATGTGTTGACTACTGCTCTAGAATAGTCCAAATGCAATTAAAATACCTCTATTGTCTTATCAAGTGTATGTGTAGGTTATATCTATCCTTTGGGCTGAAAATATGAGAGGAAAAAATTCCTATTTTCTCCCTCAAGTCTCTATAAATATGTAGTCTTCCATTTTGAAGAAGTTAATCAAGAAATTTTTCAAGACAAAGGTTCTTCTCTTAGTATTCTTAGTTCTTAGCTTAGTTTTTCTATCTTCTTCAAGGGTGAACTTCCTTGAAAGAAAAAAAATCACTTTGAAGACTTGTTGAAAGTTCCAAGAGCTTCAAGGTTGATCATAAAAAAATTCCTTCATACTAGTTACTACACTCTTGTAGAAAACTAGTCTTGAGGTCTTCTTCTTGTTTCATTGAGGTCTAAGGTTCAAAATACCTTAGGTTGCTTGAACTTTGAAGAAAATATTTTGTTTAAACCTTCTTGAGGTCTTGGATTTAATATATCCAAGGTTGCTTAAAGTTTAACATTTTCAAGTCCTTTCAAAGGCACTTTCTCTCTTCTACTTACACTTGTTTTGTTTGTTCTCTCCCTCACTTCTTGGACGAAATTTTATGCTCTTGAAGATCATTCCACACCACGAAGCCTACCTTGAATGGGAGAAGAAAGTAGAACTACTCTTTGATTGCTATGAGTATTCAAAGAGAAGGAAGTTGAAGCTAGCATTGGTAGAGTTTGTTGATTATGCAATTTGTGATGGGATCAATTAGTCACCAACCAAAAGAGGTACCAAGAGCCATCGATTGAGTCATGGGAAGAACTCGGGATTGATGAGGAAACAGTTTATACCATTCCACTACTACATGGATCTATACAAAAAGCTTCAAATACTTAAACAAGGCAACAAGAGCGTAGATGAGTATTACAAAGAGATGGAGATGTCCATGATTTAGGCCAAGCAAGGTTTATGAGTGGATTAAATCGAGAGATAGCTAATGTAGTGGTATTACACCATTATGTAGAGATGGAGGATCTAGTCCACATGGCTATGAAGGTGGAAAGATAACTTAAGAGAAAGGTAGTAGCAAGAACCTCATACCCTCAAGCTAATCCTTCTAGCACCGACCCACCATGGAAGAAGGAATAGCCTCCTAAAGGGCCATTGAAGGAGGTGACCAAAGGAAGAGAAGCAACCTACAGAGATAAAGGGAAAGGCATAGCCAATACTATAAGAAATAAGAAAGTGAAATGCTTCAAATGCTTGGGAAGAGGCCCCTATGCCACTGATTGCCCCAATAGAAGAGTCATGGTGATCAAGGATAGAGAGTGGTATACCGATGATGAAGAGGAAGCTAAAGGTGAGGAGCTACAAGAGGAAGGTGAGAATTAGAACTCGAGAGACCGGAGGTGATAGGTTGTGCATAGTCAACTTGAGGACTTTAAGTACTCAAGTTAAGATAAGGGATGAAGAGGTGCAAAAAGAGAACATATTCTACACACGGTATAAGGTGGAAAGGAAGTATTGTAGCCTTATTATTGACAGCGGAGGTTGTACCAACGTGGCAAGTACTTACAAAGTGGAGATCCTCAATTTAACCACCACAAGGCCTCTAAGACCTTATAAGCTACAATGGCTCAATAATAGTGGGGAAGTTCGAGTAAACAAAAAAGTGAAGATTCCTTTCTCTATATTAAGATACGAAGATGAGGTGGTGTGTGATGTGGTGCCTATGCAAGCGGGACATATGTTGCTAGGCCGCCCTTGGCAATTTGATCGGAAGGTGGTACATGATGGCTACAAGAACACATTAACCTTATACCAAGAGGAGAGAAAATACACTCTTAAACCCCTCACTTCAAAGCAAGTGCAAGAGGATCAAATCCACGTGAAAGAACAACAAGAGAAGAGGAAAAAAGAGAGAGAGAGAGAGAGAGAGAGAGAGAGAGAGAGAGAGAGAGAGAAAAGAAAGAGAAGAGTAGAAAAATGAGAGTTAACTTCTTTGCCAAAGAAAGTGAAATAGTGGAGGCCATTGAAGGCAATGAGCCGGTGATCTTGTTAATGTATAAACATTCTTATTTAACCACTAATGATGTTTCCTCATCCTTGCCTAGTTCCATAGCGGAAATAATTCAAGACTATGAGGACGTGTTCCCGGAAATAGTATTGGAGAAAAGTCCCCCTTACTAAAGCTTCCATTCCAAACCGCCCCGCTTACTGAAGCAACCCTGAGGAAACTAAGGAGTTGCAATGTCAAGTGCAGAAATGCTAGCTAAAGGGCATATTTGGGAGAGCTTGAGCCCGTGTACGGTACTGGTGTTGTTGATGCCCAAGAAGGATGGGACATGAAGGATGTGTGTGGATAGTCGCGCATCAACAATATCACGGTAAAGTACTGCTACCCCATTCTTAGACTTGATGATATGCTTGATGAATTGTATGGGTCTAAAATCTTTTCAAAAATTGATCTTTAGTCGGGATATCACCAAATAATAATTAAGGAAGGGGATGAAAGGAAAACAACGTTTAAATGAAGCATGGTCTATATGAATGGCTTGTTATGACTTTTTGGTTTGTCTAACGCACCTAGCACTTTTGTGCAACTTATGAATGATGTGCTAAGAGAATTCATTGGTAAGTTTCTTGTGGTTTATTTCGATGACATTCTCATTTTTAGCTAGACCATTGATGAACATGTGATGCATTTGAGATATGTGCTTGATGCCTTGAGAAAGGAAAAATTGTATGCTAATCTTGAGAAATGTAATTTCTGTTTGGATAAGCTTGTGTTTCTTGGTTATGTTGTGAGTGCACAAGCATAGAGATTGAGCAAGAAAAGGTAAAAGCCATACATGAGTGGCCAACCCCTAAGTCGTTACCAAGGTTAGGAGCTTTCATGGGTTAGCTAGTTTTTACCGTAGGTTTATCGAAGATTTTAGCACCATAGCAGCTTCATTGACCGAGCTGGAATTTTTCTGCTTTTTCTTTCACCCTAAGCTCTTGTTCTCTTCTGTTCTTTTTTTTTTTCTTTTTCTTGCAGCAATTCTATTCTGCTGCTTGCGCGACTCTTTTCAATGATTCCTGCGGCTCTTCCCTGCTGCTTCTAATTGCCCTTCCTTTTATAGCTGTCCAGCAGCTCTCCTCTCCTCTTCCTATTATAATCCTTTCCTCTTTCTATTGTGATTTTTTGTCCTTATTAATTTCTTCTTCTTTTTCTCTCTTTTGTGATAGCCCAATTCCAATCTTGGACTTGCTTGTGGGCTATCCTTCTTGACCATAGGCTTATTTCCCTTTATAACCAAAATAAAATCAATTAAATAGAATAATTATTTAATTAATAAGTAAAATATTTTTTAAAGACTAAAAATTAAAATTTAAGGTATTTATTTGTATTAAAAATCGACTCTGTCACGAAACGACGGTCCATTTCAAGTTTTGGAATGCATCAACGACAATGCGTACAAGATAGACTTGCCTGGGGACTATTAAGTGAGCCCCACTTTCAATGTATGGGATCTCTCATCCTATGAGCCTGATGTTGATTCATGGACGGATCATGTCGAAGAAGGAGGGGATGATAGGAATTAAAGTGACAATGATAACTTTCATACAAAGGATTGGTCACGAGGGCATAAGCTAGAAGGCTCTAAGAAGATGTTTGGGTTCTCCTAAACCGGAATGAAGCTTCAAGTCCTTGGGGGAGACTGAATGGAGGCCTTGGGGAGTTCATCTTGATGATCTTACAAGTGGGAAACTAAGAAGAAAAAAGTGACGGGCCAAAATCCCTGCCAAAAGAGCTAAATGTTGAAAAAAGGCTCAAAGAAGCGGCAGATCAAATTAAAACCCTTTCCAGAATCCGCAACAACAAACCAGTGCCGGTTCAAATCAAAACCCGTTCCAGAGGGTATCCATGGTAACAAACCGGCGCCGGATCAAGCCTTGGGCGTGCGGCCCAATCCTTTTAGATTTTACATTTCGACCCTTGTTTCTTAGAACCGTTTTTACAGAACTTTTATTTTCTTCTATTTTGGTCCCTAAACTTCCCCAGATCGGGATAGGGACTTTATTGGGGCCAGAAGTTCATTTTAGAAAATGTTTTGAAAACATTTCCCAAGTTGAACCAAGAAAGACAAAGATGAAATTGATTCATTTCACCGATGGTAATGAGTCAAGTCCTTGTTTGTCCACCTATGTTTTTTCTTATATTTTAAGTACGTACTGTAGCTCCCGCCTGTTAAATAGGCATACTGCAGCCCCCCTCCCCTCCCCCCCGTTGCGAGGATGTCTTGGATAAGACATCCGAAGCAATAGAATTGCACTACTGTAGTTATGAAAAAAATACACTAAAAGTTTAAATGCACGGGATTGATTTCTGCCCCCTATTTCTGATTAAGGAAAGAGAATAGAGGCTTATTTGTTAGATGATTAAGGGGCCTAAGCCTCCTAATTAGCTATTTTAATTGTTCTAGGGTTGCCTATGTATAAATACTCTCTATGGAAGGCTGAAAAAACCCAACCAATTTTCATATTATCAAGATAGAAGTTTTCTTCTTCATGAGAGTTGAGAGAGTTTCCTCTCCAATCTTCTCCTTCAAGATTTATCAAAGGTTTGATCTCTTTTATGGCATCTTCATCTAGGAATTCTAGTTCTAAGAATTCTTGTGGGTTTATTTCCTTTTCATCTCAAATAGGGGTTTTAGAAACTTCGTTTTTCTAGGGTTTTTATTTGGATGAACTGGGTGATCCATTGAAGAGTGTTAGTGGGTTTCTAGTTACATGCTAGTCTAAAGTTTTACTAATCTCTTTGGTGTCCACTATTTACTATCCTCTTTGGGTTTCTAGGACTTGTTCTCTAGGGGTTTTTAAGGGTCGCATAGTGTTTCTTTTTTAGTTAATCTTTTGGGGATCTTGGGGAGTGATTTCTCTGCAAAATTAATTCCTCAAAAATATCTCACATTTCAATTCCTATCAGGTATAGAGTTATTCTTGATTTGAATGTGTAAAAGGTTTTGAACTTTTTGGTACAATTGAGAATTTGAGCCCAAAAAAAAGACTATTCTTTATTCAATACTTGCTTTGAAATCAGAATTTATTGAGATAAGTGCTCAATATTTTTTATGATTAACGAGATAAGTGCTCAATAAGGTGCATTCAAACTTTGCTTGATGGCGAAATTAGCTCTGCGGTCGAAGTAGGTTTTTTTCTTTATATAGATCATTCATCAAATTTAGCTACTAAAGTAACCCAGCTTTTTTTTTTTATCCTTATTCTGCCCATAATGCACAACGGCTGTGCGTTATCATTATTGATAATGCACAACCATTTTACATTATCATCTAATTATGCTTACAATCGGTAATCCGTCGATGTGGAGGATAACGCACAACCGTTGTGCGTTATGACCAAGTAATAACGCATACTGGTTGTGCGTTATCTGCCATGTTAGTTTTTTTTTTTTTTTTTTCAAAAATGAAAATTTCTTTACATTTTTATCAAAACTTATAATTGTATATTTTATTTAAAAAGACTGTATATATAATATTTAACTTATTTTAAGCGTATTTATTATGATAATATGTATATCGTTTTCTTGGAAAATATATTTAACTTTTAACCATTTCATCTCAAGTTATTTGAAGAAGTAATACTAAAGATATTGTAAAAATTTAGAGCAATGATGTAGTAATTAGAAGAAATTGAAAGAAAAAATTCATTAATAGAAACTTGTTTTATTACAAAAATTTCAAGAAAATGGCAAACTTATACATTGCTCGGTTCGGAGTTATTACAATTTTTTCTATTATGTTCCAACATGCGACATCTGCCACATCTTGGGGGAGAATCCGGATTTCTATAATCCATTTCCCCCTGAAATCGCTTGCCTTGTTTCCTACCCCATTCCTTTTTCATGATTGGAGGATAAAATATTAAATTAAAAGGAACATTCCTCCAAAAGTTCTCACTCAAGACCGGATGAAAATTCGCTTGGTAAGTTCTTCTGTACGTTTGTCGCGAATATATCTCCGGCACATAAATATTTGCTCTTGACCCATTTTCTCTACACACTGCAAGAACATGATAACAAGGAAATGTATATGTTTGCAATTTTCCGCAACTACATGATTTATTATTTATTCGCAATGTATAGACGTTGTTACTCGTACCAGAAACCCAGATCGGATATTTGACCATGTATATTCCTTCTCGCGGATTGTAAGTGGTAACTTTGTATTTTCTTTATTTCATTTCAATCCGCAAGAACTTATCAAAAATTCGGGTTGGAAATGGATGCACACAATTTTTAGCCTCTTCACAGTGTTGGTGAAAGTACTTAACTAGTTTGCTGAAGATTAGTTCAACCAGGGCTTTTTTAAAGGTAGGACCCTAGCTTTTTTCAAAAAACTGTTAAGTGCTTCAGAAATGTTGGTTGTCATGATACCATATCTGTGCCCGCCATCATGCAATAGTTTCCATTTCTCTGGGTCCAACTTCATCAAGTAAATGTAAGCATCCAGATTTCTTTCTTGAATATCTTTCATTACAAGGTCAAATTTCTATTGTTTTGATTCTGTTCCGGCCTGCCACATCAAGCTTTTTAGGGTTGTGTCCTTAAAAGTCTTGTTGAAATTTGCTCGAATGTGGCGTAGACAAAACCAGTGAACTGCAAATGGTAGTTGCCATAAAGGTTGACTTTGAATAGCAGAGAAAATACCTTTGTGGTGATCAGAAATGAGGCATACGTGGTGATCTTTGACAATGTATTCTCGCAGGTTTTTAAGGAACCAATTCCAACTTTCGGAGGATTCCTTATAACAATTGCAAAAGCAAGTGGGAACAAGTGATTATTGGCATCCCACATACTTGCAATTAATAGCACGCCCTTGTATGGTCCCTTTAGGTGTGTTCCATCCACAGAAATCATCGGCCAACAATATGGAAATCCGTCTACACATGGCGAGAAACACCAAAAAACAAATTTGAAAACATAATTAGGGGGACTGCTTGTTCTCTGATGCAAAAATTCGTATACAGTCCCTGGATTTAAATCCTATACAGCTTGTAAGTATTTTAGTAAAATATTGAAGGTTGTCTCCTAGCTACCAAAAACCCTCTCTATGGAAAATTTTCGAGCATACCATGCCCGCTTATAAGTACAACTCATTTGAAACAATACCTGTAATTCTTGAATGATGTTTGACACAGGTATCTCAAGATCATTGGCAACTAGATGCGATATTGACATTGAAATAAATTTTGAGGACAAGTTTCTGTGCTTGTTTTGTTCAATTTGGACAAGGCATGTGTGTTTTTTTACGAACCTGGTTATTTCCCATCGACTATGCGTTGCTTTCTTTTTTATATGGATGTACCATGAACAGTAATTATCATCACTGTGATGGTAATATCTTGTGGTCCATGTATCATTTTTACTTTTCACAACTCGGTATTCACGTCACACACTGATGGACTACTTACGAACCGCACTTATTGCCTGCACTATGTCAACGAATCTCATGCCTAACTATATGTCAGTCATGGAATCGTTCCAATCGAGTAACCGTATGGTATCAGATTCTACAAGGTCATCTATTGGAGAACCCGAGCCCATATCTAGGAATGTTCCAAAATGTGTGTAGTCATACCTAGCGCTGCTGAACCATTGACTGCTCTCCTATTGGGGCACTATGTTTTCAGTTACCGGATTTACATGATTTACAGGGTTTAGGGGAGTTTGTAACTCTCCTTCTGGGTCATTGTATCATCTGATTCAAATTGACTAAAAACGACATCATCTCCGTCCGATTCGTCGACCTCATCATCGTCGTTATTGATAGTAGTGTACAACATAGACGGTTCATCAGAAACTATCTGCGTTACCGCTGTAATATGTTCGGTCATGTTTGTTCTATTTCTGTCATGTGTAATTGGAATACTATGCTGGTGGATCTGCTCGAATTCAACGAGAATATGCATCCCTTCTTTTGCGTGGTAAGGTGGAATAGTCCATAGATAACGCATTTTTTCATCGTTGTTCATGCTATATAAATTAAAGTAAAACATATGATGCACTTCGTAGTATGAAGGCACCCTCATTGTCATTCGAACAATCCAGAGTTTGGGATCCATATCTCAGTATTTCAATATTTTCCTTACCAGTTTGTTATGTGAAATCATTCAGGTCGTTGGCAATGTCCAACTTTTCCACACTACTCCAGTAAAATAGGGAGCATATGCATCCCTTGCAATTTCAAAATCACAAAATAGCATCACTCTAACAGGGTAGATTGCTTCCATTTTAAATTGATTTAACTGGATATGTTTAGGGTTCAGGGAGGATGAAATGTAAAGAAGTTAAGTAATTTGTGAATTGAAAAAGAATGAATTCTTAGAGTTAGTTTGGCTGAGAAGTTAGTTTGGCTGAAGTAGCATTCTTAGAGTGTATGTGTGTGTATGTGTATATATATAAAGGTTTAAAAAGTGAAGTGCCGAGAGTGAATTATTTCTCTTAAAATTTTACATGCTTTCACATGGTATTGTCGGTTTAGGGTACAAAAGTAATGGAATGAAATGACAACACATTGCAGATGCTGAATTATTGAAGGCATTGTGAATTATTAAAGTTGGGGGAGCTGAATTATTGAGGATAACGCACAGATGTTGTGCATCATCTTCAATGATAACGCATTACGATAGGTGTTATCATGAAGATAACGCACAATGGTTGTGCGTTATCTTCAATAATAACGTACGACGGTAATGTGTTATTACTCAAAATGACGCACAGCAGCTGTGCGTTATGAAAAATGTAAAAAATGTTTTTTTTCGGTTTTTATTTTTCCTTTATTTACACCAAATTGAAATTGTTAAAATTTAAAATGTAGTTTTTTCCTTTATTCACACCAAATTGAAATTATAAAATGTACAACCGAAGTAAGTAGTAGAAATACTTTTATTACAAAAAAAATCATGTTATTAAATAATATATATAAAACAAAATAATCAATAATATAGATAAAACAAAATAATGAATAATATACATAAAATTGAATACTCTATATTGAAATTTAATTTACATATAATAGAAAATGAAAACTCCAAAATACTAATTACAACTATGGCCAGTCGGACGGCGTAAACTTCATTGTCTTTTTCCCAACACGATGTCCAAATCCAAGATGTCGCACATCATCTGTATCACCCGTCCGCTCTTCTTCATTAGATGAAGATGCCTGCAATATAGGCTGATGCGGTGTAGATGAACCGGCTGTACCCGGAGGAGGAGGTGCACGAAACGTTGAAAACCCTAAAGATGTACCGACTGGTGACTGAAATGGGACAAACCCTAAACCAGGAGGGGAAGGCGCGCGCAATGTCCCCGATTCACCTGGAAGTGACTGGGAAGGTTGCGTCAAACACAAACTAAAAGATGGTATATCTAAGTTTGGGCTGTCAAATGGGTCAACAAGAGGGTGTCCACCTCCAGATCCCTCACCTCTCTCCATCTCGACGTGTCCGGGGTCTGCATGTCCGTGTCTGCCGGAAAAAGGAGGGACAGGAGGGCGTCCACCTCCTGCTCTACGACTAGGCTGTCTACGAGCGCCCCTCTTAACTCCACGAGCACCCCGGTCCGGTACATGCTCCTGGGGACAGCAACATGACGGTTGTACTGGGAATGTCTGTTGGATATCGTGTTGTGATGGAGAGCAGCCCAAAGTACCGCCAATAGATACCATGCACCTCCGAATGATCGTTTGCACTTTCTTCGCAAAAACAGCCATCTGTGACGGAGATAAAGGTGGTTCATGTATCACGACTGAAGCCATGTTATCTACCTCCTGCAACATGGAAGTCTAAAAAAAATAATAATAAAAAATTTAACTGTTAGAAGTCATCATAAATAAATGAAATGCATAAGAATATTAAAAAAAATGATTTGTAGAATGTACCATCATTTGTCTGTCGACCCCAGCAGGTCAGTATCCAACCGAACGGGTATCATGATTAGCTGGATTTCCGATGTATCCCCGTGTGATTCCCCGATACCATCTTATATACTCATCATTGGGGTATGATAAGACCTCAACTGCCAAGGTAGGGCCATCTCTAACACGCAGTCCCCACTGATGTCAGGCCTCTACATGGCTAGCATGCTGTGTCCCCCAGTAAGTGTGGTCATTCCCTCTAAGTTGGATCCAATGCAGATCAAGATGAGTATCACATGTATTCGGTATTTACTGAGCCCGTGCAAATTGACGAATCGCACGCCCGGGATACTGATACTCCACTATCTTATAATAAATGAGTGGGACCTCTGCCCGCCATAGGTCACATGGAACCAAACCACTGTCATGATAAGGGAGCCATACAAACTGTGAAGTCAAAATTCAAAATCAATACAAACCTAAGTGCTTAAAAAAAATTTCTTTATTTACAAATAATACAAAATATTTTAAAGCGAACCTGATCAGATGACATGAAATCTAACTGGTCCCTGTATATAACTAAGGTGTGAGTGGGCAGTTGGCTGCAGTCAAAAGATGTGCACCATATAGCAACAAAAGGAGCAAGAGAGTCGGCATGAACATCCGACATCAGCTGAGACCGCGATATAGGTATACGCGACCACGCCCAAATCTGTACTATGACTAAGGCTCCCCCTATCTGTCTTGCACCCCCTAAAGCTGCCGTATACAACTGCCTATATAAAAATCCAAGTACGCAACGAACCCAACTATATGTTCTGGTGGCATCAATATTATCTAATAAACTGAGGTAGCGCACATGAACAAAATTCTCTGAGAAATCGGGAAGCATATGACCGCCAAGGAGTAAAAAAATAAATCTACGAGAGCGCAAAATGAGGTCATCATCGGTCTCTGAACCGGTAAACGCTCTCAAGATCCAAACTTCCAAGGGTTCCTTCTTCACCTTGTAACCAGAAAAGTGACTAAGAGACAACCGTACACCAAGAAGTGTCTCAATCAGCTCAATCCAAACCGTTTCTGGTGTACACTCCGACTGGGACTGGTAACGGGGCAAACCCTCTATCCCTAAATCCCATAATGCCTGCACATCCTGAAGGGTTATTGTGACTTCACCACAAGTCATGTGAAATGTATGAGTCTCTAGTCTCCAACGCTCAACTAATGCGGTAATAAGATCGTGGTCGAGCCCAATGTAACCACATCTGAACACTCCCCATAAACCAGTCCTGTCAATAAGCTCTACCAACCTACGGGGAGCCGTATTGTAACACTGGAATAGATTGCAACCGAAACGTCTACACTAAAGATCAGTGAAACACGTCTAATGCTCCTACTCTATATCAACCCAGATCGGTGCTCCTGCTGTCTTTTCAAAACATCGGGGACTATGGGACCCGGATGTACGTGGGCTGGGACTTCTTCCATCTACATTATTTACAGTTTGAGTTACAGTCAATATCTATAAATTAAAGTAAAAATTTTAAATAAATTATAGGGTTTGGTACAATTATTTTAGGGTTTTAGGGTTTGTATGATTTTTAACATATCAAGTTTAGTGTTCTTAGGGTTTTTAATGTTTTCATAATTTATGGTTAATGTTTAAATATTAAGATTTTAGGGGTTTTAGGGTTTACTATTACAAGTTTTAGAGTTTTACGGTTTAATATTTAAAATATCAATTTTAGGGTTATTAGGGTTTACTGTTACCAAGTTTAGAGTTTTACGGTTTAACGTTTAAATTGTTAAGATTTTAGAGTTTTTAGGGTTTACTGTTACAAATTTTAGAGTTTTACGGTTTAATGTTTAAAATATTAAGATTTTAGGGTTTTTAGGGTTTACTGTTACAAAGTTTAGAGTTTTACGGTTTAATGTTTAAAATATCAATTTTAGGGTTTTTAATGTTTTCATAATATACGGAATAGGATTTTAATATTAAGATTTTGAATTTTTAGGGTTTATTGATACAAAGTTTAGAGTTTGACGGTTTAATGTTTCAAATATCAATTTTAGGGTTTTAGGGTTTACTGTTACAAAGTTTAGAGTTTTACGTTTTAATGCTTAAAATATCAATTTTTGGGTTTTTAAGGTTTTTATAATTTACGTTATATGATTTTAATATTATGATTTTGGGTTTTTAGGATTTAGTCCATATATTTTTTTTTAAATAAACGTCTTCATATTGATAATGGCATACAATTAATTATTAAACCCTAAATTTTCAAGTGTCGGTTCTACTAATTACAAAATAAATAAACAAGTTAAGTGAAAAAAACCCAAATTCCAAGTCCCCATCTTCTCTACTAAAAAACTTACAAGAAAAATGCAAAATAATTATATAAATAAATAAATAATTCAAATAATCATAAAGTAAACTAAAAAAATTACCTAATTATCAAGATAAATTCATCAAAATAATTCATCACCCTAAAATCACTTTTGCAATACAAAACACAATTATATACATAATGATCAAATTTGCACAAATTTATCAATAATAATAAATTTAAACATAAATCCAAACCCCACTTTCACAAAAATAAATTAATTCAAATTAACAAATAATCCAAATAAATTTCATAAAAATAATTCAAAAACAACAATTAACAAGCCCAAATAAACAATAATTAAAATTAATACATAATACACCAAATAATTTAAATAAATAAAAACTTAACGAAAATTAAAAATACACTTTCATACCGATAAGCTCTGTCTACCGTTTTCCACTCCAAAACTCTAACAACCTTCGTACTCTAAGGAAAGTCTCACCGATTCAAACTTGAATTTCAAAAATTGAACTAAATTTTTACTGTAAATTTTGAAATAAAATACAAAAGTGTAAGAAGAACAGAAGATAAAGAAGGAAAAAAATAGAAGGAAGAGGAAAATGACTTACCAGCGGCGACGGCGGCACACAAAGGAAGAAGAACTAGATGTTTTTCGGTAGGGAATGAAGAAAATTTTCAGGGAAGAAGGAAGAAAGAAGAAAGAAAAAAGAAGGAGGCGGCGGGAAGAAAGAAGAAAAGAAAAAAGGAGGTGGTGGGAAGAAAGAAGAAAGAAAAAGGAGGCGGCGGGTAGGATTTATAACCTGATAACGCATGGTCATTTTGCATTATCAGCAATAATAACGCACAATAGTTGTGCGTTATTATGACTGATAACGCACAATGGCTGTGCGTTATTGACAGCTTAGCGCCACATCAGCAAACAGTTACGTCACGTCTTTAAATACGATTTTTAATGCGAGTAAATTTGGTTATTAGTGATAACGCACAACCATTGTGCGTTATCTCAAGTGATAACGCACAATGACTGTGCGTTATAGCCATTAAAAAAAGGGATTAAACAAAGAAAAAAACCGCCGAAGTATCTATTGGCAGTGTGCAGAAAGATGACATGTCGGTAGAGTCTTTCTAGAGAAGATGAAGAATTTGTGGTGACTGGGGAGTATTTCCTCTGTATTTTTATACTTACATTTATTATGTTTCATTTTTACCCATGTTGACTTAAAACTAAGATCGACCACAAGTTAAATTTAACAGAATTTTTGTAAAACTACCTCAAATGGTGCACGAAAATTTGGTAAGGATTTTAAAGTATAAAAAAAATAATTAGGAATCTTAACCAACCAAAAAGATTTGTTGGTGACTAAATATGCGAATTACTCAAAAAATTAATTGATAGATATTTATTAAGAATAAATTGAATTATCAAAACAATCACCTTGGAGTTAAAATAAAATCCCTGGATGTATCAATTGCCTTTTTGTTGCTTTTCTTCTTCTGGACAAATGTTCACTCAGATTATACATTTTCAAATAGCAAGGTGTTTTACCCAAACAAGTTAGAAAAAGAAAGTTTTTATAAGTTTATTTTGGGTGAAATAAGGTGTTCACCAGTTGGCTCGTAAACTAAACTCTTGTTTAATTTAAACTTTCCAAAAAAAATTAGTTTTTTTTCCTTTTGTTGAATGAATATTGAATTAATTTATTTTATCTAAAGAGTTTTTAAATTTTGTACAAAAATTTTTGGCAAACATTATTGGCCTATAATCATTATTCTATCATGTTTGTGGTTGTAGCTGATATCCATACAAATATTTTTACGATCTTTAAACAAATATTTTTGTGCAAGTGATTTTCTAGGCATTAATTGAGATCAAATAAATATCAGCAGCGTTAGTATACTTTATTAGATCAAATTCGAGTGCTTAAGATAGCAAAATTTATATTTAATACCTTAAATGCATTCTAATAAATAACTTTTTTTTACCATTAAACTAACTAATTAGCTTCTCACGATAAGATATATATATATATAAAATATCAATATTCCAAATGCTAATATTGTGATAAAAAGCGTACGGTTCAATAACGTGATCCCTCATTTAAGATCCTATACTTTGCATACCAAGTGAGAATACAAAATCCAACTCAAAGAACAATTTAATATTACATGCCAACCTAATGATGCTGTGGTATTTTATCTTCTAAAGTATCCTAACTTTTCGTAATTTTAATTTATTCTTTACGACATTGTTTACTGTCGTTTTATGTGTTTTCCTGTAATAAAGTTGCAAATATTTCTCATTTTCCTTTTTCAAATCAAGTTCCTCATTTTTTCCCCTTGAACAGTTAGTTCCCTTCAATTGGAAAGCCCATAACTATGAATTTTCTAAACTCTTAGTTCAGGGATCACATAAGGCTATATTCCCTTATCTTCCTATCAAAATTTTCAAATCTTTAGGTTAACATGTGAAGAATAGTCTTCTTTAGTTGAGAAAATAAAAAGTAGAACAAACAGAACTTAGTAAATCTTGGCTCATACCTAGAACAAAACTGCACAGATATAAATCGAGAAAACTCTACTGTTCAAAGGTACAATAGCAAAATGTTTAATGAGTGGATCCAAAGCCAAGATTCAATGCTCTCTTACTTTTATAATCTCCCCATTTGTACTATGAACAGTGTTAGTTTTATCGCGTTTAAGTTCTCTTTCTCCAAAAAGTTTTCCCATTACCGGGTTAATGCCTAGCACGCGATAGGCAGCGCCTTTGAAATAAGAGCTGAAATTGTAGTCTATTGTATCTTGAAAAGATTCTTCAATTTGACAACAAGCTTCCATTCATCCATGGATAGTTCTTCCTGCAAATTTCAGACACACCAACAAATAAAACTGAAAAATCAAACATCTAATTTAGATAAGAAATTTTGCAAACATCTGTGCAGGCAGCACCAACCAGCAAACCAGTATTAACAGGGGGGATGAGGGGGGAGGGGGGAACGCATTTCACATACCCGATAATTTGCTTTCAGTATATCGATTGACCTCCTAGAGATTTTGCTGACAAGCTCATCTTCAAGATCAAAATGCCTTCCGAACATTCTCTGCTGTTCTTCAGGATTACTACCGACAATCTGTAGAGCACAACCAATAAGAACACTAAGCTAAAAATACACTCCACAGTGCTTGAATTTATTCAATTTAATATAAGAGTAACAAATGTTGCAAATGCATGTAGCTACTGATAGAAAATGTGAGATCCAAAAACTGAAATAAAATACGGATTGAACTTCAATTCAAATATGCAATTAAATGACCTTGGGATGTATTAAGCTTTCTTATATTATCACCATCGCAGAGCTCCTCATAAAATGAGCTTGCTGCACTGGTTCAGGAAGTAGCTAGCATGGGTATTCTTTCTTTTACTTACTCATCAGCTTGAAAAAACTTCTCAACCAGGAGAAGTCCACAACTTCTCACATGTCATGGCCAGTGACCCAATTCAAACAACAGAAAATTTATAAAACTCATCCGTGCAAAGAGTTAAGTAAAATAGATTGACTTCGCCAATTGAGAGCAACGAATCTGCCTGGCACTCCATGGGAACGGGTCATTCTTCTCAAGCATTTACTTCAATAAATTACAAAATGTAAATGTAGCATCTTACAGCTAAATTAGGAATTCTCAGAATGAAATCCAAGTGACATAAGCATGTACGCAGCCTTTATTTTTGACATTGCCCCTCCTATTTCATTTTCTTCTAAAACTTAATCCCTAGTCCCCAATTATTCCATGAATTACCAGCTACCCAACTTAACATCACAGGTTCACAAGTTAATTTAAAAAATCACCAACTATTATCTTTCCTAAAACTAACAAATCTAAATATTAAGTTAATCTTATGTGTACTTGCGGATATATAAATCCATACCACAAGCTTCTCAACTGTGCACCATTATTGGTTCCCAAGTAAACAATACATCTATAGTCCCTCGCATTTTTATTCAATCCAATGCAACAAGACAGACAAGCCCACTTAACTCTCTACAGAGGAACTGCCCTACAACCACACAAATCATTTGTACCACTTCCCTATACCATCCTATGTACCATTTCTTTTGTGATGTATTTTCCCGTTGAGTTGATCTTTTATTTGGTGAGCGTTATTAATAAAATATACTTAATTAGGAATGGACAGAGGATTGTACATGGTGGGGGTACAGACGATCCGAGCCACCCTATAACTAGTGTCAAGGAGCTTTTAGATCTTTCTTCTTGAATTTCTTGATATTTTATTATAATGGCCACAGTTTACCCTTGACAATATCACACTATACTCCAAGCATATTGATCAGGGCCTTGTGGGGTGGGGTGGGGTGGGGTGGGGGTGGGGGGGTGGGGGAAGAGCAGAACGAAGCGTCTTTTAAGAAAGTAAAACAGAAACAATCAATGCAAGCCTTCAGTTCTTTTTGTTATGTCAAAGCTAAGTCTGCAAGAAAACCGGATATTGTAACTGAAAGAGATCATAGGAATCGCAAACTCTATCCCGAAGTAACTCACTAGGAGTTCAGTTATCCTAAAAAGCCTCCTTTCTACTCATATCAACCTGAAAAATTGCAAACCAAGCACATTTGCAGAGATTCTCCCTCTCTTAGTCTTTGCGAAAACCAGAAAAATTTTATCCGCATGAATTCTAGAACTGTGTTAAGACAAACCAATTCTCATCCACTTAACATAATAAATTCTACAGAACTTCCTTGGCAAGTGACAGCTCAGGAAAAAGTGATTATTAGTTTCATTGTTGGGCTTAACATAAAAAATTCTAAAGATGTTTTGATTCAACTGTAAATGGTGGAATCAGTATCTAAAGACCTGTTGCCCACTTTAACTTGGTATACAGAATACCCATCAGATTTTAGCTATTTAAACACCGATTCCATTTCAGTGAGGTTTTTGAATGATGAGAACCTCACAAAAGAACGAAACACGCGCTTAATCTTCTATATAAACTTTTTTCCTAATCAAATAAGTCTAATTAAAATACGCAATAAAAAAGTAGCATGTGAGATGTTACCTTAATGGCCACTTGTTGGCCTTTCTTTGCAGAATCAACTGGCTTATGGTTGTTCTCAATAGATGCAATCCGACCAATATCAATAAATTCCTTCTGTGGAATGCATATTGGAGTGCCAATCTGATCACAAAGAATTACAAAATTGTGAACCCAAAAACAGTGAGAAAAGAACTAAGGCAAAAAGAGAAAGTGCCGGTGATGAATGATGACACTGAAGTCAAAGAAACATTAGAAAATAATTCTATATCAGTGAGTAACAGGAAAAGTCTTCTTGCACAGATCAGGACAGAAGATATTTAATACAGAAGGCAAAAAGGAGAAAAAGAAAAAATATGTTTAATGAAAGAAAAAAAGAAGATTGTAAAAACTAGCTCAGAATAAATAAATTTAGAAAATGACGCACTGGAATAGGTAAACAGATGAATATACCACATTTCATCTTGACATGCTCAATTTGCAGAGAGTATCATAGTATATGAGATTCCAGAATACTAAAGTAATAATACTCAACCTTAGCAAGGATAATACTCGACTTTAAAGTGGCATTAGTTTATAAGAGAGTATAATATGGCAGAAAGCATACAAGACCCTAGCAGGAGCACATGGAAAGATTTATGGATTAGCAGAATCCATTTAACACAATCACCATAGCCAAAGGAAAGCCTGAATCCTAACAAATAATAATTAGCAAGAGCCTTGAAACAATATATCAGATACATTCTTCAGTAATCCCTGTGTTGAATTAAAGAACGTTCTTCAAGTAAAAGAATGCACCAACTAACAAATCTTCTATGGTTAATGGAAATTCATGACCATTCGACTGCAAACATACCTTTAAAACGCCGTCAAGGATATCAACACCCAGAACAATTGGATCTTTCTTGTTAAATATGCAGCTTGGTATGATCTTGAGAAGACAAGGGAATACTGCATCTTCGGCAGCTTCTTTCTTTTTCTCCTCCTTGAGATTATCAATGTAGGCCTTAAACTGATCAAACAAGTGATAAATAATATCCGCACAGAATATCCTCACACCAAGCCCCTCTGCTTGTTCCCGAGCTTCTGGCGTTACCTTAACGTCGAAGGCCAAAATTGTAGCATACTCTTTTTTCTTCTCAAGCATCACACTAGCCTTCATGACATCCTTCTTGTGTACAGGGCCAATGCCTATACCACTAACAGGTATGCTTACTGCCGGAGTCTTCAAGAATTCAAGTAGTGCTTCCAGTGAACCAAGCGTAGATGCTTGAACATACACTCCCTCACCACTTTTGTCTATCCTGTTCATCACTGACTTCATATCTGCCATTGCTTCTTCCTTGATATCTTCCAGGTCATCATCTGGTCCAACAACATAAAGTGCTGTACCAGCAATAGCATGCTCAAGGTTCTGTATAAGAATAGAAAGGCACCAAGGGAATCTCAATCAAATACACGATACATTAATGTTTCCCGCAACCAAATAAAGAAACGAAAAAAAATTGTGCAGAAAGCCACCAATTCATGATTCTTGCCCAGAAACTCCAAGGATACTAGCAAAAAGCATCCTGAATAATCAATATGACATCTAGCTATTAATTTTTCATATTTATTTTACAGAGAAAGCCAACAAGCACGGCGAAATACTAGATTGGACAGTAAATCAGATTGATCCTACTAACATCCACTTTATCTAGCAAAACAACTGTTATTCCTGAATCTTTCTCGTAGAACCTGATTGGCACACTTAATTGCTCAGAAGCAGGAGTTCCTTATCTTCTGGACCAAAAAATGTAGCAGGATTCCCTATCTTCTGGACCACAAGAACCTGATTGGCACACTTAATTGCTCAGAAGCATAGCCACCACTTTAGAGGTTCTAGATGTATATTTAACTATAGCAAGTTTGTACACTATTCACGCTCCTTGTACTCTGCACACACACACAAACCCTTCCCACCCCCCCACCCCCCAAAAGAAAAAACACAAAATCCTTTCCACTTTCTTCATAGGATGATTGCCGGCGGCTCCAAAATGCAAAAGAAGGTCAAACATGATAAAATTTCTACCATAATTCAAAAATTACCTGCGCCGTAATCTTGATACCCTGGGCAGCCTTGATTTCCTTATGATGCAAATAAGTTCCCTATATCATAGAGATCATCAAATTAATACATGTTAATAGAAGGCATTAAAACTAAAGAAGTACGGTTGTATGAAAAGAAAATTAAATGTATTTTTCATTTAGGTCAAGGCTGGAATGTCACAGTGATGCAACCTATCAAGTACCAACCCGCGTTCATAACTACCAGGAGATAAAGACGATTTGGTTTACTATCAACCAGAAAATTATCATATCTACTGCACCTAACATGCAATGCCGGAGATGGAATGATGACAGACAATTTCTCAAAAACAGGTTATGATCTGAGTTTTGCTCATCTTCTTCAGGCCAAGGACTCCGGATTCACAGGTTATAGGTTGCCAATACTAGAATGGTCACACATTCTAACAGAGCACCTTTTCCACTATCGATCACACTTTCTCTAAATGTAATCAAGCTGAAGAATAATTCTTAATAACACACGCATGAACAAATGCTTGCACAGTTATGTTAATAGCCTATCTGAATTGCTTAAAATAAGCAACCAATAGCCTTTTGAAAGGGAAAGACCTTTCAAAGAATTCCCAGTCACATTCTCACTATTGATTCTAGGTGTAGAAAAAGCTGACAAAGTTGGCTTAAAGATGCAACCCTGGAGGGACTCGGTGCCTTTGAAAATTAATGTGCTTTAGTAATATCAAACAGAAATTCTCAGATGCACCCTTTTCAACTTCTGAAAGAAGCACAAGCAAATGAAAGCAGATACAATCAAATTTTTAAACTTCCTATTGTTGTTTGGAAATATTACAGGGAAATTTTCATCCTAAGTTTAGGTGGACCAAAATTAATTGAGCAGTTCCCTACCGCAGGTAAGGTTCGCCGAAATGACTTTCATTATACTGTAAAAGACGGCACACCCTGTTCTAATAGTCCTGCATCTCCAGAAAGTTCATTTTGGAAGGTCACCAAACTAAATCATCTGGGGAAAATTTCACTATCGACCATTTATGGACTAGTACCGATAAAATCACACACCCAAAAAGCAGGGTTCACCATTAATTACTTTCTCTAATCTAATTAGGTGAAGAGCGAGTCTTGACGTGCAACACATGTGTACCGTGCTACAACTAAATTAACTAACTAGAAGTGTCAGGGATAAAACAGGTTAGTTTCATTTGTCATTTAGGGGTAGAATCACTATTTTTAAGGAAGGTTCTCCATGGACTTCTCAGAAGTGGCTCCCATTCAAAATTACAAACACATCTATTCATGAAAAGTCCAGTTGGAAGTCACCCAAACTAAATCATCTTTCCACAATAAACTGCCATCAATTATACTCTCTGCGACCAGCACATATACCTTATCCAAGTATTGTTGCTCTATGGAGGTTTGACCATAATCAAGAATGTAACCTCAATGCATATACTGCAGCCAAAAGAAACGCTCCTAACACTTGAGATGTTACTGATTCTGAATGCTATAGGGAAAGAATTAAAAAGGAAGCAAGACTATCGAAAAGAACCCAAAACAAGTAGGAAAGGGCGGAAAGCAGTCTTACCTTCACCCGAAGCTCTTTCATTGGATGAGGTGTCAATAATGCTCTGATTGTGGTAACAATAGGCTCCTAACCACATAAAGAAGCCTTTGTGAGAGCAACATAATTATTTAAGATCTGTTACCATCAGTATATTGAAAAACTTGCCTGCATGCCACAAACAACAATTTGATCTCCTTCATGGAGAACCCCGTTAACTAACACTACATCAATCGTTGTCCCATGTCCTTCAACAACCTTAACTTCCAAAACAGTACACTGCCCAAGGAAATTTGCAAAACAGTCAAACCATTTACTTATGACCCACAATTTCAAAATTGACTCATAAACTAGACATAATAGCGAAGAAAGTAACCTGCACTTTGTCGCTATAAGTGAGCCTCTCGACCATTGTCTTTTGAGTCCACTGCACCAATAAGAGTAATAAGTCTGGCACCCCTTCACCACTGTCAATGAAACAAAATCAGATGAAAGCACAACGAAAGGGCAAATAAGAATCCAGTTTCGGAGAGTATCTATAAAGCAGCATAGGTAAATGAAAAAGTTAGTAAAACCTGATTGCACTTGTAGGCACAATGCTAGTGGTTTCCCCCATTTCTTTGTTTTTATAATACAATTCTGTGTTTATGCCTTGCTCTTTGAACTGTGTGATAACCTGTAGTAAAAGTGATAATTTTCAAAAGCAATGAAAACTGTAAAAATGAGAAGAGTCCTATCCATAAAAGGCAAATCAGCAATAACAATTACTTGAGTAAGCCGCATGTTAAATTCTATTTGAACATCTTTTGACTGTTGCTTCATTGCTTTCACAATAGGTGCATTGCGGCATGTCTTCCATCCGTAAAGCCTGTCCACCTGCAATAAAAGAAATTAAATTCATTATGCATATAGAAGAAAGGATAAGTGAGAAGGATAAGTGAACGAGTGATGTTTCAAGTAATTCTTTCTTCAGACCCACAGAATTCCTCACTATTATATGTTTACTGATCACTAAATAGAAGAAATAGAGAAAACTCAAAATCAGCGACCAAAGAACGTCCAGAAGCTGTGGGACCTCTATAGCTTTACCAGCCTTTCTTAGTTGATCATCTAGAAATAGAAACTAAGATAATGATCATGCAAGTTTATGCAGCAAACACAGCCTCTGGATTAACAGTAATTAATGCTATTAGCCAGATAATATATTTGGAGCTTGCCCAATAAATCAAAGTTACAGGAGAAGATGGCTCCAAAATTGATAAAAGTAAAACAAACTTGTTGGGTAGAAGTTAGAACCCCTGCCATGAAAAGTAATTTGTTGAGTTTTCTAGTCAGTACACGAAAAGAAAGTTGTACATATTTCTAGCATTCCATATTCACCATGCCAAAACTATTAAAAAAGTAACGCCAAAGCATGCGAAATACATAGGAAGGCCAACAAACAAACCTAGCTCCAAAAGTAATAAGTGATTGCATTCTAACACTTCTAGAAATAATATTTAGGAAAAATAAAGCAAGAAAACAAGGGCAAAAAGCAAATGAAGAGTTGATACTCCATGTCTGGGGAAATCAATAACAATAATAATGAGAAAACCAAAAAAAGAAAACTAACATGAAACCAAGGACGTGTGTTCGGATATACAATCACATTTACCAATAAGGCATTTGCTTCTTAGTGTTGTATCAGGCCTGAAGATTTCTTCATAAATTTTTCCAACTACTTTTCTAGGAAAAAGGGGCATTTTGATTTTGCAAACCCCCTTAATCCTCCCAAACCTGTATTGTCTTCCTTCTCCACCAACTTCACCCCCCTCTACTTTCCCCTTTTTTCCTCCCCAGATACCTATAATACTCTACTTGTCACAACTGTGAAAAGAATCCAGCCCTTCATCTACTTTTTCCCCTTACCTCTACCCGACACCAGCTGCCTTCACCATTACCTCCAAATCTAATCAAAGCACCTTCCACCGCCTCTCACTGTTCCTGTATATTCCCTCTTACACCCGTTACGCCCCCACCCATGCCCAAAAAAAAAAAAGAAAAACAACAGACCTAAGATACAGGTTGCACCAAAAGACTATTCATATATAGATACAAAAGGACAGAGAAGCATACACAAACTTTCATTTGCACACAAGTTCAACAGGAGCAAAATTAAATGCATACTGAACTGATCTTCCTATGGATCCAATTAGGAGAATATACTGAACTGGTAAAACCAAGATAAACTGATCCAATCAAAAGATCAAGTGGGTCAATCTCGTACATGATATAACTTCTGAGGACATGCTGAATTTATCGCCTTTTTTAGGAGGCCAGGTTGTCATAATTGATTTCCAGTTTTACGTGAAAAACACAAATAGAGTTCCCCATTCAAACTTCAAATATGTCCCAAAAAAAAAATGATTCCTATCTATAGGGTATATATCTTAAACTGCTAGTCCAATTTGAACTATCTGATCTTAAAGAGTTTTTTTTGGCCCAAGATTTCAATAGTTTAACGGTATTCAGCCCGATTAATAGAAGCCATGCAGTTGATTCACAAGGCAGAGTAGAAACGATAAACCATGCTGAGTTTCAGCAAAACATATGTTAATGTTCTGCCCACAGTCCAATATTTAACAAGAGATCTCAACTACAACTTTCACATGCAACAGATCATAATTCAATAAATAGAAAATTAAGGCACACATTAAAGAAAGCTATATCCTTTAGTAAAACATATCTTAATAAACTACACATGGAAAACACATTATAGAGATGGTTGAGAGGTCCACAGATCCTTGAACACAAGGCTACTAAGTGAAGATTAAAGGTATTTGAAGTCCTAAAGTGTATTCCTAAAGAATATCACCAAAATTGAACACATCAAACAAATCTTACTGTGAACAACCAATAGAAGTAAACAGATAAGAAAATATCAATAGAAACTAAACAACAAATTTGGGTGATGCAATGCAAGTTTGCTTATTAGCAAAATAAACATAGAGATTTGGAACTCGTAATCCAACACTAAACAATATTGTCAGAGACACTCACCTTGTTCAGAGCAACAATGAACTCTGTATTCCTCATCTTCAAAAGGTTGAGTGATTCAATGGTCTGGGGCTCCAGCCCGTGCATTATATCCACAACCAATATTGCAATATCACATAAACCTGAACCTCGAGAACGCAAGTTAGTGAATGACTCGTGTCCTGGGGTATCAATTACCAACAAACCCGGGACCTTCAGCTTCGCATCAGCCTTTAGTTCCCTAGTTCTCTCACGTATATTCTCAGCAGGAAAGTACGTAGCACCAATTTGTTGGGTAATACCTCCAGCCTCACCTTCCTGAACATTTGTTCCTCGAATGCAATCAAGTAACTTGGTTTTACCAGTATCAACATGACCCATAATACAGCAAATGGGTGAGCGCAGATTATTTTCAGCCTCACTACGTGGGGCTTCTGAATTTGAAGCTTCCTTTTTTGAAGAAACTGGTTGATGCTTAGATTTTTCCGTGACCTCAAGCCCAGGGCCAACCTTTGCAATTTCAGAATTCTGAGACTTTGTTCCTGCAGATGAGCTAACTTTTTGACTAACTATATTAGACCTTTGAATTGTAGGAGCAGGCACTGTATCTCGCACAGCTTGTCGAGCAATTTTCACCTCCTTTTTCACCACATGCTCAGGTTCAGAATCAACTTCTTCATCAGCAAATGCACTTTTACCAGGCAGTTTAAGATCAGCATCATCCCAGCTTTTTTTATCCCATTCTTCATCGTCATCCTCCTCCTCCTCAAGTCCATTCTCTTCCACAGAATCAACTTCAGGGGGGTTATTAACACTCTGGACATTGATAACCTGTTCTGGCTCCATTAAGTCCATCTCAGACACGTGTTCCTGCTCAGTTTCCCTTGGTTCTGTGGTTTCAGCACCCTCTGTAACTGGTGTAACATTTGATTGAGGTTGAGGCTTTGCCTTTCTGGTTTGATACTTAGGTTTTTTTGTAGGCATCCCAGTGGATTCTGAAGTATCTAACTTACCCCCATTATTGGCAAGTATCTGTTTCAACATAGCCTCCCTTCTACGAGCTTCTTCCTTCTGCTTACCAGTTAAAAACTTTCCTTCTTGTTTTTTCTTTAAGATCTTTTCTTTTTCTTTTTCTTTCTTCAAACGTTTCTTCTCTTCTGCTAGTCGTTCAAGTTCTTCTTGCCTGAGTCTCTCCTCTTCTTCCTTCCGTAATCTTTCTTCTTCCTCCCTTTTTCTCCTTTCTTCTTCTTCTTTAAGTCTTGCAAGTCTCTCTTGCATCTCCCTCACATGCTTGGGAACCTTTTTATCTGTAATTTTACCCTTCAGTTCATTCTTGGTTTCACTCTGCTTTTCGTCAGACACAGACACGGCTGCGGCAGCTGCAGCAGCAGCCTTTTTCTCTTTCTCCTTTTCCTTCTTCTTTTTCTTCTTCTTAGCAGCTGCGGTCTCTGCAGGTCCTTCTTCCTCAGCATCCTTTTCTCCTGCACCAAGAATAAAACCGAAATTTCATAATAAGATGCCCTGAGTAAAACATGTCCTTATTTCTTTGTTTTCTTCGTAAAGAAGTGAGGATGAATTTATCTGGAAAATCAACAAGTTAATTGTGGGAATACACAAGTTAAGACTAACGGCCAAGCTTATTCATATTTAACATTAAAAAGGTATACAAGTAAGAAATACAGTGAAGACATGGCTGACCTGCAGCATCCTCCGGCTCCGGTTGAGACTGAATTTTCTCCTCTAAAGGAGAACCTGCATGTGCAGGAGCAGGCTTTGCTATAGGAGGACCTTCCCCAAGCTCAGCAAGTATCTTGTCGAGATCCTCTTCTTCTTGAGCTGTTCTTCCACTCTTCTTTTTCTTCTTCTTATTCTTTGAAGTTTCTGCCACATCTTCAGCTACTTGTTTCTTATTTTTGGAATCCTCTGTTTCCATAGAGCTAAAACTTACTTTAGGCTCATCTTGTTCAACTGGTGAACCATCAACCTGTCCTCCATCAAGTGATGTACTATTATTTTTCTTTTTAGATGATTTCTTTTTGCCGGAGAACATGAGCGGTACTTCATCATCACCTTGAGCACTGGCATCATCTTGAGCTGCATCATCTCCTAGTTTCAATGAAGAGTCCTCATTGGTTTCCTCATCATCAAGGGCTGCAACGACAAAAGACTTGCTAGTACTCTTCTTTGAGGGCTTTTTCTTCTTCTTCCCAGTGAATGTAATAGAAGAACCATCCCCATCTTCCTCTTTATCATCATCATCAAGGAAAGTGGATGGTGAAGAGACACTCTCTCCACCGTTCTTACTTAACTTTAAAGGCTTCTTTTCAGAAAATTCAGTGACGGGTTCATCCTCATCTGACTTCTTAATCCTATCTCGGTCATCATCCTCTTCAGGAAGGGCACCAAAAGCTGTAAATATGCTTCCACCACCCTTCTTACTAGTTTTAGATGCCTTCTTCTTCCCAGAGAGCACAATCTCTCGCTCCTCCTCATTATAGGAGCGATTTCCATCTCCGGCAATTTCATCTTCCTCATTGCCAAGGGCACTGGCCTTACTCTGACCACTACCCTTTCTAGACTTTAGGGGCTTTTTCTTACCTGCAAAAGCCACCACATTTTCATCCTCACCCTCACTACCACCACCTTCACCATCTCTGTCATTTGTTAAACCTGAACTCTGCTCTTCGTTGTCTTCATCACCTAACAAACTAAAGTTTGATGCAGAGAATGTGCCATTACTTTTATTATTAACACCCTTCTTCCCCTTAGATTTCTTTTTTCCAGCAAACTGCACTGCAAAAGCCTCATCATCGTCTTCCTCACCATTCTTTTCCTCTAGTTTATAATCATCATCATCATCATCATCATCGAGGTCCTTCTTAGAATTTGCTTTCTTACCCTTCTTCTTACCAGCAACAGGTGCAACTTCCTCCTGAACGGTGGGCTCCTCAGAAAATCCAGTCCCAACTGAGTATTCATCATCATCAATCACTAGATTCTTCTTTTTAGACTTGCCTCCACCCGTTGCAGCAGTCTCCTCCCCTGGAGTGGGCTTCTTCCTACCCATGGAGAATTCGACAAATAACACTCTAAAACTCCTCCAATTCAATCGCAAATAGAATTGAACCTCCAAAACCTTAAGAAACATTCGCAACCCACAATTAGAGAAGCCAAACAAAAACTTCTTCAAAAATTAATCACAGTTAGATCCACAATAACAAATTTCAGCACCTTACACGAATTGATGAATTACACAAGAGACACAGCATCAATATGTCATGTACCCAGGGGTAGGAAAAAAAAAAGTAAAGAGTGCTGGACGCTCAACTTTTTACATTTTCTCCATTTTAGCACATTTTAGCACAAACTTTAAGACTATCACTTTTAAAGCTTAAAATTGAAAAAGTCATCCAATTTGACACTTCCATCCAATCTCACCCTTAAACACTCAAATACTTAAATACTAACATAAGGGCATTTTGACAAACCTAAAGATGAGAAATTTTGTTTTTGCTCTATTTTTTTTATTCGCTTTTCTCCTTCAACCTTTTTCCCAAATCAAACCCTAATCCCCACCCTATAGAAAGTTCGTACAAACAAGAAGAGCAAAGTGTAGAAGGAAAGAAGAAATATAAAGATTCGGATAATTAAATCAAGGCAATGCCGGTTGAATTCTTAGCGGACCTGGAGGATCACGGAACTACTGTGGCGATGGACGTTGATGACGCGGAAGCTCTTGAAATCTTCGGTGGCACTGAGGGGCCAATTGCCGCCTTAGACCACCGCCTGATTTCTTTAATTGCTTCGAGAATGACTTTGATGACACTGATATTAATTAGGAATTTGCTTGCTATTACCTGTACCCAGTTCGCTTGTCTTCCTTATCCCTAGCCTATGGGTCTGATTCTAAATTCTTTCCCAGCAATTCCCTGCCCCTTATTTATATAATATTTGGAACTTTTTGCTAGGATGATGATTATTTCAGTTTGGTTCGAAATTTATATAATAGAATCACAGGTTGCCAACCAAAAAAAAAAAAAAACCGACCCTGAAGATTTCAGCGGTGGAAGAAGATTGCGGCGAGTTTGGCAAAAAGTAGACAAGGGAAGGAGAAATATTAATGGTAATTGACCTTCCAGCTAATTTAGCTAATGAATCAGATGGAGAAGTGAAGAAAATAGTTCAGGTTGAAATAGGCAAAAGTATATAGGAGAAGGTTTTACCTGGAACCTTTGGTTCGGATCAGATGATAATCCGATGAACGTATGAGCCGTAAAACTTCGAAGGAATTGAATCCAAAGGTGATTTTGTTTACTGTAATGAACTGGATTTAAAATAGAGGAAGGCAGATAGAGAAGAATATGAAGAGGAGAAGGATGAAGGAGAAGAAGAGGTAGAAGTAATGATATTGGTTAAATGATTTTTTCTCTTTAGGCCTTTGGAGACTGCGGAGATGTGTTGGTACTACAGAAAACGTCTACGTGGTTTTAGGGTTCTTCTTACTTGGACCGCATACATTAGCCGAAGGTGTCTTTTTTTTTTTTTTTTTAATTGATTAAAAATTAGAGATTCATTATTTTCCAATTCCTCGATTTTTTTTCTATTATTAATTATATTTTTTAAAAAAGTTACTAAAATGATCACAATATTTTCTTAATCTTATTTTGATCGTGTGCGTATTCTATGTGGCAGAAAACCTACATAACGCACATGACCTCACAAAAAGTAACATATACAATGCTTACCAAAAGAACAACATGAAGTTTCATGTTAATAAGTGCATGAAATTTTACGTAATAATAACTTATTTACGTATTTTAATATTTATCAACTTCAATTCTTAAAATTTTTAATTAGAGAAAAAAAATTGTTCCTTCGTTTAATTTTAAAAAAATTGGCATCGTAATTCTTTAGTTAATAAAAGAACAAGTATTAAAAAATTGTAAAAACATAAACTAAAATTAAAATTGGCGTTGTTTCCATCGCGTAGATCTCGAAAAAATATCTGAAATGCCCACAAGAATCGCCTTAATCGGACGTCCGAACGTAAAGTTATGTCCGTCAAAATTTTCAACTTTACTGGACAAATTTTTGCCTCGAACCGCGTTTGGATCACATTTTTTGCGATATCGTAGCGTTTATTTTTACAAGAACCATCAAATCGAATGGTCATACGTGTTAAACTGACCTCCGATTGCAGAGTTATTCATGTTTCAAGTTTTTCAAATACTAACACAAATTCTTTCTTTCTAATCAATATAAACAAAATAAACATAATTTTAAATATTTATAAACACAAAACTAAATAACATAACTAATATAAATATATGATGGAGTTTTTGTGATTTTAATAATGCACACGATATGTGCGTTATCAATGTTATCCACTTGGGATTTAATTACTTCTTAGAAATAACGCACACGAAATGTGCGTTATTATTAAAAATAACGACCACATTAAGAAGTTTAAAAAATTTGTGACTACTTCAGTGAAGTTTTTTGAAAACTTGACCAATTACATCAAAAAACCCAATTCATCTCACCCCTTTTTCTTGGGTTAATTACATTTTCCTCTTCAAAATTTGTCCCAAATATTATTTCATCCTTCTGTTTTATATATTTTACAAACACATTCTTATTGTTATATATTTATAAATAATTAATTCCTATTACTAATTTCAATTAAAACATTATAAAAAAAATTAACGATTTGGTAGTAAAAAGTTAAAAATTTTCTCAAAATATCATTTTCGCTCGTCTATTATTATTCGCTACTATATATTATGATCATAATACTCTTGCTAATTTTTTTATTAGGCTAATTTTTATAATAAAGGATATTATTATCTTAATATATAATTATAAACCAAAAGTAAACTCGTAAAATCATATTTTAGAAAAATTTTAAACTTTTGCCGCAAAATTATTGTTTCCTGATAAATTTTTTTATTGAAATCAATAATGTGGATTAATTAATCAGTTATGGAAATATAAATAATAAGGATATATTTGTAATTTGTACAAAATAGAGAGATGAAATTATCATTTGGACAAATTTCAATAAAGAAAATGTAATTAAAACTTTTTTTAGAAAAAATTCATCTCACTTCCAAACACATCAAATACAATTAAAATACAATTCTGCATAAAGAAAAGATAAAAATTTCATATGCTGCAAATTGAAAGAACATAGCAAAAACGAATCACAAAAACAAACAAGATTTTTCTAGTGAAGAATCAAACCTAAGAAAACTACGTGAAGTATCCATCGAAAACAGTAAAGAAACTATATAGGGTATTGAAGGGGCCAGAACCTTTTCGACTAGGCCCCTGGCAATAGTGTTTTTCGTTAATAACTTCCATATATAACCTTGCAGTTAAAAAAATAATTAAAATTAAACCTCAAAGTAAACAACATATCATTTGCGTTGAGGTTTTTAAAAAAATAGTATTTGGATACAAAGTCAGAAATTTTCATTGTGACAATTACATGTCTCTCAAATTTTTGTAATATACTTAAGAATTTGCTAATACTAATTAAAACATCCTAAAGTTTGACATTATTATATTAAATAAATATAATTATATTTTGATAATTTAATACTCTATGTTTTGTTGAACTACTTTTAATGGTTTGCGATATCATTTGATTCCTATGATATCATAACTATTTTTTTTTAAAAAAAATTATCATGATCATATTTTAAATATTCTTTACTAATCATGGAGAAAAGATTATTAGTTAAATTTTTCTAAAAATGAAATCTATAATTATCATTAACAATTCATGTTAAAAATTCCTTTAAAAGTATACATTAATTTTTTTTTTTAAAAATTGTAGAGAGAGGGAAGGATGTCAGACTTTCTATTTAAAAAAAAAAAGTCTTAAAATTGTTTAAATATTTCTTATTTTGTTATAAAGTTAATTAAAGTCTAGGTACAATATAGTAAGAACAAAAGAAATATAAAGAACAATAATAGAGAGAAGAAGAGAGATAGAGAGGAGACTCAGAAACTGATTGTCTTATCAATGTATTCCATAAGATCCTATTTATAGGCACCAAGTACAAGAGTTAAGAGAAACGCTAGAATGAATGGGCTTGTCATTAGGGAGTCAGAGTCCATTAAGGATTGGGTAACGTATTTGGACATCCATTATGTATATATTAATTTCATAACACTCTCCCTTAGATATCCATAACATAAAGAACATGTTTCGTTAAAACCTTACTAGAAAAAAAAAAAAAAAAAACCTGTGGGAAAAGCGTATACACTGTTCTTTTATATATAAAATCTATCCCCCCCTATTGAAAAGATCTCTTTAGATCTTCTAGTCGACTCATGCCAATTTTATACATCAATTTTTTAAATGTTGCAGTCAATAATGCTTTAGTGAATAAATCATCCAAATTGTCACATGACCGAAAGAAAAATAGTACACTGTTCTTTTATGTATAAAATCTATTCCCCCTATTTAAAAAATCTCTTTAGATCTTTTAGTCAACTCATGCCAATTTTATAGATCAACTTTTTAAATGTTGCAGTCAACAATGAGTTAGTGAATAAATCATCCAAATTGTCAAATGACCGAATTTGTTGCACATCAATTTCATCATTTCTTTGAAGTTCACGAGTAAATAAAAATTTTGGTGAAATATACTTTGTCCTATCTCTTTTAATATATCCTCCCTTTAATTGTGCCATGCAAGCATTATCCTTATATAGGATTGTTGGAATTTCCTTTTCGGAGGATAAATTACAATCATCTCAGATATGATGAATCAATGATCTAAGCCACACACATTCTCTACTTGTCATAGATAGCTATTATCTCAGCATGATTAGAAGCTAGAGATTATTTTGTGGGACGCAAAGGTATGACAGTATCACCACATCTAAACAAATATCCAGTTTGAGGACGAGCTTTGGGTAGATTAGATAGACATCCAACATCAACATATCCAATTAATTTCGAACTGGATTTATTTGAATAAAATAATTTAAGATCAATCGTGCCTTGGAGATATCGTAGGACATGTTTTACTCCATTCCAATGTCGTCGAGTTGGAGAAGAACTATATCTTGGTAATATATTTACAGAAAATGCAATATCTAATCGTGTATTATTTGCAAGATACATTAGTGCTCCTATTGCACTAAGATATGGTACTTCAGGACCAAGAAGTTCTTCATTATCCTCTTGTGGTCTAAAAGAATCTTTCTTAGTATCTAAAGATCGAACGACCGTTGGACTAGTCAAAGGATGAACTTTATCCATGTAAAATCTCTTTAAGATTTTTTTAACATATGTAGATTGATGAACAAATATTCCATCTTCAAGATGTTCAATTTGTACCACGGGAAAACTTAGTTTTTCCAAAATCCTTAATTTCAAATTCTTGCTTTAAGCAATCTCTCGCATCTAAAAGCTCTTCAGGAGTTCCAATAAGATTAATATCATCTACATATATAGCAATAATAACAAAGCCTTTTTCAGTTTTCTTAATGAAAACACATTGACAAATGAGATCATTTTTATATCCTTTTTTCAATAAATACTCACTGAGACGATTGTACTATATACGATCAGATTGTTTCAATCTATACAAAGACTTTCTATAATTTGATGGAATAATTTTCTCAAACACTTGACTTACATGCTTAGGCATGTTAAATCCTTCAAGGACTTTAATATAAATTCCATTGTCAAGTTCTCCATACAAATAAGCAGTTACTACGTCGAGCAGAAGTATATCTACTTTCTCATGAATAGCTAAGCTCACAAGGTAACTGAATGTAATTGTATCGATCACAAGAGAATATGTTTCTTCATAATCAATTCCTGGTCTTTGAGAAAACCTTTGTGCTACAAGTGCTTTATATCTTATAATCTCTTTATTTTCATTGCGCTTTCGCACAAATACCCATTTAAAACCAATGGGTTTCACTCCTTCTAGAGTTCGAACTACATATCCAAAAACTTGACGAATTTCAAGGGAGTTTAAAATCGATTGAATCGCGTATTTCTACTCTGGCCAATCTTTTCTATTCTGACATTCTTCAACTGATTTTGTTTTAAGATCCTCATTATTATTAGAACATTAATTGCTACATTATATGCAAAAGCATTGTCTAAAATCGTTTTTCTATGATTCCAATATGTTCCTGTAGCAATAAAGTTGATTGAGTTCTCTAAGTTTTTACTATTTTCAATATTAGGATCTTCTTTCTCAGTTGTCTCTTGGTTCTTTTTATCCAATCCTTCAAGATGATCATTTTGATTATTTAATCCTCTTTTTTTGCGAGGATTTTTTTCTTTGGATCTAACAGGCCGACCACGCTTCTAGCGTGTATTGGACTTATTTGCTATAGGAGTTTCATTTTGTTCTACAGGGACTTCAACTCAAATAGGAGTATCTATAGTAGGAGTGCGATTTTGTTACTCTTGTGGAGTCAGCAAAAGTTTCAGGCAATTGATTTGCAATTTTTTGCAAACGAATAACCTTTTAAACTTCAAGTTCACTTGCGCTTGTGCGCTAATCAAAATGATTTAATGAAGATGTTGCCCATGTAATTTCTTTCCTTTGCTGTTTATTTTCTCCCTCTAATTTGGAGAAATTTTTCTCATCAAATTGACAATCTGCAAATCTTACAGTAAATAAATCTCCCATTAAAGGTTCAAGATACCTTATAATTGAGGGAGATTCATAACCGATATACATCCCCAATCTTCTTTGAGGACCCATTTTAGTGTGTTAATTTGGCACTATTAGAACATAAACAACACAACCAAAGATTCTCAAATGGCAGATGTTGGGTTCATACCCAAACACTAATTGTAATGGAGAATACTTATATGATAATGAGATGGTATAATTCGTACAAGTGTCACAGCATGTAAAATAGCATGTCCCCAAATAGATATGGGGAGTTTGGTTTTCATCAACAATAGTCTAGCAATTAATTAGGGTCTTTTAATAAATAACTCAGCTAGTCCATTTTATGTATGAACATGAGCTACAGGATGTTCAATAGTAATGCCTATAGACATACAATAGGCATCAAAAGCATGAGAAGAATATTTTCCAGCATTATCAAGACGAATTTTCTTAATTGGATAATTAGGAATTGTACCCGAATGTGAATTATTTGGGCAAGTAATCTCACAAACACCAAGTTGCGAGATGATAATAAACATATGAATTATAACATTTTTAATTAACCTTATATAATCTTGCAACGTAAGAAGCTTGGTTATGCTTGTTCGAAAGATAAGGTTTGCCAAAAGCTTCACGCACATCATGACGGCCACAAGAAGGTTGTCCAGTTGATTGACGAGCGCTCTACCGAGTTTTATGTAAGTTTTTCGTTTCAATTATTATGAATATCAGGAATTAACTTTTTGTTGACTTAATAAATGTTGACTTAAAATATTTTTTAATTCTCAGCAAAAGTATTTGAACCTGAAGAAGAAAGAGTATGAGGAGCATTCTCGAACTAGTGCCTCAGTGCTCACCGACGCACAATTGATGCTTGAGGTAGAGATAGGGATGAAGAAGGGGTATGCCTATGGGTTCAGGGTTATAGAGTCGGCCCATTTGAGGGTCGAGGACCTAGGTCCAGCTGGAGTTCGCTCTCTCTTTTCGGACAATATCCAGTTGTAGATTGCGAAGGTCACAGGCTTGATCATTGCAAAGAAGTGCAACAAGCGGGCCGAGAGTGGGATCGAAAAATTGCATACGTAGTGCATGTCTTGAGTGAGTGGGGCCGCCCAATATTTAGCCAATTTGGGCTATTGGCCTAAGAACATGCCACCTACTAATCTCCAGCTGCCTCCAGGATGTCAGATGCCTAGTAAGCCAAGCGGACATGGAGGTCAGAAGGATACAGAGAAGGACAAAAAGGACGGTGATCAGCTTTCCCCTCATACTTAGATAGCTTTATGTTACATTTCATTATTGTAGTACTTGTATTTATGTTTTTATTATTTTTTATTATGACTATTATATATTACATTTTGTTTATGTGAATGTGGTGAGATTTTTATTGTTGTATATTATTGTTTGTTTGGAATTTTTTTATTTTCAGAGAGTTTTTTGTATTTTCAAAATAAATATTTAAAAAAATAAAATATTGTGACCGTCTTGCGACTGATTGGTGATCGCAAACAAAATAAAAATAAAATAATATAATATTTTTGCAATCGATTTGTGATCGCTTGTCAATCGCAAAATTTGGCGGGAATCCCATTGGATGCCAAAACTTCGCAAGCAAACCGATTTGCAACTGATAGTATCGGCCACTAAATCGTAGTAGCAAACAGAAAGTTTGCAACCGACGGTAGTTGCGAATACAAGTTTGCGACCGACTTTGCAACCTAATTACCAAAAATCTTATTCTCTCTAATCCAACCTAAAAAACTTGGTGTTGTAATTACTTAAAGTGAACAAATTATGTAGTAATAATTAATAGGTGAAAGTTTACCAGGACTAATACTTCGACTAGTGTTATACTATCGCCACTGTGTCTTTTCTCACTAAAAAATGATTTTATCCTCATAATTAACGATAGAATTACCTTAATTGGAACTAAACCCAATCTCTCGGCACAAAGACCATATCTTTAATTAATAACCTACAATATCTCTATGTAGAATAGTTAACTAAAACGCATTACACTCTGTGGAATTCCGAGTTTTCACAATTTTCCTAAATTAACTACTCACATGAACCGCACATAAAAATTGCTATAATCTCTTGCCAATTATACTAGATGTTCTTATTACTTAGTTCCTACTCTATTTATCTCTAGTAGGTCTCAAAACCAAGTATTAGATCATGCAAGAGTTGACCAATCAATCATAAGCATTAAGATCAAGCAATAAGAATTAATCATAAGGAATATTGATAAAGTGAGAATATTCACACAATCACATCAATAAGAACACATCTCCTTTTGCATTAGCCCTAGTTGAAAAGGGTTTTAGCCACTTATAGCTATAAAAACAATAAACTTCTCGAAGAACATCTTCGAATTACAAAGTAAAACGAAAGAAGTAAAGAAAACAAGCCTTAGACTTGACTCTGTGTTCTTCGTCTTTTTTGCCCTGGTAGCTATCTTTGAGAGTTAAAATCAGAAAATTTACTTAATGAATGGATGCCTAATGGCTAAAAACTATTAAATATAAATAGCTTAAACTTAGGAGTCTTAGAGTTCAAAGCCCAACAGAAACTAGTGTCTAATTGACTTGAAAACTGTCAAATATGGAAATTTCATACAGAAAATCGTTGGAAAATCTGAAGATTCGATCCTTTAAAATGAAGTTCAGCATCGGTTTTTTGAATGTCCATCGCTGGTCTTTCTCTGTCTTGATTTTCTTTGTTAAGTGTTCAAAGTCCAGCACTGGGCTTTGTAAATGTCCAGTGCCGTTCTTTTTCTGGATCACTTTTCTTCATAAAATGCCCAAAGTCCAACACCGGTCTTTTGTATGTCCAACGCTGGTCTTGCTCTTTCAATCTTGATGCATTATTTTGCTCTTTTTACTGCATGAAATATCTGTTATGCTCCTATAGTCAACACATCACAAAAAATGAGTTTCATCTTCTATATTAGGCCAAAAGATGTGCATATCTAACACAAAATTACTAACAAAACTGTGAAAAATATAGATAAATCTATGATTTATCAACTACTCCCAACTTAGACTTTGCTCGTCCTTGAGCAAAACTCATAGAAACATAAAGATCAAGATCTCTTTGAGAATGTAATAACAAAAAATGAAGCTCCAAGATGCAAGGATCAAGATGCCCAATAAGATAATATAAAGACATGAAGACCCCACAAAGACAAAAGAGACTCAAGAAGAACGAAATGACAGGGTCCCCTTCAACTATACTCCAAAGCACAAAGCATATCAACCAATTTAATGGGCTATCTAGAAACTCAATCCAAATATACTCGAGATCCAATTTAAAAACTCTAGTTTCCAGATTCAAGTAAATTCAAAAGTTCAATCAAACAAACTTTTCACTCGACAAAGTCATTCAAAAACACTCACAAGAGATTAAACAAACTAAGCACTCTTTCATAAACAGAGAAGTTAAGAAAAATATAGCCGTAGGCTTGTAAGCATGAATTCTCTCCCTAATGAGGCTTAGCTAATCAACTCGAGTCAGATAGGACTTTTCGGCTCGTTGGCTAGGGATATAGTTGTCAAACGAAGGGAAAAGATTAAACAAGAGACTAGAGAATGAAGTAAAATATTCATTGCACCTTACTCCTCCCTCCACCCTTAGATATTACTTTCCTTTACAACTTTCCCATATCAAACACACAACTCCCCACTTAGAATATGAAAGTTTTTCATGGGAATAATCATATGTAAGAATAATGATCATACTAGCCTTCATTGTGAGCTCTTTTTTTTTTCTCAATAAAAACACATTTTCTTAACAATTTTTTTTTTCAGCTCATTTTTTTCATTCAACTCATTTGTTCATTTCAAGCAATATTCCATTTCTCCTCAATCACTTCAATAACATCAATCTCTCACTCCCCCTTTTTAAACTCTCTTCACCTCTCATTCAACCTCAAGATGATCTCATTCTCACAAAAGGTTCTTGCAATTCACTCTCTTGAAAAGGACAAGATAAAAATTCTCTTTAGCTAAAGGTAAATAATTTAGTCTTTAAAGAAAGAATTTTGCAAATGGTGGCTTCAACCATTCTTTTCAATTAGGCTCAAAAGGGAACTAGAGATAAAATGTAACATGGGATTAGGCTAGAAAAGCTCAAACTGTTCAAAGAAGGCCTTCTATCATCCCCGAGTAAATCAGCCAAGTCTTAAATTTCGCCTCAAGAATGCAAACAAGTTCTAGTGCATAGCTCTTAGAAAAAAAATTCAAAAAGGGTCCAATGTTTATGAAATCACAAATGAGGGCAAACAAAACTCTATGCCAAGTTCAAAATAAGAAGATTAAAGTCTTTTAAATCCTCGAACTTGGAAAACATGAAACAAGAAGACTTTTCACAAAATATGCTTTTCTCTTTTCATAATAGCCATACAAAATAAAAGTTTCAACTCATGGCTTTAAGCATAGCCTCAGGGAACAGAAACAAACGAAGTACGTAGAAAGAAAAATTCTAACATAGAAACAGAAAAACACAATACGAAATGATCAAAAGAAAAGAAATAAAAACAACAACAAACCACAAGTAACAAAATTAAACCCCACTACTCACTTAGAAATCATCACAGTCCTCAATGATACAAAAATCATACAAGATAAAAGGAAAGCGATACTCCCCTGATTTGATGCATCATGTAGAAGGTGAGATGGGGGAGCCACAGACGGTGGAGGTCTTTGAATATTTTCTTGGTTTTCTGTCTTTTTTTTTTTCAAAATAACGAACATAATTTAGCAACAAAGATAAACAAATATTCTAATATAAAATAAGAAGGACAATTGAGAACGAAAATAGAGGAAAAAGAAGACATTCTCGTTTATAGTCTCGAGCTTGACTTCCTTTGGATGCTCTTTTGACTTGGAGAGATCGTGAAGTAGACAAGTTTCTTCATAGAGAGTGAATAGTCCTTCTAAATATGGCTTTAAACGCTGGCCGTTGACCTTGAAAGTTTCAGGCTTTCCACCTTTCAATTCGATGGCTCCCAATGGGTAAATTTGAAAATTTTCGTATGGACCAGACTATCTTAACCGCAACTTTCCTGGAAAAAGTCTCAAGCGAGAGTTAAAAAGCAAAATTTTTTATCCAACATAAAAGTTATAAACCTTGAGGCATTTATCATATATTGCTTTAGTCCTCCTCATAAATCTTTGCATTCTCATAAGCACTTAACCTTAACTCATCGAGTTCATTAAGTTGGAGCAATCATGGCTTCTCTCTGGCTTGCTTATCAAAGTTAAGATATTTAAGAGCTCAAAGTGCTTTAAATTCTAGTTCAACAAGTAAATGACAGGTTTTACCGTAAAGTAGTCTATAAGGTGTCATGCCAATGGGTGTCTTAAATGTAGTCCTATATGCCCATAATGCATCATCAAGCTTAAGCGAGCAATCATGTCTAGATGCACCCATAGTTTTTTCAAGGATACGTTTCAACTCCTAGTTGGAAACCTCTACTTGCCTACTAGTTTGGGGATGATAGGGAGTGACAATAGTATAAGTTACACCATACTTAGCCAACAAATTATCTAGCTGCTTATGACAAAAATGAGCTCCTTCAACGGTAACCAATGCCTTAGGGTTTTCGAAACGAGAAAAAATATTTTTCTTTAGAAATCTCACCACAACCCTAGCATCATTAGTTGGACTAGCAATAGCTTCAACCCATTTAGAAACATAATCCACAACAATTAAGATGTATTTATGACTCAAGTAAGAAGGGAAAAGACCCATGAAATCAATGCCACAAACACCAAACAAATCGCACACAAGAATGTAATTTAAAGGTATTTCATTCTTATTTGAGATATTCCCTCTTCTTTAGCAAGCATTATAGTTTTTTAGATTCCCACAAACATCTTTAAACAATGAGGGCCAATAAAAACTAAATTTAAGAACTTTATGAGTAGCAAGTTTAGCCCCAAAATGCCCCCCAACAATCCTATCATGACAATGAGCAAGAATACCATTAAAATCAAATCCTGGCACACATTTTCTCAGAATATTATCTCCAAAAATCTTGGATACATAAGATCATCCCACATATGATGCTTTAAATCGCTGAAGAACTTTTTCTTGTACGGATAAGAAAGATTGGCAGGAAGTTATTTACTTGATAAATAGTTCGCAAATAGTGCAAAACAAGGATCTTTACCATCGACGATTTTCATAAGCATAAATCTAGGAGTCTTAGAGTTCAAAGCCAAATAGGAAATTAGTGTTTAATTGATTTGGAAAGCTTTAAAATATGAAAATTTCATCCAGAAAATCATTGGAAAATCTAGAAGATTCGATCCTTTAAACTGAAGTCCGATGTTGGTCTTTTGAATGTCTAACAACGGTCTTTCTCTGTCTTGATTTTCTTTGTTAAGCACTCAAAGTTTGGTGCTGGTCTTTGTAAATTTCCAGCGCCGGTCTTTCTCTAGATAACTTTTCTTTTCTTCATAAAATGCCCAAAGTCTGCCGCCGGTCTTCTATATATCCAACGCATGTCTTGCTCTTTCTGTAAACGAGTCCAAATAAGAACAATACTCCTTGTACTAGACCCAGACCCTTATAGTGAAATATGGACCCAGACCTAGACCCGCTGGGTATAAAATTTGTAGACCCAAACCTGACCCTCCAAGGTCTCGGGTACGGTCTGGGTATACCCTTACTCGTCTGCCATTTTTCTATTTTTTCTTGTTAAATAAAATATATATATATATATAAAACACAAAGGGATTAATTAGATGATAATTCTTATGTACCATGTAATAATTCTGGAAAGAACCTCCATTTTGGTAAAAACGTGCAACGGTAAAGGCAAGATCTTTAGCTGTTCTGTAGGGATCTAAGCCACTCTAGTTCTTGAATCTAAATTTAAAGCAAGAATAAGAACAAAAAATAAATAATTGGCCAGTAGAAATCATAGTAGATAAAAAAAGAAAGAATGAATGAATTAAATAGGAAACTGACTAGCCAATCCGGGAGGGGACCTTAGGGGCAATAAATTATGTGTTCATAAAAAAATATAAATAATATATACTATTTTATTATAGCAAGTATACGGGTAAACGGGTCTGGGTATCATCATACCCTGCCCAGACCCATTTAATAGAAGTCATACAGATACTGGTACGAGTCCGGGCCTGTGGGTGTAAATTTTGAACCTTACCTATTAGAAACGGGTATAAACCCAGTCGGGTACGGATTAGATCCGCACCATTTACAGTCCTATCTTTCCATGTTGATGCATTGTTTTGTTGTTTTTATCCCCTAAAATGTCCATTATTCCCCTGCAGTCAACACATTACAAAAAATGAGTTTCATCTTCCATATTAGGTAAAAATATGAATATCTAACGCAAAATTACGCATAAAACTATAGAAAATATAGATAAATCACAGATGAAAAGGTGTTGCATCCAGTAATGTGATATTCCATGGTGAGATAGGAGAAAGCAACTCCATTGTCAAATTCTTGCATAGATTGGAGGAAAAAATTATTTCATATGCTAATTTGGTGTGACATGAGAAAAAAGATTGTCTATTTAATTCTTTTGGTTGCAATCTCTATAAAATGGATATACAGAAACTATGAAATGAATGCCTTACAAATCTACATATGTATATATCTCTATAAAAATAGTTGTGATGTTTGAACCTAGTGGACTTACAAGTTACAATTGGAGTTAAATCCATTGAGATGCACTAATAAGAAGCTCTGCCATAGGGACAAATACAATACTGCCTTTAATGTTAAGAATATTGTTCTGAAGGATATTAAGCATGGTTATGCTGCATCAAACTCAAAGGATGACCCAGCCAAGGAGCTGCAAACTTCACTTCTAAGTAATCAACTGAACCACACTATTCAAACTGGGAATGTAATGTCTATGTTATGGACTGCCGCTCTTCCCACATAGCATCCAAGTTTGCAAAGATCATTAGCCCATCTTGAAAATAAAATTGAGGCCCTTCTTGCTTCCAATTAAGTTATCTTATAAGATACCCAGAACAATATGTTCAAATAGAATCTTTGAATTCCTTAATAAGATCGATGGCCCTTTTTGCTTCCAATTATCTAATTATTATTATTATTATTATTATTATTATTATTAAACTCTTTCCTTCACAGAATTGAACCATCTTTTGAATACTTATTTTTCCTTATCTGATCTTTTTTGGATTTTTTAAAAAAGAATTATGAGGTAGTTTTTAGGAATGTCTATTGGAAACTACTGCACAATTGATGGTGTGGCATTTATAGCATCTTGAAATAGTTTAAGGCTTAAAAAAAAAAGCTAAAAGTAAAGTTTAAGGGTATTATGAGCCATTTTCCCTAATATAAAATATAGATGGTATTTATTTCTTATTATTTTATCCATGAGTAATATCAAAGCTTTGTGAATAAATACAAAAGGCAGTTGTCAGATCTCTTACTTTAATGTAGCGTAGTAGATAGACAGAAGTAACATTGTTAGAGGTAGACACACCAAAGCTATGAAAATTAAGAATATCTTTTAAATCGGTAATCAGGCAACGTCAGAGACAACACTAGTATAGCGTACAGAGCGAAGTTAGACACGGAACTTTAGGAGGACAAAACTTATTTGAATTTTTTTATAATTTAGCTAGGTGAAAACGATCAAAATATGTGCTAGAAAATAAGAAATTTTTTTCTAGAAAATAGGTTGCTGCAAATTGAAATATAAAGTAAGGCACTTCACTCTTTTTGCAATTTCATTTCTAGTAATGCCTCAATAACTATCACACTCACCAAATGTCTTAATTACACGATATCATTCAACGAATAATTATGTTCATAAATTTTTTATATTTTTAAAAAATATTTTATTAGATTTATTGATACTGAATTATTATTTTAGCAAATACTTTTTTTAGAACTATTATTTTAAATACTTAACTGGCTATCTTCTTCGTGCTTGAAGCATGAGTGGATGTTTATGAAAATATATAAAACACATATCACTAACTTATTAAAAAAATACAATTGTCTTGTGATTCAAATATCAGAATGCATAAATATATAGAAAACTATTCATCTGATAATTCTCTACTTTATCAATATTTGTTCGTTTCATAACAAATTATGGTCCTCATTAGAGAAAACATATATTGTACTAATGTTCATGTTTCATAAATTTTAGTTTTACCTAAAATTTCATTCCCTCCCAATTTCTAATGTGTATTAAAAGACATGTATATTTATTTGTTTTTTTAGACCAAGGAGGAGAGACCCAAACTTTGGTGAAAAGGCGTAAATTTTTTTCTATCAATTGGTTAGAACTAATCTTACGGATAGTATTATTAATTATTATATTATTTCTTCATAAATTAAACTTAAGCTAATTATATGGCTAGTAGCAAGTCAAATACTTTTCATTTCTTAGGCCATTTGTTTTTTTTTTCTTTTTAAAAAAAGTCTATAGTTAATGCTAGATAAAAATTAAAAGTAAGCAAAAATCAGTAGTTGTAATCTTCTAGTTATGATTGTAAGCACCAATTATGATTGTAAGCACCGGTGAATAGTTATAAATTATTAATGCTACTAAATTTTAATTTTACTCTTTTCATCATTTACAATTTTTGTATTCATATGACTTCATTACTTGTCATTGTTATTAGTTTTTTCACACTTAACCACATGAGAAAGGAATTTGTAGGAATTACTTTACATAGTTGTTCCACATGTTCAATCTTGTCAGATTCCACTATATGAATAGATAAAATGACATAAAGAAAAGTAATTTTATGACATAAAAAGTGAAAAATGAAGTTTAATGGGAAAAACAAAAATATAACAATTCTTCAATGGAATTTTGAGCTCATTTTCCTATATATAAATATTGGAACATCTTATAAACTAAATTTTGCATATCTCATATGCCAAAAGTCATGCTACTCTTGTGCAACTTATTATCCAGTTCTTGAAGCACGAGATCAATGTTTATAAATTTATCAAAATTATATAAAAACAAATAAAATTGACTATTTATAAACTATTTACTTTTTTAAGCCCAAACTATTTTCAATATAAATATAATAATTTAATAACTTAACGATAGAATTCGATGCATGTTTTGCTTATTTTGCAACTTGACTTGAAGAATTTAGTTATCTTTTACTATTAAATTAGCAACATATATATATATATTCATTCTGTGTGTCAAAATGCAAAGAATGCCCTAAAAAAAATAAAATGAATTTTTTAAATAAAAAAATAGCTTAAGGCTATAAATAGCCAACTTCTCTAAATAAAAGTTGTAAAGTTTTATATAATGGTTGTGATAATCAAATAACAATATTTGCATATGAAATAAAATCTTGCATTTTTATCTACTCCCATTAAAAAGTAACTAATTAAAAAGTCAGCAGAAAATGTAGAGAATTTATATTTGAAAGTAAAGAAGTTTCTTTTATTTAATTTCTAAATAATTTAAAATTTCTTGGTTTTGATATCTCAATTTTAATTTAAATTTTTTATCTTCAAATAGTTTTTTGTCTTTTAAGACAAATTTACCATATAAGAAAACCAAACTTTTTCACTAATTTCAAAATTTTACGTATAATATTAAGAAAAAAACCTAAATGAATTACCCGACAGAGGTGACCTAACATCTTTGTGGATTGTTTTCTTCACTTTTAGGAGTCATAAAGCAAACTGACATGTATCATATAGTATTTAGATAAATCCTAAAATTTTAAGAGGCAACTTAGTTTATCAAAGAAGGCAAAGATAAAAAGAAGAGAATGGACGTTATGGCTTAATGTTCTTTTGAGATATTTAGGGAAAAAGTTTTACTTTGAGATGCTTTTATATCAAGTATATTTTAATTAGCCAACGTAAAAGCGTATCCAATTCTTTTAGGACGGCAGATGCACTATTTTCCAAAAAAATTCTCGTTTATTTTTTTTTAAGGAAAAAAAAAATACATTAATGTATATAGTAGTAAATCAAGAGTTTTGTGGTTAATAGTAAATCAAGAGAATTACTTTGAACAGTATAAATGATGAAGTAAAATATTGCATCAGTGAAATGCAACAAACAATTATAATATTTATTACATATATGGGACTTACTAATTTTGTGAAATAACACCTAGCTAGCCCTTCAATTACACCAAATCATCCGTTAATGAAAAATTCAAAATCAAAAGAAATTTGATATTTTATCCCAGATGGTTCAATACATGGAAGGGTGCAGAAAGTCCAATTAGTTTCCTCCACACGTGTTGACTAATTTACTAATTTTTCCCATTAAGAATCAATCAAATTTATACAATAGAATTTTCACAAGCATCCATACATGGTCCAATGCTATTGTTGTAAGCCAATGCAATAGAGGTGGTTTTTTTTAGCCATTTCTTGTCTACCAATTTTTTTTTTTTTTATTACAATCCTGTCTTGATTTTAGGACCCCCAAGGGCTTTTTTTTTCTATATCCTCTCCTCCATTTTCTCTGCTAAGGTTTTAGGACTATCTGCTGATCAGTATGATATATCATTTTCTCACCATCAAATTAAACTCCATATATATAAATCCTTAACTTGCTGCCAATAATTTGATATTTCTTGATCTTTTCTTATATTTGATATGGATGTTGATCCCAAAGTTTAGGAACTTTCTTGATGTTTTCTACAACATAAAAAGGCAAAAAAGGAAAAGATTTTTGTGGCTTTAGTAATTGTGGTTATAAATACATCAACGTATAGTATAAAATCAAATTTCTCTCTGTTTTTCTCTAAAAAATAACTAATTTAAAAAAGTTTTTTCACCAAAACTTATAAAAATTAAATTTCTTTAGTGAAAAATCAAATTCTTTAGCAATTTTTTTTAAGGGAATTCTTAAATTAAGATCAAGTACATATAACTGAGTTTAGAAAGGATTATTGAAATATATAGGTAAAAGATATTTGAATTAGGTGAAAAAAATGTAGAGTGAAATACAGAACTAATAATCAGCTCAGGCCTATCAACTTCAACTTTCAAAGATTTCAACTTGAAATCTCCGAGTTCTGTCAATACTTGTTCATCATTGCAGATGAAGCCTTCAAAGGAGCAGTTATCGAAAAAGCATTTAATTTCTTACTCTAAACTTGAAAAATCAATTAAAATCGAACATTCAAAAGTTTTTTGTAGGCATTTGCAGAGAACAGATTAGAGTTTGGTAAAATATTATCAGTCACGGTTAAATCGAAAACACCGACCAAAAGATTCACTCATCACATCTCAAAACGGGAAGAAAAAAATTTCAATTCCATTCTCTGAAGAAACAAAGAATTAAGGGAAGTAATCCGTGAAAGTCTTGAAATCATTATAAGAGACTTAGTCTTATGGTTGGGTGAAATTAAAGACGGGAGTAGGAGGGGATGTAAATCATGATATAAATATTCTATTTACTTTGTTTAGTTGCAATGTAAAAGTGGAGAGGATGTAAATGAGGACGGGGAGCTCTCTCCCTTTACATTAACAAATTAATCCCTTTCAAAACGGACGGATTGAGAGGTAAATGATGTTAAAAAGTTCATTTTAATCTATTATAAATTAATTAATAACAAATTTATCCTAAACTAAACGCCTACCCTATATATATAACATTCTTAACTTTGTGCAATAGATATACCGGTAAATTATATATAATAGAAACTATTTACCTTCCACTTTTCGCTCTAACCAAATGGAAGAAAGTAAATGTTCAAACATATCAAACAATTTTAAAGTAAATGGTGTCACTCTTCCTCCCAATTTCCCTCCTTTTCCCCTTCGCGAACCAAACTATGACTTAAATATAGGTAATCACTGAATCAATCATTTTTTTGCAGTTTATTCTTCCTCCTCATATGATGAATCTCCGTCTTTCCATGAAGAAATCATTTATATTTTTACACCAAATAGAAACAGAAAGAAATGAGAGCTTGAACTAGTGAACATTAGAGACGTTGAGTTGTATAGATTGTGAACTTGCAGAAGTTAACCATCTCTGAAGATCCTGAGGAAGATTCCATAGCTTTTAAGCAAGTATTGAAGGCCATGAATGACGAATTGCTTCCTAGGCAGAAGTCTATACTGGTCATGAATTTTCTGGAGTACAAATAGTGACTGTGTAAGGCCGTCGCCGGTGCGGCAGAGAGCTGACAAAGGAGAGACAGACATACAACATAGCAGAGAGTTGAGTGACGTAGCAAGGGGGACAGTGTAAGGCAATGGAGAGAGCAGCAGCCATTTCAGTTTAGGGCTGAAATTGGGAAGTCCTAAAATTGGAGGGAAAAAAAGATTAGAAAATTCAGGTCACAAATATAAAGAATATAGGAAACACATTAACGGCTTTGGTATATATAGATCTACTGAATACATGAAGATAATAAATATAATACAAAATCAAATACTGCTAACTTATCTTTTTAGAATTTCAAATTAAAATCAGTATCAAATGTTTTTATAGACGTATTTAAAAGATCTTGCTAAATGAAAATTACTTATGCTAACCTATCTTTTTAGAGTATGATAAATTCGTATCAGTTTATTTAATATACAGATAGATGTTTAACAACTAATTACATGTTTTTATTTAATTATTTTTTATTTATCTTTTATTTTTACTTTTGCATGAGGAGAAAAAAGAAGAAGACGTCCACTTGGTGCTCATTGAGCACCGTGGCATATCATTATGGCTTTGTTTTAATATATATACTAGTTATGGTCCCGCTTCAAGTAACGGTGGATATTTATTTTCTAAATGATATATTAATAATGAAATTGATACGTTATAATCATAAATAGTTGTAATATAGTTAAAAAAAATATAACATATGCCAATAACTTATTGAAAAAATTTGAATTGTCATAATATTTGTGATTCAAATATGAAAAACTTTTAATAAATATACATATCATCATGCATATATATATATATATGTATTTAAATCTATTTCATCCAATAATTCTCATTTGCTCCAATATTTGGTTCTTTTCGAAACAACTGATGGATCTTTCATATTAAAGAAAAATATATACGAATAATAAATTTCTATGTGATGAAAAATTTATAAGTAACACTCAAATTATATATTTATATTTTCGGACACAAATTTTGTTTGGATATAACTAGAAATTTTCATCACATTCCTAATGGTTCTTCCCTATTAAATAAAAATAGCTAAGAGTAAATAAATTCATATTTCAATAAATTGTTCAAATTATTCAAATTGAATTCAATAAATTCAAATTTTTCTTTCCTATTTCAATATAATGAAATACTTTATAAATAAAATTCAAAATTTAAATTTATATCTTCTGATACAAATTTTTAGGAGATAATTCGAACATTTCATCGCTTTTTTGATTTAATTGTTTTTCTTCATCAATATCTATAAACTCAGAGGGATGCTTAGAGGATTTTGTTGGATTTTCTTTTTTGCTCATTATATGAATCTTCACTGCATATTTGACTTGTAATATTATTAAATTATAATAAATAATATAACAATAAATATATAAATATAACTAGAATCATACCTCACATGTAAGTAGAATCTAATGAAAAATTATACAGTAATATGGATGTGAGGGGCGTACGCAGCAAAACCATAAATCTGAAAGTCAAGCAAAAAATAAATAGCAAATAATTTCTGGGGAATTCCTAGTATGTAGGAGAATTCTCCAATTCTTCTCCTCAGCAAAGCATTAACTTAAGGGCTTGAAAGGACTTTGAGAATGATCAATGGATTGCAGAGCCGCTAGAGCTTTCTTCAATCTTTGGGAGGAACGGCAGAAATACTTGAACTTTGAGGAATACCTTCTTAGCTTCTGGAGAGAAAGCTTTCATTTGCTTCAAGCTTAATGTCTTCTGAATCATCTCTAACTTTGGGGAAGACCCTTAAATGACTAGTATCAGTGTTGGGTCGACCCACTTCCTTATTTGATGAGGCCCATTAGGTTTAACCCATCATTTAATGGATTTAATTTAAAGTGACTTTGGACTAAATTTGATTGGGACCCAAAGGCAGGTCTTGTACTTATCGGATATTTTTTAAAATAGGTTTGAACATTATTTAAATAATTTCAAATCCAACTTAATTTAGATGGCCTAACTTAGATGACCAAATTCGAATGACCCAAAAAACTTTTTTTTTATTAATTTAATTTAAATAACTAAGACTAAAATATTTATTTTACTTTAATCCTTGATTAAATAAATAAATTAAAAATATATTTTCTACAAATGCTCCCACTTCAAGACTTGAATAAAAGTTATAGGCAAGACTTGATGTACTTACGTACGACATTTAGAAGATTCTGTTGAGATTGAAAAATTTCACATCGGCTAATTAAATAAAATAATTACTATTTATAAAGATTTGGGCAGTCCTTTCCTCTGGAGTACCTTTTGGAATAAGTTAGACACAAACTAAAAAATTCTAACATGGTATCAGAGTCATCATAAAATAATTACTACTTAGCCAAAAAAATCTAACAGATTCCCCACTCATTTTTTTTTTATCCTTCATCGAATTACAAATTTCCAAAAAATCTCTTGAGATTCGCATTAGGATGATGATCATGCTCCGAATGGCCTGAGGTTTTTTTCTTTTTTTTTAAATCCAAATTTGTATGAGGATCAAAGCAATTCATTGGAGGATTAAATTATCCAACTCCAATTTATTTTCCTTTATCAATTTTTTTGAAACCCACTTGAAGTCTTTAATTCCAATCAAATTAGGGAGATAAAATCCTTGAAGATTGATGAACCTGAATTAACAAGAAAATTGAATTCTTCTCAAATTAAGAATTTTTTACTCCTCATAGAATTTGAAAACTTGAATCTTTCTAGAATTTTGACTTGAATCTTATATGATTTGGAAGAATTGAATCCTTGTGAAATTTTAACTATAATCTTTGTAAGATTATAGGATCAATCTCTACCTCTCAAACCCTTATATATAAAAAGCTTATTCCACCCTTCTCTTCATCCTAATTAAAAAAGTCTTCAAAATGTTTTTCCTCCTTCATCCCAATTCAAGAAGTGCTTCTTCTTTCATTCTAAGTCTTCAAGAATTTCCATATTCGAGGGAGAGCGCTTCTTCTGCAAAATTCGGCTTGCGCAATTTCTTTTTCACGACTCCACGAATTATTTGCTCTGTAGATATAAACTCATGTGACATGCTTCACCATGCATACACTAATTTGCATAACAATTTCTCCATGCACATACCAATTTGCACGAATTTCTTTACATCATGAAATTGGCATTTTGACTTTTTTTAACCTTGATTCCAACAATTTGATTCATGCCTGTAGTCATGCAGTTTTTTTTTTTTTCTTTTTGCACGGTAGTAATTCCTTTTTTTTTTTCTTTTTTGAACTTTGATCCCATGTGCACACAATTTTCTTTTTTTTTTTTTTTTCCACAAGATAACTTTTTTTTAGACCAACTATGGTGTACTTTATGGACTCCAAGTCTTCATCCGGCCAAGATGTCCCAGTCATTCGCAACAATTCCGAAATATCAATGAAGGCAGTGACAATTTTGCTAGTTTATAAAGCGGTTTCTAGCAGATATGTGGGTCCATTGTTGAAAATGACCACCACTCCTCCCATGAAGGATTGGGCAACTCTTGTCAATTTCAAAAGTGCACGATCACAGAAAGATATGATCCTCCTTGACTCAACCCATCATTCCCTGAATTGCTTCGACTAACTTCCTTCACTTGGTCGTGGAACAATCAATGGCGATGTTCAATGGAGTTCAACAGTACTTGAGTTCCTTGGCGAATTCTACTACAGAGAGAAATATTATGAATGGACAGAAGACATCTTGAGTCGATGCAAACTTTTGAAAGATGCGGGAATCTATGGCGTTGTGTATGCATCACTTCTCACCTGGACCGCAACTCCAACATAATGAAGGCTTTTTGCGAAGCTTGGTTTCCTTCTACCAATACACTTTTGACAGCAACCGATGAGGTGTCCATATATTATGGGATTTAAAAGAAATTAGAGGCTTGCCTATACTTGGCCACCATTATGATGAAGCTGTTCCTCTTGCTGCAGAACTTACTGAGGTGGATCTTGAAGGCAAGAAGTATCTCTCAAAAAGTTGCGGGCGTTCGTTCCACGTGTACCACTTGATCAAGAAGGGCAATGGCACCAACTCGGGAGTCACCATCAATCAATGGATCACTTTCTAGTTCAAGAAAGCTACGAAGTATGAAGCAACTCCTCAAAGGGAAGAACGACGACAACGCTCCAAATTTACTGAGAATCCTTGCAACATCATTCCACCTCATGAATCATAGACAACGGAAAATGAGGCCTTGTTCTCCAAGCTAAATATTCAAGATCCCATCATCAAAATGGAGATGCTCCTTGTTGGTTGGCTTGTGTCTTCGTTTTGCCCAAAGAAGGTGTGACTATTATCCACCTTAGCACTTTTAAAATGGCGAGCTTGATGGCCTTTAGTGAGCAAATTAACTTAGCGGTCCCAGCCTTAACCAACGTTTACAGAGGGTTAAATCACCTCTCTAACTCTATGCATCCTTGCAAAGAGAATCCTGTATTCCCAATCACTACTTGCATAGATGGTTGGCCCATTATTTCATAACTCACTTTTACGCTCCTCAAGGCCTTAAAGGTCCAAAGATGATGGCTTACTTTGGTAAAGGTAGTGCGAGGTGCTTCAATGCTGAAGATGCTTACAAGCAAATTCATAGATGTGAAGTTGTGGTTTGGCATGCCACTACATTTACGAAGGATAAAGCTTACAACCTGTTGATGGTGAGTAAGATATCCTGGTAAAGTAAGGATACTTTTTTACTCTTTGCTCGTATTAACTTTCGCTGAGGGGAAAAAGTTACTTCATCATTAAACCTTACAACCCTCATCGATTTAGCTACCAATTTGCATTTCTTCAACATACTCCTTGGTATTTAAGGTCTGTCATCCATGAAGCTTCTTTAGAAGATGGTTTACGCTTGTGGGTGAAATGCACTCTTCATCGCACGATGTCTAGGTTCATCTTCCCTGCTAGATCTTATAGTGTGAAGAAGTATTATACTCAAGAATTCAAGTCTTGGTGGAACCAAGTTCATAGAAGTTATCTTGAAGACAACACTGTAGCACTTACTTCTGTTCAGAGTGCTCCAAAAGGTGATGAACACTATTCTCACCTTAAGAGGAAATTTCTTGAGAATGATGAAACTCTTCAAGGATTAAATGATGGAAGACTGCCTTTGGAAGAAGAAAGCAACTCTTCTTCGAGTCGAACTTTAACCAGTGTTGGAGATCCATCTTCTCCAAAAGCACACCATCTATTGAAGGCTAGAGAGGACAACTTTAGTAGCCATGATCGATGTTGGAAACGTTTAAACCACAATTTCTAGCCAAACATTTGAAAAAGAACAAGTCTTAGAAAATGTTTCTTTTTATTTTTTATTTTATTTATTTATTTAGTTTTAACTTGTACTTTTAAACTTTTTTTCCAGGAAGATGATGACATTCTTGTTGACATTGAAGCTTTCAAGAATCTGCATACAATTCAAACATTGTGATGAAGGATCAACATGAAGTAGGTTCTTCTTGTAAGTCAGACTTGGTTGCCATAGTAAACAAGTTGCCTTGTGAAAATGCTCCAGTGATTTCCATTTTTGGGAGAGAGTCTTTTTTGTTCAACTTTCAAAAGAAGTTTTGAATACACATGAGTTCGATGACACAAGATCTTCTAGTTCAGAGAAGATAGCTAAGGAGGCACATGTAAAATTGCTTTCATCCGCTAATGAACATTCAAGTGCTTCAAAAAATCAAGTTGACAATTTTCGAGAACAAGTTGGTGTAGGCAAAGCCAGTCTCAAAAAGATTGATGAGAAAATACTTTTTGAGAATATACAATCTTTGAAGAAGAAGTTGAAGTATTGGGAGAATAAAAGGATGTTATTCCTACCCCCACTTAAGGAACAAGAAAGGCCGCTCGCGAAAGAAGAGTACATCTATGCCATCATTGAAGGAGAATGTGGTACGCTTGAGAATACTCCTATAGTGGGCGAAGACGATGAGGTCAAAGTTGAGGAAGTGAAGAGCAGTTGTTGGTTCTGCAACAGAACTTGGAAATTTTCAATCTCTTTCCTTGATGTACTTTAGAATTTTTTTTCAAGCACTTTGTCAAATTTAATTTGAACTTTGCGTTTCTGCTTATGAATAAACTTCATTTTTCTTTTTTTATTTCTTCCTATGTCTGCATTATTTATTTCTCTTTGTTCACATGAATTTCCAACTTACAATGATCTAGTCACAATTATACAAACCAAACAAACTTGTTTGTTTGTTGAAAAGTTATGATTGAACTTAGATTTTTTTTTTCTCTAAGCTGCTTAAGTATCTTAAAAATAATTTAAGAATCAAGTCAAACATAATTCAAAGTTTTAGGGAAAAAAAAGATTTTTAGTCTTTCACAGTTTTAACACGTGTGAGTCAAGAGTATCCATTTTTACGAATTTGAACTTGCTAGAGTGTTTTAGCAGTTTATTCACATGCTACACTTTTGGTGGTTGCCTTAACACAATTTATATTCATGCCAGCCAGGAGTAACTTCGCAGTTTATGCTCGTGCATTATGGAGCGTCTTTTTCTTTCTAACTTTAAATTTGGCGGAATAACTTTGCAGTTTAGGCTGTGCAGTCAAGGAGCATCCATTTCATGCTTAGTATGGCTTCAAATATTTGTCGTTCATAGGACCAATCTTTAGAGTATCTTCAGCAACTATCTTGTAAGATCTATTTGAGTAGACCTCTTGGGCAACATAAGGGCCATCCTACGTTGATGTGAATTTTTTGATTTTGTGTCCAGTGATGATTGGCCTCTTTACAGCAAGAACTAGATCTCCAACTTGGAAGTAGCGAAGCCAAACTTTTTGTTAAAAGCCTTAGAGATGCGAGATTGATAGCATTCCAAACGTTGTTGTGCCTCCAATCTTTTCTCATCAAGTGCTTCTAACTCTCCAAGTCTCAAGCGAGCATTTCCTTCCTTCGACAAGCCTTCTTGAATAGCAATCCACAAAGAAGGGATTTGTCGCTCCAGTGGAAGTGCTCCTTAACACCATAGATGAGAGCATATGGAGTGGCTTGGGTTGGCGTGCGATAAGTGGTTCTATAAGCCCACAACGTTTCTCCAATCCAAATGTGCCATTCTCTTTTTTAGATTTCCACGACTTTTTGTAAGAGTTTACATAAGGTTTTGTTAAATGCCTCAGCAATTCCATTTGCAAGAGCATAATACATGAAGGAATTGTGTTGTTTGAAACTAAATTGCTTACACAATTTTTTCATTAGACTGTTACAAAATGACTTCCTATTATCAGTGATTATGTACCTTGGAACTCCATAATGGCAAATAATGTTTGTTCGTATGAAGACCACAACATTGTCTTTCTTCATTTCCTTCAATGCTACGAATTCCACTCATTTTGAAAAATAATCCGTAGCAGCTAGGATGTACAAATGCCAGCAGATAATTTTGGCAAAGGCCCAACAATATCAATACCTCATGCATCGAAAAGCCATGAAGCTATAGTTGGATGCAAAAGTTCGGGAGGTTGATGTATGTAGTTTGCATGGAATTGACAAGCTTGACATCTTTGTGCATAGTCCATGCAATCTTTCACTATCGTTAGCCAGTAGTACCCCATTCTCTTGATATGAAAGTGAAGTTTCAAACCATATTGATGAGCTCTACAAATGCCAGAATGAGCTTCCTCTATTGCTTGGACCATTTCTTCTTCACCCAAGTATCTTAGGAAAATGCTTTCAAAAGATCGTCGAAACAATGTATCTTTATAATATATGAAACAGACAGCTCGACGTCAAACATCAATTCTTCTCATGAATCATCTGGCAGCTTTTTTTCTTTCAGATAATCGATGAATGGCTGACCCCAATCCTCCTTATCAGCCTTAAAGGCTGAAACATAATAGATTTCACATTCATCATTTCATCTTTGAACATGAGGGGGACAACCCATCTTTGGCACAATAGAATTTTAGTATGTCGATCTAACAAAGTCAAGTTTGGCCAGGCATCATCTTTCCTATTTCCATTTCTCAAAACATGCGATATTATCACATTGCATAAAAATCCCATTAGGCGCCTTGCATATTTATAGTATGGGAGTAACTAAGGCTTCTTAACTTCATATACTCCAATTAATTGGTTGACAACTAGTTGAGAATCTCCATATTCTTCAAGCTGCAGTTGCTTCATGTCAACATCCAATTCTAACCCAAGTATAAGAGCTTGATACTCGACATGTTGTTAGAACATTATCGACTCAAAGTAAAGGCATATGGTAGTACATCAGCTTCAGGGGTAAGAAATACTGCAACAACTCCAGCCCTTTCACGATGTGATGCATCATCAAAGAACATTTTCCACGGAGGAAGGGCTTCTATTACTAAGACATTTTCATCAGGTAGCTCATCATTCAACTTCCATTTAGTAGGTATAGGATGATGAGCTAAGAAGTCTGCCAATACTTTCCCCTTAACGGCTTTTTGGGGTAGATAAACAATTTTGAATTGTTGAATTTGCAAGTACTATCTCGGTAGACGATCAGACAACACAGGCCTTGACATTACATATTTAATTGGATTTGCCTTAGAGATTAGATGGACTGTGTGTGCTTGAAAGTAATGCCTCCGTTTCTGAATAGCAAATATCTGGGCTAAATAGAGCTTCTCTATCAAAAAATAATTCAGCTTATTACCCGTCATTATCCAGCTCAAATAATACAAGGTATTTCTTTTCCCTCTTCATTTTCTTGGGCGAGTAATGCCCCCATAGGACGTTCTTAAGCCACAATATACAAGACCAACAGTTTTCTAGGAATAGACGCATCTAGCATGGGAGGTTTCATGAGATATGACTTGATACTTTTGAAAGCATTTTTGCAAACTTCATCCCATTCGAAAAGTATGCCCTTCCTTACCCAGTGGCTAAACAATTGGCATTGTCCAACAAGATTTGAGATAACTCTTTGAAGATAGGCTAACTTTCATTGCCCAACTTCTTAGCTCATGAATGTTTCGAGGCTTAAGCATCTTCAAGATTGCATCAATCTTGGATTGATTAATTTCAATGCCTTTGTGATAGACAACAAAGCCAAGGAACTTTCCAGAGGTAATGCTAAAGGCACACTTCAAAGGATTCATCTTCAATTGATATTTACGAAGTTGCTCAAAAGTAATCTTCAAGTCCTTGAGTTGATCGCCATATTTTTGTGACTTGACTACAAGATCATCAACATAGCATTCACAATTTTGTGTAGCGTGTCCATGAAGATTTTCTGCATAGCCCTTGATATGTTGTACCAACATTCTTTAGTCCAAAGGGCATCACTTTATAGCAGTAAATGCCTTTAGGTGTACATAATGCAGTTAGCTCTTATCTTGTAGGTGCCATCTTTATTTGATTATAACTAGATGAACCATCCATAAAAAACAAGGCTTCATGCCCGATGGTAGCATCAATCATTAGCTCTAGGATGGGAAGTGGAAAAATCATCCTTTCGACATGCGTTGTTTAAATCTCTAAAGTCAACACATATGCAAATTTAGTCATTCTTCTTTCTCACAAGAACAATGTTTGCAATCCACGTTGGATACTTAACCTCGCGAATGAATCCAGATTCAATTAATTTGTTGACTTATGCCTTAATTGATGGAAGCAACTCGGGTCAAAAACGCCTTTGAGTTTGTTTTATGGGCCGAGCCCACTTTTTATAGCTAAGTGGTGGACAACTATCTTTGGCTCTAAACTAGGCATTTCTTTGTACATCCATGCAAAGATGTCTTTGTATTTTTTCAAGAGATTGACATAAGCTTCTTGTTCTTCAGGAGTGAGAAGAGCACTTATGTAGACAGGATGAGGATATTCAATCGTGCCAAGATTGACTTCCTCCAATTCATCCACAATAGCTTTTTTGCCCTCTTCAAGTTCTGATGGAGCATCTTCTTCAAAAGCTCTTCCTTCCATAATATTGATATTATTATTTCAAGAGATTGATACAAGCTTCTTGTTCTTCAGGAGTGAGAAGGGCACTTGTGTAGGCAGGATAGGGATCTTCAATCGTGCCAAGATTGACTTCCTTCAATTCATCTACAGTAGCTTTTATGCCTTCTTCAAGTTCTGATGGAGCATCTTCTTCAAAAGCTCTTTCTTCCACGATATTGATATGTGTGTTGCAACAACTTTTTTATTTTCAGTTCCATCATATTCTTCATCATTCGTGGGATTGTGTCTCATAAAGACGATTGTTCTTCAGAATATTCCACTTCTTATTTCTACATTATGCGGGTGGATGTCTTAATTCCCCACATTGCAAATGTATCCATTTTCAAAAACCTTGCAACTTCTCTAGTAATTGCATCTCTTCGCCTATGGGTGCGGACCATGGTATTTGCTGAGGTTGAGATTTGGTAGGATGATTCTACACTTTCGTCATCATCTTCAATTTGAGGTTTGATATGTATCTTCGTGTGAACCTTAGCTTTTGAATCCTCATTGTAGTTCACTCTAACCCATATTTAGGAAGGTGTCTTGATCACACATCTTGACCCACAATGATGCTTCTCTTACATATTTCTTTTTGATATGGTATTGCCCCCAAGTCGTTTGAAGGTAGACATATGAGAAATCTTTCCTTCTAATCCCAAGCGGTCAAAAACAGAAATTCGAGCACTTGCCTTTGCTTCGTTGTTCAATTTAAGTTTGAGGTAACTTCATTCTCTTAGTGATGTATTGAGTAGTTGCTCTCTTGATCTTGAGACTTATGAGAGATGCACATTTGTACCCAAGACCATTAATGTTTCCATTTTCTCTAGAGGCTTCCTAGGGCAATTTACCCAACAGATTTTGACTTTTTAGATTGTATCCCCCCTTGGAAAAAAGTCTGTAGGCATTGGAAACGAATCCATCGCTTGTACGTGAAGTTAAAAGTTTATCAAAGTCCTTTGAAGAAGTATCTAGCATTTTAACAGTCTTACTACCCTTCAACTTTGCATCGTCTGTGGGTCAGACAAATCCTTTTAAAGGAGTGTCTAAGGCCTTCACAGACTCAACTTTGGTAAGGGGCATACTGAGATTTTGTTGTTTCGCTAAATCTTCATAGGCAATTTCTCATCTTGGCTTGTTGATTTGATCACCAACTTTTGTTTACTTGAAGGATCTTTGAGGAGCTAACTTCTTGAACTTTTTCTTCTATTGATGAAGAGATATTGGATGACTTCGTTTTCTTTCTGATGTAATACTTGGCATCAATAATGTGAGCTTCAGCTTCTGTGAAAGACTTATCATTGGCAGCCTCCTTCACAACTCCATTCCTACAATACTTGATACATTGATGAAGGATAGATGGAACAATCATTCTCATGAAGCCATGGACTTCCCAAAAGAATATTGTAGTAAGTCCTAGCCTCTATTACATGTAAAAGAGCACTTGTTATCATCCATCATCATGTTCAATTGCAAAGTCCCAAATGACCTTTGTCCACCTTGGATAAATCCTTGGATGATCAAATGGGTTTGAGACAGGTCCTCAGTATAAATTTCCAATTCTTTCAATGTCCGCAAGGGTAGGATGTTGACTGCAAATCCACAATCTAACAAGATTCCATTGACCCTTGTTTCTTTCACATATCCAACCAAAAATAGTGGTCTATTATTATTAGTTGTGCCAAGTAGCAAATCTTCATCACTAAAAGTGATTTTAGCATAATCTACGGCTTTTTCTTCATCGCTTTCTCCTTCTAAACAACATGAATAGTATAGCATGGGACCACATCTATTTTAACAAAATCTTAAGGTAGAAAATCTCCTTAAGTGATGGGGGTGCAAGGTTCTTTTTGGACAACCTTCTGATAATGTTGGAAAGTGCTTGATCTTTTGACCACTCGACTTTAGCGTATTTCTTTTGATGAATTTGCTCCTTGTCAACATAGTTCTTGATTTGATGGATTTTGTGCAATTTCTTTGCAGGTCATAAGGGTCCAACCTTCATCATCTGTTGAGATAACCTCTTCATTTGTTGGGGGTATTTCAACATGCATTTACAGTCCTTCATAGAGATGATGAATCCATCAACCTCAACCTTTACAGTATCAAATTCTCCAAATTTAATTTCTCCAACTATCTCTTTTGAGGTAGTTAGTTAGACAGAGACGGTGGTTACAAAGGTTACATGAGCAGCCACTTTATTCTCTTCAAAAAGAACATGCCATTCACAAGCTAGATGCATTACTAGATCTTTGAATATAAAGCATTTCTCAATAGGATAACCAATTATACGATGATACTGGCACTAGTTTTGATCATTTTGAATTTGGCAATTCTATAGCATCAACAGCTATAAGATAATCAAACATTAAAGAGACATCAGAATCCAAGAAGAGATATTCTTTGGCCTTCATTTCTTCTAAGGTCCTTTTACTTCGCTCTTGAAGAGGATCGATCTTCTTCGTTACTTTTTGGGAAACCATAGTAGATATCTTGATTGAACTAGCATTTGCAGCCATTTACTCTTTTGTCTTGCTCTTGGAAGAATACTTGCTTGACTTCTTGAAGTCTTGCTTCTCTTTTCCTTTGTTCAAATCCTGCACAATTGACTTTCCTCTATTTGCAGTTATACTCAATTCCATGTCATGCGCACAAGTTGCTAGTTCTTCAAATGTTCTAGACATGATTCCTTTGAGGATGTATTGAAATCACCAATGCATGCCTTGAATACATATCTCTATATCAAATGATTGGCTCAGGTGATCTTTGTAGTTCAAGTTAAATTTCCTCTAACTGTTGCTGAATCGATCACAGGTTCTTCCTTCCATTAGCAGGAATTAGTCAATTTCACCATGCTAACAATTCGATGAGTACTGTAGAAGTGATTTAGAAACTCTTGTTCAAGTTATCTCCTAGCTATTAATGGATCCAGGCTCTAGATCCGTGTACCAACCGAAAGCATTACCCTTTAGAGATTGCACAAATTGTTTTAATAGAAGATCTCTATAGGCACCAACATTGTTGTAAGTATCCACAAAATGAGTCACATGCTGCTTGGGATTTCCTTTCCCATCAATTTGTTGAAACTTTTGTGATTGATAACTAGCAAACATTCTCATGTTATCAATTATTTGGGAATATGGCTTGGCATAAGTGTTGATCGACTTGGTTCCCTCCTCATATTTCTCCTTGATGGCAATATTGATGAAATATTTCAATTGGTTGAAGGGGATCAAACCATCAGTAGACACTTAGATATCATGGTCCTTCTTGGAGTTGACCATGTCTTCTTGAACCTCTGGCCTCTTGAGTGGAGCTTGACTTGTCTTGCCACTTTTCTCTAGACGATTCATCAGTTGATTGATAGAATACTTTTGCCCTTGAGTATACTTTGCTAAGACTTCAACTAGCTTTGTGAGATTTGCTAGTTGTTCTTCAGTGCTAAGCATTCTAGTCACCATAATTGGCGATACTGATGAAGCAGTTGAATCTTCAGCCATTGAAGATTCATACACTGGATTCTCATAATGAACTTTGTTATCAAAGTTGGTACTTGAGGATTCATCATCTTGCTTTGTAAAGGATGATGTCTTTAGAGCAGCCAGTGTATTTTGGACTTCTTTTTGAGAAAGTGCCCTTGCTTTGCTTCTCGTTATGCTCCCATCGCTTGAAGCTATGGGGGTGACAGTTTTCTTGGTACCAGCAACCTTGGAGCGAATTGACTTTGAGTTGACGTTCTTAGGAGCCATTGGTATTTGATGCTTGAAATTTGATTTACTTGAGTTTTGAAGAGAAGAGATGGGAGGAAGCGATTGTCCAACTGGGCGTGCCATGTAGCAAAATCTTTAAGTCTGAAAATCGAGCAAAAGATAAATAGAAAACAATGTGATTTGATTTATGATATGGTAGCAGTTACAAAATCTCTGGGGAATTCCTAGTCTGTAGGAGAATTCTCCGATTCTTCTCTTCGGCAAAGCATTAACATGAGAGCTTGGAAGCTTCTTCTCAAATCGAACAGACTTTGAGAATGATTAATGGATTGTAGAGTCGCTAAAGCTTTCTTTGATCATTGGGAGGAAACAGGCGAGGAACATTGCGTAGAAATACTTGAACTTTGAGGAAGACCTTCGTTGGAGAGTTTTTGGGAGAGAGAGAATTTTTGACTTTCTTCGAGCTTGAGTATCTTCTAAATCATCTCTAACCTTGGGGAAGACCCTATTTATAGGTGACGATAAGACATTGGGTTGCTTGACCTTGAAACGACCTATCATCAGTTTAGGTCGACCCATTTCCTTATTTGATTAGGCCCAATGGATTTAACCCATCATTTAATGGATTTAATTTAAAGTGATTTCGGGCTAAATTTAATTGGGGATCAAAGGTATAGTTCTTGTATTTATTGGGCTTCATTTAAAGTAGGTTTGGATATTATTTAAATAATTCTGAATCCAACCCAATTTAGATGGCTCAACTCAGATGATCCAATTCGAATGGCCCAAAAGACCTTTTTTCTATTAGTTTAATTTAAATAACCCAAACAAAAATATTTATTTAACTTTAGTTCTTAATTAAAATAAATAAATTAAAAATATATTATCTAGAGGGGTATGCTATTTGTCACCCGATTCTGTCATCCTTCATGCTATAATAATAACAATGTGCAGTTTGTAAAATATTTTAGGGTATAAATAATTAAAATAAAACATTTAGGTTATAAAGAAAAAATTTAAAATGTTCCAGTTATTTATAGACAATATTTAAATATATATATATATATGATGGTTGAGAAAGATATATAAATCTATTTCTTTTAATCTTTTTCATACAGTAATTTATCCCTACACTAATGTTTTTTTGCTTTCTAGCCCAATGCTTGCTCTTCCTTGTAAAAGAAAAAATGCACAATACGAAATAAATTGTTACATGATTAAATATTTAATACATAACATTTAAATTTATGATATTTATATTTATATCTTTTGACAAAAATTTAATGAGGAGGGAACCTCTCTACTGGTGAATCTACATAGTTTAATTATTTAAATTTTAAATTTTAAATTTACAATGTATATTTTTATTATGGAAAATAAAGATTTTTTTTTTAAAAAAATGTGAAATAAAAATTGAGAGAAAAAATAAATGTATGTATGAGAGAGCAAATCATCTTAAATGCCATCAACAATTTACGTTTTCCTCACACTATTTATAATCTTTTATATGAGCTTTTTATACCTACAAATAATTTTCAAGCACTGATATTGACAAATTATGTGTTATGTGGCAGAATTATCCTAAAATAATCACGTCTGCGTTTACATAATACATAATTTGTCAAAATAAACTGTCAGAGATATGGTATAATTGTTCGTGGATATTAAAAAGTGAAATTAAAATTTATGGGTAATTTAAAAAAAAACGTAAATTGTTAATGAAAATTTGTATTGATTTGCTCATTTATGAGATGTGATATCAAGTATTTAGGGGAGAGCAGCTTAATAGTGAAGGAATTTAGAGATGGAACTTATTCGTCTCAAAATATAGACGGATTAGAAATGCAATAGAAAGGGATGTTCAAAAATAAACATTTTTTACAGAATAGAGACAATTTAAAGACGCAAAGAAAAGTTTCATCTCTGATCTATCTCGAAATTTATTCGAGATAAAAATCAGAGATGGATTAGAGATGATTCAACATCCATCTCTAAATCTAGAGACGAATTGGAGAGGGAATGAATCCTATCTAACTTTAGAGACAGAGATGGAGACCAATATGTCTCGAAAGTTTTGTTCAATCATTTACGTTGCTATTTCTGTGTCAAAGTCGTCTCTAAGTAGAGTTGAAATAGATGTGGATTCGTTTCATCACTACAATAGAGACGCATTTGATACAAAACATGTGGTCTCTAAAGTATTATTAAAATTTTATGATGTATTTTATAAAAATTTAAATTATAATTGCCTCGAGTTCCACTCTTTTTCATCTTTACTATTAGAGGGAAAACTCATTTCATCTCTATATCGTCTCAAATATTAGAGAGAAAATTTATTTCGTCTATCCTTTGTCTCAGCTATTTAGAGAGAAAACTTCTTTCATCTTTATGTTGTCTCAAATGTTAGAGAAAAAAACTCTTGCCTCTAACTCATCTATACTATTTAGAGAAACTTTTCTTTTCGTCTCTATGTCATCCCAAATATTAGAGAGAATACTTCTTTCGTTTCTATCTCATCTCAAATATTAGAGAGAAAACTCATTTCATTTTCATTTCTTCTCTACTATTTAGAGAGAAAACTCCTTTCTTATCTATGTCGTCTCAAATATTAGAGACAAAGCTCCTTTCGTCTCTATGTTAGTCTCTACTATTTAGAGAGAAATTTCTTTCGTCTCTATGTCGTCCCAAATATTAGAGAGAAAACTCATTTCGTCTCTACTTCTTCTCAACTATTACGAGAGAAAACTCATTTTGACTCTATGTTGTTATCTCAAATATTAGAGAGACATTTGATACAAAACACGTGGGCTCTAAAGTATTATTAAAATTTCATAATATATTTAAAAAAGTTTGAAATCATAATCGTTTCGAGTTCTGCTCTATTACGTCTCTAAAATCAGAGAGAAAACTCCTTGCATCTCTATGTCGTCTCCAATAGTAGAGAGACAATATACATTTTGTCTCCACGTCGTCTCTAATATTAGAGAGGAAGTAATATCCGTCCCTATGTCATTTCTAATGTATTAATTAGAGACGAAGTAGAGATTTTTAGAGACGAAATATTTTATTTTAAACAAATTTATCAAAATTAAATTGTATTTAATATTATTTTTATTTATTTATAAGTAAATAATAACATTAGATTATAATCTTACTTAAATTAATAGCTTCATTATGTTTATTGAAGCATTGTAAATTAAATATTAAAAATAGTACTTTATAAAGTAGAATAAAACTATAATAAGAGAAATGATTCTTTATATAACTATCTATATAAATATTTATTTGGTTTGTTATGAAGAATAATGTCTTATTAGGCTAAAAGATTTGATATGTAATAAATTTTATCACTTGTACTCCGTGATTGCATTTTGTTAACTAAAATGAAATTACATTATATGAGTTGTTTTTCTTGAAGGAAAAAAAAGTAATATTTTACAATTTATGATGTCTTGTTACTTTTTTCATAATCAGATATGCATGATTCAAAATATTAATTACTTGGGTGGATAAAAGGTAAAATTTTCTATGCCTATAAACAATTTTTAAGTACGGATTTTGACAAATTATATATTTTGTGATTAAATTTAATTAAAATAATTATGTTCAAGTCATATTCATAAAAAAATTTGCTCAAGTCATGTACTGATAAATACACAATTGTAAAAATGCCTTTGTTCTTTTTTTTTTTTTTTGCTAAATAATCGAGTTTGTTTATAGAATGTCAAAATAAATTCTCTAAAAAAGTTTTTAAAAAAGTTTATGTGTGTTTAAAAAAAACGTAAATTTTTTCCAAGCATTTATAGTTTAGTGATTTGATCTATTAACTATTTTATGAATTATAAAAAGGAATTTTAAGAGATTTTGTTTGTTTATTTTTTCTATTAAATATTTTTATGACTATTTGTGTTTATATTATAAAGTTTTGGTAAAATTATAATTTTTGAAAAAATTTTAACACCAAAATTACATCTCAAGTTTATGTCTAAAGTATACTTTTTTATTAAAAAAATACGGAAAGTTTTGGAGATAAAATCTTAATTTTGTGTCTACATTACATTCTCCCTCCTTTTGGTACCTAGCAAAAGCATCCTCTAACTTAGCGAGAAAAGGAAAAAAAAAACCCTTCGCCTTCTGTATCTCTCTCCTCTCTTCAATTCTGTGTGCAGTTGCCCCCCCGTACAACAGTGCAAGTTCCGCGCCCGTGCGACCGGTGTGAGCAGCAATGCCTCTTTCTACGCGAGATCGCAGTTGTTACGATTTGAAGGGTTATTTTATTGAGGTAAAGCTTTCTTGTTATTTTGTCCCAAATCTTACACTAAGCTTTCTTGTTTCTTAAAACCATAGACTTCCAAAATCTGTCTAAAACTCAAAGCTTATTTTGTTTTTGGGAAATTTCTATGTATTTTTGGGTGTTTGCAAAAATTTCTCTTCTACAGATCCAAATTACTTTCCTGCAATATTCCTGCAACTTTAATGGCTGAAAATTTCTGCAAAATTCCTCAAATTTTATTCTTGAAAACGCTGTTTCTTTGTTTCTTGAATTTTCTTGTTTCCTAGTGTTAATCTTTGATTCCTAAGTGTCTTGTTTTACAAAAGTGCAGAAAAAGAAAAACCGGGCAGAACAAGGGTCCGAAATTCATGACAAAAGTGCTTCAAATCCTAATTTCTTGTGAGTTTCTTTGTTCAAATATTATCTGTACTTGATATATTGATGATTGGGCAACTTGCTTGCTTGAAAATCCCCCATATTTATGTGATTTCACATATTTCAACCTTTGTTGGCCATAGCTGATTGTCGCAATTGAAAGGCATTTGGAAGAAATTTTGTTTTTGGGTTTCTATCAATTATGCTGGATCTACTGGTTTCTTATGAGTTGGTTTGTCTATTTAAATTTCATCCGAATGCAGTCTTTCCTAATTTTTTCCGGTCTGTAAGTTTTTAGGGGAATGGCTCTCTTATGCCACAGGTTTTGAATTGCTGTTATGGAGTATTCTTTTTTTAAACATCAGGTTTTGGCTTGCACTAATTCTTACTTTACTAATGAGATAACTTGCAATTTTTCATATGCTATTCTTGTTGATTTTTCTAGTGGCATTCTCATGTAGAATTTTAGAACTTTACAATTTACAGAATGAACTATTGACATCCTAAATAGTACAAGATTTAATTGGATAAAATATTGTATTTTGAGCGAATAAATCCATTTTCTACTCAAGCTTAGTGCTAGAAACTAATTCATACATGCAGTTGAAGGCTACTCATTTGTTTCATGCGCATTGATTTTATGTGTTCATTGTGTTATCAAATGTATATACTCATTATGCCAATGCAGTGTTTCTATGAAATCTTTATACTATTCCATTTGCATTCAATATAAAATATCTTAAATTTTTTTAACTCATTTCCTGAAAGCCTTCTGTTTGATGGCAAAGATAAAGCAAGAATTTTGTTTATTACATAGTTAAGTAGATGGAATAGAAATTGATATGAGTGTGGTTGTGATGAATGTGTAGTAGTTGCACAATTTTTGAGGAATTTGTTGCTTCTTATTTTTCTTTGTCTAAGTGCTCATCCATTTTGGGAATTTTTGGCTATGACTTCTTGAGAAGTATAATAGGAGTTAAGTCATATTTTTGTAATTGATTATTTTATGAAACTCAATAATAATATGCATCTTCTATAATATTCTTGTTTCTATCGATTGTTTATTTAAAGTGGATGCAGTAAGGACCTTCTCTCCTGTGTTGTTAGTCTGCTTTCTATTCATAATGATCCCAGACAGAAGATTGCTTTATGAGAAGGCATTTACTGATTTATAATATTATTGATGGGTCTGTTCTTTTGCAGCGAAGTAATTTCTCCAATTTTTTTAGTCTATGCAAGTTTTTTTTGACACTGTCTTTATATAATGATCATATGTATCTTATCAAATCGTTGTAGAAAGATATTAAAGTTTTAGTCTCATTTTGAATCACATAATTTGGTTATTTTTGTTCACAGATCAGTTAGGACAACAGAACAACCATTCTGATGTTGATAAATGAATATCAAGGAAAATCATTTGCTACCAAAACTAAAGGTACAATATCAAATATCAAGGAATTTTACTGTAACAAATATGCATTTCCAATATGAGATTTATGCAAAAATTTGCCTTGATCAGTATTGATGCTTTCTTTATCAGTTGCATAACATGTGTTAGGTTGCTTCCTTTACGTCATGCTGGATATTATTGATTTAATCAAGCTGGAATTATGTTGTTTTAGTTGAGTTAAACCTTTTCAATAGACTGTGGTTGCATGAACTAAATTTGTAAAATGCTTTTAAAGGCGTGTTCTTCCTATACACCCCCTCATTTAATTATCATCATTGTTTTCATAAATGAAATTGTAACCGCTAACTGATCTTTGAAGTGTTTGAACTAGTTGCAAGAGCACACCTTTAGTTAGAATTTTAAGGCTAAAAGAGTCTGCCGATAAAATGTGAGATAGAATAATAGGATCTTATATCACGCATGAATTATGAAGGGAGCAATACATGCGAGAAAATGTGAAAATTACAACTAAAAATTGTCTGATATCATTGCTCACTTTGAAAATGACTGCTTAGTTTAAGTTAAATTGTATGTGTTAATGGTAAACAATGTAGGTCCTAAGATTAGCTAATAAGAACTCATTCAATCTTTTTGAAGAGTATAATTTTTGTTAGCTACTTGGGGAGGTAGGTAGAGGAAATCTTAACAACGTTTCTCTGCATGTCCATGAAAGATTTGTAAGAAAGAGAAAGTATTGAGTGTGAATATATATTGTATTTAACTTCTCGTGGGTTTTAGCATGTCCTACAGCATTCTTTTTAAGCATATGGCCAAGTATGTCTCTTGGGTTTTGCTAATACTTCCTAATGATCAAGTATCTATATAATTTACAAGATTAGTTGTTTCTAAAGACTAAAGTGAAGCTATTTAACTAGAAGAAAGTAAGTGTACTAGTATACTATTTATATAATAGTACAATATTGATGCCTTTTGTACGTATGCCTTATCAATTTATATATGGATCTCTTGAGTGACGGGAGATCACTTCTCGTGTGTAATGGAAGATTACAGTTATGTATGCATTATTTTGTGCTTTGATGATCATATTAGTGATATGTACATTTTATACATATTTTTACACTATTCAATTTTCTGTTTTCAAGGTATTTTTATTTGTAAAATGATATATTTATCCTCCATTTCTTCTCTTTTGTTTCTCTTTTGTTTATATGTATGTCCTTAATGAGTTATAAGAAAGAATGAAGTGAAATGAGAGCATACGGAGCAAGAACTAACGAAAAAGAGAAGATACGCACAAAATCCTGTAGGCGGAGGAACTTGGCCCCATCACCAGCCGGACCCGACCGGAACAACATCAGGAAGCAAGACCCAACCTCCCAAGTTGGGGGACCCAGTCGGTCGCATTGCAGGGCCAATTTTATAATTTTTTGATTTCTTTTTAATGACCTCCTTCATTGTATTTTGGGACATCTTTGGTTAGGGTTCTATGGAGCCAAAAGGGGCGAATTTCGAGAGAAAATTCATCCAAAAAATACTTAGATCATAATTTAGTTCTTGAATTAAAGTTTCAATAGTTTAATTGAAGGTTTTTTTTGGGAACAATTTTGGGACTTTGTGGGCAGTTTGAGGGAAGAGTTCGGACAATATTCCGGGATCGTGAATTCTTTCAATCTTACTTCTGAGCTTCAAACTTAACTTTTATTATGAATTCTCATATGGATTTAATGATTATAATGATGTTTAGTCGCTTAGATTTCTTTCTGTTTAAATGAGGTTAAACCCTTGATGAGCTTGGCTTTATGTTTTCATTGGATTTTATAGAATGAATTGTGTGTTTGTGTTGCTAACTTTACCGTTATTTGGCACATTCGCATATGTTGTTTATAATTGAGAAAGGAAGAACGATTTAGGACTATAATTGAACAATAGGAATTTAGTAGTTAATTAGAAATAATGATTAGATTTTTAGGTCATTAATAATTACTGCCATACTTTAATCATTTATAATTGTGATAGGGAAAGGAGATTCTTTTCTAATCAATTAGGGGAATAATGGGTATTCACCTAGAGATAGGGTTAATCATAATTATCGAGTGAGACCCGATCAATTATTCAACTATTTTTCAAAGTTTTCAATGAATTAGTTAAGGGATTCTAGGGGATTCTATCGTTTAAATACTTATTTCTAAAACTTGATTTCAATTACTTTCAATTTGTTTTAAAATATTTTACTTTTCTTGGTTTGAAATTTCTTTTCAACTCCTTTATTTTGATTAAACTCCTTTATTTTGATTAAACCTGGTCTTTATAGCTTCTTCGTTCCTTGAGTTCGACAACTCGGAAGGTTCTCTAGTGCTATATTGATAGTTTCACTTGTTTGTTTTATGTTAGTTTTAGAGTAGCCCCGTTTTAAACATTAAGTTTTTTGCACCATTGTCAGGGAACAGTAACTTTAAGAACGTCGTTAATCTATTGCTTTAATCGTTTTTAGTTTCTAGTTTTTCTATTTTTATTTTTGTTCTTGTTTTATTCTTGCATTATCATTATTTCATTCATGGATATTTGTGACTATTTCTAGGAAGTTGTGTTTTTGCTATTCTTGGATTGATTTGTGTTTTTTGTCAGTTATAAGTTTTATTAAACTAGTTTATGTCCCGTAGCAATAGGGGTGAATTAGTTTCATACGACCAAAAAATTGAGCGTATGCTACAGAGGGCCCGCCATACCCTTCAATTTGAAACGACGGGAAACGAGATCATTCCAATTGACAAAAGGGAGGAAGATCAACAGGATATACCACCAATCCCTCAGATTTATCCACCTCCATCAATGGCAGAAAGGACCATGGCGGACTATGCTCGACCGTCCATCATCGGGACGCAGTCGAGCATAGCTAGACTACTAGTGCATGCTCATAATTTCGAGATTAAACCAAATGTGATACAAATGGTGCAGAACAACGTGCAATTCGATGGACTCCAAGAAGAAGCTACAATGTGCACATCGCCAACTTTTTGTAGGTGTGCGACATGTTCAAAATCAATGGAGCCTCAGACGACGCCATATGTCTTCGCCTTTTTCCATTCTCTTTGAGGGGCAAGGCAAACTTTTGGCTAAAACCACTCCCTTCCAGATCATCACATCATAGGATTCTTTAGCCGAGAAGTTTTTGGGTAGAGACTTTCCCCCTAGTCACATTGCTAAGTTAGGAAACGAGATATTATCGTTCCAAAAAATTGATGGGGAAAGTTTAAATGAAGCTCGGGAGAGGTGGAAGGAGTTGCTTAGAAAATGTCCTCATCACAGCCTTGACTTGGGGATTCAGATTTAGACATTCTACAATAGAGTTTCTTTTGCGGCCAGATAACTGATCGATGCTTCTGTTGGTGGGTCCACAAATAACAAGACTCCTCAACAAGTGTATGATCTGATAGAGCATATAGCTATGAACAATTACACTTGGGGGGGGGGGGGGGGGGATACAGATCCAACCCCAAGTCTATCGAGGTCCATAATGTGGATGATGTTACTGTTATGGAGGTCAGATTAGCAGCAATGATTGAACAGAAGATGGGGAATATGACTTTGATGTATTCGAATATAAATCCCCAACAAATCATGTTTTGTGACTTTTACAATGGAGGTCATCCCAACCATGAGTACCCTAGTATAGGTACTCTAATGGAGCAAGTGGAGATCGTTTAAGGGAATCGGCAGGGGAATATCCCTATTCAACCACTTATAATCCCGGTTGGAGGAATCACCCCAATTTTTCTTGGGGTGGTCAAGCTCAGCAATGTACACAACAATCTCTAGAATTTCAAAATAGAGGTCTTACTCAGCCCTTGCCATATGATGCACCCTCTCCTAATCCTCCACCAGTAAAGACCAATTTAGAAGATTTGCTGGTCAAATTTATGAATGCAATAGATGCCAGAATTAACAATATAGAAGCTGCTCAAAGAAATTAAGAGGCTTCTATCCGCAATCTAGATAAGCAAATCGAACAATTGATTAAATTGGTATAAAAGAGAACTACTGAAACTCTCCCGAGCAATATTGAAGCTGAAAATTCCTTATCCGGCGGCTCTTGTTTGTGACTGAAGCAAAGAAGAGATGAGGAGGTTTGTAGATATTTTCAAAAAATTAAAAATTAACTTACCTCTCTATGATTTGCGAAGTACTTGAAGGAGATGCTTTCGAGGAAAAAGAGGTTAGAGAAAGCATCTACATTCACATTGGGCGAGGAATGTTCGCAATTGTGATTAACAAGGAAAAGCTGCCATAGAATTTTTTTTTTTCCTTTGTATGATTGTTAGTTTTTCCTTTGATAGAGCTTTAACCGACCTAGGAGCTAGCATAAATGTTATTTTCTATAATATGTGTAAAAAGCTAGGCCTAGGGGAACCAACAACTACTAGGATGACCTGTAAGTTTGGCTGATAAGAGCATTAGACATACTAGAGAGGTTGTAGAAGATGTTTTGGTAAATGTCAAGGACCTTGTCTTTTCCGTTGACTTTGTTAGTTCTGATATGTAAGAGGATGTAGACTTTACTTTAATCTGAGGACGTCCATTTTTATACGCTTTTAGAGCTTTAATAGATATTGACAAAGAGAAATTATGCTTGAGACTTGGAGAGAATGAAGTAATTTTCAAATTTTCTATTACTCCAACTCCTTCGTATTGTAAGGACAACACTTTCTTCTATATAGATCATACTAATCTTGAAGTGTCTTACCTCTCGCATGACAACAAGTCGCCAACCCCCAAAGCTTCTAAGGAATTAAGCAATGTGGAGAAGTCTATATCTCCTCATTCGATAAAGAAGAGCTTGAAAAAGTAGATGCAAAAACGGCGAAAGAAAAGAGAGAAAGCCAAATGAATTCGGATTCTCATGATCTGAACGTGCTTTCAGCACCTAAATGGGAGTATTGCTTGCTTCTTGTGTGTAATATGTTGTATCATTAGTGCATGTTTGAGTTTAATTTATCAATTTTGAGTTTTGCATATTTCTCTTTTCTAGTTTGTTCTTTTTTTTTAGTGTTTCTCTCTTTTGGGGTATTAGTTTATGCATTTTGTTAACGTTTTGAGGTAAAATTAGGAGTTTTGTGCAATCTTTGTGCCCTAAATATGTTTTATATCATTCATGTAGATTACACGAGAAAAATAATTAAAAAAAGCGAAAAAAATGCCAAATTTAATTTTTTTAAAAGGGCCCGGCCAGAGCCGCAGCTTTGGTGAGAAAACACAGCCGGACCAATTTTAGGCATAGTCACAAATTCCAGAAAGGTACGGCGATGGTGGGTGGGTGTTGCCTCGCGGAGTAGAACTGTCAAATTATTATTATTATTATTTTATAGAAAAATCCTAATTCAAAGTCCCCAATTTACCTTTCTCCTCTTCGTCTCCTTCCTTCACCGTCACTTTCGCTCACCTCTTGATCACCGTCTCTGCGTTCATCTCTAACCAACACCATTGCCACCACCGAGAACCACCCACTACTGCACCAACCTTAATGCCGCCACCTGTCCCCTCTTTCTGTCCCTCTGCTACTCCTCACGTCCCATGCCATCTCCCCTAGATCTTTGTCGCCTCCACCTCAGCCACCACAACTTTCTGTCCTCCTCCACGCATACCACCACCCTAGCCGCATGCCGTTCTGCCCTTTTTCCTTCTCTTCTTCTTCTTCCTCCCTCTGTTTCTCTCCTGCTCCCCCCATTCCACTACTTCCCTCTAAGCAGCCCACAACAAACATCACTGAGAACCACCACACCACGGAATCACCCACTTTCACTTTTCTTCCCTCTATTTCTTCTTCCTTTCCGCTCCTTTTCCTTCCTATTTTGACACCTCCACTCTTCTCTTCTCCAACCACTCACGCTACCAGCCACCACTCACCTGCTCCTTATACCACTGCCACCATCTACCTATTTCTGTTGCCATCGGTTAATTCTTCTCTTTCTTCTTCTGTTACTTCTCCCCTCTTCTATTGCTTCTTCTTCTGCAACATAACCGTCGCGCCATTGCTGAGATGCAACAGGACTTCGACCTCTGCGCATCACCACTATACCTTAACGCTCAGCTATGCACACAATAGGGACAACCAGACCACTGGTTCCACATCACGGACTAAGTTTTCCTCCAAAATTATTTATTTACATTTTATTTTAATTTCATTTCTTTCTCACATTACTTGTTTTGTTTTCTTAATCTGACATTTCTGTGAATTGTCTGTATTAAGCTGCTCATTCTCATATTTGGTTTTTCATTTAGCGAATTTTATTTTCTTGTGACATTTTTGGTGGGGTTTACAGTTAAAATTTTCACAACTGGCACAGACGGGCATCGTTTGCTTTTACTGTTTTAACTGTTTTCTTTATTTGTTAATAATTTTCCCGTGACGATTACTAGTTTCGTAGAGTTATTATTTTGGTTTTTACACAATTCACACAAGGATGACATTTATTCTTTTATTTTTAATTTTTTATGATGTTATCTCGTTTTTGTTTGTCTTTTGTGATCAAAGTTGGTTTTTGTTTTTTGTTTGCATCATTTTGTGTTGTTTCTGTATGTTTTGATGGTTTTAGGATAATTTTTGGAGTGCCTTTTTTGTTATTCTAACCTTTTCTCGTATGTCTGCCTTTGCTTTTATGTTTATTTTGAATTTGCTGTTGCTATTTAGCCGTTGTCATGTGTTTATGTGTTTATTTTAAAGTCTTTAGTAGCTGTCGGTCTATCAGATAATGAACCTTTTCTTCCTTTACCTTTTAGCATATCCGATGAAACCAATAGGATGTGGTTCAATGCCAAGCTTAAAAACAGACTTGTGGTTGAACGTATGGTACATGCTCTTTTAGAAAGTCAAGTAGGTATTTTAGAGCACTTAAGGGCTATGGGGTAGAACTCGTTGGTTACAGTGATAGGGGAATATTACCCTAATCTTGTTAGAGAGTTCTACGCCAATATGTTTTTTAAATCCGACCCTTATAGAACTGACATTACCACTACTATAAAAGGGGTTAGGACTCATCTTGACTGTGTCATCCTCGCACAAATTCTGGGTATACCTAATGAGAGACACTCAGTTTCCTATGAGCATGCTTCCACCAGTATTTTTGTGGACCCAACTTGCGTGTATTCTGAGGCATTAGCTCGGTTTGGTGTCCAGGCACAGGCTGTAGGTAAGAGGGCTGTTAAATCTAAAGGGTTAGAGGGAACTTGAAAGGTCGCCTCACTTCTTATAAGTACAAGTATTGCACCTCGATCTCCCAACCAAACTAATGATTTGAGGATAATAGATGCTAATATTATTGATAAGATGAGGAGTCATTCTCCCTATTCTCTCTCTCTCTCTCTCTCCTCTTTGCTCATCCTCTTTCTACTTGACGTGGCTTGTAGCCCTATACCTAATAGGGTTATTGGTTTTCCCTTGCTTCTATCTCGTATTTTTCACCGCTTTTATGATGATTTTTCAAGTGAATTACAAGAAACCACCTCCACTCTGGATATAAACAAGGAGGCCACTATAAAACGAAGCCAATATTGGGGATGAAAATGAAAGGCGGTGTGGCTCGAAAGTTCTACAAGGGGGCAATGAGCAGGCCCAGGTAGTGGAGGAACAAGCAGCAGACTGAGAATGACGAGGACAATTTCAGGGTTGCAGTGATCGATCTAGTGGAGCATCCCCACATCCAGCAAGAAGAAATTCAAAATCAATTGCCCCTCCAACAAGAGAACACATAGAATAGACTTCAAAATGTGGAGATGATGATAAGGCGCCAGCACAGGATGCTCAACTACCTATCGGCGCTTCTCATCATATGCGGGATCTAGTGGTGGCAGTCCAGTGTCATGATAGAGTTTTCTTTTTCCCTTTTTACTTTTATTTTTATTTTATTCTATTTTATTGAGTTTTTGGGATCGCTTTCCTTATTTTTATTATATTTGTTTTTGTCCTAGTTTTTTTATGTTTTGTTTATCTTTTCGTGTTGGGATTGCTTCTCATGTGTACTTGCATTTTTAGTTTTTGGGATTGCTTTCCATGTACAGTTGTTTTTCTTTCCGAGAATGCTTCCTGCTCAGGTGTTTTGTTTTATATATTTTCTCTTTTAGTCTTTATATTTCTTGTATTTGGTTGTGCCCCCACATTGAGGACAATGTAATTTAAAGTATGAGGGGATGTTTAGTTTATGTCATTTTTAAGTTGTTTGAGTTTTTTCTTATAGATAAAAACTTAAAAACATTAAAATTTTTGAAAATTTCAAAAATATTTTTTATTTTTAAAGTTTTTAGTTTCCTTTTATAGATTTTATTTAAGTTAAAAATCCATAAAAATCAAATATTTTCAAAAACTTAAAAAATATTTTATTTTTGTGTTTACCCTTCATTTAAAACTTTGAAAAACTCAAAAATCAAACTTGAGAGCAAGCAAAGCTTAAGTGTGGGGGAATTTGATATGTCCATTTTATACATATTTTTACAGGGTTTAATCTTCGATTTTTGAAGTATTTTTGTTGGTAAAATGAAATTTATTTTCCATTTCTTCTTTTCTGTTTATAGGTAATGTCTTAGACGAGTTAGAAGAAAGAAGTGAAACGGGAGCGTACAGAGCAAGAACAGATGAAAAAGAGAAGATATAAACAAAATCCAGCTAGGAGGGGACCAGGCCGAAATATCCGCAAGTCCCAACCGGACCCGGACCAAGCGGGGGGTCCGGGTGGACGCGCAGCAGGGGACAGTTCGGAAATTTTCTGATTTCTTTTTAATGAGTATTCCATTGTATTTTGTGACATCTTCGGTTAGGATTTCTAGGGAGCAAAAAGGGGCGAATTTCGAAAGAAAATGCTCCCAGAAACTATAATTAATCTCCTTAGATCATAGTTTAGTTCTTTAATTCAAGTTTCAATTGCTTAATTGAAGGTTTTCTTCGGAGCAATTTTAGGACTTTTCGAGCAATTCGATAGAAGAGTTCGGGCAATATTTCAGGGTTGTGGATTCTTCAATCTTAATTCCTAAGCTTCTGAACTTAACTTTTTATTATGAATTTTCATATGGATTTTAGATTATGATGATGTTTAGTGGCTTAGGTTTCTTTGTGTTTAAATGGGGTTGAATCCTAGATGATCTTGACTTTATGTTTTCAATGGGTTTTTATAAAATCAATTGTTGAATTTAAAATTGATTGTTGTTCAATTGCATTATTTGTTTTGCTAATTTTACCGGTATTTGGCACATTCGCATGAGTTGTTTGGAATTGAGAAAGGAAGAACAATCTAGGGTTATAATTGAACAATAGGAATTTGGTAGTTAATTAGAGATAATGACTAAGGTTTCTAGGTCATTAGTAATCACTTTCTATACTTTAATCATTCATAATTGAGTTAGGGAGAAAAGGAATTCTTTTCTAATCAATTAGGGGAATAGTGGGTTTTCATCTAGAGATAAAGTTAATCCTAATTAATGAGTGAGACCCGATCAACAATTCAACTATTTTTTCAAAGTTTTCAATGAATTAGTTAAGGAATTTTAGGGTGATTTCGCCGTTTAAACACTTATTTCTAGAATTTGATTACAATTACTTTTAGTTTGTTTTTAAAGCATTTTACTTTGCTTAGTTTAAAAGTTCTTTTCAACTCATTTCTCTTGATTAAACCTTAAAGAGACAATCATTATTATAGCTTCTTTGTTTCCTAAGTTCGACAGCTCGGGAGGTTCTCTAGTACTTCATTGATAGGTTCACTTGCTTGTTATATGTTAATTTTAGAGTTATCCTGTTTTAAATATCAACATGGCACATCATTAGTATTCTAAGTCATTGAGTCAGTAGATGTTGATAAAGATATTCTATAAAAGAAAGTTGAACTATTAATTGGTCCTCAAGAAGCATGATCCTACATATCTAGTACACAAATATACTTATTTCGTGCAAGTAAATGATTATTATGGTTCTTCTCTAACTAATGACTTGGGAATATATATGGAACTTATCGCTTGTTATTTCCTTCAAATGATTATCTCGAAATTTGAGAAACAATCCAACACCTGCAGAGATAGATAAATAAGATATTGATTATTTACATAAAGATCCATACAAATCACGCCATGCATTGATATTTGTGTATATAGACATATATAGCAGCCACTTCTTTGATTTGTGTTTACGAAATAAATAATTATGATGACTAACTAAAATGTGTGTGATCAATATGAATAAATTATTATATTCGAGATATTTATATATCTTCTTAGATGAAATTCCAATTATATTATTGGATGATTATAAAGTTTGAGGATATACGAAAGAAGATAAAACAAATATATATATTCATGAGCTCCAGAAGAGATACAACAATGATGTGCAAACATATTTGATCACTGAAATCTGGAAGATTCATCCACTAAGATATTAGTGATAGTATAATTTGAGATAGTTTTTTATTATGCAAGTTTATAAATTTCAAATGATTATCTAATCAGGGGGAATAATATTTGACATAAAGAATGGTATGATCTTTTTCCTTCACTGAAGTTTTTTCCCACTAGATTTTTATCTAGTGAGGTTTAACGAGGCATATTTGTTGATGTCTATAAGAGATAATGTTAGCCCTAAGGGCATTATTGCATAAGATTTTGATTATGATTAACATATGTTTGCGTGAGTATTAAGCTTAGTTTCTATAGAACAAAAGAAGCATATTTGAAGTCTCAAGGCTACACTCTTAGAAGCAAAAAAGTTCTTGGTGATCAAGGCAAAATGAAGGCGAAAAGATAAAGCCATTGAAGACCTTGAAGACTTGTGTCTTAGTTAGGGATGTGCTAAGGTATTTTTTGTAAAACTCCCTAACTCTCATCTTTGATTGTTGATCATGTGTGAAGCTCCTTAGATGAATTTCTTTTTATAAACTTTTCTTGAAATCTAAGTATTCTTGATAGAGTTTTTTGATGCCTTTGAAAAGTTTTCTTATCTCTAAAAAAGTATCAAGAATACATGTTTTTGAAATAGGAAGGAAAGATCTTTTCTTGTAAAATACTGGCTGTAAAATCTTTTTCAAAAACCGGTCGTCCGATTTTCTAGTTTTAGAAAAATCGATTGTCCGATTTTTGCAGGATGCATCCAAATCTTTCTGTTTCAAAACCGATTGTCCTATTTCAGAAAAGGGCTCATCCGATTTTCTTGTATAAGGAAATCGGACGTCCGTTTTCAAAAACCGGTCGTCCGATTTTCTAGTTTTAGAAAAATCGATTGTCCGATTTTTGTAGGATGCATCCAAATCTTTCTGTTTCAAAACCGATCGTCCTATTTCAGAAAAGGGCTCATCCGATTTTCTTGTATAAGGAAATCGGACGTCCGTTTTTAGAAACCGATCGTCCGATTTTCCTTTTTACTGTGAAAAATATTACCTTTACACAGATAATAACAGTTACTTTTCTCTTTCCTATATATATTGAATTTTTGATCAGCTGTAAAGCAAGAAGTTTGGTGAAATATTTATTGAGATAATTTAAGAACTTTTAAAGAGCTTTAAAATACATTCCTTCAAACATCTTTCATCTCACAAAAACATCTTCTTGAGCTTCATTGTTGATCATCCTTCAAAGAAGAAAAAGAGGAGCTTGTAGATCATTTAATTGTGTTGTACCTTTCTCTTCTTCAAGCTTATTTGCTAAGTTTATTCCTTACTTATCTCTTTCTCTATTTATTTCAAAGGTTTGTGTAATTGTGCTGAGGTTTCTTGCAAAACCCTTAGTGGGTGATCCTCAAACTTGTGTTTGGTGTAACTTTTGATTATAGTAGATTTAGAAAATCCTTGGGTGTTGACTCAAGGTAGTGGATGTAGCTCTTTGAAAGAGTGAACCACTATAAATTGTAGTACCTCTTTATTCTATGCTTTTTGCTTGATTGTAATATCTATAAGATTTTGTTTGGTTGACAATTTTATTAAAAAGAGTTTTAGAATTCTTTCTCAAACAAAATTGGAGGTTTATCTTTTAATCACACAAAAGACTTTCAAAAATCAGCCAAAAACCTTATTCACTCCCCCTTGTAAGGTTTTTCAATTGGTATTAGAGTTGGTCTTCTTTTTAAGGCTTAACATCCTAAGACGCAAAAGATCCTTTTTAATATGGCTAATATTTCAAACCCACCCTATGTAGAAGGCTCTTCTACAAACAGGCCTCCTATCTTTAATTGAACTAACTACACCTTTTGGAAATCAAGAATTAGAATTTATATTTGCTCTATTAACTTTGACCTTTGGAGCATTGTAGAGAAAGGACCTTATGTTCCTCAAAATGATGGAAGAGACAAGAAAGTTGAAGAATTTGATGAGTTTGACTCAAGGAAGATGACTCTAAACTTTCAAGCTATGAACATATTGAGTTGTGCCTTGGATGCTAATGAATACAATAGAGTGAGCGGATGCGATTCGGCTCATGAAATGTGGAAGTTACTTGAAGTAACTCATGAAGGCACTAATCAAGTGAAGGAATCTAAGTTGGCAATGTTGGTGAGAGATTATGAACTATTTATGATGTAACAAAATGAAAGCATTAGTAATATGTTCACAAGATTCACCAACATCACTAATGGCCTAAAGACATATGGGAAAGAGTACTCCAGGGGAGAAGTAAATAGAAAAATTTTTTATGCACTCCCAAAGGCACGACAACTAAAAACTCTTGCCATAGAGGAATGAAAAGACTTGAGGCAACTTCCTATTGAAGAACTCATAGGATCTCTCCTCACCTATGAGATGAAAATAAAAAGATTAATGAAATGGAAGATGAAGACCAAGGGAGAAAAAACATAGCAGTCAAAGTGAATGAGGAAGATCAAACATGCTCATCAAACAATGAAGATGAGATTGATGATGATGATGACATGACTTTGGTAATGAGAAACTTTAAAAGATTCTATTAAAAGGGCTTCAACAAGAGAGGAAAGAAACCTCCATTCAAGAAAGGAGTACAAAGTTCATCACTCTTCAAGGCTAGGTGCTTTGAATGTAATAGCACCGACCATCTTGTAGTTGATTCTTCCAAAGCCATCGAAAAAGAAAAAGGAGCTTTAGAAGCAAAGCTTGAGGCAGTAAAGAAAAGAAGAAAGGCAAGGGCCTAATAGGAGCTTGGGATCAAGACTCAAGCAAAAGTGAAGGAGAAGAAAAGGCCAACCTATGCTTCATAGCCTTCGAAAATGAGGTACAATCTTCACCCTCAACTCTATCTAATCTTGTTGATGATGATGATGATCTTAATTCTTTGCTCATTGAAATGTATCATGAATTGGAAAAGATCACCAAAAAGAATAAGGAGTTAAAGAACAAGATTGATAACCTATCAAATGAAAATTCTAAACTTGTTTGTGAAAACAAAACTCTTTTTTGAATCACTAGAAGTTTTAAAAAAGGAAAAGGACTTCTCAAAGTTAGAATTTCAAAAACTCATTTTAGAAAACAAAAAACTTTGTGAAAAAGTTCTCTCACTTGAGAAATGCATGGTGGATAACAATGATTTGAAGAAAAAGGTGAGTGATCTCACCCTATGTGTTGAAAAGTTCACAAAAGGAAAAGAAAACTTTGAAAAACTTCTTGGCTCTCAAAGATCACCTTTTGATAAACAGGGTATTGGATATAATCATTCCAATATTTTTTCTAAACAAACATGTTTTGTAAAAGCTTCCTCATCCCTTTCACACTTTTGTTGTACTTATTGTGAAAAGAGTGGTCACAAAGCCACAAAATGCTTTATAAAAAGAAAAATTGAAAGGTGAATAAAAACCATTTAGAAAATAAAAGAAAATTCAACTAACATTCATGGACCCAAAAAGATATGGGTACCAAAAGTCGTTTCTACTTCTTCTTTTGTAGGAACACAAATCAAGCTCAACTTAGTGGTATTTGGATAGTGGTTGCTCAAGGCATATGACCGGGAACGCATCTCTTATTAATGAGCTTAAAGAAACCGAAAGTGGCTTCGTCACCTTTGGAGATAAGAAGAAGGGAAGAATCATAGGTATAAGCAACATTGGTAACAATTCTTCTTCTTTTATTAAGGATGTTATTTTAATTGATGGTTTAAAATTCAATTTGCTTAGTATTCGTCAATTATGTGATAATGGTTGCAAAGTTGTTTTTGAAAGTGACTCTTCTACTATCATAAACAAGCTTGAGAATAAAACCATTTTTGTTGCTATAAGAGTTGGAAATGTCTATGTCTTTCATCTTGACGATCCTATTTCCCAAAACTTAAAGTGTCTCTCGGTTCATGATGATGATAGATTTTTGTGACATAGAAGGCTTGGTCATATTAGTATGGATTCATTGAACCAACTTTCTTCAAAAGAACTTGTTAGAGGCTTACCAAAACTTCACTTTGAGAAAACTAAACTTTGTGATGCTTGCCAATTTGGAAAACAAATTAAGACCTCTTTTAAACAAAAGAAAATGATTTCAACTTTAAAACCTTTAGAACTCATTCACAAGGATTTATTTGGACCAATAAGGACCACTAGTCTTGGTGGATTTATTTCAACTTTTGTCATAGTGGATGACTTCTCAAGATTTACTTGGACATTGTTTTTTAGCCAAAAGGATGAGGCATTTCAAGAATTTGTCAAATTCCCTTGATTGCAAATTAATCTCTATGAGAAGTGATAATGGCAGAGAATTTAACAACCAAGATTTTACAAAATTTTGTGATGATTTTGGCATAACACACAATTTTTCGGCCGCTAAAACCCCACAACAAAATGGTGTTGTGGAAAGGGAAAACCGTACTTTACAAGAAATGGCAAGATCAATGCTTTGTAAAAACTCTCTTCCTAAATATTTTTAGGCCGAAGCCGTTAACACCGCATGCTACATTATGAATCGTGTTCTCTTGAGACCTTTTTTGAAGAAAACTCCTTTTGAACTCATTTTTAACAAAACCCCCTCTATTGGCTATTTTAAAGTTTTTGGATGCAAATGCTTTATTTTAAACACCAAAGACAATCTTGGGAAATTTGATAGAAAATCTGATGAGGGAATTTTTCTTGGTTACTCTTCAAACAAAAAGCTTATATAATTTTCAACAAAAGAAGTGTTGAAGAGTCCATTCATGTAAACTTTTATGAAACTAACATTTTTGAAAAGAGAAATGATGATTACATAGATAACTCCCTAAGCTACCAACCATTGTACACTCAAGCAATGGAAGAGCATGCTATGGAAGAAGAAGGATTGAGGAAAAACAAGAAAATGATCAAGAAGCTCAAAGTCTTCCTCAAGACATGATATATCTAAAGGGACATTTCAAGGATGAAATTATTGGTGATGTATCACAAGGGGTAAGAACAAGAAGATACTTTATTGATAACTTTGTCCTATTGTCTCAAATTGAACCTAAGTTTATTGATGACACTTTGTGTGATGAATTTTGGATCGTTGCTATGCAAGAGGAACTAAATCAATTTGAAAGAAACAAAGTTTGGACTTTAGTCCCTAGACCACGTGATCACCTCACCATTGGAACAAAATCGATTTTTCGAAATAAACTAAATGAATTCAGAGAAGTTATTAGAAACAAAGCTAGACTTGTTGCCCAAGGATTCAATCAAGAAGAGGGCATTGATTTTGATGAAACCTTTGCTCCGGTAGCTAGACTTGAATCCATTAGGATGCTTTTGCCTTTTGCATGTTTTAAAGGATTCAAGCTTTTTTCAAATAGATGTTAAAAGTGCTTTTCTAAATGGTGATATTGAGGAGGAAGTTTATGTTGAACAACCTCCCGGTTTTATGCATGAAAAATTTCCAAATCATGTTTTCAAACTTTCAAAAGCTCTCTATTGCTTAAAACAAGCTCCAAGAGCTTGGCATGAAAAATTAAGTGGCTTCCTTCTTTCAAATAATTTTTCAAGAGGTGTGGTGGACACAACCTTTTTTACAAAAACCTCCTCAAACAATGATCTATTGCTTGTACAAATTTATGTAGATGATATTATTTTTGGTGCTACTATTGTTTCTTTGTGTGAAGAATTTGCCTCTCTTATGCAAAAAGAGTTTGAAATGAGCACGATGGAAAAATTACCTACTTCCTTGGACTACAAATCAAGAAAACAAAAGAAGGCATCTTCATCAACTAAGAAAAGTACGCCAAGGAACTTCTCAAGAGATTCAAGATGAGCGATACAAAAGGTATTGGCACTCCAATGAGCTCATCATTGAAGCTTGACAAGGATGAAAAAGGTAAAATGGTTGATGAAAAGAAGTGTAGAGGTATGATTGGTAGTTTGCTTTATTTGATGACTAGTAGACCGGATATTATGTTTGCGGTATGTTTATGTGCTAGATTTCAAGCTTGCCCCAAAGAATCCTATTTAATAACTGTTAAACGTATTTTGAGATATTTGATTTCATCATATCATTATGGCTTATGGTACTCTAAAAATCTTGCTTTGATCTTGTTGCCTACACCGATGCGGATTATGTCGGATGTAAGGTAGAAAGGAAGAGTACAAGCTGCAATTGCCAATTCTTGGGAGGATGCTTAGTATCTTGGTAAAGCAAGAAGCAATCGTGTGTATCCTATCAACCGTCGAAGCGGAATATAGTGCAGCCGGTTGTTGCTGTGCACAGGTACTTTGGATGAAACCTTGATTGATTTTGGTTTTCTTTTAAAAATATACCTATTATGTGTGATAATACTAGTGCCATAAATATTTCCATAAACCCTGTGCAACATTCGAAAACAAAACATATTGAAATCAAACATCACTTTGTTAGAGATCATGTTGCTAAAGGTGATGTATTTTTAGAATATATTTGCACAGAGGATCAAATTGCTGATATTTTTACTAAACCCCTCTCTGAAGATCGTTTTTGTTATTTGAGAAAATTGCTTGGTATTGGTAGATTTATTGACTAATGTGTATTGTTTGAGCCTTTCAGACTTCCTTGTATTCCTTATTCTTACAAAATTTCTTTTTTTTTTTTGAAAAATCGGACGCCTCTCTCAAAAAAACCGGACGTTCATTTTTTGAAAATGGACTCAAAGTTTTTCTCTTCACAAAAATTACCGAGACATTCGGACGACTAAATCGTACAATCTCTGCAAAAATTGAACATCCGATTTCTTATTTTTCATAAAAACTGGAAGACCACTTTTGAAAAACAGTCGACCGATTTATTTTAAAAACATCAGGGATGCACTTTTAAAACCAGATTTTTTCACAGCTTTTCTCTTATTTCTCACAACTCTCTCTCACTTTCTCGACCGAAACCCCTCTCTCTCTCTCTCACAAAACCCATCCAATTTCTTAGTCCGATTTCACTCTTCTTCTGAAATCTTTCAAATTTCTCTCCTCACCAAGCAAACCAACATGTTATTGCTCTGTTTTTCTCGCTCTAATCCTCTTTATTTGAAAACCCCCAAATCTATATCTCAAAACCCTAAGTCAGAATTCCCTCAAAATAGTAAAGATGAAGAATGCCAATGTGGGAAAAGAAGGCCGTGGTGAAGAAGATAGAAGCAGTAGAGGTGGTAAAAAGGGAAAGAGCAAACAAGTATCAAGGAGTGAAACTCCTTTGGATAAATTCATCTCGGTACAAGCTACTGCCAACTATGAAGATTGGACATAGAAGAAAAGGAAAATAGCTCCCGGACATCGAGTCGATCTATCAGACATGGGAGGTATGAAAATAATCCCTGCACTCTTTCATGTTATTGGTTAGGGTTCTTTACTGATTGTGAATGAATTATTCTATCATATGATGCTTTATGAGTTTTATGCAAATATGCAAAGGGGTAAAACACAATTTGGTGGGAATATTGTTACTTCCGGAGTGAATGGAAAAAATATTGCATTTGATGATAAATTGTTGAATCCCATTCTTGAGACAACCGAAGATGGGATGTGTTTTTACACAAAAAATAGGAAATACTTTGACCCTAATTTGTACAGTGAAAAGAGGTTTGAAGAAATATTTACCAAAAGAATTGTGCTAAAAAGAAGTGAGGGTAGAACAATTGCCAAACTATGCCTATTGGGAGGATTTTACATCACATTATTTTGAATATAGTTATTCCCTATATAGGGCACAAGTCTTCAATTACAAACATGTATTCCTTTGTTATACTAGCAATGCATGAACACAGAAAGATGAACTTTGGTTATATTGCAATAGAACACGTGCTAGCTACACAATCCTCTTCAACAAAATGTTTTCCCTATGGTTGTTTTTTTACCAAGGTGTTTTAAGATCACTTTCTTTGGACTAAATGACCACATTGGAATTGGTAAGATATACAATCAAAACACCTTCAAGAGGATGGAATTCTCAAGAAATGAAGATGGAGGATTGATAAGGGGCGGTCAAGAGAAAGATAGTGAAAATAGCAAAGAGGAAGAAAAAGATGAGGGCAATGATCCTGAAAATATGGATGAAGATGAAATAAATGAAGAGGAAATTCGAATGGAAATGAAGTCAAAGAGGAGACAAGAAAAGATGGAAAAAGATTCATCTTCGGTGGATATGGGTCAAGTCATGGCAAGGATTATCGCAATGCAATCTCAACTTAATGTCTAGCTTTGCCCCTAGTTAGGGGTACTTTTGAAATTTCATAATTAGAATATTAGAAAAAAAACTCAAAACTCATGCACTCACCCTTCTTCTTCCTCCTACCGACCCCTTTCTCTTTCCCAACTGCACCAACACTCCCCTTACCCTGCTTCTTTTCTATCTCTTCCCCTTCTTTTAACCTGCCAATTTGAGAACCCTCCATGAAAATGTAAAAGGGGGAGCAAAAAGAAGCAAAAAGGAGAAATTGTTTTTCTTTTTTTATCAGTGCAGAAAGGAGAAATTGGTGAACTATGGATAATTATTTTTTATAGCTAGAAAGTTAAGGAGAAAGAAATGGTCAGAGAATGAGCTTTTTACTCGGGTCAGAAGACTTATCAATTTGTGCTAATTCTGCATACGCAACAAGTAAAAAAAAATGCTAATCATGTAATTATTGAGAATCCAAAATGGACTAATTAAAGAATTAATGAACCAATAAATTTAGGTAGTCCTCCTCCTCTTGAGGTACTTTTTGGTTGAGTTAGGTCTAAATTTATATTTTAACATGTAAGGAATCTGGTGTTGGTGTTGCCCCTGTGTTGGTAAAAGATCGGGGCATGCCCGATAAAAGAAGAGCACATTGGGATCTGGATGAGTTGATCATGCCCGATCACAGGGTATGATTTACCAAACGTGCAACTGCACATATGTCAATATATTTATTTTATTTGATAATTGAAAAAACTTAGAGGGGGGGTGAATAAGATTTTTGGATAATTATCGAAAAATTATTTATTACTTAAAATATAAACCTCCAATTTTGTTTGAAAGAGAATTCTAAAAGTCTTTTAATAAGATTCCAAACCAAACAAAATTTTGTAGTTGAGACAAGTAAGAAGCTTAAAGAAGAACACAAGGAGTTATAGTGGTTCACTCTCTCAAAGAGTTACATCCACTACCTTGAGTCAACACCCAAGGATTTCTCAAATCCACTAAAACACAAAGATATACCAACTACAAATATGAGGATCACCCTACAAGGGTTTTGCACACAACCTCAAATCACAATACAATGTAAATCAAAGGATTACCCAAAGGGTTTTTTCAACACAAACCTTTGATATCAATAAAAGAGAAAGATAGGTTTAAGAACAATGTTACCACTTTAGAGCTTGAGGAAATAATAGGTACAACTCAATGAAATGCTCTACAAGCTCATCCTTTCTTCTTCTTTGATGATGATCAATAATGAAGCTCAAGAAGATTTTTGTTTTTTTTGGAATGAAAAGTGTTGGCAATAAATGTGCTCTTGAAGCTCTTGAAAGTTTTAAAATGTTCACAATGAATATTCCACAAAACTTATATGCTTTATGGCTGATTATAAAGTCTATATATAGAGTCTTAAAAAAGTGACCGTTGCCTTTAGTGCAACGGTAATATTTTATACAGTAACTGTGAAAATCGGACGACCGGTTCCTGAAATCGGACGACCGGTTCTAAAACATGATGACCGAATTTTCGGACAGAAAGATTCGGACTTGATTTTCTGAAAAACGGACTGCCGAATTTTTGATTTTGGAAAAACCGAACGACCGGTTCTAAAACCGGATGACCGAATTTTTTGTTTCCTCAGCCAAGTTTCTTTTTAAGACAAAAACTTTCTTCCTTGTTTCAAAAACATGTATTCTTGACAATCATTTTAAAGAGAAGAAAAACTTTCCAAAAACACCACAACTTCAGTCAAGAATACTTAGATTTTAACAAAAGTTTATATCTGAGAAAATCGTAAAAGGAGCTTCATATATGATCAATAATCAAAGAGTAGGACTAGGGAGTTTTACAAGGTAGTACCTAATTCACTCTAACATAGACAATGCCTTCAATGTCTTCAATGTCTCCAATGATTTGATCTTGGCATGGCTTGGTCTTTTCTTCTCTATTTTGCCCTCATCAACAAGATCTTTTGCTTGTAGACTTTGAGACTTCACAGGTGCTTCTTTTGTTCTGTGAAAGGTTAGCTAAAATACTCACGCAAGCATATGTTAATCATAATCAAAACATAAGTATTAATGCCCTTAGGGCTAACAATCTCCCCCTTTTTGATTATGACAAACACATATGCAAGAAGATCAAAAGAGCAAGAGTAAAGTATGGTGATGCTTCAAAAGATCAATAGTAAGAGCAAAGCACAACAATCACAAAAAAGAGATAACTCCCCCTAAACACATGCTTTTATGTCAAATATGGCTAAAGAATATTACAAGATCAAACTAAGCCAAAAAGCTCTTAGCATCATAACATCACAAGGCATAAGCTGCAAAACACCATCAATAATCAATATAAACACCATCAATAATCAACATATTATCATCAACATATTATCAAGATTTCTCCCCCTTACATCTTGCACTATTTTCTCCCCCTTTTGTCATAAATCAAAAAGTTTTAGGAGAGAAGTTCCAAGGGATCAGAGAAGAGGTAGCAGTAGGACTTTCAACATTAAAGTATCATCATGAAGTCCATAACAAGAGAGGCCAATCAACAAAGAAAAAGAGCAACAAACAGATCACTTAGCATAGCAAAAGGAAATTAAGATTAGAAATAAGCAAGTTAAATACCATATCATTAAGAGAATGAAAACAGTAGTTTGAAAAGAGTTATAGACAAAACAAGGGAAAAAAAAAGAAGGTTTTATAAGGGAAATCTCAATCATCTCTATTCCTCCTCCTTGCTCGAGTCTCTTAACCCGTTCTTGTGTATCGGTCATTTCTTGGTCCAATGTGTCAAGCCTTTCTTGAATGTTGGAGACTTTCCCATCCAAAGCCTCAAAGCGAACGTCGAATGCATCAAACCGGGTGTTCATTGATGTTTGGAGAGAGGCTATCATATCCATCAGATGACTCATGCTCCCCGAAGATGAGCCTTCCTCTGTTCTTTCTTGTCGCTTCTTTTGCCTTGTTTCTCTTCTTTGTATTTCAACATCTGTTTCTTCATCACTGTCTTCTTCTTCTATATCCATGTCCTCTTGATTGTCATCATCATCTTCCTCATCACTGTCATCAACATCTTGTCCACCTCGGATGAATATCCCATCTTCATCTTTCTCAAACCCCATTCTTTTGAAGGTTTGTTGAGTGTATATCTTGCCATGTCCAATGTGGTTACCCATGCCAACCAAATTGATCACAAAGTGTTGAAGGACTTTTGTGATAAAGCAACCATACGGAAAGCATTTCATTTGGGAAGATTGTGCAGCTAGCATATGTTCTATAGCCATAAATCCAAAATTCATTCTCCTATGCTCATGCAAGGCTAGCATCACAAATGCGTGCATGTTGGTGATAGAGGATTTATGCCCAACATTTGGAATGATGATGTTAGAGATCATGTGATGGAGCACTCTCCCGTAAGCATCCAGTTTGTTAACATTTCTATCATCATGTCTTTTTAAAACCTCTCCCTTAGTAAATATTTCTGCAAATCGTTTTTCACTGTATAAATTTGGATCATAGCATTTTTTGTTCTTGGTGTAAAATCTTATACCATCTTGAGGGGTATCCAAAATTTCATTTAACAGTCTATCATCAAATGCAATATCCCTTCCCCCAATTCTAGTCACAATCCATTGATGTGAGACATTATTCACTTTTTCAATTCTTCCTTTGTGGAGATTAGCATAAAATTCATATATCATATCCACATAATAAAGTTCATTTACAATCAACAGAGGTATCCAACCGATCATTTAAAAAAGATGAGGAATAGCCTCCATACCTTGCATATCATGTAAGTCCACCCTATGACCCGGAGCAATTTTCCGTCGATTTCTAGTCCATTCTTCAAACCTGGCAGCCTCCTTCACTGAAATAAACCTCTCTGAAACTTTAGAAACCCTAGCTGCAGAAGCCCCAATTCCAGAAGGTACTCTTTTTCCCTTTCCTTTCCCTCTACTGGTGCCTCTTTCCTCAGGATTTTACCCTTGACCAACTTGAGCATTCTTTGTTTTAACCATTTTGAAGAATTTCTTGGGTAGGGTTTTGAGAGGAGATGAAGAGTTTGAGATTGGTAGATTGTAGTAATCAGAGAGAAAAATAGCTTCTTTGCTGTGATAAGAGATGAATTTGAAGAAAAGGAAGAAGAAAATTGAAAATCGGAACAAGAAATCGGATGGGTCTTGTGAGGAGGGGGTTTTCGGTCGAGAGAGTGAGAGAGAGTTGAGAGAAAAATGTGAGGAGTTTGAGAGAAAATCTGATTTTAAACCGCAGACCCGACCCTATTTTTTGATTTCGGTCGACCATTTGTTAAAATCGGTCTTCCGGTTTTTGGATTTTTTTAAGAATTCGGACGTCCGAGTTTTTGTGCAGGCGTCCGGTTTTATAGTCTGAATATCTCTGGAATTTTTTTGAAAGGAAAAGTCTGAGTCCGGTTTTAAAATCGGACGTCCTAATTTTAAAAAAGGCGTCCGAATTTTTTAAAAACATCAGCAAGGCAGAAAATAAGGGAAAAACAAATAATACAAGCAACACACATTACTCATTAAATCTCCCGATAGCAAGTAATTTTCTTAAATAGCAAAAGCGATCTTCTGAAAGAGGTTTTGTAAAAATATCGGCAATTTGATCTTCTGTGCAAATATATTCTAAAGATACATCACCTTTAGCAACATGATCTCTAATAAAGTGATGTTTGATTTCAATATGTTTTCTTTTTGAATGTTGCACAGGATTTATGGAAATATTTATGGCACTAGTGTTATCACACATGATAGGTATGCACTTAAAGGAAACCCCAAAATCAATTAATGTATGTTTCATCCAAAGTACCTGAGCACAGCAACAACCGGCTGCGATGTATTCTGCTTCGGCGGTTGATAGGGACACGCACGATTGTTTCTTGTTGTATCAAGATACTAAGCATCCTCCCAAGAATTGGCAATTTCCACTTGTACTCTTCCTTTCTACCTTACATCCGACGTAGTACGCATCGGTGTAGGCAATAAGATCAAAACAAGATTGTTTAGAGTACCACAAGCCATAATCAAATGATGAAAATAAGTATCTCAAAATACGTTTTACAGCTATTAAATGAGATTCCTTGGGGCAAGCTTGGAATCTAGCACACAGACATATGGCAAACATGATATCCGACCTACTAGCCGTTAAATAAAGTAAACTATCGATCATACCTCTATATGTCTTTTCATCAACAGTTTTACCTTTTTCATCTTTGTCAAGCTTCAATGACGAGCTCATAGGAGTACCGATACCTTTTGCATTGCTCATCCCAAATCTTTTTAGAAGTTCTTTGGTGTACTTCTCTTGATTGATGAAGATTCCTTCTTTTGTTTGCTTGATTTGGAGGCCGAGAAAGTATGTCAATTCTCCCATCGTGCTCATTTCAAATTCTCTTTGCATAAGTGAGGCAAATTCTTCACATAAAGAGACATTAGTAGCACCAAAAATGATGTCATCAACATATATTTGGACAAGAAGAAGATCATTGTTACAAGAGGTTTTTGTAAAAAGAGTAGTGTCCACTACACCCCTTGAAAAGTTATTTGTAAGAAGAAAACCACTTAACTTTTCATACCAATCCCTTGGAGCTTGTTTTAAACCATAGAGTGCTTTTGAGAGTTTGTAAACATAATTTGGAAATTTTTCGTGTACAAAACTGGGAGGTTGTTCAACATAAACTTCCTCCTCAATAAAATCATTTAGGAAAGCACTTTTAACATCCATTTGAAAAAGTTTGAATCCTTTAAAACAAGCAAAAGCTAAAAGCATCCTAATAGATTCAAGTCTAGCAACCGGAGCAAAAGTTTCATCAAAATCTATGCCCTCATCAAAGTCTAGCTTTGTTTCTAATGACTTCTCCGGATTCATTTAGTTTATTTCGAAAAACCCATTTTGTGCCAATAGTGGGGTGATTATGTGGTATAGGGACTAAAGTCCAAACTTTGTTTCTTTCAAATTGATTTAACTCCTCTTGCATAGCAATAATCCAAAACTCATCGCATAAAGCATCATCAATAAACTTAGGTTCAATTTGTGATAATAGGGCAAAGTTATCGATAAAATACCTTCTTGTTCTTACCCCTTGAGATACATCACCAATAATTTCATCTTTGGAGTGTCCCTTTGGATATATCACATCTTGAGGAAGATTTTGAGTTTCTTGATCGTTTTCTCGTTTTTCCTCATACTCTTCTTCCTCCATAGCATGCTCTTCCATTGCTTGAGTGTACAATGGTTGGTTACTAAGAGTGTTATCTATGTCATCATCATCATCATCAACTTTCTTGTCCAAAATGTTAGTTTCATCAAAATTAACATGAATGGACTCTTCAACACACAAGGTTCTTTTGTTGAAAATTCTAAAAGCCTTTTTGTTTGAAGAATAACCAAGAAAAATTCCCTCATCGGATTTTCGATCAAACTTTCCAAGATTGTCCTTGGTGTTTAAAATAAAGCATTTGTATCCAAAAACTTTAAAATGACCAATTGAGGGGGTTTTATTAAAAATGAGTTCAAAAGGAGTTTTCTTTAATGAAGGTCTCAAGATAACACGATTCATAATGTAGCATGTGGTGTTAACGGCCTCGGCCCAAAAGTATTTAGGAAGGGAGTTTTCACAAAGCATTGATCTTGCCATTTCTTGTAAAGTGCGGTTTTTCCTCTCCACAACACCATTTTGTTGTGGGGTTTTAGCTGCCGAAAAATTGTGTGTTATGCCAAAATCATCACAAAGTTTTGTAAAATCTTGATTGTTAAATTCTCTCCCATTATCACTTTCAAAAACAACCTTTTTTCCACTATCACATAATTGACTAATACTAAGCAAATTAAATTTAAGACCATCGATTAGAAGGACATCCTTAATGAGAGAGGAAGAATCGTTACCAATATTGCCTATACCAATGATTTTTCCTTTGTTCTTATCTCCAAAAGTGACAAATCCACTTTCGGTTTCTTTGAGATTGCTCATAAGTGATGAATCCCTGTTCATGTGCCTTGAGCATCCGCTATCCAAATACCACTTAGATGGTCTTGATTTGTGTTCCTACAAAAGAAGAAGTAGAAATGATTTTTGGTACCCACATCTTTTTGGGTCCATGGACGTTAGTTTGATCTTCTTTAACTTTCCAAATGGTTTTCTCTCCTCTTTCAATCTTTTTCTTTATAAAACACTTTGTGGCTTTATGACCACTCTTTTCACAATAGGTGCAACAAAGGTGTGAGTGAGATGATGAAGCCTTTACAAACCGTGTTTGTTTTGAGAGAATATTGGAATGAGTATATCCAATACCATTTTTATCAAAAGGTGATCTTTGAGAGCCAAGAAGTTTTTCAAAGTTTTCTTTTCCTTTTGTGAATTTTTCAACACATAGAGTGAGATCACTCACCTTTTTCTTTAAGACATCATAATCAATCAAACATTTTTCAAGAGAGGAAATCTTTTCACAAAGGTTTTTGTTTTCTAAAACAAGTTTTTGAAAGTCATCATTTGAGCAATCTTTTTCTTTCTTCAAAACTTCCAAGGATTCAAGAATGGCTTTATTTTCACAATTGAGTCTTGAATTTTCGTCTAACAAAAATTGAGTTTTGCTTTTTAAATCTTTGTTTCGTTTAGTAACCTTTTTGCATTCATCATACATTTCAATAAGCATTATGCTAGGATCAACATCACAATCATCATCAAGGATACTAGAAGAGTTAGGAAGTGAAGATTGTACCTCATTTTCTAGTGCCATGAAGCATATGTTGGCCTTTTCTTCTTCTTCTTCATTTTCACTTGAGTTTTGATCCCAAGTTCCTATTAGGCCTTTGCCTTTCTTCTTTAATGCCTCAAGCTTGGCTTCTAAAGCTCCCTTTTCCTTTTCAAGGGCCTTGGGACAATCGGCTACAAGATGATCGGTGCTATTGCATTCAAAACACCTAGCTTTAAAGAGTGATGAGCTTTGTCCTCCTTTCTTGAGTGGAGGTTTCTTCCCTCTATTGTTGAAACCTTTCTTGTAGAATCTTTTAAATCTTCTCATTATCAATGCTATTTCCTCATCATCATCAACCTCATCTTCATTGTTTGATGAGTATGTTTGATCATCTTCATTTGCCTTGAGTGCAATGCCTTTTCTTCCTTTTTCTTCATCTTCCATTTCATTCAATCTTTTTATTTTCATTTCATAGGTGAGTAGTGATCCTATGAGTTCTTCAATATGAAGTAGTCTCAAATCCTTTGATTCCTCAATAGCTAGTGTTTTTGGTTGCCAAGCTTTTGGAAGTGCATCAAGAATTTTTCTATTAGCTTCTCCTCTTGAGTACTCTTTCCCATATGCCTTTAGGCTGTTTGTGATGTTGGTGAACCTTGTGAACATGTCACTAATGCTTTCATTTTGTTTCATCATGAATAGCTCATAGTCTCTCACCATCATAGCCAACTTTGACTCCTTTACTTGATTTGTTCCTTCGTGAGTTACTTCAAGTAACTTCCACATTTCATGAGCCGAATCACATCCGCTCACTCTATTATATTCGCTTGCATCTAAGGCACAACTAAGAATATTCATAGCTTGAAAGTTTAGAGTCATCTTCCTTGAGTCGAACTCATCAAATTCTTCAACCTTCTTGGCTACTCCATTTATTTTGGGAATGTAAGGACCTTTCTCTACAATGCTCCACAAGTCAAAATTAATAGAACAAATATATATTTTAATTCTAGACTTCCAAAAAGTATAGTTTGTTCCATTAAAAAGAGGAGGTCTATTTGTAGAAGAGCCTTCTACATATGGTAAACTAGAATTATTAGCCATAGTAAAGTAAAGATCTTTTGCTTCAAGGGTGTTAGTCCTTTTTTAAGAAGCCCTGCTCTGACACCAATTGAAAAACCTTAGAGGGGGGTGAATAAGGCTTTTGGATAATTATCGAAAAATTATTTGTTACTTAAAATATAAACCTCCAATTTTGTTTGAAAGAGAATTCTAAAAGTCTTTTGATAAGATTCCAAACCAAACAAAATTTTGTGGTTGAGACAAGTAAGAAGCTTAAAGAAGAACACAAGGAGTTATAGTGGTTCACTCTCTCAAAGAGTTACATCCACTACCTTGAGTCAACACTCAAGGATTTCTCAAATCCACTAAAACACAAAGATATACCAACTACAAATATGAGGATCACCCTACAAGGGTTTTGCACACAACCTCAAATCACAACACAATGTAAATCAAAGGATTACCCAAAGGGTTTTTTCAACACAAACCTTTGATATCAATAAAAGAGAAAGATAGGTTTAAGAACAATGTTACCACTTTTGAGCTTGAGAAATAATAGGTACAACTCAATGAAATGCTCTACAAGCTCCTCCTTTCTTCTTCTTTGATGATGATCAATAATGAAGCTCAAGAAGATTTTTGTTTTTTTTGGAATGAAAAGTGTTTGCAATAAATGTGCTTTTGAAGCTCTTGAAAGTTTTAAAATGTTCACAATGAATATTCCACAAAACTTATATACTTTATGGCTGATCATAAAGTCTATATATAGAGTCTTAAAAAAGTGATCGTTGCATTCAGTGCAACGGTAATATTTTATACAGTAACTGTGAAAATCGGACGATCGGTTCCTGAAATCGGACAACCGGTTCTTTAAAACAAAAAGATTTAGACTTGTCCAAGCTAGAAAATGGACTGTCGAATTTTTTATTTAGAAAAAAATCGGATGTCCGGTTCTAAAATCGGATGATCGAATTTTTGGACAGAAAGATTCAGACTTGATTTTCTGAAAAACGGACTGCCGAATTTTTGATTTTGGAAAAACCGGACGACCGGTTCTAAAACCGGATGACCGAATTTTTTTTTTCCTCAGCCAAGTTTCTTTTTAAGACAAAAACTTTCTTCCTTGTTTCAAAAACATGTGTTCTTGACAATCATTTTAAAGAGAAGAAAAACTTTCCAAAAACACCACAACTTCAGTCAAGAATACTTAGATTTTAACAAAAGTTTATATCTGAGAAAATCATAAAAGTAGCTTCATATATGATCAATAATCAAAGAGTAGGACTAGGGAGTTTTACAAGGTAGTACCTAATTCACTCTAACATAGACAATGCCTTCAATGTCTTCAATGTCTCCAATGATTTGATCTTGGCATGGCTTGGTCTCTTCTTCTCTATTTTGCCCTCATCAACAAGATCTTTTGCTTGTAGACTTTGAGACTTCACAGGTGCTTCTTTTGTTCTATGAAACGTTAGCTAAAATACTCACACAAGCATATGTTAATCATAATCAAAACATAAGTATTAATGCCCTTAGGGCTAACAATAAGCTTCATGTATATTAGTTTGCTTCCTTATTTCCACAAATTAAGTTACCTTGTGTTCATATGTTTCCTTATTAATTAGGCTAATGGTATAGTTTATAGCAGTGGTAGAACCAGGATCAAAAGGTTGTGGGGGGGCTGAAGAACAAAAATTTTTTTGCTAGAATTTCGTTTATAAAATAGATGCATTCCAAATACAAAACTATTCAAACAATTCCAAATTCACAAATAAAATAGCAAAAAAATAGGTAATCGCCCATTACCAAATGAGGAGTGATCACCCATCACTCACGAGAAATGATTACCCAACCATCACTCACGAGATAAATATTACAATTCTAGATTTATAAATAAAATAGCAAAAACAAATGGGTAATCACCCATTACCAATAAGGAGTGATCACCCATCACTCACGAGGAATGATTACCCATCACTCACGGGATAAACATTACAATTCTAATTTACAAATAAAATAGCAAAAAAATAGGTAATTGCCCATTACCAATGAGGAGTGATCACCCATCACTCACGGGATAAATACCTTTATCAAAGCTAAGAATCTTGATCAGAATCTTGAGATAACCGATCGAGCATGATCAGAAGACAAAATCCAATATGAGCTGCAATTAATTTAGAACGATTAGAAGATTAATATAAAAACAAATAACACTCATACAAATACAATGAAAAAGAAATAACTATTGAGAAATGATCTAAGAAAACGCTCACATGTACTACTCCGAGAAATCACATGTATTTCTTTAACCGGTTTAGAATCCTTCTTCCACTTTTAAGGATATTTGTCCACAGTAAAATTCTATGTAATAATCAAATATTTTAGATTAAATTCAACACCTTTCACTTATGACATAATAATTAATTATACATAAATTACATAATAATCATATTTTTACCAAAAAATCCTAGAAATTTTTTTTGAAGAACAGCACAGCAACAGCAGGGAATGTTATAAAACAATGAATAAAAAAAAATGTTTCAACATAGATTAATTAAAAAGCTTACTTTTTCTTCAAAGTTTGAACTTTGAAGAACAACACAACAGCAGTAGGAAGGAGTAGAGCGACCGCAGCAACTCGCACCTCGCGTCACTGCACCTCTCTGTCTCTGTTTGTCGACTGTCGGGCTGTCGCTGTTGCCGCCACTAGTCTCCACCAGCCACCGAGAAGAGGAAGGGAGGGGCGAGAGAGTCGAGCAGGAGGGAGGAGGAGGAAGATAGATTGTCGAAGAGAGAGAGAGAGGACAAGAGAAGAGGGTGAGAGAGGGAGGGAGTTTTTTCTTTCTGTTTTCTTCTGCTTCCGCGACTGTGTTTTTCTGCGACTGTGTTTTCAACTTTTTTTTTTATTGAAAAGTCAGCAGGCTAAGTTTTGGGGTTATATTGAATAAAAAATGATGGGGGCTTGAATATAAAAACCCATGATATTTAAAGTTCTTAAAATTTTTTGAGGGGGCTTGATCCCACCCGAGGCCCCACCTAGTTCCGATTCTGGTGAAACAAGATTTTCTCAAATTCCCAATTTCATATTCTAGAATTCTTATATGGTATCAGAGCCTGCTATAACTAACAAAAAGGCTACTTGTAACTCTTGAAAAAATAGTTAAAAAATATGACCAAGAAGATGAGTATTACCTGACACCTAATGATGGACTAGGTACCCTGATTGCCCTTCTCCAATTGAAGGACAATAAGTTCGATGAGTGTGAAGAAGTCATTGAAATGGTGCACGAGTCCAAAAATAAATTAAGTTTTCTAGATGGGTATATTCCATATCCCAAAAAAGATGATCCAAAATTTTAAAGATAAAAGAAAATCAATAAATAGGTTGGTTCATAGATGCTAAATTTAATAGAACCATCATTGAGTTCGTCAATCACGAAGACAAGGATTGTGAAAATTATGTGGGACGAGCTGCTTCAGAGGTTTCGTACATCAAACGTGTCTCGGTAGAATTAAAGGCGGTGATCATGAGTTGCAAGCAAAAAGGACTGTCTGTCGCAACATATTTTGCCAAATAGAAGAAGTTGTTGGATCTACTCGCGAACTACGAGTGTATTTCTATTTTTGATTATGAGATAACCATGAAGGAACTAACATAACAGCATGAAAAGGAAAAGTTGCTTCAATTCCTATTCGGATTGGATACCTCTATTTTTTGTACAATCTGGTCAAACATCCTTGGAGAAGACCCTCTTCCAAATGTGAATCAGGCCTATTCTAAGATTATACAAGAGTAGCAAGTAAAGAACATGATCACGAAAGGGGAAGAGGAGGTAGGAGTGGCGTTTGCAGCTGATGGAAAAAATGGGAAAAGACCTTTCATTGACAAAATCCAATGTGATTTGTTTGGTTCATCAAAAAAATTAGTCATGAATCAAAGAGCTATTTTCAAGTGATCAGGTCTCCTAAATGGTGGCTTGAGAAAAACACGCAAGGTGGCCGCGGAAACTTTGTTGCCGGTAGAGGGAGTTGTGGACGAGGAGGAAATAGTATTCAGCAGGAAGACAGAGGTGCACAGGAGGACCCACATCCTCTGCCCAACACACATGGATTGCACTATTTTCAGCCTCGGAGACGAATGGGGCCAGCCCCGATCCTTCACCAACGTTGACACCAGGAACAACACTCATCGCTACAGGAGCCCCGAACCTCATACCGCACAATTGGAATCCTTACTGATGTCTTTTATAAAAAGCCAAGCCAATACAACTTCTTTCGAGAAGCTCTCTAGTAACCAATCTTTTTTAATTATCAGACTATTGATTTAGGGACATCTCATCACATTACTTGGAACTTTAGTTTGTTGTTTGATGTTTGCAACATTCCTCCTTGGCCAGTGACTCCTCTAGATGGAAAAGTCACGTATGCAGAATAGTGTGTTAGCATTAAAATTGGTGCTAAATTAGTTTTGAGAAATGTTTTCTACATTCTGCAACTTACATGCAATCTCATTTCAATCTCTCAACTATTAAAAGTCAACAATTGTAGAGTATCATTTGAATTGCTTGAATGTGTGATAGAGGACCATTCCCCAAGAATCCTGATTGGAGAGGGGAGCATCAGAACGGGTTGTTCTACTACAAGGAGGTTCATCAGCAAGAATAAATAAAGTAGCTGGCAGTAGTGTAGAGACTTGTGGCATAAGAGGTTGGGGAATCCTTTAGAATATGTCCTTAATTTATTATCTAATCTACGTAAATCTAAATATGTTATTCCTTGCAATATTTGTTTTCATGTGAAACAAACATGTGAACCATTTCCTGTTTCAATAAAGCATCTGCAAATTTTTCCTTAATTCATTGTGATGTGTTGGAACCATATAGAGTTCCAGCACACGAGGTGACAAATATTTTTTTATTATGAGATGTACATGTATTTCTTATGACTGAAAAAAAAAAAGAAGCGAAGTTCGCTCTATATTACCTCATCTTTGTAAAATGATCCATAACCAGTTTCACACTTCCATTAAAATAATCCACTTTGATAATAAGGGATAATTTCTGATTTTTTCAAGAAAATGGCATTACTCATCAATAAAAGTTCCATACACTCCTCAACAAAACGGGCGCGTTGAGCGAAATATTGCCATATCCTCAATGTGGTTCGAATCCTTCATTTCCAAGCCAACCTTCCAATTATTTTTTTAGGGGGATTGTATTCTTGCTATTGCATATCTTATTAATATTACCCCTTTGCCCCTGCTCAATAACAAATCCTCCTTTGAGATTCTGCATGACACTCCTCCTTATTATAGCATGCTTCATTCTTTCAATTGTTTATGTTACATTCATTGTCCTAGTTCTGATAAGTTCCATTACCGTAGTCGAAAATGTGTCTTTATCGGCTACCCCTTGGAAAATGTGGGTGGCGGGTTTATGGCCTCGGAACCAGAGATTTCTTGATTTCTAGGGACATTGTATATTATGAAAATATTTTCCCTTACCTAAATACTTGTTCCTCCCCTGAAACAAATACTACTCACTTCCAACCTAATATCACCGAACGTTCTCCTCTGAACCCCGATTATTCTCCTGACATGCGGCTTATTGACCCATGCTCCCAATTCTCTTAGCCCGAACCCAACCCGCGAACGCCTCTGATTCGCAGATCTCACTCATATGATCATATCCCTTGATATTGCTCAAGTCCCCTGATCCCCCGATCTCACTCAATTGACAGCTCATATTCCCTTAATCCAGGCCCAACCCCAATCTTGCATGTCTCGTTTTAAGCCCCCTACCATTGGGGCCTCCAGCGGATGGATCTTTCTAGTTGCCCCGAACAGTGTAGGTTGGTCCTTCAATTTCCCTCGATCCTGAGGGTGTCTCACCAGTAAGGGGGGATAATTGTGCCCCCCAGCTTTGCCCATTCGACGCAGTGACCGCATAACTTGTCCTCCAGAAAAATTAAAAGATTTTGTTTGTTATATTATGCAAGGGCATACCCGTTCCGCTTGTGCTCCACCCGCTCCGTAAAAGGTTTCAGGTATGTGTCCTTATCCATTAGACTCTTATGATATATGTGCTCATTTTTCTACAAACTATCGGATTTTCTTGCTACAGTTCAGGCTAAGATTGAGTTCACTAAATTTTCATAAGTCATTAAACATGAGAAATGGCGCCAGGTTATGCAACGAGTTTGATGCCCTTGAAAATAATGGCACTTAGACTCTAACTCATCTTCCTCCACGAAAGAAACCCCTTGGCTGCAAATGGGTTTACCGTATCAAACTCAAATCTGATAGCATTTTGGAAGATTATAAAGCTCACCTTTTCATTCTTGGCAACCATCAGATAGAGGATGAAGACTGCACTGAAACTTTTGCCCCTATGCTAAACACGTCACTATCCAAACTCTTCTTATGTAGCCTTTGCCAGAGGTTGGGAAATTCACCAGATGGATGTCCGTAATCTGTTTCTTCATGGGAACCTTTCTTAGGAAGTATACATGAAGTTTCCTTCGAGTTTTCACTCCTCTAATACACATCAGGTCTGCCGTCTCAAAAAATCTTTATATGATCTACGATAAGCCCCCGGTGTTGGTTTTCTAAGTTGTCATTAACTTTATCCAAACATGGTTTCAAACACTCCTATTCTGGTTACTCATTATTTACTAATGCTTCTCACAAGAGTTTCATATGTGTTCTTATATATCTTGACGATTTCATCATCGCCAATAGTGATCCTTGAGCTATCTCATATTTTAAACTCCACTTAAGCAACTGCTTCCACATGAAGGATCTTAGTCCTCTTAAATATTTTCTTGGAATCGAGGTTGCCCGGAATGCCTCTAGTCTGTATCTCAGTGAATGTAAATATTGTTTGGATATCATTTCAGAACCGGTTTATCGATGCTAAGGCTGCTTCAATTCCTGTTGAGCCGAATCATAATCTGTATACAAACAATGGACCTTTCTCGACCGATGTTGCCCGTTATCACCATCTGGTGGGGCGTCTCATATACTTGACTATTACTTACCCTGAAGTTACTTAGTCGGTTCATGCCCTTCCTCATTTCATGCACAAGCCACACCTTCAACATTGAGAAATAGCTCTTTGGGTTGTCCAGTATTTAAAATCTTGTCCCAGACGGGTATTTTCTTGGTTTCTTCCTCTAACTTGTCTCTCTCTACTTATTGTGATGTTGACTGGGAGAGTTGCACATTGACTCAGTGTTCTCTTACCAGTTATTTTATTTTTGGGAAAATTCTCGCATTTCTTGGAAAACTAAAAAACAACCTACTGTGTCTCGATCTTTGGATGAAGCAGAATATCAGTCCAAGTTTGTTGCGTGTCGTGAACTGAAATGGCTTCGCCAATTGTTATATGATCTCATGTCTCTTATTCTTTTCCTGTTCTGCTACATTGTGATAGCCAGGTGTCCCTGCACATTACTGCCAATCCTGTCTATTACGAACGTACCAAACGCATGGAGATTGATTGTCACTTTATTCGTGATGAGTATTAGCGTATTTCTCTCTTATGTTCCCTCCAAATCTCAACTTGCTGATATTTTCACAAAGGTCCTTGTTCCTCGTTTATTTGATTATGTCATGTGCAAGTTGGGCATTCAGAACTTCCATGCTCCAACTTAAGGTATAGGGATCCAATGTTGGTAAAAGATCGAGGCATACCCGATACAAGAGGTATGTTGGTAAAAGATCGGGGGCATGCTTGATAAAAGAAAAGCAAGTTGTAGATGACTTTATCATTCCAATCATAGGCTATGATTTAGGAAACGTGCAAATAACTACACATGTCATATTGTATTTGATTAGCATCATGTTGTATTTGATTAGTATAATGTATATTAATTAGCTTCCTTATTTCCACAAAGTAAGTTACTTTGTATTCATATGTTTCTTAATTAGCTAGGCTAACTATATAGTTTATTGTCTCAGCACCATGGTCGTGTGTAATTCAAGTTTTGGTGAAATAAGATTTTCCCCAAATTCCCAATTTTATATTCTTGAATTCTTATAGTAATTGCCTCTTTAACAGATGACAAATCTTTATGAGAGACAGAAATGCAATTTTCATTTTCTTTTGTTTTTTATTTTTTTATTTTTTTTAACTCAAGAAAATGAACCAATCGAACAGAGAACTTGAAAAACAGAAGTTTTAAGGCAAACAAAGTTGTTTCATACGCTCCTTTGTCTTGAAGAGATATATTCCCTCCGCTATTTTGCAAGCATAGGCAGAACTCTAAGCTAGCATAAGAAGAAGAAGAAGACAAGAAGAAGAAAGGAGGATTAGCTTGGTCTAAACTGAATCCTTTGATTTTAAAGGAGGGGGGAGAGGAGCAGTAGTGCAGTCGGGAAGAGGAAAGGGGTAGGGAGGAAGAAAGGGGAGTGTATGAGTTTTTTTTTTAATATTATAATTGTGAAGTTTAAAATTATCTCTAACATTTTGATAAAAAAGTTTAAAATTTTATGGGGTGAATTCATCTTAAGGTACCAAAAAGGATAAAATTGAAGGATCAAAACAGCTAATAAACTATTCATGACTAAATAGAACAATCTTCCCTCTTAGCAATAATCTCTAACATTTATTTTCCACGAGTTGCATGTTAAAACAAGAAAAATGTTATACCTTTGTTTTTGTTCAAGCTTGTTTCCTTTACCGTGCAAAGTTTTTCATTTTATTAGAATTGATGTAAACTTTTTTAAGGTATAAGAAATGTTGTAATAGATACGCTTCTTTGCGTTTCTTATTTTGTTGTAATAGAACGATTCTTGGAAACGAAGTATACAAAGGTGAAGAATTGAAAAGAAAGTTTGGTTAGACCTTTTTATCCTTGAGCAAAATTAGATTTTAAAATTTTGAAATCGATGTGTTTTTTAAATAAAATAACTTTAATGTCTCGTGTTTTCAAAGTTTTATCGAATGTTAATGGATTTAAGTTTTAAAAATGATTTAGTGATACATTAATTAAATTGAGGTATTTTAGATTATAAAAGAAATTACCTTAGTGTAACTTTTATTATGTATGTGAGAGAGAGAGAGAGAGAGAGAGAGAGAGAGAGAGAGAGAGAGAGAGAGAGAGAGAGAGAGAGAGTCTACTTTTATAAATTAACTTAGAGAAGATTTAATATTTTCATGTAATAGTATACTTACAAAATGCGCATGAAAAAATGAATAAATAAGAATAGAAAATGAGATTGCTAAAAAAAGAATAAAGGAAATAATAGATTATAAATATGCAAAAAAAAAAAGTCTTAAATATCTTTTTTATTTATTTAAATAAATATTTTTATTATTATTTTATTAGAATACTAACGAAAGGAATCACATACTACCTCTAGATAAGGATTTACAATTTCAGTATTCTCTATTTATTTTTTCACTTGCTCGGAATCTAATTTCTTTCCTACCTAAGTAATAAACCAAACATTGAAATTTAAAATTTGGGAAAGCTATTACTTTCCTGCTCCTTTTCCAGGTCAATCAAACGGAACCTAAATATTTTATTTAATATATTTTATTTTTTATTTAATATATTTTATTATTAAAATATATCAAATTAGAAAATAATAGAGAAAGTAGTACACAGAATATGCGTTAATTCTTGGCTATCATATCATACTACTAACACAGTTAATGTTTTTTCATATATATTATATTTTTTATTGCCAATATTTTGAATTTATTGTTTTAATATATATAAAAAATTGTTATTTTTCGGGTTGCAAATTAAAATTTTCAGAAATTAAAATTTTCGAATTTATTTTATTTGATTAACTTGCTATTTGCAGAATTTTCAAATCATCAGCAAATAAATTTTTATTATAAAATTAAAACTTTTTAATTATCATTACGAAATTAAACTCTTTAATGATTATATATATCAAATTTAATATTATCTATTTTTTTTAAATTAAATTTTTTGAATTTATTTCGCATTTTTTATTGAATTTTAGAAATTTAATTTTTTGAATTTATTTTAAAAAATATTGTAAATTTTTCGACTGTAAATTTAATTTTTTGAAAATTAAAGTTTTCGTATTTATTATATGAAATCAAATTTTTTATTAGATTAACTTACATTAATTTTTTATTAGATTAAGTTACTTCTTCCACAATTTTCAAATCATCAGCAAACAAAGTTTTATTATCAAACTAAAACTCTTTAATTATCATTATCGAATTAAAATTCTTTGATTATTATCTCTTTTTTTAAATTAATTATTTTGAATTTATTTTTTAATATATTTAAAAAATTATTGTAGTTTTTCGACTGCAAATTAATTTTTTTAGAAATTAAAGTTTTCAAATTTATTTTATTAGATTAATTTTTTATTATATTAACTAGCATCCTGTAGGATTTTTAAATCATGAGCAAATAAAATTTTTATCAAATTAAAGTTTTTCAATTATCATTATCAAATTAAAACAATTTAATTATTATCTATTTCAAATTTAATATTATCACTGTTTCAAAAAAATTAAAATTTTTTTATTTATTCTCATTTTCTTTTTTATGGATTCCAAAAATTAAATTCTCAAAATTATTTTTAATTTATTTTAAAAAAATATTATAGTTTTCAACAGCAAATTAAATTTTTAGAAATTGAAAATTTTAAATTTATTTTATTAAATTAATTTTTATTAAACTAACTTGTTTCTAGTAGGATTTTCATCGGCTGCAAATAAAATTTTATTATTAAATTAAACTCTTTAAATATTATCTATATCAAATTTATTATTATCTCTTTTTTTTTTAAATTAAAATTTTGAATTTATTTCATATTTTCTTTGTTTTCCTCAATTTAGAAAATTTAACTTTTTAGATTTATTTTTTAATATATTTATAAAAAATATTGTAATTTTTTAACTGCAAATTAAATATTTTAGAAATTAAAATTTTCAAATTTATTCATTAGATTAATTTATTTATGGTAAGATTCTCAAATCATCACCAAATAATGTTTTATTATCAAAATTAAAACTCTTCAATTATTATTATATTAAAACTCTTTAATTATTATCTATATCAAATTCATTATTATTTTTTTATAATAAAATAAAACCAAAAGAGGAAGTATTTACGTAGACGCCAAGTGGCAAAAGTAAATCACATAAAATTTCTTTATTTTCATATATATATATATACACACAGTTTCTACACGAAATTCTTTTTTATAATTATAACAAGAAAATTGTTGAAGATAAAAAGATTAAAGAAGTATCTGGTTGAATTAGGACAGATTCCCCTCTTTTCAAAATAGATGCATTGTAAAATTTAAAATAAATGTATAAAATGCCTACCTAACATATGCAAGAAAAATTGTTCACATAGCTAATAGTATATATACACAAAACTTGAGAAGAGAAGAATTTTTAACAAACCATAAATAAAGTAAATGTATCTATAAATAATCCAACCTTCACCGTGTAGTCTTTTTGTATAAAAGCAATCTCTAAAGTTGTTTATCTGGTGTGTTCTCATCATAATAAACACCATTCTGCAAAGTGGGAGTTACTCCAAATTACAAGCTGGGCACTACTAGATGATGCATCTGGAAAGACTGTAACACAAAACATAGAAATTATGACACTTTTTAACATGGAAAGCAAGCCAGTCTGATAACAAAAGCCAAGTATCCTGTCTTTCTGAATTCAAGCAATCAGAAATATCAACAGTGTTAGAAGATGACCCAAAATCTGCTTGCTAGCTATGTGACTTTTGATGGGAAGTTTGCATATGAAAAACATCATTAAAACAACATTGGATTTTGGCAACAATTATTGCAAAGCTCCAGGGTACGACATTGTAACACAGTGAAGCAGTGATACTGTTCAATTGTGTAGGATTCATTCTCAGACTATGATTTCTTAAAAGAGGGGAAGCCTGTCACAAATACTGAATCATGAAAAGCTCTCAAGTTGGATGAGAAATGGAGGCTGAAATTTTTATCGTAGGTGTAGCAAATGAAGTCATAATTGCATTATCATCCCTTGGCACCCATTGGAATTTTATGAACCTAGCATTGGAATTGTGCTACTTGTTAACAATTAGACCACGCAACTTTGTGTTCTAAGTAGTAGAAGATATAAAGCTTCATGCTAAAAGTTCATATAAATAAAAAAAAAAACTATGCATACTATCTCAACATCTACTTTAGATTGTCATAATTCATGAAGAAAAATGAATAGAATAGAGGAAACGTGTCTACAGATGTGACTTTCGCCTATTCTCAATTAGATGACCGTGATTTCATCATGATGGTTGAAGCATACTGATGTTATACCATAAACTTGGGCAAGTTTACGAGCAAATGTTCTTTGTTCTATCAAGTCCTCTGAATGCACAGAAATGTTGAATTTTATATAATAGAAAGAAAATGCACATTTGTCAAGAAATCCAAGTGAACTATTTTCTAGACAACAAAGCACAGATAAGGAACTGGTGACTGCATTGACATATTCTCCGTTCCAATGAAAAAAACCATGGATACAAAACCTAAGCAGAAAGGCCCCCAACTGTTTGGTCACCGGACACAATGTTTAAATATTTAAGCAGAACAAAAGTTAAACAACCGATATAAATGATTTCCATAGGCCTATAGAAAACATTCTCATACAGAAATATCATTTGCATCTGTGGATACCATCATTAAGCTAGTAATATCACCTTAAACAAGAATACAGCTCACAAGTTTTCTTTTCAAGACATTTATTTCAAAATGAAGATACACTTGTAGATTACATGCATACCTCTTCACACCAATTATGGAGCGCTCTCGTCAAATAGAACTTTATAAAATCGATTTCTTTCTTCGGGGTTCAATATGCCGTCAAGATCTCCTCTTTGATTCTCCCTTTCAGACATTTCACCCTGTAAGTTATGCTTTTTATCAGATCTCCCCATCAAAATGCCTTTCCTTCTCTTCTTTTCTATATTTAGTAAATAATGCCTCCGATTATATTCATGAAGCCCCTCCTGCATCAGCTCTCCAAAATTTTTCTTAATAATGACTAGTGGATCCTTATTAATCAATTCTGACCCATTATAACCATCTCTAAGAAGAACAGTATAAATCTGATATCTGTTTGAGACATAGAAAATGCCAGGATGCTTGAGTAGTAGAACATTTAACTTCTCCGGTAAACAAAACTCTCTTTTAAAATGGCTTATCTTGACAATTGATGCTTTCTTCCACAATGTCAGTGATAGTAATTCATGCACCAAGCCAACTGTTCTTTTAACCATTTCCTTTGAGTCATCACTAAAACTTCCAGGATCAGCGTATGGAGAGATATATGGTGTGGAATTAAATTCCTGAAACCTTTCCCAAGATTTCACCCATGATGATGGTAAGAAGCAAGAAAAACATGGATCCCGTCTCTCCTTAAAAGCCACTTTCTCAATTTCAGACACTGCAAAATCAGGATTCCACGAAATGAGCTCAATTTCCATTGAACTTCGCCGCCCAGAGCAATTAACAATTCGAAACAATTCAGGGTGCTTGGGTAAAATCCTAAGCAAGTAGTCATCAGGAAACCCGAAGTTTCTCTTTAGCTCATTGAGTTTGAGTACATTAAGCCTTTGATTTGTGCTCATCATCAATAGTTTTGCCAATCTCTCTACAAATACAGGCTCTTGCATATCCTTCAGAGCTTCTTCATCATCAACCAGATGCATCATTCGTTTAGTTAGTCGACAATACTGCTCATCATTTTCAAGATAAACTTCAAAACAACATGGATATTTCTTAAGCCAGTTAAGAACTTTTCCTTGAAGATCAAGAGTCTTAAACTTCTTCTGAAGCAACTTAACTGGTGCTAGCTGGTTCGGGCACCGGAGGATGATGTTCTTAATCTGATTATTCACTATCCACCGTCGATTTCGAGATAAAGCAGATTCAAGATCTGGGTCCTTCTTCATTGACCAGAGTGAAAATCTTCTATGGAGCTGAAAATGATATAGTGCAGGAAAGCAGACACTCGAGTCCCAACATCTGAAGGTTCTAAGATACTTGCAACTTACCATTCTACAATAACCTTCTGCATACATTTTCAAGTGTACAATCCATCTACCACCCTGAACACAAGAAGGATGATAGTACAATCAAAATATAGACAATTTCTGAAAGTGCACACAGATTGGAAGATGATATTTATAAGGCCCTTAAGGTTTGGGTTTGGTTCTTCAGAATTGGACTTGGAATTGCAATTATGTAGAATTAAAATTCTAAGAATAATGATTCCAAAAGATCAAATTTCTTTGTTTGGTGACTTTAGAATGTGGAATTCCCAAATGATTTGTTTGGAGGACCAAAAAATTCATGCAAAAGGGACGAAATTCAAGCGTAAACTTTCCAGGACTAAAAGCTATAAAGGCTTCCCACTAAAATTTAGAACTAAAAAACAAAAAACCTCTAGCATTTCCTTTTAGTAATCATAATCTCTATCTCAGACACAAATGCAGTTCTCATAATTGCAATTCCAGAAGTTTCTCCAAGTGAAAATGGAACATCTATATCCAAATTCCACATATTTTTGCTTGGGATATAGAGCTTCATGCGGAAACCTTCTCTCAAAATCCAATTCATAACTCCAAAAGCCAAGATTTCCATCTCCTAGGAAAACGGACTTAGAAATGAAAAAACCATTTATTTTTGCTTCTTTGCGCATATATTTTAACTCCTCATCCTAATTCTTCATCATGAAATAATTATTGCACAAAGACACACACACACAGAGAGAGAGAGAGAGAGAGAGAGAGAGAGAGAGAGAGAGAAGATAAATGAAAAGATAACCTGTATCTGAGGTGGAGAGAACATCAAGGTGACCAAGGAGAAGCTTTCATCATCTTCTATGCTTACTTCAGCATTTCATATTCAGATAGCGGTTCTCAGATTCCATTGTTGGGAATGGTGAACAACCACGGGCTACTCCATGAGGTTTGGCCAACAAGCATTGAGGGAAAGGATTAATTTTGAAAAATGACGGCTTTTTCTCAATGGGAATGGACAAGGGGAGAAAAAAGGAGATCCTCTAAACAATTTGGAGATGACTGTTACCAGATAAGTAGTTGGGTCTATCTCATTTGATTGGCCAACTTCTAATGCAAGATCATAATATGTATTCTTCAAATACGCCATGAAATTGATGATATTTCGCATTTCTACCTTATTTGATGATAATGCAATATATAATGCAAGGATCTATTCCAACTCCTAATTTTTTTGTAACTAAAAAGTACAAGTAAAGCTCCCAGAAGATTTTGAACAGATAATTAAAAGATAAAAGAACAACTCAGGAAATCATAAATGACCAAAACAGCATGCCATATCATATCTTGTTATCGTACATGTCATATGACCAAATCAGGAATTCATAAAACAATCGGAAAATTTGAACAACAATAACATACTATAGCATACTTCAACCTACAACTACAGCATATCTTCTCCATTCACCAAAAAAAAAAAAAAACTATGGCATATCTTCTATAAACTCTTAACTTAAAAAGGAAAGCCGGGTATTGCCTGACAAAAAAAGGCCAAAACTAGTAGAAGAGAGATGTATCAGTTTCTGCTAATGGAAACGAAGGAGGTGAAATGTATTGTTTACTATCAAAGATATTTCAAGGTGACTTTTATTCAGTCCTACTGCATGAGAAGGAAAAATGAAGATATAAACTGCTTCCTATTAATAAAATATGTTTTAATGTCATTTTGCAAATACCTAGTCACTAAGCACTTACCTTAGTGTAAGGCTAGCACAAAAGTTTCTGAGAATGGGAAAATGAAATGGTTCTCTAATGAAATAGTTCTAGAAAACGCAAGATTCATTAGATAAAATCATATTTCGGGCACAACATTAATGTTTTCATACAAATAAAGAAGGTTGGGATTTGACTTACCTGTTTAAGGACTGAATACTAATATGGGCAAACAACGTTGGCAAAAGAAAATATGTCTGTAAGGCACCCTTGAGCACTCTCTGGAGAAGGGGAAATACGGTCCGAAAAAGGATGAGTTACTAAAGGAAACTGTTATAACAATGTCATTACAGTTTCCTTTGCCCATACGTGAAATGAGACCAACTCATTATCAATCTAAGCAAACTAGTTTTGTTTAGCATATAACTTGGCTACCAAGGTAAACTAAGATGATTGAATGTTACAAACTCATAGCTCTGCATAATTACAGGAAAAATTTATACTTTTACACTAACAAATAATTACTGTCATGTCATTTCAAACAACCCAACTAAACAGGACATTTTTTATTTATAAAAATAAGAAAACATGTACATGATGATGCTAATAACTAAAACTGTAAATATATAAGTGTTCCTTTATGAATCCACAAAAAGTCAAACTTGGCAAATCACACAACAAGTTTCTTTGATAGAACTTTCAATGAAAAATGTTTGCATTGTATCAAGAATATATAAGAACACCTTACCTCAATTTTTCAAGTAAGACTTCTTGCTATCCCCCTAACTTCACTAGTTATTAATCCACAACCGAAAATGAATTGCTCTTTCTCCCAAGCTGAAATAGGAAAAATCATTGGTTCACATGCAACTGTAGTATATACAGCAAAGTGGGTACTAAAATCACAAAATTCTAAACCCTTTTCCTGTTTGTGGATTGATATTCCAGTACAAAAGTATCTTCCTCGGCCTAGTGGGGGATTTGAACTCTCTCTTTTTTTTTTTTACCTAGGTGGTGTAATTAAAAAACCCCTTTGCCCATAGGATGTAGAGTTCACTTTTTTTGTTTTCTCCTAAGAAGTGGAACTCACTCAAATAGAAGGACTGTAGGCTCACTTCTTATATGCCAGCTCTCCTCTCCATTATAGGATAATGCCAAGTACCCAAAAAAAATTAAAAAATTTAAAAAAAATAAATTACAAAAGAACAGATCAATATAGAAGGTGTATATTTTAATGGATCAATCAATCAAAGCAAACTTTTTATTATACAATGCAGAAAGGAAGCCATCATCCTGTTCATGTATCAACATTAGGGTATCTCACAACAAATAGACTGTTGAAAAGATTAAACTAAGGTATGCTCAGAGTAAAAGAAGGAAAAATAAAACTTATGGTAAATAGAACAAGTACAGCAAGATATGAAGCTTGTGAAAGAGGGAAGAAGCCAAAAAAGATTTAAAAAAAAAAAAAAAGAACTAGAAATTTCCAAAAAAAAAAAAGGCATCGAGTCCAGAACTAATGACCTATACAGAGTAGGCATGAGAGGCTCAAAGCTAACGTTCTTCTATTTGATTGAAGTAACCATCCATTTTGGTTGAATCCAACCTCTGAGCTGCACCTTACATGTTATCCTAGACTGCATTTGGTCTTGCGAAAGTCTGGAAATGCTTACTAGAGCGGCAGCATTAGAGCGTATTCTTCTCAGATGCATATGCAAGGGTTTTGGTTGACATAAAATTTGAGTTGGCAGATAAAAGATTGGGGTCTGACGGGACATTATGACAGAGAGTTCACTCCATCTAGTTCTGCGGAAGATTGTAAGTAATAAACCAGACAGATATAGGTTGCCCACTTAGGTGCTTCACTGAAAATTTTAATCTTGTTTCAGGAATGCTTCTCTGACTTTGGACACTTATATCTTCTTCACATATATATAACATAAAAGTATATTCCTCATGTAGTTCCCAATTATTTGATGCATCTTTATTTCACATTTCCTTGTATGTTAATTAATACAACCCAGAAAGTTAGTTCTGGTCGTAGTAACAACTGAGAATAGTTTTTTATTATACCTTTTGGACCATTTCTTAATGCAACAGGCCCCTTTCTCCAGGAATTAATGCCAGAGTGCAAAAATTAAACATTTATGTAAGGACCATGAGTTTCTTTTCCAGTTAGATTAGCTTCAAATTGAGAAAAATTTTCTAATTTTGAAACACTAATATGGAAACAAATGGATAATAATAATGACAAAAATTGTTTCTGAAGTGTAATATTGATCTGACAAAAGAACAAGTAATAACAAGAAAATCAGTGCAACCACCTCACCTATCTCTCAGAATCTAGCAGGGTCTGAGAACAGTACTCAGATATTTCTAAGACCCACATATGCTCATTCAAGGTTCAACATAGAGAGAACAGTATCCCACCGTTTTGAGTACTCACCTCTGAAAAAATGGTTTTGAGTAAAGAAATTTCCTCCAATCAGCTTCAGCAAAAATCATAAACCCTAACCCATTGTACCGTTGTACAAAAATCAAAGGCTGAAACTTTCGAAATCAAAGGGCAGAAACGAGATGTTGGTGGGAATAAAGATTAATTTGATGGAGAAACTGATGTAGGGCAAGAGGAGAGACGGGGATGATGAAGGAGAGGCGCAGCCGCGCACTTATCAGTTAGTGACTTGGTTTGGCGGTTTTTTTTTGTTTTTTTTTTTTTGGAGCAATTTTGGTGGGAAATATATATTTTTTTAGAGAAGAGAAATTGGCAAAAGCTAACCTTTTATAATTTACATTTTTCCACTTAAAGGATATTATTTATTTTAGTAGTCATTTATATCTAATAACTTTTTATGATGATCGAAAATGACCAAAAATGGCAGCAATGGATGATTTTCGGCCAATTTGTGTCACGTGACTCTCATATGTTATCTTTAGTAAGGGTAAAATTATCTTAATGGTGAATTGTATATTTACAGGTTATGCGTATAATAGTATTGCAAATTGATTTTGTGTGCATGATTCGATGATTCCAGATATACATAAGAACATTGTAATGGAGTCAAGAAATGCATCTTTCTTAGAAAATGTATTTTCTTGCAAGTCTAATAGTACATCTAGTTCGTCAAAACGAACTAATGAAGAAGATCAAGATCCAGCTAGAGTTCAAGAAGTTAAACCAAGACGCAGCAAAATAGTAAGACTAGAAAAATCATTTGGTTATGAATTTGTACTTACTTGCTAGAAAAAAAGCCATTAACATATGCTGAAGCTGTGAATTCTTCTGAACGAATTTGATGAAAAGAAGTCATAAAGAGTGAAGTTGATTATATTTTGCAGAATCATACTTGGAAATTAATGGATCTCTCACCTGGATGTAAAGCATTAGGATACAAGTGGATTTTTAAAAGGAAAATTAAACCTGATGATTCCATTGATAAGTACGAAGTCAGTCTCGTAATTAAAGGATATAGGTGGAAAGAAGACCTAGATTACTTTGATGCTTATTTTCCTGTGACAAGAATATTCCATAAGAATGATACTTGCTATCACATCCTTGAGAAACTTGAATATACATCAAATGGATGTTTAAACAGCTTTCTTAAATGGGGATTTAGATGAAGAAATCTACATGGAGCAACCCGAGGGTTTTAGAGCTCTAGGTACTGAAAAGAAAGTTTATAACTAGTTAAATCATTGTATGGTTTGAAACAAGCACTAAAAAAGTGGCATGAGAAGTTTGATCACGCAATGATTTCCAATAGATTTAAAATTAATGAGTGTGACAAATGTGTTTATAACAAAGAGACAGGAATGAATACGTCATTTCATGTCTATATGTAGATGACATACTCATTGTTGGTAGTAATACAAAGTCGTCAAATCTACTAAAAACATGTCGAATTCTAAGTTTGACACGAAAGATATGAGACTTGTTTAGGTGCTTTTAGGTACTAAAATCTTAAAAACAACAGATGATCTTGTTTTAAATTAGACTCATTCTGTAGACAAAATTCTTGAAAATTTTAACAAGAATTATTTTGGAATTGCAAGAACACCATTAGATAATAGTATTCATTTATCAAAAAATCGTAGAGGGTATTTCTACAATAGAATATTCAAGGATAATTGAAAGTTTAATGTATCTAATGAGTTGCACTAGACTAGATATTGCTTATCTAGTAAGCAAATTGAGTGGATATACTAGTAATCCAAGTACAGAGCATTGGACAACAATAGTTAGAGTGTTAAGATATTTTCGGTATACACGTAACTATGGACTGCACTATACTAGATATCCGACTGTATTAAAAGGCTACAAATATGCTAACTGGATATCTAATATAAAGGATTCCAAATCCATGAGTGGGTATGTGTTCTCACTAGTTGGAGCTGTTGTATCATGGAAATTCTCAAAACAAACCATAATTTCTAGATCCACGATGGAATCTGAATTCATTGCTTTAGATAAGTTTGGAGAAGAGGCTACATGGCTATGTCATTTCTTGGAGGATATTCTGAAGTGGAAAAAACCTATACCACCTATCTATATTATTGTGATAGCCAATCAGCGAGAGCAAAAAGTGCTATGTATAATAGTAAGTCTAGACATATTCATCATAAACACAATACTATTAGACAACTACTTTCGTCAAGAGTTATTTTGATTGATTATATAAAGTCAAAATAAAATATCGTGGATCTACTAAATAAGGGTTAAATAGAGAGGTAGTTGAGAAATTGACAAGAAGAATGGGATTAAAGCCTATAGAGGATAAAAGTCTTATGAAGGAAAACCTAAACTAATTGACTGGAGATCCTAAGGTATAAGTTTAAATGTACAACATATTTATAAAACTGAATGTAGTCACTGTGGGAATAACCTCAACTCATTCATATCATGAAACAATGATGTAACAGTTAAGATTACTATTATGTTGCTTTAATGATTCTTATGGAAGTAATAGTTAGTACTTTGATTTTAGGAAATTACTTATGTGAGAGAGAAGTGGGGCCACTTCCAAGGAGAATTGTTCGTACTCAATCCTTTAGAAACTCTTGTAGAAGCAGTCATGGCCAAAATGGACAAAATAATGAGAACTGAACAAATGAAATTATTCCTATGTAAGATATGTGGTTTCTTTACTCAAGAAAGTAGGACACTTCAAGTACATCGTGTCTACTGGACAGCTAGAAAAGTAAGCATATGTTACAAGGGGGAACTTTAAAGGTCAACACATACTTTTCCTATGCATGAGTTAATTGATAAGCATAAACATCGAGTCAAAATAATTTTTTTCATTCATGTTGGGGATTCTTGGGAAAAATTATTTTAATTTATTAAAGGGTATGAATGAAGAAAAATTGTTTCTCAAATATTGAGAATTAAATTAGTTTAAATCGGAAGAATTGGTTTCTCCAAGAAATATTAGCATTTAAGGGGATTTGAATCCCACGTTGAAAATCTAGAGGAAGGAGTTACACTTTATATATGAAAGTGCTCCTTAAGGGGTAAATTGGTAAGACAAGCTCTTTGATATGTGCCATTTAGCATTAATTTTATATTTATTATTTTCGTTCGATATTTTTAATGTATAAAACGTATAATTTACATAATTTACCTCTATTCTTATCTTATGTGCTTCCCGATAAAGAAGACGGAGAATAAAAGTGAAAACGGGAGAAAATAGAGAGAACGGAAGCTGTCGGCACCAAGGAAGATGACTTACTGTCGATGGTAGGTATTGAAGTGAAAAGAAGAAGACAAACAGAAGCATACTGTGGATGATACGCTAGACCTACTGTACGCGGTAGGTGAGCACTCAAGAGATTCTGGACAGAACCCTACTGCAGATGGTAGGCTCGACCTACTGGACGCGGTAGATCTCGGCAACAACACAAGTTAATGCGTTTTCAGCTTTATTTATGTAATTTCCCCCTCTTTTGAGAGATTTTTCAGTTTAGATTTAGAGAGGAAGTATTGGGGGCGAAACTTAGCAAAACCCCTTACGGTTCTTCCTCAATTAAGCAGTTTTTAATTAATTAACATCAAATTGAAGCTTTTGTGGGAAGATTAAAGAAGTTTTACAGAGCAATTTTGGATTCATCAAGCAAATCGAGAGACGAGCTCGGGTGGCTTTTTGGAACCGCAGAATCGAATCCTCTTCATCTTAAGCTTTATTTTCTCTTGTTATTTATGAATTCTACTATTAGTTCAATTTTTATTTTTATGTTTAGTGGCTAGATTTTTATTATTTGAATGGGAGTTGAACCTAACTTTCGAATGATGTGAGTTTTTTATTGGATGTCATATAATTGATGTTTATTTTATTTTGGGCTGTTGTTCAATTATGTTTTATGATAATTGATTTGCGCGGAATCGATTATTTCGCAAAATTGGTTGGAATTAAAAAAGGAAAAACAATCTAGGGCAACTAATTAGATAATAAAGGTTGGCAATTGAATAGAGATATTCGTCGTACTTTTAGGTTATTAGATCACCTACATTTTAATTGCATTCATAATCAGTTAGAGAGAGAGAGAGAGAGAGAGAGAGAGAGAGAGAGAGAGAGAGAGAGAGAGAGAGAGAGAGAGAGAGAGAGAGGAGATTCTCCTCTACAGGTTAGTGAGTAGAGTGTACCTTCACCTAGAGATATGGCTTGCCTGATTTTTGTGAGATAACCCAAGCTTGGTTTTTTCGAACATCTTTTTATGATTTTTTTCCAATTGAAATAGTTGACAAAAATTATGGGGATTCTGTTATTCAAACTCTTTACCTTAAATTTATACCTTTTAAACTATTGCTTTCATTTAATTATTTTCTTAGTAGTTTTTAAAATAATTTCTCAAAGATTAATTTTGTTAGACTAGACATTAGGTAAACATTTAGTAATTGAGCTTATATGTTCGATGAGTTTGACAACCCGGGTGTATATCTGTTACTACAGTTATAGATACACTTACCTGTTGCGTAATTTTAGTTATACCCATTTAAGACATCAAGTTTTTGGTGACTTAAAGAAAACCGTTTTTCTTGTTCTTCAGTCATTTTATTTTTCTTATCTTTTTGTTTTTCTTTTGGATGATTGATTATTCTTGCATTTATTGGTTTATTTTTTACTTGTATCTTAAATTGTGCTTTACTATTTGTGCAAATTGACTGGGGTTTGCTTGTTGCAGGTTTCGAGTAATGTTTATGCCTCGAATTCAACAAGTTGAATTAGTCCCATTCGATCTAGAGTCCGAGAGTTCGTTGCAGAGTGCCCTCCACACTCTTCTATTTAAGACGGTGAACAATAACGCTATCATTGCCCGTTGATAAGATAGAAGAGAGTTAACAAGATCTACCTTTGATAAATTCTTAGTTTGTACCACCTCTACCATCACGAACGGTAGAGTGAACAATGATAGATTATGCCAAACCGTCCATTGCTGGAATGCAGCCGAGTATAGTCAGATCACCTGTAGAAGCAAATAACTTTGAGATCAAGCCGAACGTGATCTAAATGGTGCAGAATAAATACAGTTCGATGGACTCCCAGAGGAAGACCCCAATGCGCACATCACCAATTTAAAACTCAATAAACTTCTTCGAGACTTTGATGAAAATAACGCATTTTTTATAGTTAATATTGTACCTCCAGGTAATAGGAGATTAGCTCTTTTGGAGCCTCCAGTTAACTTTGCTCTACCACTTATGGTATGTACTTTTTTTACCCCAAATTTAATGAGAAAAATATTTTTCATATTTTAATATTGCGTGTAGTTCCACCATCAATAATACATATGTCCTCAAAAGTTTACCGTTTAGAAGATGCGAGAATAGTCATATCTAAATAAAAATAAAAACATACATAAAAAAACTTCTACATCAGGAATAAATTTAAATAAAAATTATACATCCAAAAATTTAATGAAATTATAATCTCCAAAAAAAAAAAGAATAAACTAACACAATTAAAAATAAATAAATAAATCACTCGGGCCATCACCAATTAGGTGATCAATCTTCCCTTCAGGATATTCAAAAAAATCTCCAACATCCAAGTGCATCACATCCACTTGAACATCATAAAAATAATCACCAACATTGTCACGAGGAAGAGAAGAAAATTTGGCATAAGCATTTTTCCCTTTATTTTTAATTGATGCTTCATAGAGCTCAACTAAATGTTTAGCTGTACGACAGCTACTTGACCAATGCCCTTCCATACCACATCCATAGCATATTTCTTCATGCTTTGCTGAGGTCATAACTTTACCTTTTTTATTATCTTTCTCATTCTTTCGGTTGTTACCATAAGGAAAATACCTACCACGACTATATCTACGACCATGACCACCTCTGCGGCCTCTTCTACATTTATTATTATTAATTATAGTCACATTCACTTCGAGAATTGGAACAGAACCAGTTGGTTGGGTCTCATGATTTTTCATGAGCAGTTATTATTCTGCTCAGTAACTAAAATGTATGAAATTAACTCTAAATATTTTTAAAGCCTTTCTATCCATATTGCTGCTGCAGGAGCATATTCGAGGGATGGAAGGTAGATAACATTTTCTCTAACATATCTTCCTCGGTTATTTTTTCTCCACATAATTTCATTTGTGAAGAGATTCTGAACATAGCAGAGTTATATTCATCAATTAATTTATAATCTTGCAACCTCAGGTGCAACTAATCATGTCGAGCTTTAGGTAAAACGACCATATTCAGGTGACCGAACATTTCTTTTAAACTATTCTATAAAATTAGTAGATTCTTCACGGTTAGGTACTTAGTCTTCAAGGCTTCATGAAGATGGTGACAAAGGAAAATAATTGCCTTTGCACGATTTTGATTTGATTCTTTATTATTATTCTTAATGATGTCTTCCACACCTATTGATTCAAGATGGATTTCAGTATAAAGAATCCATAACATATAATTCTTTTCCGTAATATCTAAAGCCAAAAATTCAAGCTTAGTAAGATTTGACATAATTAAAATAAAAATCAAAATTGTTACCTTAAACCTTTAAAGAATTGTTCTTCAAGAATTTATGCCTCAGACAAATTTCGGTTAATAATAATCTAAGTTATCATGCTGATAATGCGTTAAAAATTTAACTAAAGTTTAGGTACTATATAATAAGAATAAGAAAAAAAATAGTAATAGAGAGAATAAAAGAAACAAAAAAGACTAAGAAAAGTGTATTTATTATGTAATTTCTAACTATACTTTCATTTACTTCATTTGCTTCTCCTTCCGGTTACATGAGATAGTATTTAGATTTATGAGTTATGTGTTAGGGTCATATTGAAATAATATTAATGTCTCGTAAGTTATGTGTTAATGCTTCATATCAACAGAATACATGTTCCATCGATTCATTTATTTTTTTAGACAACAAACTAAAAATATAATACCACCAAATCGACTTTCAAAACATATAAGACATTTTTAAATAACATTTTCTACATTCCTCTGTAAAATTATCTTAGACTTAAATTAGGATGATGAACAAATGAGATAATAATAATAATAAAATAAGAAAGAAATATGTTGTCCAAAGTAAAAAAATAAATAAAATAAAACAAAAACCCACAGAGAGCGAGCGACTTCTATCTAGAGAAATTAAAGCGTTTTCCTGAAACGAAAGAATTTTCAAATTAGAAAAAAAATAAGCTCTTTAGATAAATACATTGTCATTGAATGCTGCTGAGTAATGGTGGAGGGGAAGGTGCATATAGCTGAGTTTGTTTTAATTTGTATCAGATCCTAATATTAGACAAAATCACCTACTTTTAATAAAATAGATGCATGGTAAAACTTTTAAATAAATATACAAAATGCCTACCGTATGTAATAAAAATTATTCACATAACTTTTATATATATATATATATATATATTTATATACACAAACTTGAAAACTGGAGATTTCTAACAAGCCATAAATGAAGTAACTGCATCTATAAAACCTTCTCCATCTTGCAGCAGAGTGTCTTTGGTAGTTTTCAGTGCATAATCCAACCTTCACTGTGTAACTCCTTGTATAAAACCAATCTCTAAATTTCTTTCTTCTGTGTTCTCTTCATAATAAACACCATTCTGCACTACATGATGCATCTGGAAAGACAGTAACACAAAACATGGAAATTATGGCGCTTTTGATAACAAAAGCCAATTATCCTTTATTCATGAATTCAAGCAAATCACAAACATCAACATTTCAGTGTTCGGACTATATAAGATGATCCAAGAACACGAACCTAAAATCTACATGCTATGTGGCTCTTAATGGCAAGTTTGCAGATGAAAACACTGGATTTGGCAACAATTATTGCAAAGCTACAGGACAGGAGGACGAGTATTTTCTAGGCCAAAATGCGTAATGGTAAAGATTCTGCTGTAAAACTTCATGCATCAAATGGTGGTGGGTTGATAAAAAAGACTTTACACATGAAATAAGTCAGTGAAAAATACCACATTGAAGCAGTGATACAGTTCAATTGTGAAGAATTCATTCTCAACTATGATTTCTTATAAGGGGGAAGAGCCTGGCACAAGTACTGAATCACAGAAAGCTCTGAAGTAGAATGGGAAAAGGAGGCTGAAATTTTATTAAAGGTGTAGCAAATAATCATACTTGCATTTTATCATTGTTTGGCACCCATTGTTCATCAGCAGAAATCAAGCTAGAATGTTTCACTAGATTATAACTCAGAAGTGGCCACAAACAAAAAGATATCTACAAGAGGCAGGTCCTAACATTCTTTGTTATCTACGACATTTATCGGCTCCAAGTTCCTAAAGCAAACTGAAAAAGATTTTCTATAGGGATTCAGAGTAGCCAATTTAGAGGGGAGTGGCAAAACCTTTAAGATACTAAATGGTAAATATAATATAATAGAGGGTACTAAAAGGTATATACCTTTATTTTTTTTTTATAGCATTCTAGTTTTTTTTTTTTATTTTTTTTTATAGCATTCTAGTTTGGTCATAGGATCTCTTCAATTTATTCATGTTATTTTATGAACTTAGCATTGGAATTGTGCTACTTGTTAACAATTAGACCATGCAACTTTGTGTTCTAAGAAGAAGATATAAAGATTCATGCTCAAAGTTCATATAAATAAAAATAAACTACGCAAACAATCTCAACATCCACTTTAGATTGTCATAATTCATGAAGAAAGTGGAATAGAACAGAGGAAACGTGTCTATAGATGTGCCTTTTGCCTGTTCTCATTTAGATGACCATGGATTAATCATAAGATAGTTGAAGCATACTGATGTTATACCATAAACTTGAGCAAGTTTATGAGCAAATATTCTTTGTTCAATCAAGTCTTCTGAATGCACCGAAAGGTTGAATTTTATATAATAGAAAGAAAATGCACATTTGTCAAGAAATCCAAGTGAACTATTTTCTAGACAACAAAGCACAGATAAGGAACTGGTGACTGCATTGACATAATCTCCGTTCCAATGAAGTATATTAACCAAAAAAATTAACAAGAAAGGACAAAACCATGGATACAAAACCCAAGCAGCAGGCCCTCCAACTGTTTGGTCACTTGACACAATGTTTAAACATTTATGCAGAACAAAAGTTAAACAACAGATATAAATGATTTCCATATGCCTATAGAAAATCTTATGATACAGAAATATCATTTCGTCTGTGGATACCATCATTAAGCTAGTAATATCACCTTAAACAAGGAATACAGCTCACAAGTTTTCTTTTCAAGACATTTATTTCAAAATGAAGATATACTTGTATGTTACATGAATACCCTCTTCACACCAATTATGGAGCGCTCTCGTCAAATAGAACTTTATAAAATCGATTTCTTTCTTCGGGGTTCAATATGCCGCCAAGATCTCCTCCTTGATTCTCCCCTTCAGACATTTCACCCTGTAAGTTATGCTTTTTATCAGATCTCCCCATCAAAATGCCTTTCCTTCTCTTCTTTTCTATATTTAGTAAATAGTGCCTCCGATTATATTCATGAAGCCCCTCCAGCATCAGTTCTCCAAAATTTTCCTTAACAATGACTAAGGAATCCTTATTAATCAATGCTGACCCCATTATAACCTTCTCTAAGAAGAAGAGTATAAATCTGATATCTGTTTGAGACACATAAGATGCCAGGATGTTTGAGTAGTAGAACATTTAACTTCTCCGGTAAACAAAACTCTCTTTTAAAATGGCTTATCTTGACAATTGATGCTTTCTTCCACAATGTCAGTGATAGTAATTCATGCACCAAGCCAACTGTTCTTTTAACCATTTCCTTTGAGTCATCACTAAAACTTCCAGGATCAGCGTATGGAGAGATATATGGTGTGGAATTAAATTCCTGAAACCTTTCCCAAGATTTCACCCGTGATGATGGTAAGAAGCAAGAAAAACATGGATCCCGTCTCTCCTTAAAAGCCACTTTCTCAATTTCAGACACTGCAAAATCAGGATTCCACGAAATGAGCTCAATTTCCATTGAACTTCACCTCCCAGAGCAATTAAAAATTCGAAACCATTCAGGGTGCTTGGGTACAATCCTAAGCAAGTAGTCATCAGGAAACCCGAAGTTTCTCTTTAGCTCATTGAGTTTGAGTACATTAAGCCTTTGATTTGTGCTCATCATCAATAATTTTGCCAATTTCTCTACAAATACAGGCTCTTGCATATCCTTCAGAGCTTCTTCGTCATCAACCAGATGCAACATTCGTTTAGTTAGTCGACAATACTGCTCATCATTTTCAAGATAAACTTCAAAACAACATGGATATTTCTTAAGCCAGTTAAGAGCTTTTCCTTGAAGATCAAGAGTCTTAAACTTTTCCTGAAGCAACTTAACTGGTGCTAGCTGGTTCGGGCACCGGAGGATGATACTCTTAATCTGATTATTCACCATTGATTTCGAGATAAAGCAGATTCAAGATCTGGGTCCTTCATCATTGACCAGAGTGAAAATCTTATATGGAGCTGAAAATGATATAGTGCAGGAAAGCAGACACTCGAGTCCCAACATCTGTAGGTTCTAAGATACTTGCAACTTACCATTCTACGATAACCTTCTGCATACATTTTCAAGCGTTCAATCCATCTACCACCCTGAACACAAAAAGGATTATACGACAATCAAAATATAAACAATTTCTGAAAATGCACACAGATTGGAAGATGATATTTATAAGGCCCTCAAGGTTGGGCTTGGTTCTTCAGAATTGGACTTGGAATTGCAATTATGTAGAATTAAAATTCTAAGAATAATGATTCCAAAAGATCAAATTTCTTTGTTTGGTGACTTTAGAATGTGGAATTCCCAAATGATTTGTTTAGAGGACCAAAAAATTCATGCAAAAGGGACGAAAATTCAAGTGTAAAACTTTCCAGGACTAAAAGCTATAAAGGCTTCCCACTAAAATTTAAAACTAAAAAACAAAAAATCTCTAGCATTTCCTATTTAGTAATCATAATCTCTATCTCAGACACAAATGCAGTTCTCATAATTGCAATTCCAGAAGTTTCTGCAAATGAAATTGGAACATCCATATCCAAAGGTTTTTTTTTTCTATAATTGGCTATATTTTTTAAAAAAGCTACTAAGATAGCTACGATATTTCTTTTCCTCTTATTTTGGCCATGCACTTTGATTGTGGATTATTTTTAATAATAACGCATCTTGATTGTGTATTTTTTCAAAATTAATCCGGCCAAACCTCATGGAGTAGCCCGTGGTTGTTCACCATTCGGAACAATGGAATCTGAGAAACTGCTGTCTGAATATGAGATGCGGAAGTAATTGTAGAAGATGATGAAAGCTTCTGCTTGATCACCTTGATGTTCTCTGCACCTCAATTACAGGTTCTCTTTTCATTTCTCTCTCTCTCTCTCTCTCTCTCTCTCTGTAATAATTATTTCATGATGAAGAATTAAGATGAGGAGTTATAATATATACGCAAAGAAGCAAAAATAAATGGTTTTTCCATTTCTAAGTCTGTTTTCCTAGGAAATGGAAATCTTGGCTTTTGGAGTTATGAATTGGATTTTAAGAGAAGGTTTCCGCATGAAGCTCTATATCCCAAGGGAAAATATGTGGAATTTGGAGCTTTTTTTTTCTTTTCTTAGCCTGTTTTCGAAATAATCCACTAAATTGGTCACAAATTTTTTTTTTTTTTTATTTGGAATGTGACTATAATGCACAGTAGTTATGCGTTATTACAATCACATCGGTGGGTAACTCAGTTAATCACAACCATATCGGCGGATAACGCACAAAAGTTATACATTATCGGCCACATTAATTTTTTTAAAAACTCAAAATTTCTTTATATTTTTTTCAAAACTTATAGTTATATAATTTATTTAAAAATACTATATTATATTATTTAACTTATTTTAGTGTGTTTTTTAATGGTAATATTTATAACCGTTGTTAAAGAAAATATGTTTATCTTTAAGGGATAACGCACATCTCATATGAGTTATCAAAACTACAAAAAATTGTATACATATTCAGAAAACTAGAAATATAAATAACTCTGCAATCGGAGGTCCCTTTAACACATATAACTATTTGTTTTGATGGTTATCGTGAAGATAAACGCAATGTCCGAATACATTTTAGGGCAAAAAATTCTTCCTATAAAGTCAAACTTTGACGTCCGATTGAGACGATTTTTGTGGACATTTCGTGTATTTTTTCGTGATTTATGCCATCAACCGTTTCAAAAAAAAAATGTCTTATTTTCATTTTAATTTACGTTTTTATAATTTTATAATACTTTCTCTCTTATTAATTAAAAAATTACACTACCAATTTGAAAATTAAACAAAGGAACAGTCTTTTTTTTTTCTCTAATTAAAAATTTAAATGATTGAAGTTGTTAAATATTAAAATACCTAAATACTTTATTATTATTAAAAAGGGAGATTCTCTAAACAATTTGGAGATAAGTAGTTGGGTCTACCTTATTTGATTGGCCAACTTCTAATGCAAGATCATAATATGTATTCTTCAAATACGCCATGAAATTGATGATATTTCCCATTTCTAACTTATTTGATGATAATGCAATATATAATGCAAGATCTATTCCAACTCCTAAATTTTTTTGCTCCCAGAAGATTTTGAACAGATAAATTAAAAGATAAAAGAACAACTCAGGATTTTGAACAGTATTTTTGTGGGCTCTTTTTCCATTTTGCTGGGGTTTAAATCCCCCACAAAATGATTTTCCAAACCCCCATCTATAAGAATGCTGCTAATGTTTTGTGCGGATTTTAGTGGAGCCCCCGCAACAACCGCCTTAAAATATTGCAAAGGTTTATTTGCCGCAGGTAGACCTCTACTAAATACTGGGAAGCAAAATACAGTAAGTCACAAGTCATGTTTTGCAATCCACTAAAGATTCAATGAGTATAATATACTTGACCTCGAAGTTTATACTAACTCCATGTCTCATCCATGATTTTTGTTTAGTCTTGAGAGTACTGTATCAAGATTGTGGTGGTCTAATTAATACCTTCTTTGCCTCTATCAAAGATTGTAAGTACCTCCTTTTCAGGTGATAGTGTTCATATTCCTGCTTTAACAATCTAGCAGCAATCAACAAAACTTAATCAATCAAATAATCCAACACACCAGCAATGGATCTCATACAAATAATCTAACAGCAATCATCTTTTACATCAGTATTTTCCAAAAAAACATACAAATAATATACAGAAATGTTTACCAGCAGCTGTGCTAACTACTGGAGTTTCTAATGAATTAAAAGTATTAATATGCATTAATCCAACAAAGATGTTCAAATGTAGAAGTTCGATATCATGATACCTTTTGTGCTTGTTTAAACTAGAATACTGTAGAGTTTAAATTAAAATAGATCTTGAAACTTGCATTATTTGAACACAACTAGCATACTCGAATTACGATATAATAACCCAATGTAGGAGTTGCAAAATAGACCATTTTCTAAGGATTTTAGAAGACCGCATGTACAATTCAATTCAACTCATAAGCAAGCTATAAAGAAACAAGTATCAATTCAATTTCATTGAAACCATGATGGCCCTCAAAAGCATAGCATCAACAAATATTTAACAACAATAACCTGCAAATGAATTTAAGAATGTCCATTTTAAATTCAAGAATTTCAATATGCAGATACAAGAGAGGGCCAGCAAAAGCAAACCTGAGAGTTCCCAAGATTCAGTCTGTCTAAAATTTTCTCGGTCACAGTCTTCTCATCATAACTGTAAAGCAGATAAAAGAGGGAAAATATGAATCAAGCCCAATTTTTTAACAAATCCCATAAAAGCATGTAATGTGGCAAGAATTGATTGTAGCTCTGAAGCCACATCAGTCAAATCCAACATAAGAATGTAAAAGGCTAAGACATAGTATTTCTGCAGGAGGCAACAGAAATAGAAATTACTCCTAACCCACTTTTGGAAAGCCTCATATAAAAAGCAACCAGCTTTAGAACAAGAATGAGCTTCCAACTGAGAACTGTTGGGATGAATCCTATTCCTCTAGAACCAAAGAAAATGCTTCCAATAACAATGGAAGGTTTGGTAGTACATGAGGTATGAAGCTGTTTTTGTGAAAGAACAGAAAACCAAACAAATTTTTTTTTTCCTTTTTGGTGTGGGTTGTGAGGAAGATAAAGAAACTAAAAATTTATACCAAGCAGCAGAATAAGAAATCAGAAGTTCAAACAATGCTTGTGGATTTAAAATTAAAGATCAAACTCAAGGCGGTGGTTGAGCAGTTCAGATTCGATAGGATACTGACCCCACAACGTAACTGGTGTAAGACACTCTATGTCTCCAACTTCTAAGGCCAATTTAAAGAGTCAAGTTTCACACAGCAAATATAATGAAGCTCCGTTGAGCTTAGGATTTCCACAGTTGCTTGAAGTTGTTGCTACAAACAACACAAAAATATAAGCCAGTGGAAAGCTGTAGGCAAGACAAGTGCTTACAAATAATCAAATTACCACAAAAAAAAGAACAAAAATTCAAGATCAATTAATTGGATACCAGTGGTAAGTGACCAAATACGGGCAACCTTTGTAAAAAAAAAAAAAGACCCTACTGCATCTAGGGTTGTAAACGGGTCCAGACCCTCTGGGTACTTCTAGACCCAGACCCATACCCTTATAGTGAAACTTGGACCCAGACCCAGACCTATACCCTCCATGTATAAAATTTATGAACCCAGACCCAACCTTCCAGGGTCCAGGGTAGGGTTTGGGTATACCCATACCCGTATGACATTTTCCCTTTTTTTCTCTGTTAAACAAAAATATATAAAACAATGTATAATCCTAAATAAAAATTTTAACATGATTAATATAATTTTTTCAACATCTCTTTCAACAAATACAATCATTTAACATCTCTAATTCAAATGATTAAATGTTCAAACACACATAAAATCTTCACAAAGTTCAAGTTACTTGGCTCAGATTTGAACTTTTCCACTAGTTTCCATCCTCAAAGTGATGGACAAACTGAGCAGACAAATGCACTATTGGAGCTATACCTGAGACACTACGTGAGTACCAACCAACGAGATAGGGCAAAGTTGCTTGACGTGGCCCAATACTCCTATAATCTTCAACGAAGTGAGGCAACCAACCGAAGTCCTTTTGAAGTGATCATGGGACAATAACCTACAACGCCTCTTACTCTTGCCACAAAGTATGAAGGTAAGAGTCCATCGGCATTTAAATTTGCTAAATCATGGCACGAGCACGAGCGTACTTGAACAAGGCCTCAAAAAGGATGAAGAAACGGGCAGACAAGAAAAGAAGGCCCTTGGAGTTTCAAGAAAGCGATCTTGTCATGGTGAAACTTCTTCCTTAACAATTCAAGAGCTTCAGGAAAGTTCACAAGGGCTTGATTAGGAGATATGAGGGCCCTTTCCCGGTCTTAAAACGTGTTTGGAAGGTCTCTTATAAACTCCAATTACCTTCCAAGCTCAAGATTCACCTGGTCTTTCATGTGAGTCTCTTAAAGCCATATCACGAAGACATAGAGGACCCTACTCGAGGAGAGACTAAGCGAGCGCCCACCACGGTGGTCACCTCCTTTGACAAGGAAGTCGAGACCATACTATCTGATCGCCATATTCGAAGACAAGGTGTACCGAACTATCGAGAATACCTCGTAAAGTGGAAGAACTTGCCCGAAAATGAAGCAAGTTGGGAGCACGAGGATGCCCTTTGGCAATTCAAAGATCATATCAAGTAGTTCCACGATGAAGGCGCGATGAGTGCATCACGAGCATAGGTGGGGGAGAATGTCACGCTCTGTTTGCGAGACAAGAGGTTTTTCCACGTTTTTAGACAAGGCCACAAAGTTCTAGAACGTTTTAGGAGGTTCTACCATGATATAGACTTGCCTAGAGGACTCTAGAAAACTTTGGGAGCCTCTACAAATCTAAGATCCTCTGGAAGTCTCTAGAACCATAGAGATGTTAAGCATTATGTAGACTAGTGTAGTATTCTCTAGAACACTAGCTACATCTTTATGTAGGATGTTCTAGAATGATCTAAGGCAACCGTTGGATCGTTGCCACATGTTGTAATCTTAGCCATCCATTGAGGAGGTGCTTGCCTATAAATAGGCTCACCCCCTTCATTTGTAACACACATTAGAACTTAGAGTTCTAAGCTTTGTAAGCTCCTTCTAAGTAATAAAAACTTCCTTTAATAAATACCCACTCTTTGCCTACAACTTTCTAACGTTCTCATCTAGCCTTTGAGAGTTTGAGTGAATTAAGGCTTTCTTAGCATTTGTGGGAGTGCTAAGGCCGCACGTCTACTTACAAGAAAAAGTAAGTGCGTGACAATATGCTTTGAAAAAAAGGGCTTCAAATGAACTTTGTATAGAAATGGATTCCTCAGCCTTAGAAAGTGCTTTCTTACGGTGACCAACCTAAATAGACAAGCTTTTCATATCTAGAGCCAGAATGGATTCGGGCCAATCGAAAGCTACGCATTGCAAATTTTTGACAGTTTAGCCCATAAGGTTGGGAACGTGTTGGCAGTACTTAATGTGTGTGGAATATGAGACTTGAATCATACAAACTATACAAAGCACAACTTTCTTTTACATGGATGCAATACCATTAATGAGCCCCAATGTCACTGAATAAGCACGATAGCACCTACTGCCCAACATGTAGTGCATTTCTTCTTTTGATTATTCTTAATGTAAAAGTTTTAGTCACAAATGTTTCATCCCACTGTCTGATTTTTTAAAATATAATTGCTATACTGGATCTTTACAAGTATGAATTTTCTCTGAAAGAAACATTAAACAATCGTATATGCTTCAAACATTATCAGTCCGACCAACATTACTTAAATTTTCAGATTTGACAGAAAGTACACCTAGATTTAGATGCCCCCTTGCCTTTTATTGTCTTATACAAATAGATGTTAACTCTTGCATTAAATAATGTCTCCAACATAAAGCTGTGAAGGAAGCAGTACTATGGACTTCTCATAATCTTTTGGGCTTTAAATTTCCATACAAGTTGAAAGAAGTGTTTGTACAATTAAGTTAAGAAAGTAACTTCCAGCACCAAATACCGAGTCTCAAGTTTACCAGAGAATGAGTAAAGAATGTCACGAATCAAATAACGGTAAATCACTATACCATCACAAAAAAATGTGCATATGTCAGTTATATGATTGTTAGCACACTACAAAGAGTTCAGCAAAGATGGGCATAACTGTGTCGACAACTGGAACAGAAAATTCCTCATATTTTCATGCCAATAGCATAGCAACATGAGCAACAAGTTGCAATTTCTTTCTAACAACAGATTGCTTCTCTAGAAATCTTTCTATTAAATTAAATAATGTTTCATCCCTCAGCTCAAATTTGTAATGAACCTGTTTTGAAGGCAGCAGTGATCATTAACATGGTCCCAAATTTTGAATCACTTATGAACAACAGCTCCCCTGCAAGAAGGAAGTTGCAAGCTGATTGAGGGTGAAATCTAAACCAGTTGTCTCCTAATTCATAATTCAAGGAGGAAACATGATGAATATTCAGTTCTAAACATTGCTTTACTGTCAAATTTTGTTATCAAGTAAAAAAGGATGGAGAAAAACAGAAAATAAGAGTGAATACATCATAGTTCTCAAATACATGGAGCTATAAAAAGGCTTCTGCAATTTTTCAAGTGTCAGACCCAATTATAGACAACTCTACTCTCATATCAAGCCTATCATAACTTAATTACCAGTTCTTCCAAGTCAATTCTAAGAACTGCATGATTTTGCCCAAAAGAAAATGTCTTCTTGAAGGATTTTATCACCCTTTTTAGGAGAAAAGAGAATGTTTAATGAAATTTTACATTCTAGATCCTTAGAGATTATAGTAGCTATGAAAACTTTTAGAGCATCACATAATATGGTAAATGTAAAGAAATATTGTTGCCAAATCTTCAATGTCTAGAAAATGCAAGTTCCCTAAATCCGAACATGAGTGGTCTAAGAGAAAGATAAAATGCTTTTGTTGAAAAAAATGTAAACCCAGCAAATGACAACTTCATGCTCTATTTATTTGTAAATATAAAAGTGATAGAAGATAAGTTAAATTCACCAATTTGTTTCCTTGTGCCATGGTAAAATATTCAATTAATTTCAGAGGTGTCCACTGATTTTATTCATTTATTACCAGTTACAATTTCTGTCCATGAGTCAACAGCTTGTTTCAGATGCAATACTTCTAGCACAAAACTACCACCCATCATTCTGGAAGTACGTACAAATGAAAAAATAACCAAAAAAAGATTAAAAATTCCCAGGGACATATAGAGTTTAGAGCATGATGTTGTTGAGGAACCTCATTTATGACGCAGAATCCTTAAATTAAGATGGTAAATTAAACATGGATTGGGAAACACTATCAAATATCAAATAGCAAACACTATAAAACCACAGAAACCAAAAGTAAACACATTTTAGAGTTATTAGATTGAAGAGTTGAGATGAGCTTGCAACAAATAACCCACTTCAGAATCACAATATTTTGCAAAACCCACTTGGCAACTAAGCTAATTCCTTCCCGAAAGGATCGAAAGGTTCCCAAAATGAAAAAAAATAAGGAGCAAAAATCTGGAATATGTTGAAGAAAAGAAACAAAAAAGGTAACAAGACCAGACCTTGGGAGGAGGAAATGAGTAGCGAATAGGAGAATTCGTCGGAGAGGGCTTTGTTGCTGCAGAGGCCCTTAAATCTCCTATTATCGCCATTTGTGTTTGCTGAAATTTGGTCTTCCTCAGTGAAATAGGTTAGGGTTGCTAAAGTTCACATACATGTAATCATAATAGTCCGGCTCGGAAGAGGTAGAAGCTTGCTTGCCTGCAGATTGCGGGAAGAGGCACCGGTAGGAGAAGAAAGATTGATCAGAAGCTCTGTTTTGGCGCGGCGCAGAAGAAGCATCGGTAGGAGAGAGAGAGAGAGAGAGAAATTCTCTTAAGTATTTTAAAAGATTTGGGTTAACACCGTTAGTTAATAGCTTTTTAATAATATTCTAGTGAAAAAAAATTATAATAAATAAAAGAGAAGGGCATTCTATATTAAGGAGTGGTACAGGCGATGGCACAGAAGATCCGAGCCAGAAAAACCAACGACTTTTCCTTGTCCTCTCTCTGCCACCAGCTAAAACTTTTTTTTCTCCCACAAACATTTTCGTTAAAATAAATCACTCGATGCTCCTTCAAAATTTTCACAATTGAAAACGTAAACGGTTATATATTTGAATCACAAACTCTATGTAATTCACATATTTTTATTAAAAAGTAACAAGAAGTTATATAATCCTTACCTTAAGGCACCAACATAATTCTGGTCATAATATTGAATCACACACCTTAATTCACAATTCGGACCCCAAATGTTGAGCTCTAAATCCCAAATATCACTGCCGTTATTCCCTTTCGTAGATCAGTCTAAAGAACTGAACGATTCAGTCTATAATAAGTTGAAACCTAACTTCTTATATTTTTATCTTTAGATCCCTCTATTTCTTTTACTAATGCTACTAACTCCCACAAATCACAAATCTTCTAAACTAACCTTAAAATTCCTGTTGGGTTCTCTCAAAGGCCCAAATAAAGGATCTTATACACCTTTAACCATAAGCCCAATAATAAATCACACTAAATATTAAGTCTTTTGGGCTGGGTTTTTACAGTGTGTGTGTGTGTATACTCATGCTTAGATTCAATAATATGCAAAGAAAAAGTCAAGAAGTTAACCATATGATTCATTCTATTAAGCCATAGTCTATATGCTCAAACTTCCAACACCTTTCTACTATAAGTTTTAACTAAAGTCATTCTTGGATGTGGTAGGACTTTCAAGCTTGTAAAGTAAGGCTAGGAATATAAGTGGTTGTTAAACGAAGGTAAAGGAAAAACAAAAGAATGGGAATGCGAGCTAATGCAACTGAAAGGGAAAAAACTCAAGTTATCTTTAACCGTTAAGCTGTTTTTACCCAATTCTCACGAAACAGATTACCTGACACTCAAATCACACAAAACCCAACAAAACTCTCCTACTTTCATCAATCATTCACACACAAGGAAGTATATAAGTGAGAAAAAGGGAATAAAAGGCTTATAATTTAAAGAGATAAGATTACAATTTTTGATGAACTCATTCTTTTTCTCTCTTTTCTTTTCTTTTTTCTTTTCATTCTTTCCTTTCTTTTTTCTCTTTTCACTTTTTTTTTTCATCTTCCTCATGTTTTTTATTCTTTTCAACAAAATGCAAGCTTTCCTCACAAATGGTTTCTTTTCTCAATATTTTTCTTTGAACAATAAATCACTCATTTGTATTTTCTCTCATTTGATTGTTTCCCACAAAAATTTTCAAAATACCCCTATCTTTTAAAATTTTCTTTTCTCCTCTTTTTTCCCCCACACTTATGTTTGACGCTCATTTAAAATGACTCGAAGGTATAGATCATTAACTTATCGATTGAGGATTTTACATTTAAATATGAGTTTAAAGTAAAAGAAAAGAAGGGAAAGAATCCCTTAGGCATGAACTCAAAAGGGGTACTAGGGACTAAGCATTAAAGGGACAGACAAGAAATGGATCAATAAGGCATAAGATCATCATCTTTGGGATCAACCTAAACTAGACTCTTTGTTTCAAGGTGCGGAAAGACAAGTTCTAGAATGATGCTTGAAAATAAATCACATTAGCAATTTCCCAAGATTTTCAATTCATTTATCTACTCCACGATAAAAAGTATTGTGCATAAAGACTATCGATATATAAGGTATACACAAAAGAAGGATGCTCAGTTAAACCAAGTATTATGCCTATTCAAAATCCTCAATAAGTCAATGACCTCTTTTTTATGCTATCTAGTGGCATTAATGAACAACGAAAAATCTTTTTGGTTTTTTCCAAGAATGAAAAAAACAACTATTTACAAGAAAAACAACTTAGTGTAAGAAAAAATATTTTTTTTTGAGAATTTTCAAAGTTTTCCATGTTTTTGGAGTTTTTGAAAATTTTCAATTCTTTCTTTTTTTTGACTTTTTGTAAACATAAACAATAGAAATAACTAAGAAAATAGCTAATAAATAAACAACTAAACACTCCCCCATACTTAAAACCATATCATCCTCAATATGGGGGTAAACATAAATAAAACAAAGAGATAAACATGAAAAATATGAATAAAGCGATAAAAAAATGAAGCTAACAACTAACAAAAACAACTAAAAAGAAAAACAAAGTACACAAATGAAAAAATAAAGTGAGTAGGGAGAAGAGAAACTCCCTAGAGAGCAAATCCACCTTCTTTGCTTCCTCCGCTTGTGCCTTCATTTGTAAGAGTTTCCCGTAGATTTTGGAGACTATTCGGTTTGTCTGGTTGAGCGTTTCATCCTAACGGTCCAATTTTGACATAATGTTATCCATGCCAACTTGCATTTGCTCCATGGGTGCCCGGATGGAAGGATCAGACTTGTCATCACCTTAGAACCGCTCTCTTCCTCACTATCATTATCATCGCCTTTTTCTATTACCTATTTTTCGGTCGCAGAAGAAGCCTTGGAGTGCTTAGCGTATTTCAGCCTTTCATATCCAAGTTCTTATTTTCTCCCCTCTTTGCCCTTTTTTTTGCCATCAATAGCCACCTTTTCTCTTTCTCATCATACTCAAATCTAGCGCGAGAAAGTGTGAGGCCAGAGATAATGTCAGAGTTGTCTGTTGACGAGTGCCGAAATCATCAAAAATTAAGTATTAACTCAAAATTTTGTAGACCAAAGGTAAACATCCAGCCGAACCCAAGGGAAGTCTATGAATTCTTTAATAAACTGAAATAAAAAGAAAGATTTCAGATGGAATGTTTGAAAATAATTAAATGGGGTAAAGTGACTTCAAACCAAAGATTAAATTTGGTTATTTACTTTTCAGGAATTTAAAAGTCTTTTCTTATTCTAAAAATAAATAAATAAATAGATTCGACTACCTTCAAAGCTGAAGGAATCAAACACTCAAAGACACGAACTATTGGAGACGCTAGATACTTCAAGTTAACAAGCAAACTCGATTGAGAAGCAATTACCGTTCGCTTGATATTGTCTCAATAAGAATATAAAACCTGTAACTTATCAATTGCTCATAAGCTGTAACAATTTACATATTCCTACTTCCTCCTAGCAAATTAACTTTGTAGCAGAAGACTGTTTAGGCAATTTACTAGCAATTTAACCTTGCAGCGGAAGACTGTTCAGGTAGTTCACTTTGCTTCTTACCAACTCCTTTTCACAGAACTAGAAAGAAAATGTACAACTATTCTTGATTCAACAAGCGAGAATAAAAATAGAAGAACATAGATGAAAATAGGAAAGAAGTAAGTATTTGAGAAACAGAAATATCATCTACAAATCTTCAAAATAGCAAGACTCTGATAAGTTCTTTATTCTTTAAACACTCCACACCTTCAATAAAGTCTAGCATCCTCTTTATTTGTAGAGGAGGAAAAAGGTAGTAGAGGATTCTAATAAGCTGAACTAAATCAAATCTAAACAAGTTTAACGAAATAATAAGATCCTACCTAACTAAGTCAACTAAGAAAATCTTCCAACTTCGAATTCCTAGCACGTGCCCATGCCTTATTTAGCACTTAAGTTTTTTTAGAAATTCCAGCCATTTGTTAACAGTTTCCCTCATTTTCTTCAAAAATGACTTTTTCTGCATAAAATCCAAACAAGAACAAAAACCAACTAATTTAAATAATTAAATCAAAATAAACATGTGAAAATGAACTAAAATACTATACTAAACTAGGTCCTATAAAAGTTCACCACACTAGGACAATGCTTATCCGCAAACTTTCAAAAGCTTAACATATCAATCTCCACCATGATCCTTTCTTCCATCCACTCATTCATTCATGCTTCAAACTATCATGGCTTATAAACTCATATTAATCACAAGGGAAGAAACAATTGGTCGATAAATTCTTTACAAACCACATATAACAATAATCAATGTAACAATCTTTTCAAAATCCAAATGTAATGGGACTTCCTCTCACAAAATCCTCACAAGTTCACTCCAAGAATGATCTAGGCATCATCAACTCTCAAAGTCACAATGTAGAAAGAAGTTTACCATAAGTTTGCAAAACTATCACATCTCCACCACTCATAATTAACTTGAATGCAAGAATCTAAGAGACTTTGGTGAAAAAGGGAAAACATAATATAAAATAAAAAAATTGATCAATAATAAAATAAAAGATGAAGGACTTTTTACTTTAATCAAAGGATAATTAATCACAAACCTTTCTTTACTTCATGCTATGATTGCTCTTTCTTTGTTTTTTCTTTTGTTTTTGCTTTTCAACTTCTTTTTTCCTTTTTTTTTTCCAGCAATTTTTTTCCTTTTCCTTTTTCTTATAACTTATTTTTCTTCCCTTCCTTGACTTACACCACTTTATCACTCCTTCAACCATTTCTCCAAGTAAATCAAATACAAATATAAAGTCCTCATCTCATGGACTAACAAATAATACAAGAGGTATTAAATTTTTTTATTTTTTTATAGTAGCTTGTAATGGTTAGAATAAAAAAATAAGGCTTCAAGCTTAAGGGGTTTACTAAGGCATAAATCAAAGAAAAGTTATTCAAAGAGGGTCTTAATAAAGAAATTTATCCTAAATGTCATTTTCATCTTAATGCATCTAAATTAATTCATGTGGACTCAACATGCATAGCAAAGCGAATTTTAGAAACATCAAACTACAAGTGACAATCACACCAACAAAGAAAAGAAGAAGCAATGTAGTGAATACTATTAGGCTCAAAAGCTCACAAGGATCGGTTTGAAATCCCACACATATGTCATTTAAATGATTGCCACAAAAACCATGAGTTTGTGAAATATAAAGACTCACTACTCATGTTAATTCCCTACATTGGCAGAATATAATTCCATAACACATAATAGCCAAAACATGAAAACAAATAAGGAGCACTAGAATCGAGAATTTTGAGAAAACAAACATGAAAAACTCAAGAACACCCACAAACCTTCAAAATCCAAGATTAAACTTTTTTCCTCAAAACAAAATAAAATTAAAACAACAAAACATGAACAGAAAATTAAAACAGCAAAAACTTTTACAAACACCCGTACTTAAATCCTACATTGTCCTCAATGTACCAAAATAATGCTCAACATATCAACTATAAGTAAGAAATACTCCATGTTAATATTGAGCATAGCACAAGCACTTCTACATCGGTGGCGGTGAGGGTGGTTCAAACTCTATATAACTGAAGAATGCCATCGTATTCTTCTCTATTCGTGCAAGTCTCTCATCCAGCTTCTGTAATGGATTGAGGTTCCTCCCTCCAAAAGAAGAAGAAGCACCTTTATTAGCTTTAATTGACTCATTATTAATCTGACGTCTTTCGATTGCACTTTGTGTCTCTCCTGCAAAGACACAAAAAACACCATTCTCCATCCGACCAAGTAAACCCATATAGTCCACACATGCTAAATCCAAGGGAAATATCTCACAAGGAACATGCAAATATGTTTTAGGTGGATAAATTTATTTCTCATGAATGCTAAATTAGTATTAAAGATCCCAAAATCATAGGACGGTTATTAGCCACAGCATATGAAAACTAAGATGCTAGCCAAAATCCAAGATTTACTTTTATTTTATTTTTCATACACCACAAAAAGAAAAATTTTAGACTTTGTAAGGACTCCGGGAATCCTTTCTTCCAGAAAAAATGGAAGAATCTGTGAATATATTTCAATGCAGGATCACATAATTCAATATCTTTAGATTTACTTGGATCATAAAATGCTAAAAGATGCTCAGTTAGAGTTCGATAAAGAGTAATGGACTTAATTTTCTCAAGGTAATCGCAAGTACTTTGCAAACATTTATCAGTTTTTGCATATTCCTCAGAAATCAAGCCAAGAATAGGATTAAAACCAATAATAGAAGCTTAAAACTTTTACCCATCAATCTAAATCTCAATACTTCTGGACTACTCAAAGTAAAACTTTTAGCAGGAAATATTAAGAACAAAAGTAGTGTAAGACTCTTTCACTAGCCCAATATATGCAGGACAATTAATAGCAAAGTAATTATTCTACCCAATACTATCAATCAACTCAAGCACAGAGTCCTTAATTTTCAACTATTCCATAGTAGGGTGGTAAATATACTTACAAGCTAGGATAGGCCGTGAACGCACAATTTTGTACCGTTCCTTGTCACACTTAGAGGTGAATTTCAAATGCCCTTTCAATTGTGCCTTAGTTGGTTGGAAGAATTTGTTTACCTTTTCCAAGACGAGCCTTCTTTCACCGATTGATCTCATGAGATAAAGGAACTAGTTGTCGCTCAGCTTCTTTCTCAGCTTCAAGGTTGATTTTAGCCTCAACTCCATGCGCAATTTCAGTTTCTTCTTCAACGGGTACTTCCTCCAGAGTTGGAGAACAAGGAGAAGATGGCAAAGGAGATAGGACCACTGTCTCCTCTTTAATCCTCTTGTCCTCATGACTATGAATTTATTAAAACAAAACTACACCACCAAAATAAAATTAGTACATATAGGAAATAAAAAAATAGAGTATCAATTATTTCAAGCAACAATCATACTCTGCAAATATGGCAGGAATTTCGCTCCAACACAAAAAATACCTCTGTTCCAAATAAAAACTCCTAACATAGACTTATTCATAATTCAAAGAAATTTGTAAACAAATTATAAAAAAAATAGAGTAAATTTCATAAACCGAAATTAAATCCTAAAGAGAAACAATAAAGCCTCTATTTGTAGAACAAGCTATGTTTGAAAAAACAAAGATAAAATCTAGCAAAAGTAAGTTTTTTTTTAGAACGCAAAAGAGCAGAGAAAAGAACTTTCTGATTTCAAAAACAAAATAAATAAAAGAAATTATGAGAAGAATATGTTACCTGATGTCAAAATTGGTTCCAGAGGTCTTGAATTTCAAGATAAACAAACCAAAAAAGAAAAGAAACAAAAAGAACGAAGGAGAAGGAAAAAAACGTAGCAGGGGAAAGAGAAAAAAAACACAACAGGAGCAAGAGAAAGTTATCTGGGAGGAGAAGAGGGTTTTTGGAGAAGAAAATGGGTCTTGGAATTGAATTTGGAAAAGGTTTTGATAAAGAAGAATTGGTAAAGGATTTGATGAAGTCATCAATCCTTTTTTTTTCTCTCTTTTTAGAATGCATTCCAAGAAAAGAGATGCCAAGTTTCTTTTTAGTTCTCCTAACCTAATGTGTCCGCCTATTTTTATAAATTTTGATTTTTTTAAACAGGAACACATTTCAAAAAGGGGAAATTGACTTTTTCTTTTTAAAAGACAAATGCATCCTTTCTTACTTTTTAAAACAACGCATCCTTTTTTTTTAAAGCAAAGAAGCATACCACTACTCTTACCTCCCAAACTCCAAAATTTCGAGCCCTCCTTTTCAAATAGGCTATGTGCATGCATTATGTTGTAACCGCTCTACCTCATTCCTTCAAGTTACGTGCCCATATGTTAAATAACGAGAAATTCTATTGCAAGAAATAAACTTAAACAATATCAAACTTCAATAAAAATCACAAGAACTAATTAAAAAAATAAAAAAATAAAAATAAAGTGAAATTGAAATTAAAATGTGGGTTGCCTCCCAATAGTGTCGTTCTTGATTGTCTTTGGCTAGATAGATCACCCTCATTTGTAAATCGAGTTCACTAAGTGATACTTCTCCATCTGTGGAGTATGGAAATTGTCAAGGAAATGCTTGAGTTTTTGGCCATTCACTTTAAGAACACTTTGAATTCAAGTACACCATAGGTAAAATACTTAAGACCACAAATAGTCCTAGCCATCTAGATTTTAACTTACCAGGCGTAAATTTAATTCGAGAATTGAAAAGTAATACCTTTTGACCTTTATTAAATTGTTTGCAATCAAAGACCTTGTCATGAAGGTATTTAGTCATTTCCTTATACAATCTTGAACTGTCATATGCCTCAAGTCGAATCTCTTCAAGCTCTTGGAGTTGTAATTTCCTTTTTGCTTCAACTTCTTCTTTATCCATGTTGCATTGCTTGATCGCCTAATAAGCTCAATGTTCAATCTTGACAGGTAAATGACATCTTTCCCCGTAGATTAGCCTGTACAACATCATTCCAATTTGAGTCTTGTACGCTGTTTGGTAAGCCTAAAGTGCATCTTCTAACCGTAAACTCAAATCCTTGTGTTTGGATTCATAGTCTTTTCTAGAATACTCGTGATCTATTGATTTGGAACTTCAACTTGCCTATTGTTTTGTGTATGATAAGTCCTAGCCATCTGATGATGAACTCCATATTTCCTCATTAGTGCCTCTACCGTGCGGTTGCAGAAATGAGTACCTTGATCACTAATGGTCGCTTTAGAAATCCCGAACCTAATAAAGATGTTAGACTTGAGAAATCCTACAAAAACTTTAGCATCGTTAGTTGGTTGCTTTTGCTTCTACCTATTTTGAAACATAATCAACAACAAGCAATATATAAAGCAAATCACAAGAGCTAGGAAAAGGTCACATAAAATCCATACCGCATACATAAAAATTTTACAATAAATTATAGGAGTTTGGTGCATTTTATTTTGTGAGACAAACCACCTACTTTCTAACATTCTCCACAACTATTGCAAAATTGGTAAACATCTTTAAACAAAATTTCCCAATAAAATTCACTATCCAAAAATTTTCTTGCTATTCTTTTAGGACTAGAATGTCTACAACAATCATAACTATGACAAAAAGTAAGAATGGAATGAATTTCATCATCATGCACACACCTACAAATAATTTGATTGGCACCAATTTTCTAAAGGTATGGTTTATCCCATATACAATACTTAGAATCACTCTTGATTTTATTTCTTTTTTCCTTACTTAGATCAGTAGGTAAAACTCCAATCACTAAGTAATTTACCATATCAACACATCAAGGTTCGTACCTTGCATTTTTATCAAATGTTCATCAGGAAACTCCTCAGAAATGGGTAATCGTTCTTCTTCGCGCACCAATATGCTCCAGTGATCCGCCACGGTGTTGTTTACCTCTTTCTATCCTTGATTTCCAAATCAAACTCTTGAAGTAAAAGAATCCCATGAATCAGTCATGGTTTGGATTCTTTCTTTGCCAAAAGATACTTGAGAGCTGCATGATCAGAAAACACAATTTCTTTAGAACCCAACAAATAAGATCTAAATTTATCTAAAGTAAATACAATAGCTAAAAGTTGCTTCTTTCTTGTGGAGTGATTTACTTGAGTAGGATTAATTGTCTTGGAAGCATAATAGGTGAAATAAATATTCTTTTCATGGCGTTGTCCAAGCACAGCTCCCACAGTATAATGACTTGCATCACACATTAGCTCAAAAGGTAAATCCCAATTAGATGGTTGGTTGGTTGGTGCTGACATGAGCAATTCCTTGAGTTTGTCAAAAGCCACTTGGTAATCATCTCCAAAGTTAAAAAGAACTTCTTTTTGCAAGGGACATGTAATGATTGTGTGATTCTCGAAAAGTCTTTGATGAAACGTCTGTAAAAACATGCATGACCAAGGAAACTCCGAATCTCTCGGACATTAGTAGGGTATGGTAAGTTAAAGATTAAATCAACTTTAGCCTTGTCAACCTCTATACCCTTAGCAGAAATTACATTATCCTAAACTATTCCTTGTTGCACCATAAAATGACACTTTTTATAATTTGGAACTAAGTTTTTGTCAATGCAAAATTTTAAAACCTAGGTTAAGTTTTCCAAACATTAATCAAAAAAATTTCTGTACACAGTAAAATCATCCATTAAAATCTCAATGTAGTTTTAAATTAATTTAGAGAAAATATTCATCATGAATCTTTGAAATGAGCCTGGGGCATTACACAAACCAAATGGCAACGACGGTATGCAAAAGTTTTCAATGGAAAAATAAACATTGTCTTTTCTTGATCTTCTGGTGCAACAACTATTTAGTGATAACCAGAATACTCGTCTAGAAAGCAAAATAAAGACTTATCTGCTAACCTTTCAAGCATTTGATCAATAAATGACAGGGGAAAGTGGTCTTTCCTTTGCTTTGTTTAGTTTTTTGAAGTCGATACAAATCCTCCAACCATTTTGCACTCTCACCCGGATGAGTTTGTTCTTTTCATTTGGAACCAATGTAAGGCCAATCTTTTTTGAACCACATGTATTGGGCTCACCCATTTGCTATTTGAAATTAGATAGATTATTCCTTGATCCAAAAGCTTTAACACCTCCTTCTTGACAACCTCTTTCATTGCTAGGTTGAGCTTTTGTTGGAACTCCTTTATTGGTTTTGCTCCTTCTTCAAGCAAGATACAGTGCATGTATATTAAAGGACTAATTCCTTTGATGTCTGCCAAAGGCCATTCAATCGCCATTTTATGTTCTCTCAAAACCTTCAAAAGTCTATTTTCTTGGTCTAATGTTAGACATTTGCAATTATTACTGGTAAAGTTTCCCCATCCCCCCAAAATATATATTTTAAATGCTTGGGAAAAGGTTTTAACTCCAACTTTAGAGCTTGTTCAACAGAAGGAAAAATCTTTTCATGAGAGGTCGAAAATATAAAGGACACATCCAAATTTACTTTCTCCTCATGCCCATGTTCTCCATTGTCAAGAACTTCTACTTTCGTATCATCCTCAAAATCTTGCCTTAAATGTTTCTTTCACCATTAAACAAATATCATCAATAAAACATAAAGACTCAGAATTTTCATAGGATCAAAGATATTAAATGCAACTACCTCCCCATCAAATTCCAACGAAAGAGTACCTTTATGTATATTAATTTTTGTTCTTGTAGTTTTTATGAAAGTCCTCCAAGTAAAATGTGAGAAGAAGAAGAAGATTGATCATGAGTGTCAATTATGTAAATATCCACAGGAAAGATTAACTCATTAACTTGTACTAAAACATCTTCTACTACCCACATAGGATAAAAATTAGATCATCAGCTAATTGCATTACCACTATTTCTTTTAAAAGTCCTATTTTCAATTTCTAATAGATGGAAAATGGCATAACATTAATGGAAGATCCTAAGTCTAACATGGCTTTTTCCACATAATTATTGACAATTATACAAGGAATTGTAAACATACCTGGGTCCTTGTATTTTTCTGGAAACTTTTTTTGAATTATCGCCGACATGCTTTCTCCAAATCTTATATTCTCATTATTTTTCAACTTATTTTTGTTGGTGCACAACTCCTTGAGAAACTTTGCATATTTTGGAACTTGTTTTATGTCATCCAACAACAGAATGTTGATTTTTGCCTTTCGAAAGGTATCTAGAAATTCCTTCTCCATCCTCTTTGTTTGATTTTGCTAACCTACCAGGAAAAGGAGGTGTAATTAGTACTTCTTTTAGAAATAGGAGCATAATTACTTTCCATTTCATTTGATAGAGAAATGATTTCCTCTTCTTTTTTATCCTTGGGCTCTTTCACCTTATGGGAAGGTTCTTGCAACTCTTTACCCTTCGAAGGGTGATTGCACTTGCATTCTCCTTCGAGTTAACCTCATGTTAAGGTGGTAATTTCCCTCTTTATGACTCAAGTCAATTAAAAGGAGGTGTAAGTTAAGTGATTTGAGTTCCCAAATTCAAAATACTTGTTCTTGTTTCCTGTTGAAATATTTGAGTGTTAGAAGCTAATGATTTAACAATATCCTCTAAAGACATATCTTGATTAGATAGAGGAGTAAGCTTATTGAATCAAGGAGCTTGGAAATTTTGATTACTTGGTTGCCCATATCTCAGGTTTGGATGATCCCTCAAACAAGGATTATATTGATTTGAAACTGATCAAACTTCTTTGGCTGGTTGACGAATCTCTCCATTGCATTCATTTAAGGTGAAACATCATCTTGTAGTTGTAGGCATGCATCAGTTGGATGATCAGAGGATGAGCAAATTCCATAATTCCTAGAACTTGTACTTGTCCCATAGCAACTTGTCTAACAAGAGAGTTTAATTCAAATAATTTATTCTCAATACTGGAACTACTTACCTCACTTACCTTTTTGGTTAAACCATCCATTCTTAGGCCAAATTGTTGGAAATTTTCAACCATTCTAGAGATGAACTCTTTTGCTTCATATTTGATGCTTTTTCCATAAGAGCTCCTCTACCTAAAGCATCGATCATACTTGTATCCACTGGTAACAATCCTTCATAGAAGTATTGCAACACCAATTGATTGGAAATTCAATGGTGTTGACAACTTGCTCACAATTGATTGAAGCATTCCCATTACTCGTACAAATTCTCCCCATTATGCTGACAAATTCCACAAATTTCTTTTCGGATAGTTCCAGCTCAAGAGGTTGGGAAAAACTTTTCTAAGAACTTTCTCTTCATGTCGTTCTATGATGTGATGGACCTTAAAGGAAGATAATCTTTGGCTTTATCTTGTTGGGAGAAATGAATGTCCTCAATTTAATTTGATACTCTATAATTCCTTCAGACTTCATTGATGAATACTGCAAGACCATGAAAATTTGATAATAATCGAATAAAACTAAATTTTAGTTCAAAAGTACCTTAAACATTCGGGAAATTAATGCAAAGATTCGATTAATTGACGTTAGGACTTTCCAATTCTCTTAATGTTCTTTGTCCAACCAATCTTTGCATTAGAGGGATAAAAGATTCCTCTTCCATATATGAGTGTCACTCTTCAGTTCTTGATTCACCGCAGAAAGTTTTTTAAGCCAATAGGGCTCCTCATCTTTTCGCTTTACGATTTGCCCTTGCAATCTTCTCAAATTTTGGAATATAAACTAAATTTCTTGTCTGAGAAGATCTTGGCATAAATCAGTTTATGTAAAGAAATAAAAAAAACTTCCCCATCAATGGCACCAAATTTTTGAAGAGTGGCGAAATCACCAAAAATTAAGTATTACTTCAAAATTTTGTAGAACAATAATGAACACCCAGTTGAACCCAAAGGAAGTCTATAACTCCTTTACAATAAATTGAAATAAAAGGAAAGATTTCAGATGAAATGTTTTGAAAATAATCAAATGGGGTAAAGTGTCTTCAAACCAAAGATTAAATTCGGTTCTTTACTTTACAAGAATGTAAAAGCCTTTTCCTATTCTAAAACAAATAAACATATTCGACTACCTAAAAAGTTGAAGGAATCAAATACTCAAAGACACGAACTATTGGAGATGCCAGATAATCAAGCTATCAAGTAAACTCGATTGAGAGCAATTACCATTCACATGATATTGTCTCAATATGAGTGTAAAACCTATAAATTATCAATTTCTTATAAAATGTAACAATTTCATAAGCAAGTGTGTGAAAAGAGTTAGAAAGCAAATGTACAACTATTCTTGATTCAACAAACGAGAATAAAAATAGAAGAAAATAGATCAAAACAGGAAAGGAGTAAGTATTTGGTAGGAATGGAAATATCATCTATAGATCTTCAAAATAGCAAGACTCTAATAAGTTCTTTATTCCTTAAACACTCCATACCTTCAATAAGGTCTAGCATTCTCTACTTGTAGAGGATGAAAAAGGTAATGGAGGATCTTAATCAGTTGAACTAAATCAAATCAAAACAAGTTTAACAAAATAATAAGATCCTATCCTAACTAGATCAACTAAGAAAATCTGCCAACTTCGAATTCCTCATAGCACGTGCCCAAACCTTATCTAGCTCTTAAGTGTTTTCATAAATTCCAGCCATTTGTTAATGACTTCCCTCATTTTTCTCCAAAGAGGACTTGTTTCTGCATAAAATCCAAACAAAAATAGAAACCAACTAATTTGAACAATTAAATCAAAATAAACATGCAAAAATGAACTAAAATACTGTACTAAACTAGGTCTTATCATATGTATGCTCTTCTTGTTCCCTTAAATGATCAACCAAAATAGTGAAAAATATCAAAAGAAATGGATGACTAAGAATGCGATCATCATTTTTTGGGTTGACCATATCACGCATGACATGTATAATAACATTCGCTAAAGAGAAGGGGAAGCCAAAAATAATTTATCGATAATAAAAATGCTAATGGCATGGAGTTCATTAAATCTTTTCCATGATTGAGTGGCCAGATTAGAATCGATAAGGTGTGTTACAACCTTTAATCTATGTATTAAGTCCATGGAATTCCAAATGGTACGGGAGTTTTAAAAATTAGGTCTTTGACGATTGCTATCCTACCACAAATTGAGTCATGGTTCCACTCATCATCCCCATAAATCTAGAGGTGGAAACCGAAGGTTATGCTGGGGCCCTGATGTGTATCTCCAATTTGATTGCAAATTGAATCCATCACCATCTCAAGGTCACCACTTTATTGAAGAACTTCTATTGAAGATTTTGTAATTCTACCACTCCACTAAAGAACCTATAAAGAACTAGGCAACATAAACCCAATAGTGAGAGGAAGAACTCTTTCCCAACTTGGCAACAAGAATCTTAAAGAAGCTATGGCCCTAAAACCTATGTTACAAAAATTAGATGACCTAGATTAATGAACTCTAGAAACAAGAACTCCTCGAATCAATCAAAGAAGGAATTGGAAATGATCAATTGACTTCCACAAATTCATCAATATAAATAATCAATTGCTCACCTACTAAGTAAGCAAACCCTTAGAAGCTAACTAAGATAGGTTGAAGAATCCTAAAAAAATCAGAAAATCCTACCAATTTCATCAAAATTCAACTTGATTACAATGTAGGCTATAAATAGATGTTTATAGTGTTAAGGCTAAACCCTATATTGACTATTGACTTAAGGCTCTAAAAGACCAATTAGACCTGTAATTAACAACTGAAAATAGAGTTCAAACATTAAAAATCTGCTCAAACGATGTATTTTACTAAAATTCTAGTACTCTACTGTCGACAGTAGGGTACCCTATCGCATACGGTAGGTCCTCAGCCAACCAACAACAATTTATCCAGAAGCCTACCATGGACGGTAGGTACAAGGCCTACCGCCTGTGGTAGGTCTTGCTCTTGACTCTTCTTGGACTTTTCTCCCTCCGACATGCTCCATTGAATACTCTTTTCTTAGGGTATGAATCATGAGCAACTTGGGAAGCTTTCCTTCGTTGAATAGATAAACTTGACGAACTCAATTGAATATTCATTTCCTTCCAACATTTCTTTGAGCCACGAGCTTCTTGTCATTGGATTCAATAGCTTCATGGACTTTGGAATAGATAAACTTGACAAACTCCACTTTCTTCTTTCCATCCAAGCTCAAAGCATGATCTATAGGTAAAGGCACCAAATCAAATGGAGTTAGAGGATTGACACCATAAACAACTTCAAAAGGAGAGTAAGAAGTAGTAGAATGATGCGTTCTACTGTAAGCGAATTCGATGTGAGGTAAACAATCTTCCCATTGATGCAAGTTCTTCTTAAGGATGGCCCTAAGAAATTGTCCAATTGTTCTATTAACGTTTGTGGATAGAAAGTGGTAGAATATTACAAGTTAGTTCCCAGTTTCCTCCACAAAACACGCCAAAAATGACTAAGGAACTTAGTGGCACGATCCGAAAAAATAGTTCTGGGAATGTCGTTAAATCGCACCACCTAAGTAAAGAAAAGGTCCGTAACATGACTAGCATTATCGGTGTTCTTACAAGGTATGAAATGAGCCATTTTAGAAAATGTATCTACTACAACAAAGATAGAATACATGCCCTTAGGTGACCTAGTAGTCCAAGAATAAAAAATCCATTGATATATCTACCCTAGGTACTTTAGGCATATCTAGAGGAGTATAAAGACCACGTGTCAAGGATGTGGACTTAGCTCTTTCACACTCTAAGCAATTACCAGTGAAATTTTCAAGATCTTTTCTCATGTAAGGCCAAAACAAGTGCTCATGCAATATGTTATAAGTTTTAGCAATGGCAAAATATCCCATTAAACTACCACAATGAGTTTTTTTTTACCAACAATAACCTAGTAGAACAAGAAGGAATACAATTTTCCCTCATGATAAAGAAAACCATCATGTATGAGATACTTATCCTTACGCACAAGCAAGAAATCATCAAATATATCTTTAAAATCTTGATCACTAACATACGATTCCTTAAGAACTTCAAGGTCAAGTAATTGAGCTAGTAAAGTAGAGATAAGAGTGTACCTTCTAGACAAAGCATCGGCTACAATATTTTCTTTAACTCTCTTATACCAGATGAAATATGGAAATGTCTCAATAAACTCCATCTATCTTGCATACCTCTTGTTAAGCTTTTGTTGTCCTTTGAGAAACTTCAAGGACTCATGGTCGGTATGCACTACAAAATCTTTAGGCTAGAAATAGTGTTGCCAATGTTTTGATGTCTTCACTAGTGCATAGAGCTCCTTGTCATAAGTAGCATAATTCAATGCAGCAACAGTCAGCTTTTCACTAAAATAAGCCAAAGGCCGCTTGTCTTGCATCAAAGCTCCTCCAATTTCGACCCCCGAGGCATAATATCCTATTTTAAATGTCTTTTCAAAGTTAGGTAGCAAGTAGAGGTGCACTACTAAACCTTTCCTTAAACAACTTGAATGCTTTCTCTTGTTTCTTCTCCCATTTGAAGCCATTCATCTTCTTGATTACATCCGTCAAGGGACTAGCAATGGTTCTAAGTCCTTGATGAATCTCCCATAAAATCTTGCTAGACCATGAAAGCTCCTAACTTCAGATGCATTCTTAGGAGTAGGCCAATCCTTAATAGCTTTCACCTTCACTTGATCTACTTGAAGACCTTGAGAACTCACCATGTAACCTGGAAAAGTCACATTTTCCAAACAGAGCTCATATTTTCCAAGGTTAGCATAGAGTTTCTCACTTCTCAAAACCAAGAAAACTTGCTTAAGGTGATGCAAATGATCTTCATAAGTTTTTCTATAAATCAAGATATCATCAAAATAGACTACAACAAATTTACTAATGAAATTCCTCAAAACATGATGCATGAGTCTCATGAATGCGCTAGGTGCATTAGTTAAATAAAAAGGCATGACTAACTATTCATAAAGACCAAAATTTATTTTGAAAGCCGTTTTCCACTTAGGCGAATTTGATGGTAACCTGATTTTAAATTTATCTTTGATAATATTTGAGAACCATGCATCTCATCAAGAAAATCATCTAATCTAGGAATGGGATGCCTATAATTGATGGTAATGTTGTTAATGGCTCTACAATCTACACACATGCGCAATGTACCATATTTCTTAGGAACTAATAAAACGGGAAAGATACAAGGGTTTAAGCTTTCTCTTACATAACCTTTGTAGAGCAACTCCTTGACTTGTCTTCTCAACTCCTTGTTCTCTTTGGGGGGACTTCTATAAGATGGCGTATTTGTTAACATCACTCCGAGCACCAAATCAATTTGATGTTCAATGCCTCTCAAAAGAGGGGGTCCACTGAGCACCTCTTCGGGGAAGACATCCTTGAATTCTTCAATAATATTTACTATAGCATTAGACATGGAAGACAAGTGATCATTAGTAGAAACAGATGTACATTTGCAATAAAGAAGTAAAACCAACTTTTCTTTTTCAATGGCCTCTATGATCTCACTTTCTTTTGCATAGAAACATCTCTTTTCTCTCTTGTAACTTTCACTCTTTTGATCACTCATTTTCTTGTCTCTCTTCAATTTTCCCTCTCTTGGTTTTTCCACACTCATTTCTTTTTCCCTTCAATACTCTTTCTCTTTTTCTCACTCTTAAGTCTTTCTTTTTCTCTCATTTTCTTTTGTTCTTCAAAGACTTGAATAAGAGTCAAAGAATTCAACACGAACTTTTTTGCCATATTTTTCAAAAGTGTAGGCATTTTTCACACCATCATGAATAGCTTTTCTATCATATTTCCATGGTCATCCCAACAACAAATGCCCCTATTGCATAAGAGCCACATCAAAAAGAATTTCATCATTATATGACCCCTTAGCAATAGAAACTAGCACTTGTTTGTTAACCTTAACTTCCCACTATCATTTAACCAATGAAGCTTATAAGGTTTAGGATTCTTGAGGAGAGGTAAGTTTAACTTTTCAGCAAGATAGGTACTAGCTACGTTAGTGCAAACTATCACTATTCATAATAAGCTTAGCAACTTTACCTCCCACGAAGCATTTAGTGTGAAAGATGTTCTCCCTTTGAATGCTAGGTTTTTCTTCAAGAACTTGACTCGACAAGGCTCTAATTGTCACCAAACTCATGCCTTCTTCATTGGCATCGAAAGAAGCAATTCTTTGAACTTTATCATTACTTTCTTCTTCCTTTTCATCAATGTCCTCTTGACAATCCTCTTTATACTTATAAATCCAACCATTCAAATCTTCACGAAAGTTCAAAGTCCTCTCTGGTATGACAATTAATGGCTATATGTCCCATGCCATTGCACTTGAAGAACCTAGTTGGATAGATAATCAATCTTGTTAGCCCTAAGGGAATTATTACTTGTGTTTTGATTATGATTAACATATGCTTATGTGAGTATGTTTAGCTAACCCTTCATAGAACAAAAGAAGAACATGTGGAGTCTCAAAGTCTCAAGCAAAAGATCTTGTTGATGAGGGCCATACCAAGATCAAATCAATTGAAGACATTGAAGGCATTGTGTTGTTAGGATGAACTAGGTACTATCTTGTAAAACTTCCTAGTCTTAGTCTTTGATTGATTGATCATACATGAAGCTCTTCCTATGATTTTCTAAAATATAATCTTTTGATAAAATCCAAGTATTCTTGACTGAAGATGTTTTGGAAAGTCTTTCTTCTCTTTAAAATAATTGTCAAGAATGCCTTTGAAACTTGGAAGAAAGTTTTTTGCTTAAAAAACTTGGCTGAGAAAAATCAGAAATTCGGCAGTCCGGTTTTAGAACCGGTCGTCCGTTTTTCCAAAGCATAAAATTCGGCAGTCCGTTTTTCAGAAAAATCAAGTCCGAATCTTTCTGTTCAGAAATTCGGCAGTCCGATTTTAGAACCGGTCGTCCGTTTTTTCAAAGCATAAAATTCGGCAGTCCGTTTTTTTAGAAAAATCAAGTCCGAATCTTTCTGTTTCAAAGAACTGGAAGTCCGTTTTTTGGAACCGGTCGTCCGGTTTTTGCTGTCAGTGTAAAAAATATTACCGTTGCACAGAAGCAAAGGTCATTTCTGAAAATTTACAGCCTATTTCTTAGGCAACGGTCTTGAGCTTAAAAAACCCTATATATACACTCAATTATCAGCCATAAATGCAACAAGTTTGGGAATTATTCATTGAGAACATTTAATACATTTCAAGAGCTTCAAAAATACATTTTATTACAAATTATTTTCAATCCCAAACAAAAATCTTCTTGAGCTTCATTGTTGATCATCCATCAAAGAAGAAGAAAAGAGGTGCTTGTAGAATTATTCCATTGAGTTATAATCTTCCTCTTCTCAAGCCAATTTGGTAACATTGTTCCTTACTCTTCTCATTCTTTTATTGTGATCAAAGATTTGTGGAAAACCCTTTGGGTGATCCTTTGATAAACTTGTTGTGTTGTTGTGATTGATGTTATAGTGTAAAACCCTTGAAGGGTGAACCTCATTGTGTAGTTGTGTAACCAACTTTGAAGTTAGTGGATTTGTGAAATCCTTGGGTTGAGTCTCAAGGTAGTGGATGTAGCTCTTGGAGAGAGTGAACCACTATAAATTATTGTGCGTGCTCTTTAATTCTTTGCTCATTTCTTAATTGCCAATTCTATTAGATTGTGCTTTGTATAGATTCTTATTAAAAAGAGTTTTAGAAATCTTTCACAAACAAATTGGAGGTTTATCTTTCTAATCAAACAAAAGAATTTTTAAATTAGCCAAAAACCTTATTCACCCCCCCTCTAAGATTTTTCAATTGGTATTAGAGCAGGGCTTCTCTAAAAAAGGACTAACACCCTTGAAGCAAAAGATCTTTATTTCACTATGGCTAATATTTCTAATTTACCATATGTAGAAGGCTCTTCTACAAATAGACCTCCTATTTTCGATGGTACAAATTATACTTTTTGGAAATCTAGAATCAAATATATATTTGCTCTATTAACTTTAATCTTTGGAGCATTGTAGAGAATGGACCTTATGTTCCTATAAAGGATGGAATTGTCAAGAAGGTCGAAGATTATGATGAGCTTGACTCAAGGAAGATGACTCTAAACTTTCAAGCTATGAACATATTGAGTTGTGCCTTGGATGCTAATGAATACAATAGAGTGAGCGGATGCGACTCGGCCTATGAAATGTGGAAGTTACTTAAAGTAACTTACGAAGGCACCAATCAAGTGAAGGAGTCTAAATTGGCTATGTTGGTGAGAGATTATGAGCTATTATGATGAAACAATATGAAAGCATTAGTAACATGTTCACAAGGTTCACCAACATCACAAATGGCTTAAAGGCATATGGAAAAGAGTACACAAGGGGAGAAGTAAATAGAAAGATTCTTGATTCACTCCCAAAAGCATGGCAACCAAAAACTCTTGCCATTAAGGAATCAAAAGAGTTAAGTCAACTTCCTATTGAAGAACTCATAGGATCTCTCCTCACCTATGAGATGAAAATAAAAAGATTAGATGAAATGGAAGATGAAGACAAAGGAAGAAAAGGCATAGCACTCAAAGTGAATGATGATGATCATACATGCTCGTCAAACAATGAAGATGAGATTGAGGATATGGCCCTAGTGATGAGGAAATTTAAAAGATTTTACAAAGAAGACTTCAACAGAGGAAAGAATCCTCCATTCAAGAAAGGAGGACAAAGTTTATCACTCTTCAAGGCTAGATGTTTTGAATGCAATAGCACCGATCATCTTGTAGCCGATTGTCCCAAGGCCCTTAAAAAGGAAAAGGAAGCTTTAGAAGCCAAGCTTGAGGCATTGAAGAAGAAGAAGAAAGGCAAAGGCCTAATTGGAACTTGGGATCAAGACTAAAGTGAAAATGAAGAAGAAGAAAATGCCAACATATGCTTCATGGCACTAGAAAATGAGGTACAATCTTCACTTCCTAACTCTTCTAGTATCCTTGATGATGAGTGTGATATTGATCCTAGCATAATCCTTATTGAAATGTATGATGAATGCAAAAAGGTTACTAAACGCAACAAAGATTTAAAAAGCAAAACTCAATTTTTGTTAGATGAAAATTCAAGACTCATTTGTGAAAATAAAGCCATTCTTGAATCCTTGGAAGTCTTGAAGAAAGAAAAAGAGAGCTCAAATAATGACTTTCAAAAACTTGTTTTAGAAAACAAAAACCTTTGTGAAAAGATTTCCTTTCTTGAAAAAATGTTTGATTGATTATGATGTCTTAAAGAAAAAAGGTGAGTGATCTCACTCTATGTGTTGAAAAAATTCACAAAAGGAAAAGAAAACTTTGAAAAACTTCTTGGCTCTCAAAGATCACCTTTTGATAAAAATGGTATTGGATATACTCATTCCAATATTTTCTCAACACAAACACGGTTTGTAAAGGCTTCATCATCTCACTCACACCTTTGTTGCACCTATTGTGAAAAGAGTGGTCATAAAGCCACAAAGTGTTTTATAAAGAAAAAGATTGAAAGAGGAGTGAAAACCATTTGGAAAGTTAAAGAAAATCAAACTAACCTCCATGGACCCAAAAAGATGTGGGTACCAAAAGACTTTTCTACTTCTTTTTTGTAGGAACACAAGTCAAGGTCATCTAAGTGGTACTTGGATAGAGGATGCTTAAGACACATGACCGGATATGCATCTCTCTTGATAAAACCAAGGAAAACCGAAGGTTGTTTTTTTTGTTACTTTTGGAAGGATCACCGGTATAGGTAACATTGCATATAGCTTATCTTCTTTAATTTAGGAAATGCCTTTAATTGATGGTTTGTAGTTTAATTTATCTTGTATTATTCAATCCAAACCTTCCTTATTTGCAAATTGATAAGAAGTGTTAATGGGAGAAAATTCAACAACCAAGTTTTTATAAAACCTCTTTGAAAAGATCGTTTTTGCCACTTAAGAAAATTACTTGGTATAGGGAGATTTAATGAGTAATGTGTGTTGCTTGTATTTGCCTTTTCCATATTGTCTGACTTGCTGATGTTTTAGAAAACTCGGACGCCTCTTTTAAAATTAGGACGTCCGGTTTTAAAACCGGACTCATACTCCCCTTTCTAAAAAATTCCAGAGATATTCGGACTCTCAAACCGGACGCCTTCACCAAAAACTCGGACTTCCGAATTTTTGAAAAACTTGAAACCGGAAGACCGGTTTTAACAAACGGTCGACCAAATTCTTCAAATTAGGTCAGGACTGCGTTTTAAAAATCAGACTTTCTTATAACTCTTCACATTCCTCTCCAAACTCTCTCTCACTCTCTCGACCGAAAACACCCACTCTCAAGACCCATCCGATTTCTTGTTCCGGTTTTCAATCTTATTCTTATTTCTCTTCAAATTCATCTCCTGTCACTGCAAAGAAGCTATTTTTCTCTCTAATTACTATCTACAAATCTTCAAAACTCTTCATCTCCTCTCCAAACCCTATCCTTGAAATTTCTCAAAAAATGGTTAAAACAAAGAATGCCCAAGTAGGTTCAGGGCAAAATCTTGAAGAAGGAGGCACCAGTAGAGGAAGAGGGAAAGGAAAAAGAGTTCCTGCTGGAACTGGGGCTGCCACTGCTGCTGCCAGGGTTTCTGGAGTCTCAGAAAGGTTTATCTCAGTAAGGGAAGCTGCTCGGTTTGAAGAATGGACTCGAAACCGACGGAAAATTGCTCCGGGTCATAGGGTGGACTTAAATGATATGCAAGGTATGGAGGTTATTCCTAATCTCTTTGACATAATTGGTTGGATACCTCTGTTGATTGTCAATGAACTGTATTATGTGGATTTGATATATGAATTTTATGCTAATCTCCACAAAGCCAGAATTGAAAAAGTTGATAATATCTCACATCAATGGATTGTGACTAGGATTGGGGGAAGGGATATAGCATTTGATGATAGGCTATTGAATGAAATTTTGGATACCCCTCAAGATGGTATAAGATTTTACACTAAAAACAAGAAATGCTATGATGCAAATTTATACAGTGAAAAACGATTTGCAGAAATTTTCACTAAGGGAGAGATATTGAAAAGGCATGATGATACAAATGTTAATAAACTAGATGCTTATGGGAGAGTGCTTCATCACATGATATCAAACATCATCATTCCAAATGTTGGGCATAAATCCTCTATCACCAACATGCACGCATTTGTGATGCTAGCCTTGCATGAGAAAAGGGGAATGAATTTTGGCTTTATGGCTATAGAACATATGTTAGCTGCCCAATCTTCCCAAAAGAAATGCTTGCCATATGGTTGCTTTATCACTAAAATCCTCCAACACTTTGTGATCAATTTGATTGGGATGGGAAATCACATTGGACTTGGCAAGATATACACTCAGCAAACCTTCAAGAGAATGGGGTTTGAAAAAGACGAAGCTGGGATTTACATCCGAGGTGGACAAGAGGTTGATGACAGTGATGAGGAAGATGATGATGACGATCCAGAGGACATGGATATAGAAGAAGAAGATAGTGATGAAGAAACAGAGGTAGAAATACAAAGGAGGGAAACGAGACAAAAGAAACGACAAGAAAGGACTGAGGAAGGCTCATCTTCAGGAAGCATGAGTCAGCTTATGGATATGATCGTCTCTCTCCAAACATCAATGAACACCCGATTTGATGCATTCGATGGTCGCTTTGAGGCTTTGGATGGAAAAATTGATGCCTTGGACCAAAAGATGACCGACACACAAGAACGGATTAAGAGACTTGAGCAAGGAGGAGGAGATAGAGATGATTGAGACTTTTCTTATAAACCCTTCTTTCTCTTGTTTTTATTCATAACTCTTTTCAAACTTCTGTTTTCATTTTTAATGATATGACTTTAACTTGCTTATTCTTGTTCCAAATTTGCTTTTATGTGATTTGGTTGTTGCTTTTTAGGCCCTTCTTGTTATGGACTTCATGATGACACTTTAATGTTGAAAGCCCCACTACTACCTCTTCTATGATCCCTTGATACTTTTCTCCTCCATTTTTTTGATTTATGACAAAAGGGGGAGAAAATAGTGCAAGATGTAAGGGGGAGAAATTTTGTTAATATGCTGTACATTAATGATGCCTATAAATTGTTTACAATGATTATTGATGCAAGGGGGAGTTATCTCATTTTAATGGTGATTGTTATGCTTTGCACTTTTTCATTTTTTGATGCATCACCATATTACTCTTGCTCTTTTGTTCTTCTTGCATATGTGTTTGTCATAATAAAAAAGGGGGAGATTGTTAGCCCTAAGGGCATTATTACTTGTGTTTTGATTATGATTAACATATGCTTGTGTGAGTATGTTTAGCTAACCCTTCATAGAACAAAAGAAGAACATGTGGAGTCTCAAAGTCTCAAGCAAAAGATCTTGTTGATGAGGGCAAAATAGAGAAGAAGAGATCAAGCCATACCAAGATCAAATCAATTGAAGACATTGAAGGCATTGTGTTGTTAGGATGAACTAGGTACTATCTTGTAAAACTTCCTAGTCTTAGTCTTTGATTGATTGATCATACATGAAGCTCTTCCTATGATTTTCTAAAATATAATCTTTTGATAAAATCCAAGTATTCTTGACTGAAGATGTTTTGGAAAGTCTTTCTTCTCTTTAAAATAATTGTCAAGAATGCCTTTGAAACTTGGAAGAAAGTTTTTTGCTTAAAAAACTTGGCTGAGAAAAATCAGAAATTCGGCAGTCCGGTTTTAGAACTGGTCGTCCGTTTTTCCAAAGCATAAAATTCGGCAGTCCGTTTTTCAGAAAAATCAAGTCCGAATCTTTCTGTTCAGAAATTCGGCAGTCCGGTTTTAGAACCGGTCGTCCGTTTTTTCAAAGCATAAAATTCGGCAATCCGTTTTTTTAGAAAAATCAAGTCCGAATCTTTCTGTTTCAAAGAACCGGAAGTCCGTTTTTTGGAACCGGTCGTCCGGTTTTTGCTGTCAGTGTAAAAAATATTACCGTTGCACAGAAGCAACGGTCATTTCTGAAAAGTTACAGCCTATTTCTTAGGCAACGGTCTTGAGCTTAAAAAACCTTATATATACACTCAATTATCATCCATAAATGCAACAAGTTTGGGAATTATTCATTGAGAACATTTAATACATTTCAAGAGCTTCAAAAATACATTTTATTACAAATCATTTTCAATAAACAAAAATCTTCTTGAGCTTCATTGTTGATCATCCATCAAAGAAGAAGAAAAGAGGTGCTTGTAGAAGTATTCCATTGAGTTGTAATCTTCCTCTTCTCAAGCCAATTTGGTAACATTGTTCCTTACTCTTCTCATTCTTTTATTGTGATCAAAGGTTTGTGGAAAACCCTTTGGGTGATCCTTTGATAAACTTGTTGTGTTGTTGTGATTGAGGTTATAGTGTAAAACCCTTGAAGGGTGAACCTCATTGTGTAGTTGTGTAACCAACTTTGAAGTTAGTGGATTTGTGAAATCCTTGGGTTGAGTCTCAAGGTAGTGGATGTAGCTCTTGGAGAGAGTGAACCACTATAAATTGTTGTGCATTCTCTTTAATTCTTTGCTCATTTCTTAATTGCCAATTCTATTAGATTGTGCTTTGTATAGATTCTTATTAAAAAGAGTTTTAGAAATCTTTCACAAACAAATTGGAGGTTTATCTTTCTAATCAAACAAAAGAATTTTTAAATTAGCCAAAAACCTTATTCACCCCCCCTCTAAGGTTTTTCAAATCTACCTTTATCCTCCACCTTAGGCTTAGAATTATCTTTGAAAGCTAACTTAGGTTTTCATCTTTCCTTGGCCACCCTCCAAAAGTAGATGCTTGAGGTGTAGACACCATATTTCTTGAAGAAGGAAGAGTAGTTCTAGAGAAACCACTCCTCTTCATTTGGTTTTCAATCTTGGTTGCTAAATGGAACATGTCTTTATAAGTGGTGTGAGGTACAATTCTAGTTGATTTGCAATATCCCTATTGAGACCCTTAGAAGTCTAGCAATAGAAGCATCCTTGTCCTCCTCAAAGCTCAACCTTAAAGTGTATAACTCTATCTCTTGCCTATATTCCTTAACACTTTACTACCTTACCTAAGAGTAATAAACTTGTAGTAAAGCTCCCTATAATAATGCTCCGGCACAAATTTTTCTCTCATAAGAGTCTATAATTCAACCCAAGTTTCAACTGGTTGCCTTCTATTTCTAAATCTTTGAGTGCAATCCTTTCCCACCAATAAAGTGTATAACTTGAAAATTCGGCAATGACTAATCCTTGACATTGTCACCATAATTTCTCACCATGAAAAGGTTCTATACTTGATGTTCCCAATCAAGGAACACATTTGAATCACTTTCCCCCTTGAAGCTAGGCACCTTCCACTTGATCTTATCTAAGGCTTTATCTCCTTGTTGTCCACCATAAAACCACTAAAGTATTCTTGGCCAACATTAGGATTCTCTTCATAGTCATCAAACAAGTTATCTTTATGTTATGCTTCATTTCTTGAAACCTCTTCTTGTGGTCTATTGTTTCCTCTTCCTCCTAGACCTCCTCTTCTTCCACCTTTAGGAGTGGTGTGTCCACCACCATTATAGAATTGATGAGTGCTTTGAACTGGTGTTCCAAATAATCCATGATGATTGTAGTTTTGATAATCCCTTTAAATAGGAGGATTGGTGTGCCCTCCAATGTTGCTTTGACTTCTAGGCTCCATAGAAAGATTGGTTATGTCCCTTCGTATATCTCCCATTTCCCTTCTCATAGATTGAAGCTCTTACACAACAAACTCCATTGGATCCAAGTTGGAGTGCGGACTTTCACTAGTTCCTTTATTGTGAAGAATCGGTAATTGAGCATCTGTAGACATAATAAAACCTGCAAATTAACAAAAGAAACAAGAAATCGAACCTCAGATTCATTCTCTAAGTGTTTTCCCTTTTTTGATGATCACCTAGTTCTCTCATGTTTAACTTTCTTATTGGCTTTTATAACAATAGTCTTACTTTCTAGTCTTTTTCCAATCATTCTCCACTTAAAGTTCTATAGATACTTCGAACTTCTAACCAACTCAACCAAGAGAAACAACCCCAGAGAGTAAAACAATCAATGCAGTTAATTGGACACAAGGGTTCAAAGAAGCAATTTATCAAACACTTGAGGTGTAAGGAGTTTCAAAGAATTAATCTAGGGAAAAGAGCCAACAAACTTAATTGATCATCAAACAAAGAGTAGAAACACACAAGAAAATAATAAGAAGACAAATTCAAAGCAATTCAAAAGAAACTAAGCTAAACAAGAAATAAAGAGTACTAAGAAAAACTTTCCAAAAAACAGGGGATGATGACACCTTGTTACGAAAATAACTATAACTTTGCAAATACTAATCCAAATCGAGGATGATTTTAAGAACAAATTTCAATTGAATTGAATCAATATGACACAAGAAACACTCTGATTAATTCAAACAATCGAGATATCACAACACTTTTCAGTTTTCAATAGATTTAATCAATCAAATGGACTCCAAATTGAGTAAAACTTATTTCAGTTCATCCCAATCTCACAAGAGTTTAGATCCATCACAAAATTTCAAACAAATTCACACTTCATCATTCTCTTTTCAATTGATTTTTCAGATATGATTTTTCTATACTATTTTTGCATGATCTTCATAGAATTTTGTCTAGATCATCAAGTATTTTCTCTTTTTTTTCCTCACTGAATTTAAAACAAAATAAATATAAATAGACCTTCAATTGGAGGTTTCTCTGACACTAATTTGATGTGAATCCCCAATTTGATTGCAAATTGAATCCATCACCTAACTAAGATCACCTCCTTTTTAAAGAACTTCTATTGAGATTTTGTAATCACTCCACTAAAGAACCTATGAAGAACTAAGCAACATAAACCCAATAGTGAGAGGAAGAACTCTTTCCCAACTTGGAAACAAGAACCTTCGGGAAACTATTGCCTTAAAACCCAAGTTACAAAAATTAGAAGACCTAGATTAATCAACTCAAGAAACAAGAACTCCTTGAATCAATCAGAGAAGGAATTGGAAATGATCAATTGACTTCTATAGATTCATCAATCTAAGTAATCAATTGCTTTGATTACTGCTCACATACTAAGGAAGCAAACCCTTAGAAGCTAACTAAGATGGGTTGAAGAACTCTAGAAACAATTAGAGGATCCTCTTAATTTCACTCAGCTTGATTACAATGTAGGTTATAAATGGATATTTATAATGTGACCCTACATTGACTATTTACTTAAGATTCTAAAAGACTAACTAGAACCTTAATTAACAACTGAAAATAGAGTTTAAACATTAAAAATTCGGTCAAACAACACATTTTACTAAAACTTTAGTACCCTACTGTCGACGGTAGGATACTCTACAGGTCGAGGTAGGTTATCATCCCACCACACTAATTTATCCCGAAACCTACCATGGACGGTAGGTACAGGGCCTACCGCCTGCAGTAGGTCCTGTTCTTGACTCTTCTTGGACTTTTCACCTCCAACTTGCTCTATTGAATACTCCTTGCTTATAGGTTGAACCATTAGCAACTTGGGAGGTTTTCCTTCATCTTCAATGCCTTCATTCTTGCTCTTTAATCTATTCTTCATGGTTTCTCCAATGAATGCAATTATTCCTTTAGCCAAGCGGTCATTATATGCCTTGATCTTCTTTACCCTTCCTCTAGTGAATAGTCCTTGAATCAACTCCTTATCTTCATGGTCATCCCAGTTCATATCAGGCCCTCATTAGAAATTGTGCAATATGAGAAAGGAGAGTCCTATCAAAGCGAATAGGTACACCTTTGACTGTAGTGGTGATAATGATTGGTCATTTGGGTTATGTTCGTGTAAAATTCCTTAATGAGCAAGGGATAATAGGCTCCGCGCCTAGTGATCATGCTATCCCAACCTAAACCATTGAAAATATTAGAAATCTCTAGTTGACTATCAAATATGGGTTCTAAGGTTTGTTACGACATATATTTTATTATCTTTTCATTATCATACCAGACTTTGAAAGCCCTATATGTAATTCTCTCAAGGAAAGGCAGAATAGGGGTGCAGCCTCGGGAGAGTTTGGGTAAACTATTCTAGCCCTTTTAGAGAAGGTTGTGACTTTGTGATGCATGGTGTTATTATAGATGAGAAGGGGAAGGGCACAGGCACGGGCAAAGGCAACACTTGACATAATCAACCAACATGAAGCAATATCACGAGGGACAACGAGCACAATAAAACTCACGAATAAAAAACACCGAAATACAAATCACAAGCGAATAGAGAACAAAAAGGGCCCAATAAATTCTCTAGAGCTCGCAACAAGTACTAAAATTTACACAAAAACAAATAACTAATAAAATGCACTTAACACAACTAAAAAAAAAAAAACTAGACCGTGCCGTACAAAATGTTGCGAACAGTTTACGCAATAATAAGAAATATCCTGCGCCCCCAAAATATATAAGACAATTAGTTCCAATAACTAAAACGAAAAATAAGACCTAATATAAGAAATCAAGAAATAAAAAGTAAATAAGGCCGCACCCTCGACAATTTAATTAAAGGTAAATTGCACCTAAAAACCGAACTAAGCAAACTGAGTTAAAGAAACTTAGCCAGGTTCATTGAAGAAACGAACTGCTACCACCGGAGTTCCGACTATTCCTACTGCCGATGTTTTGCCTTAGGTGGGAGGTGGCCGCAACTGCTTTTCTCTTAATGGTGCTATTACCGCCGAGTCTTTGTTGGTTATAAAAAGAAAAACCGAGAGGGAAAGGGTATGGTGTTTGCTTGAAAAGTGGTGCATGAGAAGGGGGAAAGAAGAGGAGAAAAGAGTAGAGAGAGATGAAAGAAAAGAAAGTAGAAGGGAAGAGGAAGAGCAATGGAAAGAAGGTTTTAAGTAGTGGTGTAAGGAGAGGGATGATTGGAAGGGAGAGGAAGATCAGATGGGAGGGAAGGGGAAATCACGAGAGCAGGAGATGGCAAGAGTTTGAAACTTGGAGAAATTGGAGTGAAATTGATTTAGGGATTTTAGTGAATTAGAATAAATAATTAGGGAGGAAGGAGGCTGAATTTGACTGAAGTTTGTTTGAAAACAGGGGTGATCTGTGCACAAAACCCGACCTGAAACCAAAATAGAACCTAAACTCGCGGAATTGAACTATTTTCAGGATCAAGAAACCATAGCTTTCAATATCCAGAAGCTTTCTTGAAAGAATTCAATTGTGCTCTTAATGTTGCATCTATCTAGTACGCTACTTTCAAGTATAAAGTTCTCACAACTCCTTTTTATATTCACTCACAAAGTTCTGATATCACCGTTGGATATAATAATGAGAAATAAATACTACCTTATTTTATATTATAAGGAACTATTAGAGTTTCATAATATAAGATACTTTCGTTTTTTAAAATTTCTTTTTCCAACAATACCCCTATTAAGTTAAACGCCCAATCAATTATCTATTAATCAGTGCCCATCCTTATCCAAACTTTCTTTTAGCTAACTTTTAAGACTTTCACAATATTTTTTATATTCTATCACTGTTAATCTAATTACTATTCCACTTTTTTTGACAAACTTTTTCCTTTCAAATTCAATTTTTTTCAAGATAAGGACATTAGAGGTATTTATTATAAAAAACACATAGATTTGAAGTTCCTAATCTATATGAAATGGTCAAGGTCTCTTATAATATATGAAACAGAGGTAGATATTAGAGATTCCATATGTATCTATGGTAGTTTGCTAATTTTGTGTGATTTGATTCCATATGTGTATATATATATATTACTTAGCTAATCTTGTGTGAATTGATTGTAGGATATTAGCAATTTCCTTTTATTGTGAAACTATCATCCTTCAATATTAGTGAGTATACTATGTATAGGATTCAAGTTTGTGTCATATATTGAGACATTCAGCTGAGAGGAAAGCAATACAAACAAATATAGGAACTTGGTTCCCAAATTCCTTGTTCTCATTCTTCTTAAATTATTTCATAATATCAGAGCAAACTATAGCTACCAAGGAAATTGTAGAATGTTCAGAAACAGATTAAAAAATATGATGAAGAGGACGAGTATTACCTCGCACCCAACGATGGTCCCGATACTTTGATTAGCCTCGTCCAATTGACAGACACTAATTTTGATGAATAGGCATATGCTATTGAAATGGCACTCGAGTTCAAGAACAAACTTTGTTTCATCGATGGAATCACACTGCAGCCTGATAAGAATGTCTCTAGGTTCAAAAAGCGGAAGAAAAACAACACTCTAATTGGGTCTTGGATATTAAACACCATAGAACCATCCTTGAGAGCTTCAATTATGAAGACAATTGGATCACAGAAATATATATGGGAAGAATTATTGCAAAGATTTCGTGCACAGGACAACTCTCGATACTATGAATTAAAGGTGGCAATCATGAACTTAAATAGAAAGGTATATCTGTGGTGACATATTACGCCAAAATAAAGAAATTATAGGTAGAGCTTGCAAATTACGAGAAACTTTCCATATGTAATTGTAAGAAAACTGGGAAGGATTTAGCAAAGCAACACGAGAAAGAGAACTACTGCAACTTCTCTTTGGATTGGACATTACAATGTTTAGAACCATTCGTTCTTCAATTTTTGGCAAAGATTCTTTACATAATGTTAATCAAGCTTATGGCAAGATTGTTCAAGAAGAACAAGTAAAAAACATGACTAAGGAAGACGGTGAAAACAACAACAGAGGAGCTATTTTTGCAGTCTGGAATTTCCATGCAACAACAAAGATATATCATATTTGGTGTATGGGCATTGCAAAAAAAAAATGGTCATGAGACCAAGAATTGTTTTCAAATTGTTGGCTACCCAGAATGGTGGCTTGAGAAGAACAAAAATGGAGGTAGCAGAAGTCGCCACGACAGCATTGCAAAAGGAAACTGAGGCCGTAGAGCAGGAGCTTAGAGCAGTGGATGCCACAATCAGAACAGTACTGGTGGCCGAAATAATCAGACCATTGGATGGTCATCTTTAGTTGTCGTTGCTCCATTGTCTGTTGCATACGCTGCCGGTAGTATGGAAGGGGCGGTGCTTGGTCCACAGAACAGTTGCAATCCTTAGTGGAATTCATGAATTAGCAGCAACATGAATCTTCCTCTTCCACAGAGAAGCTCTCCGGTAACAAAAATTTAAATTGTTAGATTGTTGATTTCAGTGTGACGCATCATATGACATGGGACCTTAATTGCCTACTTGAAGTTAAAAATATTACACCTTTTCCTATTAGTTTACCTAATGGGAAACTTGCATATGCTGAAATTGGGAAAGCTCAAATTGGAAGAAATATGGTGTTAGAAAATATGTTGGTCATCCCTAAGCTTACATGCCAACTTGTATCAATTCCTCAACTGATGATGTCTCATTGTCATATAATATCGCTTGTTGACTTTACATGTAATATACATGACCGTTCCTCGAGGATCCTGATTGGAGTGGGTGATCTTCAGGATAGGCTTTATTTATTTCGACACGTAGCAGTTGTCATGGTGATCAAAGTGCAAGGCCCGAATTCAAGGGAACTGTGGCACTAGAGGTTAGGGCATCCTTCCGATTCTGTACTTTGTGTTTTTATCTCATGTTTCTAATTCAAAAAATGATATTCCATGTGATATTTGTTTTCGAGCCAAGCAAACTCATACATTTTTTCCTATTTTTTGAATAGTACAACTGCTATATTTTTCTTGATACATTGTAACGTGTGAGGTCTAAATTGTGGGAGCAAATAGTTTTTCAATATTCTTGATGACTTTTCTCAAACTACTTGGATTTTTAATGTCTACAAAAAGTGAAGTTCAAATTATGTTCCCACGTTCCTTTTAAAACCATACAAACCCAATTCCAAATTTCCATAAAAAATGTGTATTCTGATAAGGATGGGGAATTTTTCGGCTTACTAGAATTTTTCTAGGAAAATGGGATTAATCAGCAAACAACAATTCCGTATACACCTAAACAAAATGGACGAGTATAACAAAAACATCGCCATATTTTAAACGTGGCTCGAGTTCTTTTCCAATAAAATCTTCTGGTCATATTTTGGGAAGATTGTGTCCTTATTGTAGGATACTTAATTAATTATACCCCTTCCAATCTTCTTCATGGCAAATCCCCATTTGAAATCCTACATGGGAAACCCCCATTTGAAATCCTACATGGCAAACCCCCTGACTATGACCTCTTGCGTTCCTTTGTGTGTCTTTGTTATATTCATTACTTCACTATAGGTAAATTTCACTCCTGTAACTAAAAATTTATCTTCATGGGATATCCTCTTGGAAAAATGGAGCGGCGGGTTTATGATCTCACCACTAAAGAATTTTTAGTGTCTAGGGATGTGGTGTTTTTTGAACATATCTTTCCATTACAAAATCCTTCATTTGTTTTGGTCTAGGAGAGCAAGTCTCCAACACCTCCAATTCATCTTCCCAATGAGTTGGACTTTACTCCTTTGACAAATATGCATTTACTAGCCCAAAGTACACAAAACAACTCTTCCCAACAAGTAGCCACCTAGCCCAATTCCCTAGCCTATACTCAAACTCGGCTCTACCCAATCCTCTGCCTAACCTACTACTCGACCCGCGTATCCCAGATTTCGGTCGCGCCTCTCTTTTCCTTACTACCTCTTCTTTTGGCCCACTTCCCACTCTAGTCCAGTCCATTCTTTTTCCTCCACGGCCCACTATCTTGGACAAATCCTTTTCTGTGCCCATTTCCATTATGTCCACTTCCACAGCTGACCTCTCTTCCTAGCTCATTCCTGAACCAAATCCTCATCCCTTTTCTCCCATTGCTGATCCTACACCCCAGCTAACTCTAGGCTGCTAGAGTTCTCAACCCTCCTGGCCTCCTGCACACTTTTTTTTATTATGTGTGCTACTCCGTGAGAAATAGTACCAATTTCTCTATTGCATCATCCACTTCATCCGGGTCCTCAAGTACGTGTCTTTATACTCTGGAATCTTTTGATGCTTGAAACAAATTTTCACCATACCATCAAGGTTTTTGGCTACAGTTCAAACTCATGTTGAACCTACTTGTTACTCTGAAGCTGTTAAAAGTTCTTATTGGCATCAAGCTATGTTTGATGAGTTAGATGCTCTTGCTGCAAATGGCACTTGGACTCTTACCATACAAACTCTTCACAAAAAGGCCTTAGGATACAATGGGTATACCAGATCAAGCTTAAATATGATAGAACCATTGAACGGTATAAGGCCAAACTTGTCATTCTTAGAAACACTCAAATTGAAGGGGAGGATTATTCAGAAACCTCTCCGGTTGCTAAATTGGTCACTGTTCAGATTCTTTTAGCTATTGCTGTCACTAATGGATGAGAGAATTACACCAAATGAACGTGCATAATGCTTTCTTGCATAGTAATCTTATTGAGGAAGTTTACATGTAGCTTCCTCCTGGGTTTCGGTCCACTAAACCTGATCAGGTCCACTAATCCGCCCGTGAAACACTTTTCTTTTTAATTCTCTATAGTCTTCGACAAATCGTTGCTGGTTTTTCTAAACTCTCTACTGCTTTAAAATAGTGTGACTTTCAGCACTTGTATACTGATTACTCTCTATTCACTTGCACCTCTCAGGAAGTTTTTCTCTGTGTTCCTATATATTTGGACAATCTGATTATCACCTCTAATGACCCCTCTGCTATTGCCCATTTTAAATAGTACTTGAGCTCTTGTTTTTACATAAAGGGCTTAGGTCCTCTCAACTAGTTTCTCGGTATTGAGATTGCTCGAAACCCTTCTGGCTTATATCTCAGCTAGTGCAAATATGTTTTGGATATTTCTCTAAGATCGGTCTCTTAAGAACCTAGTCAGCTGCCACTCCCATTGAACAGAACCATAAGTTGGCTGTCGACAAGGATTCTTACTTCAGCTCTCTGGATCAATACCGTCGCCTTGTAGGTCCTCTGATCTATCTTACCATTACTCGGCCAAAGCTTGCCTATTCTGTTCACATTTGGGCTCAATGTTTGTGCAGAAACCTCGCCAACGGTATTGGGGCAGAGCTTTGCAGGTTGTCCATCATTTGAAATCTTATCCAGGACAAGGTATTTTTTTAGTTCCTCCAGCTCCTTATCTTTGGCTACCTACTGCGATGCCAATTGGGCTAGTTGCCCTATCACCCGGTGCTCCCTTACTGGTTACTTTATTTTTCTTGGTCAATCCCCTATTCTGGGAAGACCAAAACCCACTGTTTCCCACTCTTCTGCTGAAGCTAAATACTGCGCTATGGCCGTTACGTGTTGCGAGCTCAAATGGCTCTGACAACTCTTATATGATCTTCATGTTCCTCAAACCTCCTCTATCCCACTTTATTGTGATAGTCAAGCAACAATGCAATTTCTATTTTTTCATGAGTGCACCAAGCATATTGAGATCGATTGTCACTTTGTTCTAGATGAATATCTAGCCAATCGTATCTTTTTTCATTATTTCCCTTCTTTTCTCAACTAACAGACATTTTCACCAAGGCGCTTGGACATTCAGTTTTTTCAAATCTACTTCGCAAGTTGGGCATTCATAATCTCCATGCTCCAACTTGAGGGGAAGTGTTGGAGATTCTATATGTATTTATGGTAGTTAGCTAATCTTATGTGATTTGATTGTCGGATATTAGCAATTTCCTTGTATTGTGTAATTATCATCCTTCCATATTAGTGAGTATACCACGTATATGATTCAAGATTTTATCATATACTGAGGCATTCATCGAAGAGGAAAGAAATACAAACAAATACAGGAACTTGGTTCCCAAATCCCTTGTTCTCTTCTTCTTAAATTATTTCAGTACTAACATAATAAACAGAGAAGAAATGAGAAAGTCAAAAATATTATTGATTGTCAACTAAAAAGTTACAAACATAAATATTATAGTAACCTAAAAATATTATATTTACAAAGTAACAACTAATGTCAAATAACTTCTTGAAAAATAAGAATTTCTATCACTTATACAAGTAAGTAAAAGACTACTATGAAAGACTCTACACAGCTCTATACCCTAAGTCATGAGCGATAGGAAAGCCAAGCTGCCGTCTATAGGCAAAGGTACTAATAAACTCCTAAAAATTAGGTAAATCATAAAAAATTCTAAATTCTCGGTTAATGACTATTGTCAACATAAACAACTAACACAATAATTATTGATCAAAGACACAATACAATCAACTAGTGAACCATTATTGCTAATAATTACAATCTATTTAGACCTAAGAGGACTGTTTTAGTGAAGAAAAAAGTCAAGAAATTGCATAAAATCATCTGCAAAGATTGGAGGTGAAATTTAATATGTTTGTAAACTTAGACATTTCAAAATAATATCCTTTTTAAGAGTTAACTTAATAATCACATATATCAATGATCGTGATTAGTGCGAGACCTCCTTGTATTGTTTGTCCGTGTATCAGTAATTAATGTGGAGGCAAACAAGTTCGGCAGAGAGGATTAGGCCCTGAAGTTGGTCCCTAACATGGAGGCGGAGAAACATTAAGGCTTCGCAGAGGTGGAGGTGGGGGACGGGCTGATTGAACCATAAGAATGCTTGCATTGTAATAAGAATAACAAGACTTATGAGTGAGGAATAGTGAATTCATTACTTTTTTGTATTGGGAGCTATGCTAGACCTTCGCTCTAAAGAAGTCAAGATTCAAATGTGAAAGTTTCCAATGGGGAAAACAATTCAATGTTTTCTGTGTATTATTGTAAAATAGTGTATATTATATAGTTGTCACCATGTGTGACCAATCTTAAACAAATTATAATTAGGAAACTAAATCTATGTACAACTAGAAAACTAATAAGCTAAATTAGGAAACTAAATCTCTGTACAACTAGGAAACTATAAACTAAATATACATTGATTAGGAAATAAGAATCCTAACAAAATAATAATAATCCTAATCATAGAAGAATTTTAATCCTTAACACTCCTCCTCAAGTTGGAGCATGAAGGTCTGAAATGCCCAACTTGGAAGCTAAACGATGAAAATGAGTAGGATGAAGAGCTTTAGTGAGAACATCGGCCGGCTGAAATTCGCTTTGAATATAATAAGGAGAAATAAAGCTAGCTTTAAATGCATCGCAGACAAAGTGACAATCAATTTCAATATGTTTAGTGCGTTCATGGAACACAGGATTTTCGGCGATGTGAAAGCAGCTTGATTGTCACAATGTAATGGAATAGGGCATGTGATAGGCACATGAAGATCACGAAGAAGGCTAGATAACCATTCTAATTCACATAAAGTCATAGGGCAGGTGGCCTAATCAAAATCACAATATGCAATCAGTAAAATAGGGGAATTAGATTGAAGAAGAATACCACGACCAGGACTACCCTTGAGATATCGAACGACCCTTATAGTCGCATCCCAATGAGCATGACGAGGAGCATGCATAAACTGAGCGAGCGTATGAACAGAGTAAACGAGCTTAGGTCTTGTAAGATTAAGATAGATTAGTTTGCCAATGAGTTCGCAGTATCGTTCTAGGTTATCAAAATAGGGGCTAGTATCTTTAGCCAACTGATGATTTGGTTCAATAGGAGTAGAAACCAGTTTGGCCTCCAATAATCCAGCCTCAGAGAGAATTTCCAAAATGTTCTTTCGTTGGTACAAAAGTAAACCCGAGGGATTTCTTGCAATTTCAATGCCCAAAAAATATTTAAGAGGACCTAAATCCTTCATGTGAAAGGATTTATTCAAGGAAGAATTGAAGGCATTTATTGAGGGTAGTGAATTGCCAGTAAGTAATAAATCATCCACATAAATTAGAACACACAAAAAAATACTATCCCTTGAGTATGTGAAGAGTGAATAATCTGCATAAGATTGGGAAAACCACACTTATGAAGAACACCAGTCAGTTTGGAGAACCAACACCTAGGAGCTTGTCGAAGACCGTATAAAGATTTCTTCAAAAGACAAACTTGTCCATGAGAAAAATGATGAAAACCAGGTGGGGGTGCATGTAGACTTCTTCTTGTAAATCTCCATGTAAAAACGCATTGTGGACATTCATTTGATGAATAGGCCAATTTCGAGCAGTAGCAACAGAAAGTAAGGTGGGAACAGTAACTACTTTAGCAACAGGGAAAAAAGTGTCTATGAAATCAAGGCCGGCTGTTTATGTGTTTCCTAAAATCACCAAGCGGGCCTTGTGTCGCTCGATAGTACCATCTGCTTTATATTTAATCCAATAAACCCATTTGCTTCTAAGAGCATGTTTTCCAGTAGGTAAGGATGTTAAAGTCTATGTGCCATTCTTTTCTAAAACATCAATTTCTTGTTGCATTGCTATGTGCCATTTAGAATTAGAGACAGTCTCGGAGTATGTTGTAGGTTCTGTTTCTGTGGCAATAGATGCTAAAAAATGCCTATGTGCGGGAGAAATTTTTTTTAGTCCACAAATTGTGCTCTAGGATAAAGGAACGTACCTGTGAGTTCCGAAGAGAGTGAGGAAATATAGCAGGAATGGGATATAGGAGTTTTCCAAATTGCATTATAGTCATCATCTCGTAAGCGAGCAGGAATCGTTTTAATACGAGTACTTTTTCTAGTACCAACTTTATTTGTGGGTTGAAGATCATCACATTTTAAGCTGGCTTCTGGAATGGCAGCCATGGTATCTGGGCCAAGAATTTCTTCCCCAAGGTTTGGCACTGGTTTGTGAGCTGCGCTGGAAGGTGTTGTTGTTACTGGGTTGGGGCAAGCAGGAGGAATGCAAGCAAGTGGGCTATGTGCGGCTGGGTCAAGATCAGAGAAAGCTGGTGGGCTATCGGCGGCTGGGTCAAAATCAGAGAAAGCTGGGCCAACATTACTTGGGCTAGGAGGTATCTGCTGGAGTGGAGCTGGGCCAGCGGCTGAGGTGGTATGATGTACTGGTTGTGGGCTGGAATCATGCGGCCTAGGAGAAATTGTCTGAAGAGAAGCTGGGCCAGTGGTTGGGTCTTCAAGGCTGGCCTGTTCTATTACGGCTGGGCTGGTGTGGCGCGGCCCAAGCGGGATTTCCTGGAGCCGAGCTGGACCAGTAGGTGGGCCATCAGAGTTGGCCTGTCAAGCTAGTGTGGTTTGGGCTTGTCTTGTGCTTGTACTCCCCCTTTCTTCTGAGCCCAAAATTGTTCTCCAAAATTGTATAATTGTGCAAATTATGTAGTTCTATGGAGGTATTGGATTTCTCCTGGTAAGGAAGTCTTGTCTCATCAAAAATCACATCCGGTATAAAATGAACTTTTCTTCTTGCAAGTCATAAAATTGCCAACTTTTCTTGTTAAATGGATATCCGAGGAATACACACATTCTACTTCTGGCTCTGAATTTATCTCTGGGTAAATCATGATCATGAATATAGGCTAAACATTCAAAGCTTTTAATGTGAGAATAAGATGGCTTTTTCCCATATAGTAATTCATAGGGAGTTTTTCCATGTAATAATGAAGAGGGTGTGCGATTGATAAGATATCCGGCAGATAATACACATTCTCCCCAAAATTTTATGGGAAAATTTGCTTAAGAACGCAAAGCCTGAGCAATGTTTAGAATATGTCGATGCTTCTGTTCAACCCTACCATTTTGTTGCGGGGTGCCACCAATAGTAGTTTGATGCAGCATGCCATGAGTTGAAAAATACGACTTTAAACATGTAAATTATGTGCCATTGTCACTCCGCACTACTTTGATGGTTTTGTGAAATTGAGTTTTTATCATAGCAAAGTAATCTTTTAGAATTGGTGCAACTTCACTTTTTTCAGAAATTAGATATATCCAAACGGCCCTAGAGTAATCATCAAGTATGGTAAGAAAATATGAGGCACCTATAGTAGATGGAGTTTTGTATGGTCCCCACAAATCACAATGGATTAAATAAAAAAAATTCAGATGCTTTATTATCACTTAAAAGGAAACAATCACGAGTCTGTTTAGCTCGCAGACAGATATTGCAAGGAACAGTTCTAGTGCTAGAGTTTTTAGAAATTCCCAAAATTTATTCACCACAGAATCTGAAGGATGTCCCAACCTTATGTGCCATAATGTGCCGGAATTAAGAACAGTACTAGAAAAAGCATACAATCCTGACGATTTCATCGGCTAGTAGAAGAAAATTTCATTCCTTTGCTCACCCACTCCAATCGGCCTCATCGAGATACGGTCTTGAATAACACAAAAATTATCAGAAAGGGTGATAAAATGCCATGAGTCGCGGGCAAATTGAGATAAAGAAATTAGGTTGCATTTAAGTTAGTGAATTAAAAGCACATTTAGGAGTTTGAGTCTAGGAGTTAATAAGACTGTTCCTTCTTGTCGAGCAATTGCCTTAGCACCATTAGGTAGACCAATAATATATGGATAGACATTATTTAAATTGCTTAAAAAATCTTTCCTACCAGTCATATGATGAGAACATCCTAAATCCAAAATCCATAAATTTTTCATGCCAAATAATTTTTCGGATTGAGTTGTATTTAAATTATTTATGGCAGTCAACAACTTTGACCATTAGTCAGCTATCAAAAAAGGAAGGTTTAGCCCGTTGCTGCAAAAAGAAAGGTTCGGCCCGTTGCTGTTGTTGTTGTTCGGCCCATTCAGCCTGGGCCCGTTGCTGTTACCTTCTCCAGCAAGGTTGCCGCTGCTGGAGCTCTCCCTACCTTGCAGGACCATGGCTGTGTTGGCCCAAGCGTCTGTTCTTCTTCCTTTTGCCGTGTTCCCGGCATCCGTCCGACCAGAAAGAGATCGAGCACACAACCTGCCGCGTTCTCCCCTTGCTGGTTGTACTCTGTCCCCACGACCAAGCTGGACTCATCTGCTGTCGCCATTTGATGCAACTGGTTTGTGCCACCATTTTGGGTACCCTCCTAGCTGGAAGCAACTAGTAATTTCGTGGCCAGTCTTCTTGCAGTGCGTGCAAAATTTCTTGAGAATGAGTGCGCCATTCGGTCCATTCTGGTGATGGTAAAGGCGGCATCGTCGCCGGCGCTGATGTGATTTCCAATACGGGCAAGATTTCGATGCTGCTCCTCTTTACAAATTTGTGCAAGTACTGTTCTTACTTTTGGCATGGGTTCTTGTTGTATTAGATGGGAGTGAACAGTGCCGTAAATTTCGCTATTTAGTCCCATTAAAAATTGAAAAACTTTTTCTTCTTCTCTTTCATTCATGATAGTAGTTAAGAGATTTGTGTCTGTGCTGGAAGGGAGTTGAGAATAGTTATCTAATTCGTCACATAACGTTTTCAAACGTGAATAATACACGTTTATCGAGTCTCCTCCTTGTTTACAATTCGCTAGTCTCGCCTTCAACTCATATTTTCTTGGCCCATTTCTAACCAAGAATCTTTCTTTTAAATCTCTTCATAATTTATCTGCTCTTTCAAAATAATTTATAGAGGATCGGAGGGAGGCCTCTATAGTATTGAGAATCCAAGAGTTTATGAGGGTGTTGATTTCCCACCATTCTTCCTCTTTGTTTGGGTCGTTTTCCGGTATGGGAATTATTTTGTCGATAAAACCCAATTTCTTCTTCGAGCTTAATGCGAGTCACATTGCTTTTGTCTATTCAGCATAATTATTGTCTTATTCACTCTCTTTTAACTGGACTATTGTTATAATCTGTCCGGGTCCATCTGAAGATGCTACATAGTAAGTGTCTTTCTTCATTCTACAGTTATGGCTTTCTTCTACCATGTCGTCGTTGATATTACTAGCTTCTTCTCTGTCGTTACTCATTATGAGAGTTCAGACAAAAGCTCTGATACCATGAAAGTTTCCAATGGGGAAAACTATTCAATGTTTATTGTGTATTGTTGTAAAATAGTGTACATTATATAGTTGTCACTATGTGTGACCAATTCTAAACAAATTATAATTATGAAACTAAATCTATGTACAACTAGAAAACTAATAAACTAAATATACATAGATCTGGAAATAAGAATCCTAACAAAATAATAATAATAATGCTAATCATAGTAGAATTTTAATCCTTAACAAAATGTAAAAAATTAATATTATCAATTTTACAAAATAACATGTAGTTATTAGTTTTTTACTTAATAACTATAATTAATATTTTGAGTCTAAAGTAATAAAATATACTAATTTTAATCTGAATGAATATAGTTTCATACCTTAATAAAGTACCAAAAAAATAATTGAGCGGACCATGGCCTCTATCCCGCTTGGTCTCTGCCACTAGTTTATTGTCATGTTCTTTTTTTCATTACTTGTGTAATTTTATGCACTTGAAAAGATATGGTTTTAAAAAGTTATTTTAAAAGATTAATATATTATTTTAAAATTTAATAGTATCAATAAATATAATAAATATAAGTATTCTTGAAAAGTACTTTAAGATAACTTTTTAAAACTAATTTTTTAAGCTATTTCAATTTAAAAACAGATTAATAAATAATCGAAAAAAGTTTATAAGTAACTTATAATTTAAAACAAACTCAAAATTGTCCAATTGTCCATATATATCCCGCCAAAATAAGCATTATAAAAGCATAGAAAGAAAAAGTATGATCCAGAAAAAAAGAAAAAGAAAAGAGAAACAATATGATATTTAAACTTACTAGTTTTCAATAGCCCTGCCGATGTTTTAACTCAACTTCATAGAGCGGTGCAAAAGAAAGAGGAAAATTATGCATACAAAGGCCTTGTTGGATGACATTTCTATTTTGCAAAAAGTTTCCAAATGATACTGGAAGTTAGAGTTTTCTAATTATATATTGGGACAAAATTTATTTTCATCTTTTAGTTTCATTAAATTAAAAGTTCCCTCCTCTATTTTTTAAAAATTACGAATATATTCTAATAGTTTATAAATTTATAACTAACCCCTAGATAAAATCAATTCTTAGAAAGTAAGGATTGTGAAAAAACGCTTATTCTTCATAAAATATTCTTTTTTTTAACCTCCATATGTTTCTATTTATTTGTCAAATTTTAAACATTGCACTCTTAAAAAAAACACAAAATTTCGATGCTTTTTTTTCTTATATAAACTAGAACACCCTTCAAATTAATCTCTCACGTAATTATTATTTCCACATATTTCCATGACAAAAGAATAGAATGCTTGAAATTTACTTTTTATGTATGGTATAATCGGAAGAGTTCACTAAATATCTCATTATTTTCATAAATGTGAAAATAAAAAAAGATACATAGATCAGGGAGAATGTGAATGTAAAAAGTTAAAAAAAAAGAAAGAAAGAAAGAAAGAAGTATCAAATATTAAAAATATAATATACTTTCTAAATAATTTTCTATTTGTACTTTCTGTAATGAAGTTATTTTATGTTCTAATTTATTAAAGAGTAATTGGTAAAATTCGTTTGATAACTATTTATTCTATCTTAACTTGGTCATATATATTATTTTGCTTATTTTAGTGCAATAATTATTTATCTTACGTGTAGGATAAATAGTTGTTGAAATGAAATGAGTAAAATAAAATATATCAGACCAAGTTAAGATAGAATAAATAGTTAAAGGACCAAATTGGCCAATTACTCTTTATTAAAATTAATAGTAGAAATTAGTTAGTTATGAATTTATAAATAAGAAAAAATTTGTTTGTAACTTATTTAAAATAAAGAGATAAAATTCAAATTTAAATGAACTTGAAGGAGATAAACACAATATTAACCAAGGATTGCGCAATGGTGAACTGGTGATTGTTGAACACTTCTGTTTAAAACACACTTTGCCGATAAAGATGAAAAGGTAAATGAGAGGCTTTTTGACATGTTTGGCCATATCTTTAAAAAAATTACTAAAATAGCTAGTATATCTTGGTTTTTTTAGTTCGGCCATAACGCATATCTGTTATGCGTTATCTTTGAGGATAATGCACAACTGATATGCGCTATCATTAAGATTGTAAAACCCTTATTTCTTCTTCTCCATCCTTTTTTACCATTTCTTTTGTTCTTCTTCTCCAGTCATTTCTTTTTCTTCCAGCCATTTCTCGCTCAGACAACATATAGGATTTAGGTTTTGAAAACATTATTCAATCTCTTCATGAAAATCATCAATAAATTCGAAGTTTAGTTCACAAGGTATGAAATGTCACAATCTTTATTTGAATTTCTGTTTTTCAAACTTTAATTTGAATAATTTGTGTTGAATAATACCTGACCTTAATTTTAATTTGTGTTGATTTGGGTTCTCAATTTGAAGAAACTGCCGAAATCTAAGAGAAAAAATTAGTTGGGTTCTGAATTTTAAATCTTCTTTGTGAGAAAATTCTAAAAATTTCAGCTTGAATTCCAGCGGCAGCATGATAAATATATTTTTTTTTGGAAAATTGTACTGTCGTAATTTTTTGGCTGACGTTTTCTTGGTTAGATACTTCATTCCTCCTACTCTTTGTGATCTTCTCTTTTTTGGCTGACGTTTTCTTGGTTAAATACTCCAATTCCTCCTACTCTTGGGACAACACTCTGTAGTCTGAGTCGGTGGGAAAGAGGAGGGGATGGATGGTCTAATTACTCAGCTACAAAACTAATAACTTTGTTAATTGCCAGTTTAACCATAACGTATATGGAGAGTGATAACGCACTTTCCATGTGCGTTATGACTAAACTAGAATTTTTAAAAAATAACCTAGCCATTATAATAGCTTTTTTTTAAAGACATAGCCAAATATATCAAAAAGCCTAAATGAGAACTCTAATAAATGAAGTCTAATGAACTAGTTGGGTTAGAAAAAGATGGGAAGTAACATATGAGGTTTACTTGTCTATGCAACATGATTTTCTATTTTGAGGTCTTTTACTATTATTATTATTAAACAATTTGAAGTCTTTATGATATTGTTTATAGTGTGAACTATTCAAAGAAGCCGCGCCCAGTGCGGAATTGTAGAAGTGATCCAATTTTTCTTGTTTTCGTTCTCTCTTAAAATAGATCAGCATTATACAGGATTTATCATTTATCTAACAATAATTAATATGTTATGTTTTCATAACCTAATTCATAGAATAGAGGATAGTCATATTTAATACATAACCTAATTCATTGATATGTTATGTTTTCTTTCTTCCATGTTAAAAGGGTATGGAATGGTCCAGATTTATTCCCCCATGTAATTGATGCTATACTTTTTTATCTTAATAATATATAATCCTAATTTTGTTTTTTAAAAAAAAAAGAATAGAGGAATAGTCATATTTAAAAAAAAAAAACATACACAAAAGTTAGATTGCATAATATGGAAAATAAGGGTAAATTCTATAAATTGTTCAAGCAACCTAAAATACTGAGTCATCTCTAATAAAAATCACTTAAAAAGTATAAGTCCAAAACAGATACATTCATGATCTTAGAAGGTATATTGTGATAGTAAAAAATAGCCACTTAAATAAATATTTATAATACATAATATAAATTGTATATCAAAACTTACATATACTTGATTGGACAATTGGCTAAAAAGCAGGACTTTATATATTAGAAAATTATACAATCAACCTAGCAACTTTAAGGGATACAAAAAGGAAAAAAATCATTAATAATAGAATTTGATCTAAAGAGCATTGATTACAAAGACTTTGTAGCATGGTAAAATAATTCTCATTGTCATCTAACCTACTTTTCTTATAGTAGATGGCAATACTACCAATGATATTCATCATCTCAATGTTTTTCAGAATACTCACTTCCACAAGTTACAAACATACGAAATCTTCATTCAAAAACCTGAATTATATTCTCAAATATTTTCCTGTATTATTTCGCTTCCTATCCATAATCACACTTCTCTTAAAAACTTAAAAATCAAAAAATTATTAATGGCAACATTGTTAGAAATTGGACATGATGAAAGCTTTCGATAGTCTCTCTTGGAATTTCTTGTACAAAGTCATGAAAAGTATTTTGATCACTATTTGTTATACGTCAAAAAAATCTTGGAAATCAAGAAATCAAGAATACTTGTTCTGTTTGCTCCTCCATGCAATTGAAGACGAACTTTCTAATCAAGGTCTCATTCTCTATACACGACAAAAATTTATGATACAAACTAAGAGTATTTAGTCATAAAATCAATAATAAAAGAACCATCAACCGAATGATGCCTAAATATAAATATAGACTCACATAACGTTTGCTCTCATACATAGATACACAAATCAAGGAGTTTATCATTAAAATGCAAAGTATTTTCAACATTTAAAAGTAAAGCTAATTATTTCCAAAATTTAAAGCCTTTCTAAACTTTGCACCAACCTATGAAAATGAACACAATCATCCTTTTAGAGAAACTTAAACTAGAAAAAAATATAAAAATCATAAGTTTTTTCTACTAATTCAACTTTCAGGTATCTTATTCATAATAAAAAAAATAAAGACAAATGATATTAGGTTAATCACTATAACATTTTTTTGCAAATTCATTCTAATGATCAACTAAAATAGAAATAAAAAACCATCAACCTTGTCATAGTCAAACTACAATGCAACACATATATATATATATATATGCATGTTTATCTATATTAACAACTGAATTCTCAATAGATTATTCATAATATTTCAATACCAAGTAAAAAGGTTGTGAAAATTATGTAAAAAAATAAGCAAATAGATCTATTGTGCATTGATAATATGCATAATCTTTAAATAATGAAAAAACTTCACTACATTTCCAAGGAGGTTTGTTACATGGTTAGAAGTAAGGCCTACTTAACAAAGGACTTGTTGGGACATAAACGAAGAACCTAACCTGAAAGGTTGGCATCATTTCATGAGCAAGATTACTCCTTTTTTTTTTTTTTTTTAACAAAAGCAATCCTATTATGTACACTATTTGAAATTACACTTTGAGGAAACTTGAGAGAAAATGAGAAAAAAATATTACAAATCTTTGAGTCTTGAAATCTTTCATGAATTAAAAAACTTCATTATACTTATCTTTTTGTCTTGAAAAAAGTTGCTTACTACCTTGAGACATGTCAAGGCATAGTTTTTGGTCAGTTTGTAAGCACTTTCAGACAAAGTATAGAATCACTCAAGAAGAAAAATATTTTAAGTTATAAAAGTAGATGTATTCAAGATATAACAACTTTTATTTCTTATTGAAAAGTTTGGAAACCAAACTTTAAATCCTTAGTTAAAGATCCATATTGAAGCCCATATAATTGTGAAATCACATTTCTAAAATAAAAAGAAGATGAAAGATTCTTCAAAAGTTCATTTCTTAAAGGACATATTCAAAAGCTTGGATTCTTAAAGTTCCAAATGTTTCTAGTATGGTTGAATTTAACAAAAAGAAAAAAAAACTTTTTCTAAGGAATAATAAGAACAACCAAGAAAGTAACATGACAAAAGTGAATATATATACATGTATATACATGTACATATATATACATATATATATATATATGTATGTATATTTATGTATATATATATGTATATTTAAGTACATTTATATGTATATGTATATATGTGTATTATATATATTTGTGTATATGTATAAATATATATATATATCTCTAAAAGGAATTAAGTGTTTTAAATGTGGTGATCATGGACATATACAATCAAAGTGTACAAATGTATTTAAGAAGAGCAAATTATACAACACCACTTTGGATGAGAACAACATTTGTGACTCACAACTTGACAGTGATTATGAAGGACAAGAACAATGTGGTTTTCACTCGCAACGCTTTAAGGGTAATGATCTCTTAGCTTGTGATAGTTCCATTAATTATGCTAATAATGTTGTTGATGAGTCCAACACAAATGAGGTTACGATGAGAAGTTTCAGGAGATGTTCAATTTTTTGAGTCCTAAGTGGCTGAGCATAGATGAGGATATGCGACGTTGTTGAAAGAGAACAAATGACTGTTAGAATAGAATAAAGAATCAATGCATTATGTCATAAGCTAGAATAAAAATTACAACAAACAGGAACAAAAGATAAGTTGAACATGAAAGAACCTAACATAGGCAAGGTGCTAGCTAGATGGAACTTTTGGAAACCGGAAAAAGCCTTGGAGATCATACTGGATTGATTTATGTTAATACAACAGCAAATACTTCACAACACAAAAGTATTAAATGAAAAAGAAGCAGGTATAGTAAAGGTTATGTTCATGAATGCTGAGAGAAGAAGTTTCTACATGAGGATGAAATCGAGAAAATCACTTCCTGTTTGTAATTATTGTAGAATATTTGGACATGTTTGGAGACATTATGTCAAACGTATCAAAGATCTTCAACAAGGTAAATTTATTTATAAACCAAATCTTGTTATTGACAGAAAATTGGACAGGTGTAGAGGAAATTGGGCTGTCAAGAAAGATGTCGAAAGCTTTGCTGCTCATTACTCGTTGAAGGCAAATACACCATGTCAGTTGCACCTTGACAGTGATTGTTCACAACCTATGACACGCAACAAAGAACTTCTTCAAAAACATCAATTGTGTGTTAAAAAGAACACTGTTGGAATAGGCGATGTGAATGGAGGAGAAGGCTCCTTGCCTTTGCATAATGTGCAGTGATTTTGACGACTTCGACTCAACACTATATATATGTATTTTTTTTACTGCTTTTTATTAACAAAAAAATCGTTGGTGAATTTTTTATTTTTTAAAAAAAGACAAATAAAGAGTCCTATATCAAGTGTGATTTTCACATAATGATAATTGAAGATTTTGAAAGGAGTACTAACTAACTCTTATCAACTTCCTAGCAGAGTGGTGTTCAATCTCCCTATTAAAGTTGAAGTCTGTTTCTCTCCTATTGTTGAAAGTCTTAGGACTCTCGACACAAATGGGTAACATATTATCTTTGTTTTTATCTGTTTGGATTATCATTTTTTCCTGGAGTTTCAAAAAGCTTATCTTTACAGTAGCTTGAAGCTTAAACATGGCCAAAATCCACTCGAAATCTTACTGTTGAATTTGTCAAAGAAGCTCATCTCATGTAGTGTTGACAGAAATCAACAATGACACAGACAATTGTTGAATTGAAGGAAGTTACTCAAACATAAGAGGTAGCTTCACCAAAAAGACACCTAAAGATCTTGTTGGAGATACACAACCTTTATCAAGATTCTTTAGAATGGTTGGTGTTAAAGGAGGTCGATATTGGATGCAACGAATTGACTCAATATGGTGATATACATATTGGCCACCATGAACCATCAAAATGGAGGAGCATTTGAAACAAGGGGAGAAGAGTTAATTATGTTGGACGATAATCTAGTAAACCTGTTTCAACTCCATTTATGACTAATTTTTCTTATGTTGAACATGTTGATAAATTGTTGTTGGAGAAAATCAGTTTGCTACCAACACCTTCTTCTAATGACGTTGTTAGTGTTTAATCTAAAAAAGGGGGGGAATGAAGATAAGGGGAGCATGAAGGGAAAGTAATTATAGGTTTCCCCTGTTGAATGATATAACTGGATGTTATGAGCCTTGTTGTTGGCTCATGATATTTCTGTCATTGTCTTATTAGAATCTTTTGTTCGGTCTCTATCTGCTAATTTTCTTGTTTAACAAGTTTTAAGTGCATTCTATGTTTCTCCTTGAAATTATTGCTATGTACTAATAATTTGATATGTCTTAGAGACTTTGTATTTTTGTTGAAACTTCTCGGTTATGCCAAAACAGTTGTCAACACACAAAATGAACTTTGCTATTACTGATTATTGAAGATAAGTTTTGAATAAACAATGGCAAAGGGGGGAGAGTTTTAGGGAAATCAAGTTTCCTAGTCGAATTAGAAGTTGAGTGGCATTATTTGAAGAAGAAAAGTTCTATTCTATTAATATTTATCCAAGATTTTTGAAGATTATTTGAGGTATATGCTAATTGAGGCTTGGGGATAGAACTTGGAGTCTTTAAAGACTATCGGGTGCAGCTTTGATATGGATGACTTTAAATAGGAAACCTTCTCCAACAAGGTTTCAGTTTGCTTATTTAAATGAGAAGTCTACAGATGTTTTTGTTCAAGCAAATTAAGATAGTATACACATAAGAGTGCCGTGAGAGAGTCAAGAATTTTCAAGTGGAAAATTCTCGAGGAGTCTTCCTGTTAAGTGCCCAGTGTTGTTTCACTATTGCTCACACAACACCATACTATTTTCATTATCTCATTGTATAGTTAGTGGGATTGGGGTGTGCTTTGCTTATGGATATTTTTTATTGTTGCCGAGGATATTAGATCGTGTGCGTCTAGTCTCATATGCAACGTTTCTGATTTATGCAATCTGTGTCAGTGACTGGTATTAGTGTTCACTAATAGAGTTGTACAACTGTAACTTTGTATTTCTCCTAATTTAGTGGCTTGGGTCCATGAACATGGCCCAGTAGATGTAGGCTTTGTTTCCAAACTGTATTAACAACTTTCTGTGTTCCTGTTATCTTCTTTTACATTGTGTTATTGAAACGTCTTTATTATCACAACACAATTCAAAATTTTGAAAAGTTATCTAAAGTTTCCTAACACTTGTTGAAGTTGTTTTATCCTATTTTTCAGCCCTACAAGCCTCATAATCAACATCTGCTACCTTTTTAGAGAAAAGATGTTCACAAAAGGTCACAATATGATCCTCGATATCCTCTTTCTCAAACATAACTGTCTCCCCATTTGCCTCTAAGCTTATAATCATATTTTTAGACTTTCTTTGACTAGCATGGTGGTGGAAATAACTGGTGTTTCGATTGCCATATTGTAGCCAATCGAACTGTGATTGGGCTTTCCAATATCCTTCTTGTTGGGCCAGATAATTCTCCAACCTCACTTGTGCCTCCCTTATCTGCGGTCCATCCCCCCGTGCCTCTACTCACGCTAGACCCTCATTGCCCTTTCCTTCTCCTTATCAATATTCTCGAACTTCTCTTACCCCACTCCTTTAGAGAAAACCCCACAATTTTTAGCTTCTTCCCCAAGACCGTAGCCCTCCCTTCCCCTTACCCCATAGAAAAACCAGCCTCCCACACCTCCTCAAGAGCTTCCCCATACCCCTCCTCCCTTGTCCAAAATAGTTCAAACTGAAAGGGCCACCTCCTCCTTCGCCCCCTTAACTCCGTGGCTTTTCTAAGACAAGCATAATGGGTTTGTGGCTTGAGTGGGATGAATGAATAAATTGAAACCGACTATATGGGAAGAGTTGTTTCAATGCTTTACCTCTCGTACATTGATCCCCTTCCCATATGTTACACATAGTAAAAGATCTACCCTCTAGCCCCACATGAACCAAACCCACCTTCTCTACGAACTCCCTAAATGTCCTCATTTGATTTAAAGGCCTCTCCTTCCCTCTCCCTTCCTCTTCCACCTACTCCTTTATCAATACCTCATTAAAATCTCCTCCAAAAAACTATGGCTTCACTCTAGCCGCTTCCACTATCTCAAGCAACTTCTATGACTCCCCCTTCATTTCCACCCTTGATTCTGATAGAAACCCATAAAAGAACTACCTCCCAACACTTCCCACCCCCTCCATACAAGCATCCATATGGCCAACAGAAAAGGACAACAAAAGACACAATAATACTATCCATCCAAAAACAAAGCAAGACTGCCACTCAAGTTAATACTGTACATAATGAAACATTGCAAAACCCCTCAAAAAATGCAACAATTCAAATTTACTCTTCCATATCTTAGTTTCAGATAAAAATAAAAGAGAAGCCTTCGAAACATGTACTCTTTTTTAAAGCTCTAATTGTGCGGGGCTTAACGATACCCTGACAGTTCTACAATATGCAACTCATTGTTCTCGCAGGGGCTGCTGAGCAAACGCCCCCTGATCAATTCTAGGACACCGATCTTTATCTTTTTCACTTGCTCACTATGACTATCCACATTTGTTATGTCTTGCAACTCCCTCTTCTAACCTTCCTCTATACTCACTATCCCCTTCCCCTTATCCACCCTAACCTCTTTCATCCCTTTTGCACACCCACTACTGGGACGGCGAACTGTTGCGACATGGCTGCAGTTGTCAGGTTATAGTCCAAAGTCACAGTCAACTCCTACAAACACTCATCTCCAATGTGCTTCTCCATACTAACCGTCTACACTTTGATCTCAAATAACTCCCTAGATCACTACCAACCCCCTCAGCTCCCTCTTCTCTGTCATCCCTAGCACCTCTTCCACAACCCCTTCCTCAATTCCCCTGCTAGCTCTACTGAAAGAAACTATCTTACCCCTTCTGCAACACTATCCTGTCTTTCCTTCCACCTGCGACCTTATCGTTAGTTGAAACCCTCGACCCAAACCCCGAACCATCCATTCCCTCTCCAATTACCACTCGACTAAGCATCTCACCCTCATCTGCAATAGCATTTAGCCACAAATCACATGACATGTTTCTCCATCGTGCATACGTCAACTCCACTTACAACCAAGAAGAATTTTGAATATGTGATCCAGGTGACCTCACTTATGAAAAAAATGGGGTAGTCTCTCATAACGAACTATCACTCGAGTCTCCCCAAAATATGGTAATTCCTGGAAAATAGCACGACAAAGCGGTCCCTTAATAAACATTGGTACCCTCAACGAAAGTAACAACTCTCTGGCCTCTTATATCCACAAACCTAGACCTCATACACCTCCAAAAACCTCCCCAATTTCCTTCCCCACATCAAGTGTATAATGCTCTCGTGGTACTATAAAAATCGCAGTACGTGAGCAATGATCTCGATTCCATCACTATCACCTTACTCCGTGACTTTACAATGAAAAGCACATCAGTAAAAAACCAAGGGTCGTCATTCAAAACATGGGCTCGAATCTCCTCGTCTGTAATCAAGATTTCGAAGGTATTCATTCCCAATTTTGTAGCAGAGAAATCAGCACATCCCATGCTTGCCTCATTTCAAGTTTGAAATTATGGATATGTAGATCTTGGTACATAATGAATTGATGTGTGGTTTCTATCCTAAAAAAATTTTACTTTTAGGAAAACTTACCTATTGGTGTAATATGGCAAGGAAAGTTCCTAGATTGTCGAACTCTCGGGACATACAAGCACTAATACTTACTATGTGTATTGTTTAATTAAATAAAACGGTTTGAAAGGATTTTTATAGAATAAAGAAACAACTAAAAGATAACTTAAACTAAGAAAGAAAATAATAGGATTTTATAAACAAATTTGGAAAATAGTATTTAAATGGTAGAATCCCCCAAAAACTTAAGTTAATTTTAATTAAAAATTGTTGCAATTAATTATTAAAAAGTCGTTGGTTGGATCTCACTAAAAAATCGGATAAACCCTAAGCCTAGGCGAATACCCTTCTACTAAACTTAACCATTAAGAGAAGAATGTCTTCTAATCCTAACCCATTTATGAACGAATTGTATATTATAGTCATTAATTAATTAAGGATCTAAGAACCGTAATTAGTATGTCTACTCAATCACCAATTCCTATTATTCAATTTATGCCCTAGATTAACCTTCCTTTGTGAATTCCCATTAATATTGCAAATTACCAATTACCAGCAAATCAGTAAACAAACACAACAATTAAATAACAACCAAACAAGAATTAAATAATTAAAACAAGAAATTCACATAAAACATTAACCAAGAATTCTAGGTTTCATCCCCATTTAAACACAAATAAAATTAGCCACTAAACATAATTTTGAAACATAAACTCAATAGACAAACTTATAAAAAAGAATAAGTTTAGGGAGCTTATGAGGAAAGATTGAAGATCCACGATCCGGGCAACTACTCAAACTCGTCTTTCGAATTACTTGAATAAACTCCTAAAATGGTCTTCTTACAAGATATAGAATTGAAACTAAGACCTAACCGATTGAATTAATGTGTTTAAAGGGTTTATATAAAAGAAAAATATCCAAATCCTATTCTAAAATTATTCTAATCCCTTTCTAAAAAGGTTTTTGAATCCAATTACAAAAAGGAAAAGTTACAAACGTTGCAATTCAGTCTCTTTACGCGACTATCCAAACTAGGATAGTGAAACTATATGGATTAGGATAGTTTCCTAAAAATTCTTCTTTAATTGATCACCCACTATCCGGACCGGGATAATTGCTATTTGGATCCTAATAGTGCTTGTTTTCTAGTACTCCGGTTTTGTTCGTTCTACTCCGTTTTCTTTGTTTTCGGCTCCAAAGTCCTTCGTTTTGACTCGTTTTCAACACATCTTCATTCCGACAGTACCTATTACAATAAGAGAAGAAATGGGATCAAATACTCTACTTTGTAAACATTTAAACACAAAAAACCGATAAAAATAAAATGCTTAAAAGGGTAAAATTACACCTATAAAACTCCCCCACACTTAAGCTTTGATCGTCCTCGAGCAAAGGGCTTCCGTAGGTCTCACATTGGCACTTAGCATTTGCAACAAACCTTTTAAACCCTTAAGTTACCAAAGGTGATGAGTAAGGTCTCTTGAAGGTTTGTAGACAACATATCCACAAAATCACACAACACAAACACTACAAACTTTATAAAGCAAACTTTTCAAAAACTAAAACTATAAAAGAACAAAGATACGCCACTTTCAAAACATAACAAAGAGTTACAACAACTGCTAAAGCTCATCAAGATACAATTTAAAAACTAACACATCCAACATTTCGTTTTAGCACATGAGAATTAATGGTGTTTGTGCATAAGTTATGTTTAGTTTCAAAAATATGCAAGAGGAATTTCAAGAAATTAACTATATGATTCACTTTATCAAGCTATACTCTATATGCTTGACTTTCCAACAGCCTTCTACTTCAAGTTCTAGCTAAAGTTATGCCCAAATTAGGTAGGACTTTCAAGCTTGTAACGTTAGGCTAGAGACATAAATGGCTATCACACGAAGGTAAAGGAAAAACAAGAAGAACGAGTATACGAGCTAACAACTGAAAGGAAAACAACTCGAGTTAACTATAACCTTTAAGCCATTCTCACTCAATTAGAATAAAATTAGAGTACAAAAATGAAAAGTTACAAAAATTGCAATTCAGACCCTCTGCGCGACTATCCGAACTAAGATAGTAAAACTATCTGAATCCTGATAGTTTTTGGAAAATTCTTCTTTTAGTCACTATCCTGACTGAGATAGTTGCTATCCGGATCCAGATAGTGCTTGTGTTCCAGCACTTTGGTTTTGTTTATTCTTTTTTGTTTTCTTTGTTTTTAGCTCCAAAATCCTTCATTTTACCTTATTTTCAACACATCTTCATTTCAAAGAGAAGAAACGGGATCAAATAATCTATTTTGTAAACATTTTAAACATAAAAAACTGATAAAAAATGACAATGCTTAGGAGGGTAAAATTAAGCTTATCATGAATTGACCGATCAAACTCTTCTGACAGCCGTCCCATGTTTAAGCATCGCTGCAACAACTCTCGACACCAACTGCACCTTCTTCATCAAAGACAAGGATCCCAGGAGATCTTGAATTTCTAAAACATCCATGGAAAATTGAATTGGAACTGAGCGAGAAACCCTGGCTCGAGTGGAATGTCTTATCCCTATTCGAGCAGCCTCAACTAGTGTTTATTAGGTCTTCTAAAACACAATTGAGTGACAAAATCCAACTTTCCATCAAATAATTTGGTTTGAAAACACATGTACCCACATATTAAAAGGGTAAAAATGTCTTTTAGAGTTTATTTAACAACTTTTTTTAAAGAATTATGTTTGAGCTCCAACGAACCAAAGAGAACTAGAGGAAAGAAAAAGAAAAATCCTATATGATACCAAATATATCTAGGAAATTTTTTTACTTCCGTACTTCCCACTACCCACTCTTTGAGCTCTTTACTGCTCAAATTGAAACCTTAGCTAGCGACTTTGAGGAATTTTCTCTTCATATCAATTGGAAATACTTCTATGTTATGGGAATTCTTAATTTAAGAATGTGATGGGAGTAGGAGAAGGAAAAGAAAAGAGAGAGCTGAGGAAACAATGTGCGGGGTAGCAGTGATTGTGATGGTACAGGTATGACAGTGGTTGAACTTTGAAGGAAGAAGTAGATGAAAAGGAAAAGGACAAAAAAATGAGTGTTCTCTCTCTCTCTCTCTCTCTCTCTCTCTCTCTCTCTCTCTCTCTCTCTCTCTCTCTCTCCACTACAAAAGTGCAAGGAACTACTCGACGGTCAAACCCGTCGGCGAACCGTCGGTACCACTTCATTACTGATGGCATTCTAATGGGAAAATAGACTGTCGGACACTTCACATTGGTAACAAAAAGTACCGACGATTCACTGTCGGTGATTGTTATTCTAGGCGATGTTTTCGATGGCTGTTTAGTTTTCTGACCATTTGTAAACAGTTAATGCCTGTGTTCCGTCGGAAACAAATACCAACGGCCATTCCGATGGGTTTTCTTCGCTATTGCTAAGTTAAATAGATGATGTTGCCGATGATTCTCTTTCCATTGGTGACTCTAACGACTTATACCTATGGCTATTTCTATCGATTTCTAGTTTTGTGACAATTCGGTTTGTTATGGAAGCACCATTGGTATCCCATCGGCAAGTTTTTTTTTAATATAATTTGTAAAACTGACCCGAAACTCCCTAAAATGCAAAAGAAAAAAAAAGAAAACCAACAACAATACTATATACTCATAAACTCATCCATAAACATTATCTATTTATAAACATCAAACCCATAAAATATCCATAATTAAGTGAAGATGTGTAGGTCTTTTAGAGCCAGGATAGGGGAGGAACGACACTTGCTTGGCTTGATGAGCTAACACGAAATGATCATATCCTCCATACCTCCGATCTTTGTGCAAATAAACAATTTTACATTGAGGATGAATACTCATTCCTCTATCTTAAGAATTAAACCAATCACAAAGAAACAAGACAACCTTTTAGATTGGTGTCCAGTCAACTCTACCTCAACTATATATTTCTTTTAAAATATCATAATAGTTCGGTTTCACACACACACGCACCATCATTATAAGTTTCTCCCTCCTCACCCCTATTTCTTGTGTGAAACTGAAACCCATTGACAATTTATCTCGTGCACATCTTAACTTTTTTAGAAGGACCCAAGATTTTTTAGGAGTTGACCACACTTTTGCGTGGTCTTGTGCATCTGTATATAAATTTGCCAAGGTTAATAAGGTTATATAACAATCATTTTTAATTAAGTTTAAATGCTTAGGTGAGATTAACTTCAACTCTAAACCACTCTGCGAATCCCTTGCTTATTTTCTCTTGAATTTCATCATCCGATGTATTATAATTGAGATTTCTCAGTTCTAATTCGTATTTCTTGAACAAGTAAATTTAAAGTTTACAAGATGTGCATATATGTATAAAAATGTGTGTGAAGGGATTATTTGTCAATCAACTTATTGAAGGTAAGGTTCCACTTCCTCATAATTAAGGAGGGTATAGTTCAAGGCCATTTTCCATTCTCGATTATCCAAGAATCTTTTTTTCGTCTCGCTGAATCTTCTTCCTTGTTGATTATATACTGATACAACCTCACCCTGATGAAGAGGATTCCAACATTATCATTTTACCTAACTCGTTTTTTGAGTGTAGGTACGCTCTCTTCAAAGAGTAACTGAAGAATATTGCAGCTTCCTCAGTTAGGTAAGTATTGCAAATTGATCCTCGACTCTTGCCTTATTTTTTATTGTCTTCTTTATACGATGCAAGTACCTAATATATTACAAATATATTAGAATGAGTTATATAATCTAATGAAAATGACGTTTTGAAAAATAATTAAGTAAAGGTGTGTAGGTTACCTCGCAAATGGTACATCTACCTGGATTGGACAGGACTGCATACTCTCATCTCGTACGGTAAATGAATCATCAAATGCTCTATAACTTTGAAAAAACCTGGAGAGAATATGCTTCTAACTTGCATATAAAAATAGGAATGCTTTCCTCTAATTCATGCATATGGGACTCACTTAACTTCGACGTACACAAGTTCTATAAAAGAGACTCAACTCAGCCAAGCAACTCTACATTTTCGCCAAAAGAAGCCTCTAAAGGCGATGGGCAAAAGTCACTCCATGAACACGTGACAATCATGACTTTTTATGCCAGTCATTTTCATATCTTTAGAATCAACGCACCTTCCCAAGTAAGATCTGCATCCATCCGGCAGTACAACTCCTTAAAATAATCAAGTACCATTTTCTTGTGTTCCTTCGTCAAGCTGTAACATGTCTTTGGCTTCAAACACTTACCACCACTGCTCTCTTCCATCAACAAGTCCAGTCGGTTGTAATACAGATATAGATCTTGGCTAGCCTTGATATTATCTTTTGAATTCCCTTTCACATCTATAACTGTGTTGAAGACATTATCAAACGCATTATTTTCATTGTGCATAACGTTAATGTTATACGCACTAAAAGAGTACGCTAATAAGGAAGATCCCAAAATATACTCCTCTTGGTCCAGTTGTGATCCTTCCCCCTAATATCTTCCTTGCCCAGTTCATTTCCTATTTTTGTGATTTTCAAAAAGTGTCGAACCCTGTCCCATATACGATCTCCCAAAAGTCTCTCTGGTGGCGAAAACCAGTCTGCGCTCTACCCTTCTTGAAAGACCTGAAATCTCGTCTAAATTGATGACCTGTTGGCAAGGAACTTCGATGGCAATCGAACCAAGATTGTTTCTATCATTTTGCAATCGGAATGACTGTGTCTGTTACATGCAATACAGACAAGCCAATGCCCCTGCTGTACTCCAACTGCTCAACATACATACGCCGGGAAGTCATTAATGTTCCAAAGAAGTATGGCCCATATTTGGAAATTTCTTTTATATGTCATAAGTAAGGGTCCTAACATCCCATAATTGATTTAATTTATCTATCAACGGTTGCAAATAAACATCTAAGTTATTTTTTAGATTCTTCGGACCCAGGATGAGAACAGTCAAGAACGTCACCTCTTTTTTCGTACACATCTAAGGAGGCGAATTATACGGAGTTACCATTACTTGCCACGAAGAGTATAACTTTCCTGCCACCCCAAGAGGAGAAAACCCATTCGTACACAAGCTAAGTCTCATGTTCCTTGTTTCTGCCAAAAAATTGGAGTAAGTCCTATCAAAATGCTTCCAAACTTCTCCATGCCTAGGATGACTCAACATATCCAGCTCCTGAGAACTTGTAGAATTCCATCTCATGTGTTCGGCAGTTCTTTTTTAGGCATACAATCTTGGCAATCTAGGAGTTAACAGAAGTCTTCACTGGCTTCTTCGGCATAATTTTCCTGTTCTTTCCTCTCTTCTTCCTGCATACCTTGTAACGATGACTGCCACAAAACTTACATTTCATTCTGTTAGAGTCCTCCTTCCAATAAAGCACACAACTATTGGGACACAAATCAATCCTTTGTATAGGCAATCCTAACCCAGATATCAATTTCTGTGTCGCGTACCAATCTTCGACCATATTATTTCCTGGCGGCAAATGCTTCTTTATGAATGCACAAATATCATTGTACGACTTTTGAGTCCATTGATTCTCAAACTTAATATACAACAACTCCGCATAAGCAGAAAACATTGAATGTCTATCATCACCTTCAACCAATGATGTCTCTACCCCTTTTAACATATCAAAATCCTTTTTCCCACAAGATTAGGTGGTTCTTCATGATTAGTTTCTTCAAGAGGGATAAATATTGCACCGGCTACATCAATTATAATCTCACAATAGTAGTTCATTTCCTCCAGCATTGATTGTGTACTTTCTAACCCAACATTTGACCAAATTGTACCAGAACTTTCTGCAAGAACACGTTACTCATCATGTGGCCATATTTTTACATCATGACCTGTCCAATTATGATAACAAGGCACAAAACCCCACTGTAAAAGGTGATCCTTCACCCCATTCGCTTCTATAAATTTCTTATTCTTACACTTTGCACACGGACATCTCATCTCTTTTTTACTTCCGTTATTCGTTTCAAGACAATGTGAAATAAAACCATTAACCCCACTAATGAATTCACTTGTAAGACCCTTAACCCCATGTATGAGTCGTTCTTTGTACATCAAACTATGATCTTGTATATTTTCCATAGCTAGGAAGAATTATTAGGAGAAAGAATTGTTAGTTCCATAAATTTTAAGTTACGATTACTTCTTTATTAATTTTAGATATACTTAAAATATTAGGGTTTTTTAGGGTTCAGGGTTTAGGGTTTATAATCTTAACAAAGTTTCCCTTAAAAGATTTAAAAATTTTCTACTCCAATTTTCATTTAAAATTTTACGTTAAGTTATTACAAAATATTCTAGGTTTTTTATAAGATTAAAAAATCTTTGGTAGAGTTTCCTCTGCATTACGCACATTTCACAGGCACACAGTCCACACAAACAAGCAACAAACTCTTATTTTGACTCCCTACAACTCAATTTAGATTTAAGTAAAACTAGAAAAAAAATAATCCCAAGTACTACCCTAAACAATAACCCTTTCATACACATTCACGTAGAGGTAAAACAAAGATACTTCAAACTTCACATGCACAAGTATAAACACAAAATAATAACTCCCTTCACAAACTCAAATCCTATAGTTTATGTACATAAACGAAATAGATTATGCATATAATAAAAATTGAAAATAAATTCATAAAACATTTTCCCTTAATAAACAAGGTTCCTCTCTTTATAACCTTACAAAGTTTCACTTTGTCAATTTAAAAAGTTTTCAACTTCTCCTTTCAGTATAAATTTTACGTTTAGTCATTACTAAAAACTTAAGTCTTTATAATATTGAAAAATTTTTGGCAGAGTTTCCTTTGTATTATGGACATTTTCCAAGCACACAGGCCACTCAAACAAGCAACACGGAAAACTAAACAAAAAATTAAGAGTCAGGCTCCCCTATAAAACTTTAAAGAGTCAGGGCTCCCCTGTAAAGCTTTAAAGAGGCAAAGCTCCCCCGTAAAACTTTAAAGAGTTAAGGCTCCCTTGTAAAACAAAATTTAAACTAATTAAATACATACCTCTAACATGTATATGATGGACAATGTGTCACCAAAATCCTCACGGACAAAACTATAAGAAAAAAAAGAGAATAATATTATACTTAATTTAAAGGCATAAACTTAAAGTAATTTAACAACTTAAACTAATTTAACTACCATGTGAATTCACATAAACATTACTATGTATTTTCTTTCTTTTTCTTTTGAAATTAAATGCCTTAAAATAGTAAATATTTAAAGGAATTAAATTATCAAAGATGCCTTGTTTTATGGAGATAGAAAATAGGGTATTTCACATCTTCAGGTAATGAAATTGAATTTCATTATTGATTATATTTGTTTTTTTAAACCGATGTCGTCAAATATTCCTTTTGAATTGCTATTGGTGTCAAAGCATATCTTTTTTCATAAAATTTTCATTTCCTTTCAAAAAACATAAGAAAAATCAAAATGAGATTCTATTATATCTCACTCTTGCTTTTATGTGCTTTTTGGGATTTCTGTTTCTTACTATTTGCTTGGAATTCTGCTGAGCTCATTTAGTTATTTACGACTTTCTTATTACTTTACTATTATTGGTTGGGCATTGGGGTAGTAGGGAAAGAAATCAAGAAAATCCCTTGTTTGTTGCTTTCTTAGTGAAGTTCTTGATTGTGTGAAAAATAGATTCCTGGTTCATCTCGTAGGTCTTATAATGATAATGTTATTGATTATGATTCTCTCCCAAAAAAATTAGTTTGATTCCAATTATTTTATGGATGTCCAATCTCTAAAATATTTTCTTGAATGGCATGGATATCTATCAATATCAAGAAGTGCATAGAGAGATTACAGTATATGGTGTTTGGCTGCCTGCAAATGTTGCTTAACTTTGTATAGAAATTACAATTGTCTTCTTTTCTTCTAATGAGGAATATTTATATGCTACTTGTTTCAGGCTATTGAAGACTTAGTTAACTAAAGGTGATAAAAAATTTTCACAAAATTTACTTGTCGTATTTTCATTTTCATCAATAATCATCAATCAGAAAACAAAGAACCAAGCAGAACTTAAAAAAAACCCTCTTCAGAATAATCCTCAACAGCAACGTCAGCTCTGACCAGAAGCAACAATGAATTCCGACCAGCAGCAGCTGCAGAAAGAGAAGAAGAAGATGAAGAAAAGGAATAAGAGAGAAGAAGAGAAGAATAAAAATACATAAAAAGAGAGAGAAAGAAGGAAACAAAGAGAGAGAGGTGAGGCAACGGCACCGGAGATGGAACACTGTCAGTGAGGGGCATCGGTGGTGAGACATCGATGAAGAGATGCCATCAGTGAGTCGGGTATAGGAGGGGTAAGAGAGGGTTTTTTGCTACTGAACAAATTGGGGAAGTAAAGGGATTTGCTCGATTTTGAACATCTATGAAGTTATTTCCGACAGGACAATGCAATCTAGCCGTCAGTAATATAACAAAAACAAAATACTGATAGTGCTCTCGTGTGTAACACTGAAGGTAATAAACATTAAGTACCAACAATCAATGGTCGTGGGAACGCTGTTGGTACCAATCTCAACCAACGACAATCACCGTCGGTACCAACTTGTCATTTTTGGCGTGCAGATTCACTTTATTTGTTTTACTGGAATTCCTAAACAACGACGATAATCGTCTAATCTGTTGGTACCCCGTCGTTAATTACCGACGGAGGCAAAGGCCGTCGGTAAGTTCAGTCGATAAATGGCTGTTTTTTTGTAGTGCTCTCTCTCTCTCTCTCTCTCTCTCTCTCTCTCTCTATTCATTACTAAAAAAATTCTATTTTCTAGATCGAGTTGTTCGGTCAGTAACTTTTGATACTACTGACTGATCGCCAACCAAATCGATCGGCAACCAAAAATATTAAATTTACCGACCGAATTCGGTCGTTAATCAGTCAAAGTTTTTTTGGATTTTTTAAATAAATTATTTTTAATTAATGGCTCGTTACTAACCGAAGCGGTTGGCAAACGACTAACTTATTGTTACCGACTGACAGTCGGTAGATAATGGGTCACCAAGTTTACGAACATTACAAAAATGGCTATGTAACAATGGCAAGAACTGTCGGTGATCCCTTATTACCAACGAAACTCTAACGAAAACGTGGCCATCAGCTAATTCTCGTCGGTAAGAAACTTTTCAAACGGATTTGCCGACAAAATTATTTCGACTCGTCGGCTGACAAATTTCGATGACGCTTCTCTATTGTTATCTTTTTTTACGGTATTTCCGACAAAGATAGTTGCTATCTGTAACTGGTTACGACAGCTTGTACAGACAGCACTCCGTCGGTAGCTTGGCAAAAAATAAAAAAATAGTTCCCTACCATCAAACATATTTTTTTTAATATAATTAAAAAATAAAATATTAAAATATTACTTTTTAATATATTTTTTACAACGAATCCGAAATTCCCTGAAATGCAAAAAACACAACAACAATATCTATTCATAAACTTAAGTTCATAACAAAAACATCAAACATCATAAAATATCCATAAACTAAAATGATTGCATCACTACAATAAACATCAAAGAAACATAAAATATAAAGTATCAAACATCATGAGTAGGTCTAACATCACTAGATGGGGAGGCATAATCTGTGGGTAAGGGATAGGATTGGTGGGGTTGGGGCAAGAATAAACGGGGGAGAGTAGAAGAATCTCGAACCGCCACCTTGGAGGTCCTCACCACTGTTGGAGTTGATGAAGATATCGAGAGATCGGTAGCCATATCAGCTCTGACGAGGGGCATCATCAGTGGAAAAGGAGTTTACACTAAGTGATTTTGCTCTAATAGCCGCCTCATGTGCTCATCGAAGGTAGCGGAGATACTAGAAACAAAGCCTCTACCCTCCGCATAATTCCCTGCTCCGTATCCAAGCAACATGGTACCAATCTAGCTATGTCTTGACTGTTCACGGCTCTAGGATGAAGTGCCTTCGAATTAGCTCCATATAAACGGTCGCGGCTCATCGCATCAGCTGCAGTGGCCATAGCTGGAGATCATCTGGCACAATAATGCCCGTCGCGATAGCTTCTTCCTCGGCCTTCCTCTTCAACTCCCGAAAATTTCTCCTACAATATAAAATATTAGTTGTATAATAATAAGATATAAATTATTATATAAACTTTAAAGTTATAAGACATAAAACATTATATAAACTTAAGTTATAATCAGCATTAAACTTACCTAGAACCCTGCGAGATATAATCCACATACTTGCCCTTCTTCTTCTCCTTCTAATGCTTGTGGAGATCCTCCCAGTACTTGCTCTTGGAGAACCACTCTGATAAATCCTTTTGCTGCAAAACAACAATATAATCAACGTTCTTTCATTAGATTTAATTAATAAAATGAAGTAATATTAAATAAAGCTCTTATATTCTTCGTAATTGTCTTCGTGATGGAGATGGAACTACATGTTCCTTTTTGGCTCCCTGTACATCCCGTCCTTGAGTCCTGTTCCTCTTATTCCTTTCAGGCTGGGCTTTATACTAAAGGCTATCCCAGTACAGCTAGACATGTAATAATTCATACTGCACAATCCAACTAGACAAGTAAAAATTATATGTGATTTCCGTACTGTTGATTCTTGTAGATGATAGTTAGGAAACTCAACAAAATAGAAATATGTATTTGTGTCAAACAGAATCTACAACAATTTCTTTGAGTTGTTCTATTAATCTATAATTTCTTCTTTCTAAACATTCTTCACGAAATTAAAAATCAAGATCATCAAGCTCATTAAAGAAACTACAAAATTTCAAGAAATTTTATCAAAACCTACTGTAAATTATAATTTAGCAAACATTAATTCAAATTAAGTATAGACATTGATCAAAACACACTATAAAACTAAACAAAACTGACTTCTACTCATGGAAATTTTATCAAAACCCATTTGTAATTCATAGAAAATTGAACCAAAAAATCTCCAACAAAACCCTACCTGTTGGTGTCTGACTTCCGGCATTGAAAATGATGACGATGGGCGGTGGTAACTCCAATAGCTGAGAAGAAGAACAACAACAAGAAAGAAGAAGAAGAAGACAGAGGAGGGAAGAGAGAAAGAGAGAGAGAGAGAGAGAGAGAGAGAGGACAACACTGCAATAGCGGTGGTAGGGATTGGCGGCGGAGACGTTGACGGTCATCGAGGAGGGGAACGTTGGTGACTGGTAGGAACTTTAGGAGGAAGGATGGGTTTTTTTAGGGGAGAAATTAATTTTGGGGAGGAAGGAGAAGGGTTTTCCCGATTTGTAAATCTGAAATCTATTATGGACGACTCACTGATTGACATTCCATTGGTACCTAATATTTACAATTTACCGACAGTACAAGCATCGGTAAGACCGATTGTAACAAAAATAAATTACTAACAATGTTGTTTTCATTATTAACCACTTCCGTTGTTTTTGTTACTGATGACATTGTTGTCGATAAGATCGTTAGTACCTCAGTTGTATTACCGACTGTGCAGCAATCATTGGAAAATGTTGTCGATATCTTTAATTATCGACGACTCTTATTGTAAGTACGCTTCATCGTCTTTTGGCAGGTCTTTTCCCTCCAAACTTTTTGGCTTAATTGAAAATTCATCTATTAGAATCTATTCTCCATCAGTATTATGTCAGAAATTTTCAACGGAACCAACTACAGTCGGTACTTGGAGTCAGTAAAAGCTCAAATTTTTGTAGTGGAAATATTTCCAGATTAGGTCTTTCCCTTTCATTCTCTCCCCCTCATTTCAAATGAAATTCCTCTACTCCTCTGCAAATCTTCCCCCTCTCTGTCTCTAGCCAATCACCCCTGCCCCTCCCTCATTGACGACTGCCCTCTCGCCTCCAGTCGCCCCCTCTCGTCGCCTTCTTATCTTCCGCAGTTTCAAGTTTATTCTCTCTCTCTCTCTCTCTCTCTCTCTCTCTCTCTTCCTTTTTATCTTTCTCCATCCTCCTTTTTCTCTTGTTGCTCTAATTTCTTAGCCTTCATCTTAATAGCATCATCTGGCCTTATCATGCCATTTGCACTGCTTCTGCTGTGCTAGTAAGTAATATATATTTTTTGCCATCAAATTAGAGGCATATACATTTTGTTCTTCTTGATTCTATCCTTTTTCAATTTATTCTTTTTCATTGTTGTTGAATTGTGTTCCAATTCTTTTCGGAGAAGGCTGCATTTTGTCAGTGTGTTGTTGTGACCTTGAATGACTTGTTGGGTTTTAGTATCATTTTTGTCTTGCTATAAAAAAAAATTCCAAGGATTCTTGGACTTGTTTTCATTCACTCTGTTAACGTGTTTCTTTCACTTAATTATGCTATATAGCTTTAATATGTGCAATTGTAGGGGAAGGTATATAAAATTGTAAATAGTACTGGGGGTTCATATATTCCATTTTCACTTAGTTGGTGAGTAGTAGGACTGGTCAATAGGTTAAGGCATTTATGCAACATTATTTGACTTATATTTTCAATATATATATGTATATATATGCATATACTTATATACATATATATATCGTATGTATATATACATATATATATATATCGTTGGGTCCAGCACATGATGCATAGAGACGAGCATCACATGATACATGGGCCTCTAAGAGGTTTAAGGACATGATGTATGATATTCGACAAAACGGAGAGAGGCCTCATTAGATGACGAAGCAATTCTATTCTACTCTTCTGGATTATTTAGAATGACCCTAAATACATGAAGAAGCCAGGGGCAGCTCAGAAGACTCGCTAGGAGAGGTGTGGTGCCTCGGAGCCAAGTAAATACACTGGCGGGTCGAAGTCATTTATTGAGTGGGTATGTATTAAGTCTTATTATATAAAAATTTATTATAAGTCTGAGTTATATACAAAAATATTATATAAAAAGTTACAAAGTTATTATATAAAAGATATAATATATCTTTCACAATCTTTGGTTGTCAATTCTCATCCAAGCTCTAAAATAATACGAACCAAAAGAATGATTATTTTTTGTCTGTAAAATGATTCCATAGTACTTGTTTGTTGTTTACTTTGATATGAAAACTCTCATCTTACAGTCTTCTTGTTGAAAATTGAAGAAAACTTGATGATTAGTCATATGGATGGCTTGAAAATTGAAGAAGAACATTTCAATACTTGAAGGGTTTTCAAGTGCCCCATGTAGAATAAAAACTCACGTTGTAGTTTGTCACTATAGTAGCCAACATAGGCCATAGCCGAGAATCTTGGAATCGTTGTCCCTTCTCCTCACTAGGGGTCTTATGTACATTAATTGTATTTGTATAGTTGTAGTTATTCTTTGTTTCCTAGTTAGTTTGTATTTCCTATTTTTAAAGTAGATGAGAACTTTGAATATTGATATATAGTGTAGCTTCGTTGTTGAGTTCCTTAGAAAACAAATGATATCTTTTCCCGTTGGAAAACTTTCAGATATCATAACCCTCATCCATTATTCAAGATGAGTGGAGATGACAAAAATAAAACTAGTACCGAGACAGACACTCATGAAGAAAGTTCAGTCACAAATTGTCCTACCAAAAAGGATTCATATTATATGGCATCCTCTAATGGACCGCATTTGATACTCACACAGGTTCAACTTAAGGACAATATCAAGGACCATAATTATGATCAATGAGCAAAGGCCATGGACATGGCTTTGCGATTAAAACAGAAATTGGGTCTCATAGATAGTTTGATCCTTATTCCAACAGATGATCCGGATAAGGAAGAAGAATGGTAGGAGGTCAATAATCTAGTTGGCTCATGGATCTTTAATACCATAGAGCCGACCCTCAGACCATATCTAAATTACTCTGAATGCACGGACGAATAGTGGGAAGATTTGAAGGAACATTTCTTGTGTGGAAACAGACCTAGGAAATATGAACTTAAGGCTGCCTTGGCAAATCATAAACAAGGTGGAGATACGGTGGTTTTTTATTATCATGACTAAAAAAATAATTGGAAGAACTTGGGCATTATAAAAAGTTTTCGGATTGTGATAGTGGCGGAAAATGTTCCACTACTACTGTCGTTGGGAAAGACCAAGAAGAAGGTGGAAAATGCATCTACTTCCTCCAATCTTGATAAATTATCTAGTAAGGTGGAAAATTCATGGATTTTGGATTCTGGTGGTTTACGTCATGTCTGGAAGAAAAGAATTTTTTTAAACTTTGCTACCTATTGCACCTTATATTATTGGTCTACCAAATAGAGCAGAAGTTGTAGCTTTACAAAAAGGAAGTATTTGTTTAGGACAAAATTTTACGATACAGAATGTTCTTTTTATTCCAGAGCTTAGATGGAATTTAATGTATTTGTCTGAATTATCCCGAATTCCTACTGCTTCATTATTGTTTGTACCTCTTTGTGTCATATAGGATCGTATCTCAAGGAGGCTGATTGGAGTGGGTGAGGAAAAGAATGAGATCTTCCTTTACAGACCACTATCAAAATTTTCATTATATGCTTGTTTTACCAAGAATATTTCATCCGGGAAATTTTGTCACGTCCGTCTAGGACAACTATATGAGCTTATGGTAAATAACTTTAGAGGAAAAATATGTTTCAGATACTACATTTATAAATTTCTCATTCTTGCTATTTGTTTATGTGCCGAACAGATAAGAGATAATTTTCCTTTAAGTTTGAATAATGCATCCGAACCTTTTCATCTTGTTCATTTTTATATCTGGTGTCCTAATAACAAGCGTCTATATATGGGGCATATTATTTTCTTAATGTCTTAGATTATTATTCGGGTGCTATTTGGTTGTATTTGATTGTTGAAAAAGATGAAGTTGTTGGTCTGCTAAGGAATTTTTTCTTATGGTCAAAATGCAGTTTAATAAAATTGTTAAAAGTTGTTCGAAGTGATAATGGAATAAAGTTTGTGTGCTTAATAATACCTTATTTTCTGAAACATAGAATTTTGCATCAACCTACAATTGCTAGTATCCCTTAACAAAACAGACAAATGGAGCGTAAGCATCGTCATATCCTTAATGTGGCGGGTGCTTTACGTTTTCAAGTAACTTGCCCATCAAGTTTTGGGGCTAATATATTTTAGCAACAAGGTATTTAATTAATAGGACACTCTAATCTTTGTTAAAAGAAAAGGCCTCTTTTGAATTGCTTCATGGAAAACCCCCTTTATATTCTCATAGTAAGAGTTTTAGGTGTCTGGCTTATGTACATGACTATCATTTGCTTGAAGATAAATTTCGGGCTCGAAGTAAAATTTGTGTTTTTTTGGATTATGCTCTGGGCCAAAAAGGATGGAGATCTTATGACTTGGACATTGATAAATTTATACTTTCTCGAGATGTTGTATTTGAGGAGTCGTGGTTTCCTTTTGTTGAAACATCTCAAAATTTTCTAAACATTCCACTGATTTTCAAAGATTGTATAATTTTGGTGATTCGCCCATTCCTCCTTTTGACAACACTGCATATTTTGACTCCACAAATTTCGATGGAAATACTTCTCTTGGAACGAGCCCATCTCCTGTATGCATTCGTCCACTCACGGATGCTGAACAAATTAATTCTTCATTGGAAATTTGGTTACCTCCTTGTAGCCTGGAAGTTGCATTGCAGGCTAGCCCTGATGATGCACCAGCTAGCCTCTCAAATAACCGAGTTCTAGAAAAAACCCCAAACAAAGTTGAAGGTGCGGCCCAACCACATGATTTGGCTCATGACTTGGATGTTGCTCCTTTAGCTGGACCTCTTCCTAATCTTGTCCTCAAGAGCAGTAAGCAGAAGGTTATGCTAGCCAAGTTCAGGGATTATATTTACAATATTGTTTGGAATTCCCATCCTTCAAATCCTAATGCCACTTCTTAAGCCCTCTCAGGTAAGTCTTATTATCCTTTGACACAATTTATTAATTATGAGAAATTTTCTCTTTCATATCGTATGAGTCTAGCATCGGTCATTCCAGATATTGAACCCACTTGGTATTTGGAAGAAGTCTCTAAGCTAAAGTGGCAGGATACTATGCATCAAGAAATTGATGCTTTGGAGAAGAATGGACTTAGGAATTGACAGATTTACCTTGGTAAAACAGGCCCTTGGACGTAAATGGGTTTATCTCATTAAGCATAGTTGATGGATCTATTAAATGTTAAAAAGTGAGATTGGTCATCCTTGGTAACACTCAACAAGAAGGAGTTGATTTCACTAAGACGTTTGCCCTATAGCCTAGATTATTACTGCTCTCACCCTTTTGACTATTGCATTTGTCTGAAACTGGCCTCTTTTCCAGTGATGTGCACAATGCCTTTCTTCATGGCGATTTACAGGAAGAAGTGTAAATGCACCTCCCACAAGGTTTTCACTCCACTTGTCCTCGCCAAGTCTGCCGGTTAAAGAAATCACTTTACAAGCTCCGTTAAGCACCTTTGTTGTTGGTTCTCAAAGGTTGCAACAACTCTTCATAAGTGCAGTTTTGTACATTCTTATTGTGATTATTCTCTCTTTACTTACAATAAGAATAGAGTTTTTTTGTGTGTTATGGTAATGTGGATGATTTGCTAATCACTAGGAATTCTATATCTGTTAGGACCAACTTTAAAAAATATTTGCATATATGTTTTTCTATGAAGGATTTGCGCACTTTGAAATTTTTTTACGTATTAAGGTTGCACAAAGTTTGTCTGACATTTTCTTATGTCAAAGAAAATACATACTGGAAATAATTTATGAATCTGGATTGCTTGGTGTGCGAGCTACTTCCCTGATTGAGTGTAATCAAAACTTGGCTAAATCCAAGGATCCTCTCTTTTCGTTACCAGATCAGTACCACTGTTTAGTTAGGAAACTCATTTATTTAACCATCACTGGGACTGAACTTACTTTTTCTGTTCATACACTGGCTCAATTTATGCAGGCCCCTACTTCTGCTCATTGGAATAGCGTTCTCCGAGTAGTCTGTTACCCCAACGAGTCAGTTATCTCAAGGGCAGTCTCCAACCAAGTATTTTGCTTAAGTCCAACTCTCCGCTCTCTTTGTCAGCATACTGTGACTCTAACTGGGCTTCTTGTTCCTTTAACTAATGCTCTATGACTGGATATTTTGTTTCTTAAGGAGGATCTACTATTTCTTGGAAGACCAACAAACAAGGTTTCCCGATCTTCTTATGAGGCTGAGTATCCTACCATGGTGGTTGTTTTATGTGAACTTAAATAGTTAAGCCAATTACTCCGTGATTTTCACGTTACTATTAATCGCCCAATTCCTCTATACTTTGATAGTCCGACCGCTATTCACATGACTTCCAATCCTGTTTTTCATGAACAAACGAAGCATACTAAAATCGACTGTCATTTTGTTCGTGATAATATCCAAGGCGATTTGTTGTTCCTCATCATATTCGTAGTGCTTTGCAACTAGCAGATCTTCTAAATAAAGCTCTTCTACCTACTCAGTTTCAATACTTATCTAGCAAGTTGAGCATTTCAAACCTTCATGCTCTAGCTTGAGGTGGAGTGATAGATGAGAATCTTGGGATCATTATTCCTTTTTCCTAACTAGGAGTCTTATGTACATTGTATTTGTATAGTTGTAGTTATACTTTGTTTCCTAGTTATTTGTATTTCCTACTTTTTAGGTAGATGAGAACTTTGTATATTGATATATATATATATATATTATAGCTTCTCTGTTGAAGTCCTCATAAAATAATCGATAGTTTTTCCCACTAAAAAACTTTCAAAGGCAAATGATACTTAATCGCTTTCTCAAACTTTATGATACCTCAACTAAGCATATTCATGGTCTCGTTTTTATTCTCAACCTTTGTGTTTCAATTTTATTATATACTTATCGAGCACTAAAAACAAAGGCATTTATTATTAGTACTAAACAATATAAGAATTATGATTTTGAGAATTATATATTAGTAGTAGTAGTACTAGTATAACTCAAGTTAGTACACTAAATTAATTGGACTAATTTGGTGCTAAATTGATATGCAACATAATTGGAAACGTGCTAGAATTATGTATATTAAGTATATATTTGATTGGCATGATATTAGTTTACTTCCTTAATATTGTGCTATTTTGTTCTATTGAAGGTCCAATTTAGATTTTTCCAACTTTGTTAATTTTGTAGAAGATCAAAATAGGCAAAAATTTCAAACAATACGTCCTCCTCTATCTGCAAAGGAAGAGGGAAAATAAAAGCTAGTGGATTGATTTGTGTTTCGATGAGTTTTGGATAATGTTTAATAGTTTTAGTTACATGGCATTTTAGCGTTTACGTATTATTCTTAAATTATTTAAGAATAACTTATCCTCTTTCCTGTAGGCTAAATTCCTAGAACTAAAGGCAAATGAGGAATGCGTGGCTGCAGAGACTGATAGGGTGGTTTCCCAGCAATAACACATTTTGAGGCTGCTAGGGCATTAATAAAGGCTATGTCTACGGTTTTGGCTCACAATTTGGAGCCATCACAACCGAGAGCCATGGTGTCAGCTCGTTTTTAATTTTTTGTGTCCTCTACTATTGCCCACAACTACTGCCTTGAGAGAGATAAGAAGTGGATGGGGTATATATTGCACGCTCAAGACACCTTCTCCAGTTACATGGAGAATTTCGCTTCTATATTCAGTCGGTAATCGCTCAGTAACACGGTTTAACAACAAATTACCGCTCGAATTGTCTGTCCGTAAAACATTGAAAATTCTTGTGGTGATTATTGCTATAAAAAAATCTTGGGATTATATGTTCTAAAGGTCAGTTCTTTTTACTATATGTTTTTAAGAGTTCAAGAGCAAAATGGATTTTTAGTTTCATCTTAATAGGTAATAAGTACAATAAAATTTTTCAGGTCAATTTATCTCATTGATGGTGCTATTTTGCACTTAATAGACAGTTGGAAAAAATCAGGTACCTAATTAACAAAATGCTCAAACAAAAAGGTAGTTTTTTATATAAACCCTTCAACTTCTTATAACTTGTTACCACACATAATGAGGATTTTACATAAAATAAGACAAATGCAATGCTTATTATCTTTTTCAATGATAAAATTGTCCAAAAATATTAGTCTTAAAATTAAATAACATTTTGAAATAATAAGTAAAGATTTTGCTTCTTACCCTTTGTTATTTTGTTTAGTTTTAAGAAAATGATAATGTTCGAGCAAATTTATCTTTCAGGGAGAGCTCATAACCATTGTGTGTGCTTCATTTCACTGAAAGCTATCTTTGTGAGTGATGGCAAGTGATAAAATATGAACTAGAATAATTTAAATATATAAAAATTAAAAATGAACAATTATAATTATTTTTCATAAAACGTAAATAGTTAACGTCTGTTTATACCATTTCCTAAGATATAGATGCACAATTGAGAACATATTCATTTACTAGTGTTTTAAAAATAAGGATAGAACTAATATGCACAAAAATATGCTGAATAGGAAAAGGAGACTATAATCCTTTTTTTTTTTTGGTCTAAAGGAGGCCATAATCAGTTTTCTTACACTAAATATATCGGAAGGTAACATGATCAGTTTGCTTAAGATTTTATCTATTTCTGTCATGCCCAAAAATGCGAGACATAACACGACTATGTCGAGGGCACAAGGCTTCTAATATCTTATAACATAAAGGAAATATTCTATAAAAGTAAAACCTAAAACTTGAAATAAGATATCTTTAACAAAACTCATAACTTATTACTTAACTCTCGCAGAAGGGAAGGTTCTTAAATATAAAAGAGAAACCACTCTATAAATACTAAAATCTATCTAAGCTTCTTCACCATAAAGGAACTTCCTCCCACTCATCTTCGGCATTATCCTCAGAAATCTTATCATCTGCAAGGGGTGGAAAGGAGTGAGCTTTCAACTCAGCAAGCAATATTAACCCCTACCTCAAGAGTTTAAGAAAAAGTCTGTCTTTGAAAATGAGGTTTAAGTTTTAGTAAAAATATTTAACTACTCACATGAGGATCTTCAGAAAACATTTTTAATTTGTAAAAATAACATAGTTTGGCGCTGCGTTAAAATTTCAAAAAAGCAGTCGGGTCAATATGGAATTTTCTAAAAAAATGTTACTGTTTTTAATTAAAAGTTCTGAGAAAACATAGCACCAAGCAGAAAAACAAGAAAAACAGACAGCAACTTACCATCAAACATGAATGAAATAGTAGTTCTTTAATTGAAGAAAATGAATTGTGAATGGATTTTGAATTCCAATTGACCAATTTACAAATTAACAAGCATGTTAAAAATTTCCAAATTTAAGCATTTTCGCTTGAATTTTACTGCTATGGTAGACACCAATGTGCATCTCAGTGAATGATTTTCTTTTAAAGGGAAAAAAATATTCTTTTTCTGTTTCAGCAGCCAACCCAATTTTGATCATACAAACAGTTTAGAACAATCATACATACATTATGTAATCTTCATAAAACACTTACATAAACATTAATAAGACTCAATCATGATATAGTGACAAAAATTAGTTCTGGAGAACCATACTTTGTCTAAACATTTAATTAATTAGTTGTGCAATTAATAAACTTCAGTTCATAAACATCACATATATCATGTTTTGGTGGTCATAGGGTCATAAAAATACCATAAATTGTTCTTAATTCATGAAAGGCAGCCACATTAGAACTTCACAAAATCACATATTTTTCAAATTCGATGATCAAAGTACATCAATTATGACTCTAAGATTGGGAATTAAATGTTACTTACCTTAATTTGTCGAACCCGAAACTCTGATTGAAGCTTTAGCTCTTCCTCCCTTCTGCTTCTCTAGTGTCTATGAATGAATGCCAAAGAACAGAATAGATCATTAGGTTTAACTAAAGTATCTGATATTATTATTACACTTAAGACCCTCATCCCTCAAACCCTTTATTAAGACACCCCAAGACTTATCATTAATAAAATTTAAAGCTTGATATTTTCTTCCACAAAAAAGTATAATTATAAAGTAGTCCCTAAAAACCCGGGGAATTAATTCCCCCTGCTGACAAAAAGTTTTGGCCATGAAACTTAGAACAACCTCAAGCAAATAACACACAAAACAAATAAAATAACATCAAAACTTATAAACTAACTTACCTTTTCCAAGCTCCATGAGGAAGAGACTCACGTTTCCTCTAGTATGTTGGTTTGCTGTTACGGGGTTTCTTTTATTGCTCAGTAGATTTATCTTTCTGAATTCATTGAAGATAGTCTCTTATCTTGTGTCCTGGTTTGCTACAATGAAATTACGCTCCCAAAGTCCTTCATTGCCCAAAATGAAACCTGTTGAATGTAGGATATCTTCTAAAGTTCCTTCATTTGGCATCGGATCAGCTGAAACGTCTCGCTTCTTGTTCAGTAGTTGCATTTCTCTATTGTAGTTCAAGAATTCATAAGCTTGATTAGTAATGGGCTTTCTTTCTGAGGTCTTTTGTCTCTTCGCCTGCGAGCTTTCAGCATTTCTCGCCATATCTAACTCGATGTGGATACTTCTTCACGAAGCCTCGTGATAGTTCTTGTACTCTACAGCCGAGAGTAGCTTGCGGATTTCCGGTAGTAGTCCCTCCTCGAACCTCAGTATCTTCATATTATCATCTTCCATAATTATTAGCATGCACTGTCCTAATGCATTGAACTGGCTATTGTATTCAGTGACCAACATATGCTCAGTTTGCTTGAGTAGGAAGAGCCCCTTCTGTTTCTATGCTAGGATGGATTGAGGAAAGTAGTTGTTCAAAAATTCCTTCTTGAATTCATTCCATGTTAACACTCATCCTTTAGTCATAAGTGCGGGCGACACACTCTTCCACGCTTCTCAGCTTTCTTTACTAGGAATGATTTCTCCACAGTCACCTTTACCTCCTCGGGAGTCTCAAGCACGTCGAAGTTTCTCTCCATTCCGTTGGTCCTCTTTTCAATTTCTCGGAATCTGAACTTCCAATAAAAGTAGGTATGTGACTTTTCTTCAGCCGCTCAAAATGAGAACGAGGTCTGATGTAATTTTGTCGTTCTATCTAAATTCTGAATTCGAATTTGTTCTTGTAACTCACTTGTTAATTTTTTATTACTTGTGCAATCATCATCAGTGCACCAGCCATATCCAGAGCAGGAGTGGGTGTAGGTAGAGATGGAGGAACAAGTTTCAGTGGAGGGGTAGTTTTGTCATTTGGCATATCAGGAGTCTGTCGTCCCTGCCTCCTCCCTCTTTGGTCTCCCAAGTTAGCCAATGTAATGTTCATGCCATTTTCCACGTCCTCACATCCCCTCAAGTTTCCTCCGAATCTTCTTGCGAGTAGCATCTTATATTACGAAACCAAAACACATAGAGCAATAAACAAACATCCATAAAGTTCCCCTAAATCATTCTAACACTAACCTAAGGTTACTTATTACAACCTAGATCTTCTCCAAGGCTTTCTAAACATAGGCTCTGATACCACTAACTGTCACGCTCCAAAATCAGGGGACATAACACGGCTGTGCCTAGGACACAAGGCCTCTTACATCTTATAACATAAAGGAAATATTCTATAAAATAAAACCCAAAACATAAATAAAGATATCTCTAATCAAACTAATAACTTATTACATAATTCTCGCACAAGGGAAGGTTCTTAAATAAAAAAGAGAAACAACTCTATAGATATTAAAATCTATCTAAGCTTCTTTACCAGAAAGGAACTTCCTCTCATTCATCTCCAGCATCATCCTCAAAAATCTTATCATCTGAAGGGGGTGGAAATGTGTGAACTTCCAACTCAGCAAGCAACACTAATTAAACCCTACCTAAGAGTTTAAGAAAAAGTTGTCTTTGAAAATGGGGTTGAAATTTTAATAAAAATATTTAACTACTTATAGGAGGATCTTCAGAAAACATTTTTAATTTGTAAAAGTAACATAGTCTGGGGCTACTTTAAAAGTTCAAAAACAACATTGGGTGAATATAGAATTCTCTAGAAAATGTTATTTTCTTAACTAAAAGTTATGAGAAAACATAGCACCAAGTTGAAAAACAAGAAAAATAGACAGAAAATTACCATGAAAGGGGTTTGAATTCCAGTAAACCAATTTACAAATAAACTAGCATGTTAAAAATTGCCAAATTGTAAGCATTTTCGTATGAATTTTACTGTTCTGTTAGAAACCACATGCATCTCCGTGAAAGATTTCTTTTAAAGGAAAAAAATATTATTTTTCTATTTCGTCAACCAACCCAATTTTCATCACATAAACAGCTTAGAAGAATCCTATATACATCATATAATCTTCATAAAATACTTACTTTATACAAATAGTAACAAGATTCAATCATGATATGATGATAAAAAATATTGATTTTGGAGAACTCATACTTCGTCTAACATTTAATTAATTAATTGTGTAATTAATAAACTTCGATTGATCATAAACATCACACATATCATGCTTTAGTGGTCATTGGGTCATGAAAATGCCATAAATTGTTCTTAATTCATAAAGATAACCACATATTAGAACTTCAAAATATCACATATTTTTGCAAATTAGATGATCAAAGTACATCAATTATGACTCTAAGATTGGAAATTAGATGTTACATACCTTAATCTATCGAACTCGAAATTCTAATTGAAACTCTAACCCTCCCACCCTCTGCTTCTCTGGCATCTACAAACGAATGCCAGGGAACAAAATAGATTGTTATGTTTAATTAAACTATCTGATATTATTATAATTACACGTAAGACCCTCATCCCTCTAACTGTTTATTAAGACACCCCAAAACTTATTATTAATAAAACTTAAACTTAAAGCTTGATATTTTCTTCCACCAAAGGCATAATTATAAATTAATCCCTCAAAAACCAGAGGAATTACAATTTCTCTTATAATCGATATGGCACACATTGTAATTTCTTTAATATTTACATAAAATCTAGGATTAATACAAAAAAAAATACTCTGAACTTTACCTATTACGTCATTAAGTCCCTAATCTTTGAAAATGATAATTAGAGGACAATTTTGCTTTTCCGATAAAATAAATTGAATGAAACTTATTAGCAATGAGTAATGTTTATTATGTCCTAATAAAATTTAGAAACCCAATTTTACTCTTCCATAGGAGGGAAGGTGATCATCAAAAGAGAGAGAGAGAGAGAGAGAGAGAGAGAGAGAGAGAAGAAATATAATTAAAAAAAAAAACTCTCTCTTTCCAAAACCATCAAAACCCCCCAACTACCATGAAATTTCATCAGAAGATAAATTGGCATGAGTCTATTTCTCTTCTTTCCCCAAACCCTAAAAAATCATATACCAAAACTTCATCAAATCATTATTGTGGCTTAAAGAAATCCTTCATTTGCTTGCAATCGACTATAAGGGAATAAGGGAGATTACAGGGACAAAAAATTTCAAACTCTAAAATTTGTAAAATTATCAAAAAGATACTCTGGCAAAGGGTTAATACCAAAAAAGTACCTTGAACTTTGCTCATTGCCAAAATATCTTTTTTACAATTTCATAACATTTTTTATTATATTTTTGCCCTCTATTTTGATGACCAACTTTCCTCCTATGGAAGGGTAGAATTGGTTTTCCAAATTTTATTAGGTCATAATAAACATTACTCATTTTCGGTAAATTTTCATTCAATTCATTTTACTAGAAAAGCAAAATTATCTCATAATTGTTATTTTTAAAGATTGGGTACTTAATTAACATAATGGCAAAGTTCAAGCAACTTTTTTTATATCAACCCTAAAACCTATAAGGAAAATGAGACATTGGCATGAAAAGTCTAGTAGGAACACGCCAATTAGGAGAGTCAATTTGAATCTTTTTCCATCATTTTCAACATAGGAAACGATATAAGAAGTAAATCCAAATACTCGACACAAAGAAATTACTTAAAAATTCACACCTTTCCATATGTAAAATTTATAATATTTTTATCTTTAAAATTTACCATACTTTCTTTCTTTAAAATTTTCGCTCACTTTCTCTTTAGAATTCACGCTTATTTTTTCTGTCTAAAATTTACTCTCACATTCTCTCTCTAAAATGCACGACACTTTCTCTCTCTAAAATTCTCGCTCACTTTCTCCCTATAAAATTCATGATATTTATATTGTAATGCCAATCAAACATTCATATTGAAAGAAATTGAACAAAAAAAAAAAAAAGTGATCAAATTGCCAGCCTTCTTTTTTTTTGTTTCGTCTTTATTGGCCATAGTTACGATCGAGCACTCTCTAATTAAAAGATTGTTTGGTTTGTCTTAAATTTTCAGTTAAAATCGAACTGAATTGAACTAAACTGAAAACACTTGTTTGGTCTATTTGATTTTCAACTAAATATAATTCAATTTAGTTTTAACTGAAAAACCAAAAACCCCCCAAATTTCTAAATTGAAAACCAAACTGAAAACCGAATGCTTCTCGCTACAATTAGAAGGATCCATTTGAAACTTTTTCCATCATTTTCAACATAGGAAACGACATAAAAAGTGAATCCAAATACTTAGATCCAAAGAAATTACTCATATCTTTTAATAAATTTTTAATAAGCTCTTTATTGCACCTCTTTTCTAGTAATTTTTTCAATTTAAATTTATTTTTTAAAATTTAGATTTATCTTTTACTTGATATGATTTACTAATAAAATTACTATAAAAAATTTATATATGTAGTAAAAAAAAAATATATTAGACGATCTATAAAGAAAAAGTACATTTAAATATTCAAATACAAACATAGAAGTTGAAAAGGAAGAAATTGAAAGAAATACAAATTACAATTTTATATAATTATTATCACTCACAGTCCACTAGAGCCAATTAATTTTGTTAAACCAAATGTTATGGCCATGGCAAGCCAACCTCCAATTAAAACCCTCACTGAAGACCTTACTGGTGGTGCCTTCCCTAATGTAGCTCCTAACCACCCAAAAACAACCAGAGCAACCGTTACGGCAGCTATTACGACCCCGAGTCTCACCTTATATTCCTTAATAAATGATGCAGCTAACAAGGGAACCATTGCGCCAACCGAAAATGCAAGTGCAGATGCAGCAGCTGCTTGTACTGGATTAGGCAAGCTTTCTTTCTCACCTTCATCTATTTCCCTTTTGTCTCTTTTCATTTGAGCCAACTCTATATCGAGCTGAGAGTAAACAGAGACAAATTCTCCGATGGCCATTGAACACGCGCCAGCTACTAGGCCGGCGAATCCAGTTAGGATCATGGCCTTAATATCTTGTTTTACAGCTCCGACTCCCATCATTAAGGAGGCAGTAGAGACCAAACCATCGTTGGCTCCAAGAACTGCTGCACGAAGCCATTGTGCTCTTTGTGAATAGTCTAATTCACCCTTTTCTTCGGACCGTGGCCTAATTACTTGTCTTTCCAAGTCATTGACTGGGAAGGAAGTTTTTGCATGATCTTGATTGGCAGCCATAATTAAGAAAAAAAACACAAGAACTAGAATTAAGCAAAGGAATAAATACTTTAGAGAGGGAATTGGAAGATGAAATTGTGGTGAACACACGCCGTAAAGATGCCAATTTATAGAGGAAGGTTAAAATTAAAGTTTTTTTTTTTTTTTTCAATTAATATTCAGTAGTGGAGAGGCAAAGGTGGGGCTATTGCACTAACTAGGCAAAGTCAGTTTTTTGAGCTATGGAAATGAATTTGCTTTAAATAGTGAAGAACCCTTTTTCTTAAATCTTATCAGGATTATGTTTTTTTTATTTTTTTATTTTACATGGAATTCATAAGACGCAACTCTCAAAATCAAAACATTGATTGATGATGATGATGCCTTAGGTTCTTTTTTTGGTCAGGATGCCTTAGGTTCTTAAAATCTCATGTGTCTTGGCCATGAAAAAGTGTTCTATTCTCGTATATATTAGAAGTTGATTCGAATTGTTACAAAAGTGGGAAAAGAGAAAAAATAAGAAGTTAATTTTTAACATATTTGTTCATTATTTTTCACAAATTTGGAATCTTGAACCAAAATGTTAGGGAATGATTCCCACATGTCAATATTTGGAATGCACTTAAAAAATTTGATTCTTGAGAATTCAGGTGAGATAGTTAAAATAAATAAATAAATATCTTATAAAGATTCGGCATGCTTTTTTTTTTTTTTTAAATACCTTTTAGCATTGGGATGAATTGGGCCTAATTTAAATTTTAACATGATATTAAAGTCAGAATTTCGATCCACTTGTAGATGTCTAAGGTTAGTTTGAGAGTTTAAGAGATAAAAGAAAAGAAGGCAGAGTTTGAGTTAGAAGAGAAAGTGACTGATTTACTCCAAATGTTATTTGTCATGAGTTTTAAATGACAAAGTAAAGAAATATTTTTTTTTATTTAAGAATTTGAAGAGAACGAGAAAGAAAGATGTCTTTTGACAAGAATCACCTTTAAATAAAAATAACATAATATTGAATAGTAATGTAATTTATTACTATTATAAGACAAAAGAAAAACTCCTTTAAAATGCCCTTTAACTATTTATTTAAGTTGCACAATACCTCTAAACTCATATTTTATTTTCTTATATCCCTAAATTAAAATTGTGTATCATAAAATAGCTTACCACTATAAATAGCGATGAAGTCACCTTTCGAAGATCACATGCTCCTCACTTGTGCATTTGTGGGGGAGCAAATTTTTCGTTAAAGACTTTCCCTACACAACATTAAAGTCTTTCCCTACACAACTAAACATCTTCCACACTGCAAACACATGTGAGCAGCATGTGATTTCCGAGAAGTGACACCGCCGCTATTTAATAGAAAATTTTGTTGTGGAGAGAGTTTTTAATGGACAATTTTGTTCCTTTACAAACACACGTGAGTAGCATGTGAAATTCAGGAGGGGATACCGTCACTATTTATGGTTGTAGGCTACTTTATAGTACATGATTTTACTTTAGGAATATAAAAATAAATAAATATAAATTTAGAAACATTATTCAACTGAAGTAAATAGTAAAAGAATATTTTAAGGGAATTTTCCTAAGACAAAATAGGCGTTTCAATTTTTTTATTTTTTATTTAAACTTTTTTTTTAAGGATGGAGAATCTAAACACTTTGGGCATGAGCAATTGTTAAGAAATTTAGGGCGCAGAGAACAATAATATTGAATGCTTCACTTGATTTTCTTCTTATTCATTATGATTTACTATTTATAGCTACAAAGTATCCTAATCTTAATTAATATAGGATTCTAACCCACAACTAATAAGGAATACTGTTATAATAATAGCATAATACAAAGTATACAAGTTATAATCAATATATGATTCTAACCAAATAATCTCTTATAGAATCCAAGATAATCTAAGAGAATCACATACTGATATGATATCTCCAACACCCTCCCTCAAGTTGGAACGTGCAAAAATTGCATGTCCAACTTGTCACAATTTTCAATTTTTTTTTGTAACGTACAAATTGTACCTCTGGTAGTCTTCCACCATCTGTCGCTGTGGTCTTTACCATCACTCGCTGTCGCTATAGTTTTTGTCATCAATTGCTGTCGCTGTGGTTTTTTTTTAATCAATCGCTGTCGCTATGGTTCTTCTATCAGTCGCAGTCGTTGTGATCTTCTTCCATCAATCGCAGTCATTGTGATATTTTTCATTAGTCGCAGTCGTTATGGTTTTCTTCCATCAGTGGCAATAGCTTCCGTAATCCATCATCGAAAATTCCTTTGATGTCGCTTTAGAGTTTTTTCGATAAAGCAACCATCAATGTTCAATTTCAATTTCGAAATCTAGGTGCTTCAAATATTTGTCGATGAAGCTACCTGACTTGAATATGATTTATAAAAAAGAAATATAATCTCCTATATTTTTATTGAAGCAAATTAGAAGAAATATTAGAAACTTAAAAAAAAATATTGTCCAAACTGAACGAAAAGAATTGTTCAAGCTGAATGAAAAGATATTAAAATCATAGATGCGAAAGATTTTTTTTTCTTTTTCTTATTCTTTTTCAAATCTGGCTCTCGCTCTGGCTCTGATACCGTGTTAAGAAATTTAGAGGGCAAAGAAGAATAATATTGAATGCTTCACTTGATTTTCTTCTTATTCATTATGATCTACTATTTATAGGCTACAAAGTATCTTAATCCTAATCAATATACGATTCTAACCAACCACTAATAACAAATAACATACTGATGTGATATCTCCAACAGCAATCATCCCAACTCTCTCCTTTTTTCTCTTCACTCTCTCCTTTTTTCTCTTCTTAAAACTCTCAAACTAATAAAGTCCAACTCTCCTTTTAGGTTGGGATGGTTGGAGGGAGCTGAGTGGACAAAGAGGCTTAATGCAGTTATTTGTATTATTATTTTGTTCATTGATTTTTTTCCTTTTTTTCAATTGGAATATTATTGTTTTTACAGACAATTAGAATATTAATTAAGTACTATAATACGTCTTCATATGTTATAATAATTTTTATTCCTTATTATGTTTTAACGTGAATTCAAAAGTTTCGTGTTTTTGGATAATAATTAACTGAAAGTTTCAAAATAATGAAAATCTCTTTCAAGGGAGAATTGACTATCTCCATTATCCCACATACTTCCAACTCGATCGTGATCAAGAAAAATAAAAGGAATATAAAGTAAATACAGGAATAATCTATATAACATTTTCCAGACGTTAAGTTTTCAAAAAATAATTAAAAAAATAAAAAAAATAACATTTCCAAACGTCCAGTTTAAGGGTCACTCTCCAAACTAATTTTTATCATTTCAGTAATTAAAGTAGAATTTCAATTTAAATAATCAAAAAGCTTATGTCTCGTATCTTTTGCAAAAGAAAGGCTTATGTCTCGTTGTGAAATATCACACGAAAGGGCATTTAATTGTGAAATCAACCAAAAGTTAAACATTAAAGCGTGGAGTCTAAAGTTCTAATCTCTATTATTTAAAATAAGCTATTTTTAATTTTATCTTAAACTATAAATTGATTTAAATTAATTTTTTTACTGTTTATTACATTTATTTTTTTAAAAATTACTATTTTTAATATGTTCGTTTGATGGTGTTTTTAAAATTGTTTATGTTTCTTAGTGCTGTTAAAAAAAATTAAAATACATTTTATTAACTTTTAAAACACTTTTTTAACCGCTTTAAAAAGAGTAGAAGTAATGAACAACAAACCTTAATTCAAGTCAATATAAGTTCTTTACTTTAATATGTCCTTGCTAATAAATGACATAAAATTGAGCCAATTTTTTTTATCAACAGGGTTATAAAGGATAAAAAACTATTTTTCCTAGTAGCAAGTGTTGTGACACATAGCTAATTTGGTGTAATGATTGTTACACGTGATTGTATTAATCTTGATTATTTAACATGATTTAATAATCATGATTTTAGTAATCATAATTTTTTAAAATTAAAAATAAAACCTGACTGTAAAAGTATTTAGCAAATTTTATTTCAAATATGATTTTAATTTACAAATATCTGATTGACACCTAACATATTATACTTGATGATAATTTTATATTCCCTATATAAATGATTGAATAATTATATTCATAACATAATTTTTATATTTTTTTGTCATAATTTTTATATTTTTTGGTATGTTTATGCATCTTTTATATTTTTCATAATAATATTTAACAAATATTTTACATTGAGAATATATATTATTTTTTTTAAAAAAGAAAAATAAAAAAACTTTAATATAAATATATAATATATTGTATATATTATATATTTTATAATAAATATAAATGTAAAATACTGATACTGATATATAAGTAATACAATTCATATTTAAAGAGTATTTATATTCATAAAAATAGAAAAAGAATTTTAAATCTTAAATATCAGAGTTTTGAAAGTTAATGAACAAATAACATATTTTGAAACTAGCGATTTCAAACATTAAATATTAAATCTCTTTCGATTCGAAATGCTTTAAGTTTCTCAAACACTAAATCTCCTTTGATTGTTAAACATCCTGATAAATAATTTTTACAATTCAAAAATATTTTTGAAATATGTTTGAGTCTTGTAAAAATTTCACGAAACAGGCACATAGAAAGACAAGTATTTTTTTTTAATCGTAGGAGGATTTTACTTGTTAATTGAGCCAATAAATTTTTTTCTAATTGAATATTTCCATGTTTTGGCATTTTGGCTTCTTAACCTAATCAAGTCACCAACAAAAGAGAGATGGATTGCTGAAGAGGATAGCACTAATTAAAGCAAAATGAAGAGGATTCGAGTGAGATATTATTAGTATAATTGCTAGGAGTGTGGATTCCACACGAATACCACCAACTCTCATTATCTTATTGAACCCAAATCCTTGTGTTATGGACTTCCTTTATTCTTCCTTCAACTTCCCCACACAAAATATGAGAATCATTTTCACTTGGCAGCTAGATCAATGACTTTAAAATATTAGGGTCAATTTGCATAAGTTTTAAAATTAAAAATATTTTCATTTTCTATTTTGACACTTACATCTCCTTTCATAAATAATTTATTTTTATAAACTCTAAAATAATATACATTTTTTTCAAATTTAAAGCCGATTCACAATGTATTAAAAAAAAGAAAGAAAGAAAGAATCAATCCAGGTAGATCATTATAATTTTTAAAAACATAAAACTTTTAGTACATATAATATAATTTTTCTTTTTTACAAAACTAATAAAATTTAAAAAATCTGATAATCAAGTCAAGAGTACTCATAATCTCGGCCACTTGGGAATCCTTTTTGGGCAGCACTTAAGTTAACAATGTTAGTTTGTGGCCCTCTGCCGTCATTCTATACGTATGTGCATTATCCTAGAAATTTCACTTCCTAGGGGCCGAATGATTCGAAGTTTTTGGCTATTACATTTTTCCTTTTTCTTTCTTTTTTTTTTTAATATTGGAATTTGATTATTTTGTTGTTCTCCTTTTACTTGAATAGTTAAAAGGCATTTAATCCAACAAATTGGAAGTTTGTTTAACAGTTTGTCTCCTCCATAATTTCATAGGCTTCCACCTAATCGGCCTTCTATCAGGAATGACAAAAGGAAGGTGTTATATAATTAGTTTATTTATTCTCTAGTCAGTCAATATGAGGTTCTCAATAAAAAGAATGAATATGTCTTCTTTGATATGTTATAAGATTTATCGCAAAATAATTCCAAAGTTAACTAGCAAAGGGTAGGAGCACTTATATATAGGGTTTATCTATCAATGTGTGCCCCTATATATGGCACAAATTAACCTATAGATATAAAAAACGAGAACCTCCTAGGTTGTCGAACTCACCGCTTTCTAAGATATAGCCTAAAAGATGAAAAAACAAATAAACTAATAAAACAAGGAAAATTTGAGAAACAAACATATGAAGGAGTTTAAACAACGAAATCCCTCTAAATTTTTGTCAACTATTCTGATCGGTGAAATTATGAAATTAGGTCATCACACTTAAATCGAGTAATCCCTATCTCTAAGAGGAAACCTCTCTATTCACTCTAACATTTAAAGAAGAATATCTTCTCTCTCTAACCGATTGTTAATGCTTTAAAAATTAATGATTCAAAGGACCTAAGAATGCAATTAGTATCTCTATACAATTGTCAACCCCTAATGTTCAATTAGTTGCCCTAAATTGATTTTCCTATCTCAATTCGAATTAATTTTACGAATTAAGTTGATTCCGTACAAATCAAACAATATAAAAGCATAATTGAACAACAACCCCATGTAGAACAAGGTTGAGCTCTCATTCAAACAAATGAAATTAGCTACTAAGCATTATTCCTAAATTCAATTTTAATTCATAAATAGATAAAGAAGAGAAAAGGTTAGGATTGAGAAAGTTGATTTCAGGTTCTGGATTCCCCTGAGCTCGTCTTTTGATTTGCCCAATAAACTCTAAAATTGCTCCTTAGAATAGCCTTCAATTCTCCTCTCTAAACTCTGAATCTTCTATCTAATCTATGAATTCTCCCTAATTAAAAAAGAACTGGAGGGATTTTTATTTAGTATTTTCGTCCCCAACTCTCTCTTTAAATCCTCAAACTTAGAATATGTGAAAAAGGGGTGAAAAATTACCCTCAAAGAAGCATGACCTTATTATCTTTTTCTCATGCCATCAACTTAAAGCGATGAGTTGTATCCTCTCATTAAATTAAAGTGATTCAAACTATTATATGTATCAAATATTGATGTTTCTCACCCATTTGGAATAAGAATATGATTAAAGTAGCATGACAGGGGACCAAAACAAAAAATGCAAGTTTTGAAGGCCAGCGTTTGATTTCATGCCCTGTGGTGCAGCAATGTCCCGACAGGTTTTCTCTTTGGCTCAATAAATATAACCAAGAATCCATAACAACTCCCCCCACCCCCAAACATAATTAGATTGTGCTTACTTACTTGGGTATAACTTTCTTTTGCTGTTGAAGATTGAGTAGAGGCCAATATATTCACCCTTTTGTGAACAAAAAATGGTGGTGTCCAGTATGTTCAAGATTAGTACACTAAGCTTTTTGGTGCCATATATCCATGCACAATACTCAGGATTATAAAGAGAATATACGGGCAGACAAAAGAAAATGGCACGTAATTAATTTCTTGTTAGCAGATGGAACTTCTGAGTCTGAAATCATTGCACAAAGGCAATAAATGGAATCAACTTCAACACAAGATGCAGGAGAATTAAAGAATTATATAGACAAGAGTTGATCTAATAGTTTAAATTTTATACATACAATTAAAGTGTAGTACAACTTATCTTTTTATGTAGTTTGTTTATGCATAAGACATAGGGTAGAGTCAAATCTTGACTTTTGAGGATTCAAAAATTTAAATTAAAGATTTGATGTATCATTTAATTTTTGAATTATTATATTTTATACTTAATAACTTATTTTTATTAATTTCCGAAGGAACTAAAAATAACAAAATATACTAATTTTTACCTAACATAAGTATGATTTTATACTACAAATAACATAAAAAAAATGTGTACGATGCCATGCTCCAATATAGCGTCGCTTTTGGCACAGGGAAACAGGAAAGAAAGATTAATGAGTTCATGTTATTCTCATTTCTCTATATATTAACTATGTTGATTTTTTCATTTCTTACTATAAAGATCGGATGTAAGGGAATTTCTTAAACATGTTTCCCAATTCTTATAGATAATAGAAATTGAGCTGAAATATATGGAAACTATAGCCATTCTCATCCTATTTTTCTTGCTCCTTAATTAAGAGGAAATTTTGTCCTAATTTTTGTTTGAATTTAACTTAGTTTCTAGCCAGACAGTTTCAATCAGCAGTAAAAAATTATTCCATTTATCAGCTTTTTTTTTAGTTCTTAGTCACAAATGAATATTGTAACAGTTACTATATTGTGTCAAGTAATGTACGATGGAAACATAAATTAAATTAACAAAGAAATTGATAACGTTGTATGGCCAATGCCTAGTCTGTGGGGTCATGTCCAGAAAGAAATTCCACTAAAAATTGATAATACAGTACAATAAAACACCTAACTCATTAATACATCTAATGTTTTCCCTAGTAGAGACATGTAAACTCCCTTTACAGTCAACAAAGTTGAACTCCTTTTAACTCGTCAAGGCTTCCCCTTAGAATATAACTGCTTCGATTTGAACTCCCTTCGACCGTTCAACTCCGTTGAACAACAGTAATGCTTCTTTCCCAAGAAGCAAGAAGATCTTCAATGTATGCTCATTGTTGAATGTTGCTAACACAGTGACAATGGATAGAAACGGTTTATGCAAGATTCATTAAACCCAACAACTTCTCAATCTATGAATGCATAAACTAGAACTTCAAGCATTATCGTTAAACTCTTAATGCTATGAACTTTGATTGCATCAAACGGCTAACTTTAAATTGTCTTCATCATTAACTTTAAATATGTAGGGTTATTCTTCTAAATAAGGAATTCAAATCCTTCCCTTGACTGGACAAATCTAATCTTCAAGAGATTACCAAATCTTCAAGAGATTTGATTCTTTATTTAGTGAAGCTTCTTAAACCAATTGTGTATTGTTTAGGGATCCAAATTTCTTAAACCATGTGCAATACAAGGAAGTTAGGATTTGCTCAATCTTCTAAGATCCCAATAATATCTTCCAATTCTTTAAACAATACCAACATATGAATCCTTTAACTTCAAGAGAGCCCATTTTGTGTTTCATGTTACCCCATCTCAACTCCCTTGTTCAATCACCAGAACATAGACTAGGAAAAATCATTAACAATCTCCCCCTTTGGCATTGTTGAGCAAATCCACTACTGACACGCAGTAGTTATAATAAGAACATAGTAACACCCAACTACATATGTATATAGTAGATTTACATAATTTCATTAATCAACAAAATGCCAAGTAGATCCATTCAAATAAGACAAGACATTATAAACCAGAAAAGCAACACAAAGAAACCAAATATCCAAGCATATTAGAAACAAAATATCCAAGGCCAAAACTAGGTCATAACGAAGACAACAAAATATCCAATATCCAGGGCCAACCAAGCCATCACCAAATAGTAAAAGAGACTTTACCACTATAAGCTACCATCCATCACCGCCTGTAGTGTTTACTCCCCATTTGACTCACAAACTATGCTGGAGGGAGCGTATCCTTCATATTTTGGACTCTTGACTAAAGATGAATAACAGTGGCCATGATGTTGTTCATCTGTTTCGTGATATTATCCATCTTGCAAAAACATATTTTACTTGAAACTGTCAAGGCATTTTCCACTTGAGCAAATCGGCTGACTACTTCTAATACCTCAAAATCTGCAAATGGGGAAGGAAACTTCCTGGCCTGGGATGATGATGGATAACAGCATGGAATGGGAGAAGTGGAGCTAATTTGCGAGAGGAACCCTCAGGAATTTGACCAGCAGAAGTAGACAGAGTATGAAGAACAGTCTTCTTGGAGGATTGCTGATGTGTGGTCCTTGCAGATGGTACTGGAATAGTATGTGTGGGGAAAGATGGCACAGCACCAGATGCGAGAGTTTTAGGCATCATTAGTAACTCAAGTTCTCTCCACCAAGAATCAGAGGGCAGTGATATATCCCTGCAACCCAAAATAAATTCAGTAATCAGACAAGGAGAAGGTATGTCAAGAGTTCTTGCTTTCTTCTGATCCAACTGCCTCATTATATTCTTGAAAATCACAGTGCATAAGTTGAATTCTTCTTATGATCAGGGCATTGAGAAGATGGGCTCTTTCTTTTATCACAATCGTCATATTTGTGGTAGGCATTTAGATGCTACAACAGATTCTGAACAGTGCATTGTACACTTGTAAAAGTTACGAAGCTGCAAATCTGTTGTTGGCTAGCCATGCTGCCTTCTTGTCCACTGTCAGAGCACGAGCTACTGTGTTCCAATCATCATCCCCTTCAAGTCCAGTGCCTTCAATATCTTCATAGTGTGGACAGCTTACAAAGGAAGCAATATTGCTAGGGCTGAAGGCAATGGGTGTACCCCTCACATAAATAGCTCCGAAGGCAAGATTAGTCTAACATCAACATCATCAGATAAAATTGTATAAAATTCTCTTACCAAATTTTCATTATACTTGGATGGATACAGAACCATCTCTACACACCCCATCCCATTCATAATCTTCAATGTATTAAACATAGCTAGTCTCCTGATCAATCCTCTTCTCAGCTGCAAACCCTTTGGACTCAAAGTCCTTCATCCTCATTACGGCTTCATAACTCTAAAGATGATGAATTAGAGGAACTAGCGATTGAGCAGCATGAGAAACCAAGGCTTTAGCATTTATTTTAGGTAAAGGAGGTGAAGATTATAGATGACGGGATGCCCTGGTCCTTTTTCTTCCTTTTCCGATAGAGTCAAGGATAGATCACAAGTGGCCCCAATAGTTTCAACATTTTACTCATAAGATTGAGCCACATCTTCATCAGGGGTCTGATCTTCAGTGTCTTCTTCCATTGGCACAATAAGAGAAATATCTTCATTAAGAGGTGGTAACACAGTAATAGGAGTAAAGTCATCATAAAAGTGATGCACAAGGTGGGCATCAGGCGGCAAAGTATCAGAATTCAAATTGACAATAGTATGCAGAGAATGTGTATACATAAAAAAAGTAACAGTGGACATTAGCATATATCACGATTCAGAAATCAAACAATCGAACAATAGAAACTGCATAAAATCCACGGCAAGAAAAACCCTAGCCCTGGCTAAACTTATATGACAAAACAGCAAAAATAGATCCCCATTGCTAAGATAAGTTCCTAAAGTTAGACAAGATGATGTTACTAGAGGAGTTCCCGTAACTGCTAATGACTTTGCAACAGAGGTTGCAGTACTAGAATCACTTGCAGAAGCATTAGCCAAAGCGGGTGGTGGTGCATTCTCAGATTGTACGACTGAGAGATAGCAACAAGGTCTCAAAAGCTATTCCTCAGCCATTGCAAGAGTTGGAGATTGAGGGATTGCAGAAAAGATTGAACTTTTATTTTTTAGATGTTTGCTAAGAACATTTTGTTTTCAAGAGAGAAAAAAATCCTAATGCCTCCTTGAGAAGTAGCTTTAATGAGTACTCTCAAAATTCAAATTGATTTGATAGAGGAGAATACGGAAAGCCTATAAGTGATTTGATTGACCAGAGAGAGAAAACCAATGTATCTAAGATGACCAAAACCAATACGGACTCTATTTCTTCCGGCCAACAATGAGAGGGAGACGTGTTGTGTTAGTTACAGTGGATGACCACACAATATGCTATAGTCAAAATCTTGAAGAAATATCAAACACAAGTTACAGGGACTCAAAGTAGCCGGAAAGATACTCTTTTTAATAGCAACAAGGTTCTGAGCCTAAATAACATCTTCCTATTCATCCCATAAATAATACACACTGGCAACACAAATAGGAAGTGTATAAAACATGTTTGGAGAGCACACACCCCCAAGGCTTGCTGGAGTTCTTCAAACCACACTGCATCCAAGGGTTTTTTCAAGATGCCTGCTATTTGCTTCAATGTTGGCACATATTCCAATTCAATACCCTATTCAACCAACTCTCTTATGAAGTGATGTCTTATATAAATGTGTTTGGTCTTACTATGTTTAACGGGATCCTTGGTAATGTTGATGGCACTCGTGTTGTCACAGTACATGATCAATTGTTGTTCGGTTATATCATTCAACATCTGTTCCATCCACAATAATTGTGTACAACAACTCCCAATAATAATGTATTATGTTTCAATTGTTGAGAGTGAGATAAAATTTTTCTTGTTAGCATGACACCAAATTGTTTCCAACATAAAACAATCACCAGATACACTTTTCTGATCATTACAATCTCCAGATCCCATATTGTGTAGTCTCATTGACATACCTCAAGATATATTTGATAGCCTTCTTGTGAGATTTCTTAGGATAAGCTTGATATCTTGCACACACTCCTACACTAAATGCTATGTTAGGTCAACTGGTTGTCAAGTACAGTAGCCAACCTATCATGCTTCTGTACTCATGCTGATCAAAACTTGTTCCTTTCTCATCTTTCGTGATCTTGAATGAGCTCATAGGTGTTCTTGCCACCTTTCCATGTTCCAAGCTAACCTTCTTTACTAGATTGTGAGAATCCTTGGCTTGAGATAGAAAAATTAATTCTTTCATCTGCTTGACGTGTAAACCAAGAAAGAAAGTTTGTTCTCCAACTATGCTCATTTCAAATTCAACTTGCATGGACCTTGTGAACTCCTTAGTAAGCTCATGAGATGTCGAGCTAAACACTACGTCATCAACATAGATCTGTGCAATCAACACATGATGTGTTGTCTTTCTTATGAACATAGTTTTGTCGGTACCTCATCTCTTGTACCCTTTGTTTAAGAGATAGCTAGTTAGTCTTTCATACCATGCTCTTGGAGCTTACTTCAACCTATACAAAGCCTTCTTTAACTTCTAAACATGATCTGGATTATCAAACTCAACAAAACCTTTGACTGCTCCACATATGCTTCTGCTTGTAGTATGCCATTTAGAAAGGTACTCTTAACATCTATTTGCTACAACATGAAATTTCATGCACAAATGAAGGCAACCAACAGTCTCACTAAGACTAATCCAAGTCTAGTAATCGGGGCAAATGTCTTCTACTTGTGTATATCCTTGAGCGACTAGTCTTGCTTTATTTCTTGTGATGTTTCCATTTTCATCCATTTTATTTATGAAGTTCCACTTTGTTTCTATAACATTCACTTCTTTAAGCCTCAGCACAGGTTCCCAAACATCATTTCTTTCAAACTGATGAAGTTCTTCTTACATAACTTTCCAATATTCATCTTGAATAGCTTCTTTAACATTCTTTGGCTCCAGAGTCGAGGTGTAGCATGCTAGACCAATCATACCTGCCATTTCTCTGTAATTAACACATTTCTTACCTCTTGTTTTCCTCCCTCAGAGATACCACCAATGATTACTGCTGAAGGATGATTCTTCTTCACTCTGGATTCAATTATATTTGGTTTAGCAACCTTCTCAGTCTCTATGTTTTTCCCTTTTAAGTCACCATCCTGACAGGTCTTATTGTTACTTGCTTCACTTGATATGTTGGGTAAATAATTATCGTGCTCAACATTACTTTTCTTGTCATTGTCTCAATCTGAGTCTGCATCCTCGAAAGTAACATTCACAGACTCCATCATAATACAATCCGCTTGTTGAGCACACGATACGCATGATTGTTTGAGGAGTATCCTGGGAAGAATCCTTCATCACTTCGAGCATCAAACTTTTTGGAGATGTTCCCTATCATTGAATATGTAGCATTTGCTACCAAAGACATGAAAGTAACTCAACCTGGGTTTTCTTCCTCTCCAGAGCTTGTGAGAGTTTTCTCTGTTAGAGGTTTAAGATAAATTATGTTGATAATATGTACTGTTGTGTTAGCTGCTTCTGCCCACCAACTGTGTGCTAAATTGTTTGCATTCAACATCACTCTAATCATGTCTTGAATTGTTTTGTTCTTTCTTTCAATGATCCCATTTTGTTGAGGTATTTTAGGTGCTAAGAATTCATGTTTGATATCATATCCCTCACAAAAATCTGAGAACAGACTATTCTAAGTTCTTTACTATGATTAATCCTTAGACATTTGAGAAAAGTCCCTTTTTACATTTGAAAGCTCAAGTATATTCTTCTAAATACTGAGAAGATGTCAGACTTGTTTCTAAGAAAGTCAATCTTAAGTAATCGTCTACACACACCAGTACATACTTCTTTCCTCCAATGCTTTCAGTTTTTGTTGGACCAAACAAGTCGATGTGCATGAGCTCCAAGATTTGTGTTGTAGTGATGTCATTTTCCTGTGAGTGTGGGATTCTTATAGATTTTCCTATCTTACAATCACCACATAGAACTTTGTTTTACTTTCCAAATACAGGTATGCCTTCAACTATAGTCTTGCTACCTAGTTGTTTCAGTAGCTTGTAGTGACATGACCAAGTCTCCAGTGCCATAGTTTCATGTCATGTAACTTTACCTCCAAGCACAACGATTCTAACACAGTGTTCATCTTATAGCAATTGTTTGAAGTTCTTCTTCCTGTTATGATTCAATCTCCATTATCTTTAACTACATAATAGCATCGTTTACAAAGTGTACATCTAGGGCATCATCACACAGCTGACTAACACTTATTAGATTGGCCTTCATACGTTCAACATGTATGACTCTTTTTAGCTGGCATTCCTTCAATATTTAGTGTATCGTATCCCACAACCTTGTTTTTAACACCATCTCCGAAAGTAACAGTTCCTAATCTGCTCTCAATGTAGTCTGTGAGATACTCCTTCTTCCCCGACATATATCTTGAGCACCCACTGTCTAAGTACTAGATATAGCTCATATTGAAGGACAAGGACAGATGTGCAACAATTCCCTTCAGATCATCTTTTCTGATCCAGATCCATCTTGTAATCCTCTCTTTTAGCATAACTAGAAAGGAAAGTTTGTAACTTTTTGCCTTGTCTAAGATCCTTGCTTCTGCAATTACACTGATGCCAAACATGACTAATCATCAAGCAGTACCCATACGAAATGGGCGGCCTTCTTGGTTTGTACTTGTCTATAATCTTCTTCTCTCAGCATTGGTTATGTTAGGTTTCTTTATAGTTCCTTCAACACTACCTGTTGTCTACACTAAGTTGACATCTGGTTTCTCAATAGTACTTTGCAGATTGTGCTTCATAGTGTGTTTTCAGTAACATACCCAAGACCAGTTTTCAGTCTAATAGGCCTTCTTACCTAAAAGTATCTCATCCAGTTTTGCTTTCCCAGTGTTCATTCGTATAATTCCTGAGTCAGCATGTTGTAACCTCCCAGGATATCCTTGACTTGTTCAATCAGTTCATAATTTCTTTATTCAAGAAATTCCTTCTGCTTCAATGCATCTTACAGATCTTTCTTTTGAGTATTGCTTATTGTAACCAACTCAATCCACTTTTCATACATCAAATTGTAATTCTCCTAAAGCTCTTCATAGGAGATTTCTTCATCACTAGCACTATCTTCAACATGAAGAGAGTTATATTTTAAGTCAATGACAGCATTGAAAGCCATTGTGTCACTAGCTTCACTGTTGTCCTCATCGTCATGATCAGTTTTCTCCTTATCCTCATCACTCAAAGTAGTATTGAGTGACTTATTCTTCTTTAATGTGTTGGCATATTCAACCTGTATGTGTCCAAATCCCTCACATTCTCTGCATTGGATTTATTTTCCCTTTAATGATGATTTATACTTCTTTTTGTCACTGCGAGGCTCATGTTTTTTTCCAGTTGACATTCTTACTGCAAGGCTCATATTTTTTCTAGTTGACATTCTTCCTTTCTCTATTATCACTCCTATACACATCTTGAGCTCTTGAGTTCTTGCCAGATTTCCTTAGGAACTCCAAAGTATCGTGTAAGCATTATGATTTCATCCTTAGAGTAAACAACATTGTTTGATGCAATAACTCTAGTTTTTTAAGCCAATCCTTTGTCTTTTGACAGCGTAGTCTTGTTCATTTTATAAGTTTTCAATGAACCCAAAAAATCATCTAGCATTAAGTTAGTAATATCCTTTGCCTCCTCGATGGCTGCTACTTTTACATAAAATCTGGTAGGCAATGATCTCAGAGCCTTGCGAACAAGTTTTTCTTTTGGATATTGTTCTCCTAACTGAAAGGATTTATTTGCAATATCTCTCAATTTTCCACTAAATACACCAATGGTGTCATCCTCTTATATTCTTAATTCCTTAAACTCTATGGTTAGCATCTGCAATTTGGAGATCCTCACCTTGCTTGTGCCTTCATGTATAGTTTCCAAAGTATCCCACGTTTTCTTACAGAGATACATGTGGAAATCAGTTTGAACTATTCTTCATCAACACTAGCATATATGGTGTTTAGTGCCTTTGCTTTAGCTTGTGTTGACTCTCTTTCAGCATCACTCTATTCATTTCTCGGTTTCATCACCTCCATAGTTGTCCTTGTTGTGTTATCTTCAATCATCTTAGTTGGTTCTGTCCATTAAGTAGTCTCAACAGCATCCCAGGCAACTTCATCCAGAGACCGAATGAAAATTCTAGTTTTCATCTTCCAGTAAGCATAGTTTGTTCCCTCAAGAAGTTGAGGACGAGTCACTAATCCACTTCCTTTAGTTGTCATGATAGCCTAAGATTCAACTTCCTAGATCTCACCTGCTAAGTAAATAGCCTAACACGTAGATACTTTGCTTTGATACCACTTCTAAGTTGGTGTTTAGGTTATCTAGTTATGTTGTGTGTAACAGTTACCGTGTTATGTCAAGTAATATATACTGGAAACATAAATTAAATTAACACAAAAATTGGTAACGTATTTTGGCCAATGCCTATGTCTGCGGGACCATACCCAATAAGGACTTCCACTATAAACTAATAATGCATTACAAGAAAGCATCTAACTCATTAACACATCTAGTGTTTTCCCTAGTGGAGACATGCAAACTCCCTTTGCACACAACATAGTTGAACTCCCTTTAACTCGTCAAGGTTCCTCCTTGGAATATGACTGCTTTGGTTGGAACTCTCTTCAGCCCTTCAACTCCGTTGAATAGCAATAATGCTTCTTCTCAGGAAACAAGAAGATCTTCAATTATTCCCAATATTGAATGCTGCTAACACAGTCTTCTGACATTGGACATAAATGATCTATGCAAGATTCATTAAACAAATGAACTTCTCAATCTATGAATGCATAAACTAGAACTTCAAGTATTGTCGTTAAACTCTTAATGCTATGAACTTTGATTGTATCAAATGGCTAACCCTAAATTTTCTTCATCATTAACTTCAAATACTTAGGGTTATTCTTCTCAATAAGGGATTCAAATCTTTCCCTGACTAGACAAATCTAATCTTCAATAGATTATCAAATCTTCAAGAGATTTGATTCCTTATTTAGTGAAACCTCCTAAATTCATCGTGTATTGTTTAGGGATTCAGTTTCCTAAATCATATACGATACAAGGAAGTTAGAATTTTCTCAATCTTCTAAGATCCTAATAATATCTTCCAATTCTTTAAATAGTGCCAATATATGAATCCTTTGGCTTCAAGAGAGCCCTTGTTGTGTTTCATGATGCCCCGTCTCAACACCCTTGTTCAATCAACACAACATGGTCTAGGCAAAATCCTTAACAAATACTTTGATATTTAGCTTAGTAATCACTTACACTTTTTTTCTAGAGGAAAAAAAGTTAGTAATACATTGAGAAAGTAATTAATTGTGTCTTGGAATATATAAGGAAGGTATACCACTAGTTTTTTCTTTCTTGGGAGGAAGCCGAAAATTATTCTACTCGTTTGCTCAACCTTTTTATATGTATGATTGCTCATTGATCTTTTTGAACTCCATGATCCTATTGTTCTTCTGAACCTCTGATGTAAAAAAAAAAAAAAAAAACTGAGTTATTTGAGCAATGTATGATATTGTTGAGCCTTGCATTCAATTGATGTATAGAGTTGAACTATGTAGACCAATGTTAAAGACATCACATTCCCATACAAAGTACCAAATACTAACCCTTATTTGGATTGAGGAAAAGGAAAGGAAAGAGAAGGGTGATTAATAAAAGGTAGGTGAAAGAATTTCGTGGACAAAAAAGATGGAGAAATCAAAGGAGTGAATGAATTTCTTTTACAAGAATTAATTATTTTTTATTCAATTATTTGGACAGAAAAATAAAAAATGGAGTCATGATTTTTTTATATATTTCATAAACTATTATTCAATATTGAATTGTAATGAAATTTCACATATAAGACTCAAATGTCTTTATATAGTTAAATATTTAAAAAACATAGAAATTAGCTATACGTACAAAAGATTATTGTTACTTTCTTATTCATAGCCAAAAACATTTTCAAACTTTAACACCCATAAGTTATATATTTACAACCTTGCAAGTATGATAAGTTATACTCAATGCGTTGATTTTAATCATATTTTAGGAATGCCCGCGCATATGAGCCCCTTATTAAGTTATAACTACACAAATAAGACTAAAACGACATATTTTGCAAATAATTTCTCAATGATTTTCCAATGTACATATCACCTAAAAAATTCTTCTTTTTATACAATCTATTGCTTTAAGAAATAAAATGCCTTAAAAAAAGACTCATGTGTATGACGCATTTCTAAAATGTGTCAAAAATCATTAAATTGAGTATAATTTGTCATATGAGCAAGACTATAAGTAGTTCGTGAGTATAAAAGTTTTTTAAAAAACCGTTTTTGGGGTATGAATAAAAAAGCACAATAATTTTTGATTATGTATAGCTAATTTCTCTTTAGAAACTAAATGTTAAATTTAAAAGTTCAATAAAGATATATAATATATCATACTAATATAAATAAAGAAAAATTAAAAGAGAAAAATGTTATGAAATTATAAGAAAAATAAATGTCCATAAATATTTGGGATACTATTCCTTTTGAAATAAAGATGACTAATAGCTTAAGTCAATATGTGAGGTAACTAATCAGTTTTAATGACTTAGTCACTATATGAGCCACCTATTTTAGATAAAGATAGAATTAATTAGTCTCTAATCTCTGACCTCATATTATGTGTCATTTACCTCTATAAATAGGGTACTATAGCCTTTTAAATGCGAGAGTAAAAAAAGTTAATAAAATTCTGCAGTTTCGCTCTACACTTGTATTCTCCACTTCTTCTTTCATTTATTCTACCTTAGTCTTCCATTATTTCCTTTCACTTTAATATTTATGACATGTTATCAATAGAGACTCTGCTGCCGAATTTTTGGAAATTTATAATCAAGATAAGAAGGTATTCTTTTAATTCTCTTCTGTTTTTTACAGCGAATCTCACGAAACTCGAACTTTTGACTCTTGATATTTCTGATAAGAATTACCTAGCATGGACGCTTGATACCCAAATTCACCTTGATGTAATGGGTCTAGGATATACCATTGTAGAAAAAAAATCCATCATCATCGCAAAATCGCGCTAAAGCTATGCTTTTTCTCTACCATAATATTCATGAAGATTTAATCAGAATATTTAACTGTAAAAATCCACTTATTTTGTAGAATGATTTAAAAGAAACATTCGACCATTAGGAGATAGTCGTTTTATCGAAAGCATGATATAATTGGATGCATTTACGATTACAAGATTTTAAGTCCATTAATGAATATAATTTTGTTATATTTAATTACATCTCAATTTAAATTATGTGAGAAAATACCACTGATGCTGATATGTTGACAAAAAATTTTCCACTTTTCATACCTCGAATTTGTCCTACAACAACAATATCGAGAATATGGTTTTCAAAATACTCTACATAACATTCTTGCCTTCTTGTGGGTGAATAAAATAATGAATTATTGATAAAACATGATGAAGCGGACCAACAGGTTCTACTCCACAAAAGTGAATGCAGTTAAAGCTCATTTTAGCCCCAGAAGAGATCGTGGATGCGGACATAGTTATAATAAAAATAGTATGTATTATTATTGCGGCAAAATAAATCATCAGGTACAAAAAATAATGATAAGCACCATAAGTGGGTAAAAACTAATGAAAAAGGAGAAGGAAAAACTTAATGTTCCTTCAAATTATGAAGATAAATGTTACCGTTATAGAATGAAAGACCACTTGTCCCGTACCTGTCGCACGACAAAGCACTTGGTTGAACTTTACCAAGCATCACTTAAAAGGAATGTCAAAAGGATTGAAGCTAATTTTATTGCTCAACCTTTTGGACACTGCTGATCTCTTCAAGAATGCAAAAAGGAAAAATAGATAATTTTATTGATTATGGAACTGTCAAAAAGTATTTGAAGTTTTATTTTTATGTTTTAGTTATATCATGTAATTCGTTTTTCTGGTATTGTAGTAGCTTAATATTTTATTTCAAGCTTTTTTGTAAATAAGATTATATGTAAATATTTTTTCATGTCTAGATGGCTCTCGTTCCCTATTCGGAATTCAAAAATAGTGAGGATATGTGTCTCATAGATAGTGGGACTATGCACACCATTTTAAAATAAAAAAAAATATTTTTCTTGCTTGAACATGAGAGAAACAAATGTAAAATTATAAATGGTAGTCCAAAGTTGATTGAAGGCTCTAGAAGAGCTAGTATATTATTATCCGGAGAAACGATTATTAATATAAATAAAGCACTATTTTCCTCTAAATTCAGAACAAATTTGTTAAACTTTAAAAATATCGGTGAAAAAATGGATATCATGTCGAGATGATAGAGGAAAATAATTTTGAGTATTTATGTATTACTTAAATTATCTCAAGTAAAAGATCTATAATTAAGAAATTACTATCTTTATCATCTGGCTTGTATTACACAAAAATTAATGCTACTGAAGCACATCATTTAGTAAACAAAAGTTTACAAACCTTCTATATTTATAATTTGGCATGATCATTTAGATCACCCAGGAGCTATTATGATGAGAAGGATAATTGAAAATACACATGGTCACCCCTTAAAGAATCAACGAGTTTTGACTTCAGATAAATTATAATGTGTTGCTTGTTCTCAATGGTTATTAAACCATCTCCAGGAAAAGTAGCAGTTGAATCTCCTGCATTTCTGGAATTGATACATTGTGATATTTGTGGACCTATTTATCCACCATGTAGATCGATTTAGATATTTTATGATTTTAATATATGCATCGACAAGGTGGTCTCATAATTCCTTATTGTCAACTTGCAACTTGGCATTTACGAGATTACTTGCTCAAATTATCCATCTAGATAATGCAACTGAATATTTTCCTCATGCTTTTCAATACATATTGCATGCCGATTGATATAATGGTTGAGCATCCTGTAGCACATATTTACCCAAAATGGCCTAATAGAATCATTTATTAAGAGATTACAGTTAATTGCTAGACCTCTTCAGGGAACAAAACTCCCAGCATCAGCTTGGGGACATACAATATTGCATGCTACAGCACTCGTGCTTATCAGGCCAACAAATTATCATAAATATGTCATTCGCTGTTAGCTTTTGGTATTAAACCAAATATATCTCATTTGAGAACTTTTTTGGTTGTGCGGTTTATGTTCCGATGACACCAAACCAGCAAAGTAAAATGGTCCCACAAAAAAAGATTTGGTATATATGTTGGATATGATTGTCCCTCGATAACAATATACTTTGAGCCTTTGATGGGAGATGTATTCATGGCCGGTTTTGTTGAATGTCACTTTGATGAAACAATGTTCCCTAAATTAGGGGGAGAAGATAAACCACAGAAGAAAGAGCTTGTCTGAATAACACCGTTAAATTATCTTGATCCACGCACCAGCTCAAGTGAACTAGAAGTTCAAAAGATCATTCATTTGCAAAGAATAACTAATCTATTGTTAAACACGTTTGAAGATTTGACAAGAGAAACAAAATCGCATATTCCGTCCATTGATGCCCCTGTTCGGGTTGAAGTCTCCGGTAGTGCAAAATGCAATTCCTATAGCAACTAAAGCCAAATATGCCAAAAGCATGGTCGACCAATTGGTTCTAAAGATAAAAATCCTAGAAAAAAAAGAGGATTAAATGATCTAGAAGATCATATTGAACAAATTGAGCAAAAGAACCAAGAGATAGCTGATAACAAGATCCCAATTTCCAATAATGATGAGGATAGTATGGAGATTTCCATAAATGATGAGAATAATATGGAGATTTCTATCAATTATATCACTTTTGGTAGAAGTTGGAATTGGATAGAACAATTGTTAGTAATATATTTGTATAAATGTAGCTATTGATGTTTTAACTGAAAATGAGAATCTTGAACCTACATCAGTTCAAGAATGTCGGCATAGCCAAAATGGAAAAAATGTGATTCAATCAGAATTAAACTCACTTATAAAATGTGAAGTTTTTGGATCTATTGTTCAAACACCATAATGCATAAAACTAAATGGTTACAAATGTGTATTTGTATGAAAAATAAATGAGAGTATAAGGTGGTGAGATACAAGGCACGCCTTGTCACACAAAATTTCTCAAAGAGATTAGGTGTTGATTTTGATGAAATTTATTCGCCTGTTATTGATGTCCTTACATTCTGATACCTTATAAGTTTGGCAGTTCATGTAAAAGTTGATATAAGTTTAATGGATGTCACTGCTTATCCATATGGAAACCTCGAGAGTGATATTTATATGAAAGTCCCAAAAGGATTTAATATGCATGTAGCATATTCTGGCTTTTGTGGAGAATATTCCATTAAATTACAAAAATCGTTATATAGTTTAAAGCAATCAAGACGCATGTTCTATAATCATTTTAGTGAAAGCTTATTAGGATATAATAATAATCTAAATATGTGCATGTATCTTTGTAAAAAGTCTATGTCTGATTTGTGATACTTCTAATATATGTTGATGATATCAACCTTATTGGAACTCCAAAAGAGCTTCAAGAAGCAATTAATTATCTAAAAAAGGAATTTCAAATTAAAGATATTGGAAAAATCAAATGTTGCCTTGGTTTACAAATTGAATATCTTGAAGATGAAATTTCTGTTCATCAATCAACCTATACAACAAAAGTTCTAAAAAGGTTTTACATGGACAAATCACATCCATTAAGTATTTCAATGGTCGTTCAATCACTAGATATAAATAAAGACATCTTGTCCTTATGAAGATTATGAAAAACTTCTTGGTCCTGAAGTAGTATATCTTAGAGCAATCGAAGCATTTATATGTTTTGCTAATAATACTCATACTAATATAATATTTTCTGTTAACTTATTAGTAAGATTTAGTTCTTTTCCTACTCGACGATATTGGAATGATGTTAAAAATGTCTTTATGTATCTCCAAGGGACAATGGTTCTCGATTATTTTATTCAAATAAAATCAGCTCAAACTTAATTGGTTATGCATATGTTGGTTATTTGTCTCATCCACATAAAACACATTCTCAGAGAGGCTATATATTTACATATGGTGGTACTGGTATATCTTGGAGATCTTCAAAACAATCTATGGCAGCCACTTCCTCTAATCATGCTGAAATTAGCCATTCATGAAGCAAATTAAGACTATGTTTGGTTGAGATCTATGATATATTACATTCGAGAAAGTTGTGGTTTATCCTCCGAAAAAGAAATCCAATGCCTTTGCATGAGGACAATGCAACTTGTATAACTCAGTCAAAAGAAGGATACACAAAAAGAGTTAAGACAAACATATATCACCAAAATATTTCTTTACTCATGAACTCCAGAAAAGATGTGATATTGATGTTCAACAATATGATCATGAGATAATCTCGTTAGTCTACTCACTAAGACGTTATCGACGTCAACATTCGAGAAGTTGGTGAATAAAATTGAAATGCGTAGGTTAATAAATTTAAAAGAGTTATCTTATTGGAGGAGTAATGTGACATAAAGAATATTGTACTCTTTTTCCTTCATTATAAGTTTTTCCCCGTTGGATTTTATCTAGTAATATTTTTAACAATGCATGTATATTCTTTATGAAATGGATATACAAGGGGGAATGTTATGAAATTACAAGAAAAAAGGATGTTCGTGAATATTTGGGATAATATCCTTTTGAGATAAAGATGATTAATGGCTTAAGTCATTCTGTAAGGTGACTAATGGCTTTACTATTTTAATCAATATATGAGTCACCTATTTTAGATAAAGATAGGATAATTATCTTCTAATTCCTAACCTCTTATCATATGCTCTTTATCTCTATAAATAGGGCATTGTAACCTCGTAGATGTGAGAGTAAAAAAAAGTTAATAAAATTTAATAATTTCTCTCTAGCCTTGTGTTCTCTACTCTTTCTTTCATTTATTCTACCTAATCTTCCTTTATAATTTTACTTTCATTTTATTGAGATAATATCATTCAAACAAAAAGAAGAATAAACTTTGTACATTGTTGAGAAAAAATAATAAGTTTAATTGGTAACATTCCCAGCTGGTAACATTCCGACCAGCATGATCATATGACGGAAAACATACTGTTGTTGCTGTCATGTGGTGTGTAAGTCAACGGCAGTGTAATAAATAAAAGTTCAACATATTATCTAACCATGGAGAATTTACTGCTTGTCATTTGTGTAGTGTAGTCAATGGTGTAATGATATTCAAGGAGGAAGATTCAGAATCCATTGAAAAGAGAGGAATCCAGAGGAAGAAGATTGATCACCAGGAAGAGTTAAGTTTCTTTCCTTGGTACCAAAGTGAACTCTCGCATTTTCAAGGCCTCCACCAGACAGTATAATATGCGGATGGAAAATGTAAATCATGTTGACTCAACGATCTACATTAGAATTTGATGTGTACAAAAAATCACCTCCCACATTGAAGAGGTTAAAATTCCTAAAATACCATTGTAAAAGTTTAAACATTAACTTTTGATTCCAAATTTCAAACCCAAAACTAGTTGAGCTTCAAACATATAAACAATTAAAAAAAAGTATAGTCATAAGATATGGAACACTAAAAGTGAAAATTAGATAATCTTGTATTAAACAAGAAGTATGTGGGCCGAGAAAAGCATAGAAGGCAAAGTAAAATCATGGTCATGTGAAACTCTATGTGAAAAAATTAGGTAAATCTTAGATTGAACAAAAGTTAAACTCTCAATATTTAGTTGAACGGTTTAATTCTTTTTAACTTAAGCCTTCATTTAATAAAATTGAAACTGAAATTTAAATTCTTAATTTTTAAGTTTTAAATATTTTAAATATTGAATCTAAAAATTGAAGTGTGAATATGAATATTGAAAAACTAATAAGTAGTAATATATACAAAAAATTTAATAATTTGACAAACAAATATATATTGTTAAGTAACAAATTTTTACTTAAAATTTATAACTAAAATTAAGTAAAATAATTAGGAGATTCAAAACGTTTAGCAAATGCATTTAAATATTGTGCACTTAATAATAATAATAATAATGCATATTATCAAACACATAATTCAAAAATCACTTAACTAATTAATTTTAAGAGATAACTTAGTTTATCAAATAAAGTTTTAGACAAAACTTTATTGGCTTCCACATAAGTTGTCACGGAAAAATATAATTCATTTTCATCATAAAAGATATTACTTTAAAATTACTTTAAAGTGATATTTCTCTTCTTTGTTTTTCAAATTCAAGTGTATAAGAAATAATAAAATTAGTTTTATTCTTTATAATTCTCAAGCAAAATAATTATCCTTTTCTTTTCATTAATTTCTTATCTTGCAAATTTGCAAACTGGCCAATAGTAGTAAAGAAATAAAGGGCCATCTTTTTCATTTTTTTTCCTTATGATATGATACAGAAGCCGAAAAAGAAATAGTGGGAAGAGGGAAATTTCATATCTGAAATAATGTAACAAAGATTTTTAGGTGGAGTATTGTCAATTTCCCTCTCATTGTGTTAAACATACATGATATCAATATAAGCCTTGACTAATAACCAAAATAAATTAATAAGTAAATAAATTTTGTCTGAAAACTTCATTACGCACCTCAAATATATGTTATTACTCTATTTGTGCTATATAATAAAGAATAAAGAGAAAATCATCATTCACAGGGAAAAAAAAGACAAAATCATTAAAAAAAAACTTCTTTAAATTTTCTTAGTACAAATAAAGACCTAAATAAGTCTCACATATCCTTTATTTATGCTAAATCAAATATAACTAGGTGCAAGGTGAAAGTTAAATGCTAGCTACACTCTTTATTAAATTTAAAGTTTTGAATTTAGAATTATCATTCTCAGCGATGAATTTTTAATGAGTTCAATTTAAAGTTTAAATATTAAAAAAATTATTTCTAGAATTAATCTTTGAAAATTTATTTTTCTTTATCTCCTCATATATTATTCATCGGCCAATTGAATGTAGATGTGATATATGCTTTAATTAGATAAATAAATAGTCTATATTAAATAAATTATGAAGTTTGTTTATAAGATAAATTTCAATTTGATATTTGAAAATTGGCATTTGTCTCAAGTAAATACTTGATTTTTAAAAAATCTCAAAAGAATACATGGAAACAACTTATTTATGTCAAGTTGGTACCTCTATTAGGCTTAAGAGGAAGGTTTGTTTTTTTAGATTTAATTGGGGCTGAAATGCTATAGACAAAATAGATGGGAGTATATTTAGAAGATCATATTTATTGGACCTCAATTGAATTTATTTACCAAATGCATCATCTTCTTCTCCTATACATCTAAACAAACCAAAATTTTCTTTATGAAATTCCTTTTCCATTATGCCTCTCTCTTAACCTGTAAAACTACCAATTCACCCACATTTGCAGCTTCTTCAACTTCTTATTCCATTAGAAAGTATTCAACTCTTTTAATAAAAGAAATCTCATCTTTTTCCAATAATCCCTCTATTTTTATCCTCACATTATGAAATTATGACGAACAACTTTCATTTCTTATCACATTGGTAGCCGTCTCTATTTTTTTAACTTCACACATTTAATTCTTTAACTTGAGAAATTACTCCATATACAAGCATCATTAGAGATATCATTATTAATGGGGTGCCTCCATTTACTACCCAGATTAACCACCAGTCAGTCTCCATTCTTAATTGGAACATCACATTTATTACATTTAGCAGTAAACATACCAATGAAATGACTAACATTGTTTCTCCAACAATAATTTAATAAATCAAAATTTACAGAAAAATTAAGAGAGAGAGAGAGAGAGAGGCATAATGGAAATGGAATTTCAAAAAGAGAAATTTGGTTTGTTCTGACGTATAGAAGAAAAAGACGATGATTTGGTGGAATAATTTTCAATTAAAGTCTAATGAATATGGTCTTCTAAATATACCCCATATATTTTACTTATAGCATTTCAGCCCCAATTAAACCCCAAACAAGCCTTCCTTTCAATACCTAATAGAAGTACCAACTTGAGAAAAAAATAGGTTATTTTCATATATGCTTTTGAGATTTTTTTAAACCAAGTACTTACTTGAGACAAATGCAAACTTTTAGGTACCAAATTGAAAGGTATCCTTTGTTTATATTATTGTTTGAAAAAGCATATAATATTATGAATAATATATATTATTGAATGTCCGTCACATATAACTCACACTACTCTATGTATTTTATCTCATTAACTCTCTTTACCCCCACTACTCTGTAACTATGTAACATATGTAACTTTTGTAACATATTAAAGTTATAGGTTATGTTATATATATTTTGAGTAATGATCCTTAAACTTATAAATAGAGGTTAAAGTGAAAGATGAAGGATGAATTGAATAAGAGAAGTGGCAAGGCTCTTTCATATTCTGTCTTCTTTAATCATTTCTTCTACATTTCTACTTCTAGTTTTGCTATAGTAATGGTATTTTTATAGCTCGTTATCAGCACGAAGTTCAAGCTAACTGAAATATATCTTTTGGTAAGTAAGGTATGTTCATTTGTTTATTTTATATCTATGGTTGTTTATTTTATGTATATGGCTAAGTTTGCAATACGTGAGTTTCTGAGTCTTGATATTACTTGAAATAACTACTTATTATGAGTACTAGATGTTGAAATTCATTTAAATGCAAATGATAACTAGAAGAGGAAAAGTAGTAATAAAACTAACCATCAGAAGTGGAAAAGTGAAAATACTACTATCCACCAGAAGTAGAAAAAATAGTGATGAAAAAGACGAAAATAAAAGAAATGTATACTTTTGTGGCTTGAAAGACCACTCTTGTTCCGTACTCAAAACATCTTATTAATCTCTATCAAGAATCTATGAAGAAAGAGGAGAAGAAGATAGATATAAATTTTGTAGTAATAATGTTGGTTTTAAGCATAGTCACATGGACAATGTTTTTGTTGATTTTACTTTTATAAATCACCCTGAAGATGATAAATACTAGTCACTTATATAGTGATATAAGTGTGCAAAGATAATTTTATTTTTATGTTACTATTTTAATGTTATAAATTTCTATTTAATGTTTTTTAATAAGATGTTCTTATTAATTTTAGCCTTTAAGTACTTCCTAGCTTGTAATTATTAGTATTATATTTTAGAGAAAAGGAAAAAATCATTTAGAATTTTTATTTCTTTTGAAGAAAATAAACGTTTTAATGATCAATGATAAAAAAATGTGTCCGGCAGATAGTATAACAATACACTTCTATGTTTAAAGATAAGAAATATTTTTCTTATCTTATAATGAAAAAAACCCATCTTAATATTATTTTTCATAATACAAAAATAATTGAAGGTTCCAGAAGAGAAAATTTAATTCTACCAAGCGGAAAAAATTTTGCATTGAAGATGCATTATTTTCTTCAAAGTCTCAAAGGAATTTGTTAAATTTTATAGATATCCACCGAAATAGATATCATATTGTCATAAATAGTGAAGGAAATATTGAATTCTTATCCGTTTAGACCTTAGTATCTTAAAAAAAATAAAAATAAAAAAATCAGTTCAATAGCACAATTGAAGAAGCACTGCTTGAAATTACTCAACTTAGCTACATAATAAAATATCTATCCAAAATCTTATCTTCGGAGTAACCAAAACCATTGCAAATGTCGGTTCGGATCCTCTGTAAAATTTTCTGTAACATTCCTAATTTAGTATATTTTATTAATAAAACCTACCAAATAAATGATAAACCTTAAGGGAAAATGATAAACCCTAAGGGGGAAAACATATTATAAAATGAAATGTTACAGGAGATGTTACAGGAAATATTACAGAGAATCTTGAGTGCTTTCTCAAGAAAACCAATCCTCGTCTAACACAAACCTGATGGTCCTAAGAATTTGAAGTTCAGAAAATACATAAATAATTCTCTAATATTCATAAATTGAAAAATATATTTGAAATTCTCTTTTACTATATGCTTCAAAAATACAAGGCCACTCCATTGAAGCCCTTCTTACTCAAAAAATTTCTCCTCTTCCTGTATATAGCTTTCCTTCAACGAAACAAGAGTTGTCTGAGTTAAATTGTTTAGACAAAGCCAGAGAGAGAGAGAGAGAGAGAGAGAGAGAGACATAACGTGACAGAGAAAGAGAGAGGGGGAATGGATCGATGAACTCTGGAGAGAGAGAGAGAGAGAGAGAGAGAGAGAAAGAGTAGGGAACGATGACGTTAAAACACTTTTGGGGAAAATTTTGGGTGCCTGCCTCTTCTTTGGTGCTGCTACACATTGAGCAAGTTTAGCGATGTTACTAAAGCTTCAACAATATGGGGTTTTCTTGACACTTTCTCTTTTACTAAAACAAAATATATACTTGTTTAGAAATTAAACCTCAAACTGCATCATTATGGTATATCTAATTTGACACAAAATAAAAGTGTTATCATAGACCTATTTATCACTACGCTTTCATAATAGCGTCAATAAAACTGTATCACTATAACCTATTTTTTCTACTAGTTTATACATGCTGATGCTGGATATTTATCCGATCTACATAATGCTTACTTGCAAAAAGATTTATCTATTTACATGTGGAGGTACAACCATTTCGTGGTGCTCTATGAAGAAAACGTTAAGTGTCACTTCTTACATGATGAAATCTTAGCAATTCATGAAGCAAGTCAGAAATGTGTTTGGTTAAGATCCATGGTTCATCACATTCGAGAATCATGCAATTTATATTTGGATAAAAAACTTCCACTACTTTGTTCGAAGATAATATGGCATGCATTGCACAATTGAAATAAGGATATATCAAAGGCGATAGAACGAAACACATATCACCAAAATTCTTCTTTACTCATGATCTTCAAAATAATGGTAAATTTTGTGTTAAACAAATCCGTTCAAGTGCAATTTGGCAAATTTATTCATTAAATCATTACCGACTTCAACTTTTGAAAAATTAGTTTACAAAATTGGAATTCGGTGACTGAAATATGTCAAATGATGTGCTCAATAGGGAGAGTAAATATACATTGTTACTCTTTTTCCCTTAACTAAGGTTTTTATTCTAATGGGTTTTTCCTGGTAAGGTTTTTAATGGGATAGTGTCATTTTCATAAGATGTACTTTTTTTCCTTTACTAGCTTTTTATCCCACTAGGCTTTTCCTAGTAAAGGTTTTAACGAGGCATTGTTCCATAAAATGGACATCCAAGGGGCAGTATTATGAATAATATATATTAGTGGATGTCCATCACATATAACTCCCACTACTTCATGTATTTTATCTCATTCAACTCTCTTTACCCCGAATACTATATGTTACTATGTATTCTATGTAAATCTTGTAATTGATTATATTTATAGGTCATGTAACCTACATTGTAGAGTGATGATCTGTAAGCTTATAAATAGAGACAGACTAAGGTGAAAGATGAAGAATGAATAGAATAAGAGAAGTGAGAAGGCTCTTCCATATTTTATCCTGTTATTTGATTATCTCCTCTATATTTTTACATCTAGTTTTGCTATAATAGTGATATTTTTACAATAAAAAAGTATGATTTTACCGACAAAAGTAACTGTCGATAATTTGTCAGTATATACTAGTTACTGACGAAAAACTAACCAAAAAATGATCGCCGAATGTTTTCTACAGGTAAAAACTCTTACCGAGGCACGACTTTCAGTAATAGTTACTATTGACCCACATAACGACGAAAAATTGTTGACCTGTCGAGTCCAACCTTGTTGACTCTTCCCGACGAATAGTCTATGTCAGTAACTTGTACCGATGAACATAGCGACAATCTACTTTCCATCAATGACAAGAACCGACGCCTATTACCGACGAATCTATTCGTTGGTAAATTGTCCCAAAAAAAAAACACGGATGAAAAGTTTCCTGAAATGCAATTACAAACCCAATAGCAGCAATGTCTAAATATTAACAATAGAAAACATTCAATATTAAAACATCAATAAACTAAAAGTCATACATAAAACATCATCATAATATAACATCCTCAAAAGTATCAAGTGTCATCCGGCCGGCCAAACAACACTAGAGAAATGGGACGAATCATCAAAAGGGTCAGTGACAACAGTGCTGGGGTCGGGGGCATCATAGAGAGGGAAAGTAAAGGAAGACCGAGCCGGTACCTCAGGGGCGGGGGACCTCTGACTTTGCAGTTGGTGCAGTCAATGAAAATGTCAAGGGAACGGCAACAATAGTAGCTCTAACGAGGTCCATTATTGGTGGGAGAGGAGTGTGTGCCAAGTAGTTTTGCTAGAATATTCGTCTCATGTGCTCGTCAAATGCAGCAAAGATGCTAGAAACAACAATCTCCACCCTCTGCATCATCTTCTGCTTGGTATCCGCACAACATGCCACGATCGCTAACAAACCTTTACAATATGGGGTCGGACTGCTCTCGGCTTTGTGATGAACTGCCTCTGAACCGGCTCCATATAACCGGCCCCAACTCATGTCACTAGCTACTATGGCCATAAGGCGGAGATCATCGAGCATAGTAGTGCCCGTCGCCAAGCTTCCTCCTCGGCCTTCTTCTTCAGCTCGTGAAATTTCTCCTACAATATAAAATTTTAGGTGGATAATAATAAGTTATAAAACATTATATAAACTTTAAAGCTATAAGTTATAAAAACATTAATATAAACTTAAGTTTTCACTAAACTTACCCAGAGCTCTACAAAAACAAAATCTATATACTCCCCTCCTCTCTCAAGAGATGCTCGTGAAGCTCCTCTAACCCCTTGCTCTAAGAGAACCTCTCAACTAATGCCGCTCACTGCAAAATAACAACACAATGAACGTATTTTCGTTACAATTAATTAATTAATTAAAAGAAGTAATATTAATGAAACTTCTTACCTTTTTCACGAGAGACTCAGTGAAGAAGATGGACTCACCCGTGTGCTTCCCGAGGTCCCTGTTCCCACCATCCCTCATTCTTGTTCCTCTTATTCTGCTAAACTAGGCTTTGAACCTCAGACTGTCCCAATACTTCAACATATCAACCCAGTATCTCTCCTCAATCTACGAGACCCTCTTCATTAGCGCTTGAAGGTCGCCCATTAAATCCCTCATCCTAACATTTCACTTGTCCACCAATACTTCCCGAACCTTTGACATAGGTAATGCTAGGTCTCATACACATTTTTCTACATTCAATGAAAATGTATATATTAGATAAGAATATGACGTAAAAACTAAGGAAATGTAAAAAACTATAAGATTGATTATTTACCTGAAACTCTCCCCCACCACAAATCTCGAACCTTCGGCGAGACCTGATTCTATGTACAATATGGCCTGGTGAACCTCTCCTAAATGGTAGCTTTGATTGCTTTGGTGGCTCTCAAAGATGGATGTAGTCTAATTCACAAAGATAAGACTAATATATATCATAGTTTAATGATGACAAGTATACAGGGTGAAGTTAACTTACTAATCTACATTCATCTCCAATAACTCCCAAATATAGCCAGGAGTTGGCTTCTAAGTTGCAGGACTCGTCTCGGGAGTCGTAGAAGGAGAGGTCGATTGTGTCGTGAGAGGGGTAGATGTGGTGGGAGCCTCAGCAGTAACCATAGTCCCCATCTGCTCTATCGTGAGAAGGGTCAGTTGTGTTTGTGTCGAATGAGAAGTGGGAGACTGTGACGGTGGCGGTGGCGGCGGCGGCAAAAGCAAAGGAGCCAGTAGGGGAGTAGGTGTCGAAGGAGTTGGTGTCCCGATATGCTCTATCGATGTCGAAGCCTTGTCATCATACTTTCTCTTCCGTCCTCGGGCCATCAAACTTAGGATAATCATATAATAAACATAGGTATAATCATATAATAAACATAAATCTAATAATATAAGTATATTCTATGTAATAATAAACATAAATATAATCATATAATAAACATAAGTCTAATAATATAAGTACATTCTATTAATAATAAATACAGGTATAATCATATAATAAACGTAAGTATAATCATATAAGTATGTTATAAGTTAGTCATACGATGCCTATGCATCGGAATCTTTGTCGAAATCTTTATCGCAATCCTATTCAATCTCAATTTCATCCTTTTGTAATTCGTCGAAATATATTACAACATCGATATCAAACTCTTCCGACGAACGAGACTCATGTACGAGAGGTCCTACGTCTTCAATCATCGCATCTATTGTCGAAGCCTCGTCAACGTCCACGTTTTCTTGGAATGTGTCATCTTCAGCCGGAACATCTATTGCTATGGGTTGAGATTACATTACATTAATGCAATCGAGCTCGATCTTTTGGAGTCAGGATATAGGAGGGCTGGCACATGTTCTACTTGATGAGCTAAAACGAAAGGATCGTATCCTCTATATCTCCGTTCTTTATGCAACTCCACAAGTTTATATTGAGGATAAATCCTCACTCCTCGATCCGAAGAATCAAACCAATTACACTTAAACCTCACAACATTTTGGATTGGTGTTTCAGGCAGCTCTACCTCAACTACATCATTTAAAACACCATAATAATTTTCACTTTACACACGGACACTTCATCTTAGTTTTTCACGTCCATTATTCGTTCCAAGACAACAACGAACAAAACAACTAACCCCATGAATGAATTCACTAGTAAGAATATGCTTTTTTTTTTCCTTAATACATCCAACTACAATCTGGTATTTCTATAGCTTATAAGAATGATTAGGATAAAGAATTTTAATTCTATAACTTCTAACTAACGATTATAAAGTTTTAAATTTTAGACGTATTTAAAAATCTTAGTTTTCTAAAGGATTATAAGAAATCTCAATTTATTTATTATTATAAGGTTTTACACGTAATTTATTTTAAGTTTTACAGTAAGTCATTACATAAAAATACAAACTTTTTATAAGATTAGAAAAACTTTGATAGAATTCCCCCTGTATTATGGACATTTTCCAAGCACACATGGTACTCAAACAAGCAACAAACACCCTAAAACAAAATTAAAGAGTCAGCGCTACTCTATAAAACTATATATATATATATAAATTAAAGAGTCATGGCTCCCCAAAAAAACTATATATATAATTTAAAGAGTTAGGATTCCCCCATAAAACTATATATATAACTTAAAGAGTCAAAACTCCCCTGTAAAACAACAGTTAAACTAATTAAACGCATGCATCTACCATGTATATGATGGAGAATGTGCCACCAAAATCCTCACAAACAAACCTATAAAAAAAAAAGAATAATATTAAATTTTAAACTTAAACTACTTAACTAAAGTCATAAACTTGAAGTAATTTAACTACTTAATTAAACTTAAAACTACACTTTTTATAAGTTTCTCAACATTTTAAATTTATAAATTTAATATCATTATATGTTACAAATCATAGAACTCACAATTGTAACATAAGAAACCTTTATTTAGCCTTTAAAGTGGAGATAAGTTATGTAGTTTCTCATTTTTAAGCTTACGAATAAAATGAGAAAGCTACATAGACCTTTCTTTGAAAAATATTCACATAGAGTTTCTTGTTTGATGTAAATAAGATCAATTAAGATCTCTAAATGATCTCGAAACGATCACTTAGATTCTTCCTGAGCATAAACTAGTTATGCTTAATAAATGCATTAAATGCATTTAAGACCGAAATAAAGCTTTAATCAAGTGAACTCCACCATGAATACATAATATAATCAAGCAACTCATAAAAGCAATTAAAGAAAATGGTCATATCCCAACAAGAATGCCAAATCCATCTTCAAGAAGATGCGTTATTCAAGGACTTGAGGGAACAAGCTTAGGGAAAATTGCCAAGAAAGTCCTGAACTTTTTATGCTTGTCTCGAGTTACTCCTTGTAACTTCCTTTTTTTTTTTTTTTCTTTTTTCCTTTTCTCCTATTTAATATTAATTCAAATATAATCGTTTAACTTCATGATAATTAGTTTGTATCATATTTTTGTCCAATTTCACATCCATCAAATGAGACCTTAATTAAAACATCAAATAAATTGCTTTTATGTTGTGAAAATTTTGACTTGTGAAATAATAAGCACATTTTCTTCATGTTTGAGACCTAATTTATTCAAGATAAATCAAATAAGAATAGAAGCATATGTAACACTTTTTTTTTTTTTTTTGGGAAAAGCATGAAAATATGACTTCTACAAAAAATACAAAAGTTGTAATTCATTTTCAAGTCTCAAGATACTTATGAAACTGAAAATTTCAATGTTCGAATGATTAAACTCTGATATACTTACATATAAATCTTCAAATGTAACAATGTATCGAATTTTTGTCTCAACATCTATTAATATTTCATTCTCAGAAAAAACTAGAAATCAAATCAGAGCATTCACAATTCCAAAAAACAAACAGAGCCCAAAATCAAATCAAAAAAGGGGAAATTGATTAAGCTTGAGAGTTAACAAAAAATATGAACATTGCAGAAACAAAAAAATCCCGTCAATTCACCACATACATCAGTACTGGACAGAAATAAAAAATCCCAGAAAAACTAAAATAAAACACCTCACCTCTACAATTTCGGCAACCGCAGGGGCGAGCTCCTCTGGCGGTGACAAGGCATGCAATCTCCAATCTTCCCCATTAACGCAGAGGGAGTGAGAGATAGAGAGAAAAAAGAAGAAGAATAAAATAATAATAAGAAGAAGAACGAAAGGAGCTTGAAATAGAGAGAGAGAGAGAGAGAGAGACGTAGCTATCCTCAGGTGTGGCGACTGGCGTGGAGTGGTGGGAATGGAGGTCGTCGGCGTGTGGCGGGAGAGGCGAGCCGTCAGTGGTGGTCATCAGTTGGTAGAGGGTTTGGGGGAAGGGTTTTGGGAATTCTCTGAGATGAAAATAGAAATGGGGGAGAGGGGCCATGGGTTGTTCACCTTTTGTCAGTCTGGTCATGAGTTAATTACCGACGGAACAACGAGGGTAAATCCGTCGATAGCTTAAATGCAAATTTCGTCCGTTCTTTAAATATATTATTAATAGACAAAAGTGTGTGCTTACAACTATCGATAATTGATGATCAATAGTTATTTCTGTCTGTAATTCTGAAGCGTCATTTTTCCTTCCATTTTTATCAAAATTGGTGAAAGTTTCGATGAGTATCGTTGTTCTATCGATATTTCGTCGAAATGTTACCCATGGAAATGCTTTCTGTTGGTAACTACTATCGGGAAAATATAATTTTTGTATAGTTTTATAACATATAAAAGAGTATAATATAAGTGTATAGATAATATCTTAGTTGATTGTAATATTATTTAGGATTAATTACATTTTTCCCTCGAATTTTGTATCAACTACTATATCCTCCATCTATCTTGTATATATTACAATTAAATCTTTATTGTTTATATATTTATAAGTAATTATTTCCTATTACTAATTTTAGTAAAAAATCAATTATCAGGAAATAAAATTTTGCTATAAAAAAGTTGAAAATTTTCCTAAGATATCATTGCGCGTCTCTAATTATTATTTACTTTATACATTAAGAACATAATACCTTTGTAAACAAATTATCTTAATATATGATAATAAATTTGAAGTATACTCGCAAAATAATATTTTAGAAAGATTTTAAACTTTTTATCACAGAATCATTGTTTTTTTAAAATTTTTTTATTGAAATTAGTAGTTGGAATGAATCATTTATGAAATATAAATAATAAGAATGTATTTATAATTTATACAAAATAGATGGGATGGAATTGTACTTGGAACAAATCTCAAGAGGAAAAATGTAATTGGTCATATTATTTATTTTACTAGCTATGACATAAATGAATATATGATCATTGGGTCAAATAGATGGAAAATTTTGTTATAGACTAAGTATATATTCTTATTCATAGATCTTGCAGCCTATATTAAGCCACATCATCCTATTGACGTGTGAATTGATATAGATTATTATGTAGTTTAATATGGATGAGAATATGACCGAGTCCATAGTAGAATTTTTTCAAATGAAATCCCAATTGATATGTCCAAATGTTACTAATTATTCGAAGAGATATATTACATGTCTCAATGTTTCTAGATTGAGGTATTTTTTGATTAAATTGGAAGGTAAAAAAGTCTTTTTTTGTGTATGAGACACTTATAAAAATAAGAAAGTTAAATATATCTTTTACTTATTTTTTCAATTTTAAGCCCCTAATTTAGATAAAATTAGAATTTTGTTATTCGAAAATACTTCTATTTCATGAAGAGAGAAAAAAAAAAAAAAAGAAAACCCTCGCTAATCATGTCTGTAAATACTAAAAACCTTTTTTTTTTTTTTTTTTTAAGAGGGACTAAAAACTTATTCTGAAGTAAAAACCGGCCGAACATCTCCATACAAAAGTCTACTCCGAAACTGCCAACTGCCACATTATCAGTTGAAGAACCCGCGTCTTGTGTTGTGGGTCCCTTATTCAACCCATTTTAGTCAAAATCCTCCGTTTTTTCTATTTCTTTCGCCAAGATTCAGATGATGAACCCCCGCTTTTTAAGTTTTCACCCTTGTCTACTTTTTACGTCCCCCTTTCTTCTTACCTATCTAATCACCCACTCTTCACCCACCAGGCCACTTCAAACACAATTGACCACCCAACCACCAGCACACCACCTCCTCCGCCCACTTCCGCCCTCCACCACCATCACCTCTGGATAAGAAACATAGATAAGGGTTTTTTCAAAATTTTTACTTTGTTAACTTTATTGGGTTTATTAGAGATGATGGACCCTAAGTTTACTGGGAAGCCTATAGCTGCTGCCCAACACTTTATGGGGAGCGGCGGAGGAGGAAGGCCGGAAGTTGACCTTGACCAGATGCCTGATACTCCTAATCGGAGGGCTTACCATCGCCGGGCTCAATCGGAAACTTTCTTTCGCTTCCCTGACTTCGATGACGACATCCTTTTGGACGATGTCGTTTTTGACCTTCCTCCAGCTCCTTCTCTTTCGTCGGATTCTAACTCCAATCCCAATTCCATGCAGCAGCTTCAGGCAGCCGCCACCGCCAAAAGTAACAACTCGTCTGCGCAGGTGGAGGCTCAACCAGTTAGGCCTGAGGGAAAAGTCCATTTCAGGAGCTTGTCTGTGGACGCTGACTTCTTTGAGGGTCTGAATTTCGGTGCTTCCTCCTCCTCGTCGGCTGATTGCGCTGGTGGTTCCGCCCCTTCTGCTGCTGCGGTGGCCGGTCCACGTCATAGGCATAGTAATTCAATGGATGGGTCAGCTTCTGCTATGACGAGCTCGTTTGAGGCTATGATGGTGGACTCTACTAAGAAGGCTATGGGAGCGGATAGACTTCAAGAGCTTGCTTTGATTGATCCCAAAAGAGCAAAAAGGTTTTTAATTTTTGTAGCTTCGTTTTTCAATAAGATTGTTGAATTATATGCTTTTGATATGCATTCTTTTCCACGTTTCTTGCTATGTTTATAATATGTTCATCTTTTAAGAGTGTTATATGGACTTAGGATTATATGTAGCTGCATTATGGAAGTATTCATTCACTAATTTTAACCTTTGTTTCACTTGTAATTTAGAAAGGTGGACAAGCACCAGTTGTCTAAAAGAATGGCTTGATTTGTTCAATTCATTATTCATTGGTTCTAATCTCAATGTTGCAAATCCATAATTGCTCCGTTATTAAGATATCAATATGAGAAATGCATGATGGCTCCATCTTTAGGATTCTAGTTTTAAATTTGTCAAGTATGGTAATTTCATTTTGATGTTATCCCCATATGTATGCAGTTCCAAGAACATGTTATGAAGTGCAAAATCTATTTATATCATTTTAGTGTATTTATATTTGATCTTATGTTCTGCATAGAGAAAGGATGGAGATTTACAGGTTGACGGAGGATTTGACAGCAAAGAAATTTTTTCTGTCTGTTCTACTTTAGGATTCTTGCAAATAGACAATCTGCTGCACGTTCAAAGGAGAGGAAAATGCGCTACACAAGTGAGCTAGAAAGGAAAGTGCAGACCCTACAGACTGAAGCAACTACCCTATCTGCACAAGTTACTATGCTGCAGGTGTGTGTTACCTATCATATCATTTCTTGTTACATTTTTAGCCACAGTGCCTGAAACTGGATAGGTATAATCTCTTGTCACCAATGTATATTTTCATGTCGATGGTGAGTCTTGATGTTCAAGATGTTGCTAGAATTAAATTTATCCCTTTTCCTATGATGCATTGATAATTGACTTCCAAATCTTCTAAGATGAAAAGAATATTTCCAAGTCATCGATTTGACATTTTTGTTCTATAACCTTTTAAATTGCTGCTTAAAATTTTCACACTAAGTTTGTATATCTTGTACGTGGAGCTTTATCATGAAACTAAACTATCTAAGGGTCAATTTGGATTGGAGTTGTTTTAAGTTTTTTTGTCCATTTTTAGTTTTGGGACCTGCATCTTCTCCCACAAATAGTTTATCTTTCACAAACTCTAAGAAACAAATACACCCAAAACCCAAAATAAACTCCTACCCAAGTTGAGCTTAAGTTGCATAAATGAGATCAATTTTGGTCTTTTTGTTTCTGACATTCTTTTTGACATGAATAACAATTTTTGTTTTGTTATTTCTTAGCTGCAATTTTGTTTTTCAATCAAGCCGCATAATTATTTGCTTTCCAAGGATTAGATACTCTGCTTACTGTCTAGGCTGTACATGATGGAATGGAGCACTTTCCATTGATAGTTCTTTATCTGTAGTTTTTATTTTGTTAGTCCTGTGATTCTTAGGAATACAGCTTTTCCTCAAATGTATTTTTGATGTTCTTCCTTTACAAGGTGGCATATCTTTTCAGAACATATTGGTTTTCCAATATTAGTCAAAACAATATTATTTAGAACAAATGTATGTAATTGGCATATCCTTAATCTTATAATCCATTCAAGATTATCACTTTTTATTTTGCTTTCCTTTGTTTGCAAGGTGAGGAGTGGGTGGTAGATTTTGTTAATTGGGGCTTGAAATATTTGTAATGTAGAACTTGACTGAAGAATCAATTAATGAGGTTAAAGCAAGAAATTTTTTTTTAGCTCTTTTCTAGACATTGAGAGGGGGGAAAAATCCAAGTCCCTTGATTGTTTCTTTCCTCCACAAAATTAGATGAAGAATCTCAAGTCAGAGATCCAAATCTAAGGGAAAGATGTTTTAAAATATTTGTAGGTGTGGTAGTGACACCCTTTACCTGCTTCTTACCCCTCCAATATAAGGCTCATATCCAATCTTTTCTTGAATTTGTTTATGCAACTTTAAATTAAGTCCATTGACTATGGTTACCACAGAGAAAGTGGTATGCATGTTTAACAGGGATCTTATCATTTTCTCCAGAGAGATACTACTGGGTTAACAGCTGAGAACAAGGAACTCAAACTGCGACTACAGGCAATGGAGCAGCAAGCACATCTTAGAGATGGTATGCATCATGCCCCCTCCACATTTTCCTCTTATTGATAGCTCTACTTCATCTTTTGCATGGGCTTTTTGAAGTACCAACTGCAGTATTTGATGTAATGGTGGTTTTGAAAATACCAAGCATTATGGTGACAATGTTGTATTTTGTTGGTACACTTGGGGGAGTTCTAGATGTCCAGAAGGCCTACATTTTCTCAAATTCGATCTTTCTATTAACTTCCATAATATCTGTCTCTTCTAATTATTTACTGATATAAATGCATATGTATATATGTATGTGTGAAATTCCAGCTCTGAATGATGCATTGAGAGAAGAAGTGCAGCGACTGAAGATAGCAGCTTGCCAAATTCCGGCACCCAATGGAAACTTCAACAGAGCTCCAAGCCCCCAGTTTTCTTCTCAGCCACCCAACTTCCACCAGTACAGCAATCATCAGGCCGAGCAGCAGCAACAGCAACAACATATTCACATGCCCCGTGCAACCATAAATAACCCTACATTTAGTGCACTATCCAAACCCAGCTTTATGGATTTCAATCAGAAGGTTTGACACCTCCAGCAAAATCTGTTACCAATTAGCTGATGTTATTGAATTACTAGGTGATTTATCCTTGGATAGGACCTTTGTATATGCTAGTAGCTTACATGTACTGCTCCCCAGCTGATAAACAAGGTGTTCTCAGGATTAGTTCCATGTAATATTTCTGCTAGTTATGTTGATTATCAATTACTAATATGCAATGTATACAGCCTGTAGATGATGGTGAATGGTTCAAACATATTTTTTATAGTCTGTAGATCAAGTATACCAGCTATTGGAATGATTTCTGTGAACATTTTATCTCGCCCTTTTTGTTTTTGGTTTTTTTTTTTTTAATTTTATTTTTTAAAATGGAATTAGAGATTGCTATTTTACATAGGTGCTTTTGAGTCTTGAACATCGATACTTTAGGTGTTGTAGTAGGGGAGTATGTATCTCATCTTTTCTGGCTAATATACTTTGTTCTCAGTTGCTATTCGTTTTCATTTTGCCTGGAATTGCAAGCTTTCGGCAAGTGTTAACTAAGGTTGTGTTTGTTTCTTAAAATTGAAATTTTGTAGAATTCTAATTTCAAGTCCTTTATTTGGTAAATCTATAGGATTTGTATAAGATTTAATTCTATTTTTAATTTTTTTGTTTAGAATAAAAAATTATAGAATTATAATTTAAAATGTAAATATATATATTTAGTGAAGTTTTGCTACCAAAAAGCAATAATGAAGAGGGTTGGTGATTAATTCGCATGGGACCTAGAGCGAAATGGATGGTTTGTAATTAGGGTTGGGTAACCACATGAAATCTGGGGGATTTCACGGAGACGGGGGAGGGGGGATAAAATAATGTTAAATTAGGAATCATTCTGTGTTTAAATTACGATTGAATGTTTATAAATTATTATTGCCATATTAATAAAAAAATCAAAATATTATCTTAAATAATCGTAATATAAAAAAATAAATATAATAGATGTTATTATCATATTAAAAAAACTGAACAATCATAGAGTTTTTTACTAAATTAAATATGAAATTTTTTTAATAAATATACAAATAATTATGCATGTAAAAATATTACTAAATCTATTCTTTTAATCTATTTCAGAACAAATAATAAATCTTTCATTTTAAAGAAAAATATATAAAAATAATAAAAGTTTCATACGGTGAAATATTTATAAATAACATTAAAATTTTATATTCAATGGTGGTTCTTCATCAACATTTATAAATATTTATAAATAACTAAAATAATATTAAAATAAATATTATAAATATATTACAAATGTAATGATTAAATTAAAATATGATATATTAAAAAAATTTGTTCTATAAAAAAATAACTAATAAGAAAATCATAATTAGAAAATCAAAGAAACAAAGTTATAAAAGTTAGCATTCTTACTTAACATTAGTATTTTTTGTAAAAATATATAGAAATCTATTCTTTTAATATATGTAATGGATTTGGATTTCCTGTAAAATTAATATCCTTCTAACCTGGATTCTTACATGGACACTATAGCCGTACCAAATTGGGTATAGAGCCATATGGGTATGTGATATGTGTGATTCATAGTTTAACATCAATTTATTTAAATTAAATGAATTTGTTAAGAAAAGATAAGCGAAAAATTAAAAATAGTCATAAACAAGAAATGGATATTCCTGATAAGAAGAACTTAATAAGTGGACAATTTCTAAAATTGAATTAAAAACTGTATATCAGTTAGGAACTTTTGAGAAATTGAGTTTAAAACAAGTAGTTAAAACTATTTTGATTGAAACTATTAAATGATTAATGAAACTATTAAATGATTTCATCACATTTAATGATTTTTCGAGTAGAAATTGTAACCGGAATCAACGCCTTCATATGCCTCCCAATGGCTTCTAACAGGCTAACCCTCATCTTTTAGTAATTGTGGCCAGTTCTAGATCTCCTAACCCAAACCTTAAATTTTTACATAAAACTATGAAACCACACAAATCAGGATCTTCACAATATAGTTATTATGATACATGTGATTTCATAGCTTAACATGAATGGATTTAGCCTGCCATTAAACTAAATTGAATAAAATAATATGAAAGTAGAATATAATAAGAAAACTTACAAGAATTGATGATCTTGAAAACTTCAAGCTTTTATTTATTATTGAAAATATAATACAAGAAGTAAAAATTTTACAATGGAGAAAGTGGAGATAGAAGAGTTTTTTTATATTCTAATTTTCTAGTCCTGCCCTTCTTGGATGATTTTTCATCCTATTTATAGCCATCAGAGGGCTGGACTTTTCAAACTTTATCTATTCTAGTTTTCTTTGGATTTTAAGTCCGAATAATACTACAGTACAACTATAACTATTACATTATTAAAGTGTACTATAGTACAACTATAGCTATTACATTATTAAAGTGTACCCATTCAGAGTTCTTTTCAAGAATTTTGTCTTATTAGGCTATTACCCTTTGGAAAATTTCTTCTCTTGCTTGTTGTTCAATTTCTTTGGCCATTTGGTCAATATCTTCTTCTGATATTTCTTCCATATTAGGTTCTTGAGATTCTCCTGCCAAGCATTCTTCATCTAATGATCCGGTCATTGACACATCTGATTTATTATCTTCTACCAAATTTTTCATCAAGTCCTTTAATTCTTCCATATATGATCTGATTAATTCTTCTTTGGTTATAACCTCCTTCTGTAACTTAATTTCCTTTATTTCCCCTTTTTCCTTCATGGTTTGGTACTCATCATTTTTCATGTGGATTTCATCAAAAATATTTTGTCCATGAATTTGATTCGTTTCTGGATTAATCTTAATCAATCTGTCCCAAAACCTGCTATGAGTAAGTCTTCTAAGACAAGTTAAATTTTGTGGAGTATAACTCACTTCTGGGATCCATTTCCAAACCCATGAAATTAGAAATTGAATAAAGAATATCATTGAAGCTATTTCTTCTGTATATTGATTTGAAGTGATATAATCTGCTATTTTTGGTGAAATATTCACCCATTCTCCATATAATGGTTTAAATCTGTCCAGGAGTATTTTCCCACAGGTGCCATAAATATTCCACCATTACATAAACCAATTTGGTATGAGATTGTTATAAACATCCCCACAAATCTTTATAAGCCATGTATGTTTCTTATTAGGATTTTCATACAAAATGGCTTTATGAAAGGCATCAATATAATCCCAATAATTATATTTAAAAGATATTTTAGATTCGGGAAGTATAAATTCATTTTCTTTAAGAGGAGATAATCCCCATTCTTCAACAGATATAATCCGTTTAATTATGATTTTACTAAAATTATAAATATTAGTCACCTTGGTATTACGATAAAAATGTGTGATATCACATGAGTTTACTTTAAGTATACTATCATAATATGGTCTTTGTTTATATGATGTAGTAGCATATGATGTTGTATCTAGATACCTGTTCATCAGTATCCATGGATCATTTTTCCATTGAAGATCTTTATTTTCTAAAAGAAATATAATTTCTTTATGAGTGTTTGTATGATATGAGGTCATATTATCTTCTTCTGATATAATTTAGGAATATGATCCTGATGAGGATGCTTCACCTTCCTGTTGCTTTTTATCCGCAATAAATTTTTTAAATTCCTCATATAATGAGGCATCTTTATTAGGAATGTTTTTAGCTATTAGCTTGTTATTTCCCATTTGGACAAGGATATTATTCCTTCCTTAGCTATAAGAGGTATTACCTCTTCCACCTCTTCCTCTGAAATGACTATATTTTCCCCGAGGTATCATTCTGTAAATATTCACGAGTTAAGAAATCAGGAAGACTATTTTCTTCTCCTTTTTTATAGATTATTTCAAAATCAAATGGGGCTAAATGAGCTTGCCATCTTTCAAACATTTGTTTAGAAACATTATGCTTAAAATCCTTATTAAATATAAATTTTGCTGCCTTACAATCAGTTTTTACTATAAACTTTTGATTATATAAATCATCTTGAAATTTCAAAATACATTTTACTATTGCAAGAATTTCTTTAGCAATTGTTGCATAATTTTTTTTACTATCAGCCCATTTTCTAGAGTGATATCTAATTAACCTTTCTTGTTTATCATCAGGACAAATTTGCTTTAAAATTCCTCTATATCCTACATCTGAGCCATCTGGTTCAATAATTTTTTCCCAATTAGGATTGGCTAATATTAAACACGACAATGTTTTTATTTTTTCTTTTATTTTCTGAACTGTTTTAGTATGTTTTTCTGTCCAGGGCTTAGGATTCATTTTTAATCTTTCATATAAAATAGCTGTATCATAAGCTAAATTTTTATAGTATGGCAAAATATAATTTAAAGTTCCCAAAAATCTTTGTAATTGAGTTTTTTCTAAGATTTCATCTGGAAATTTTGACGCAAAATCTATGCTTCTATTAATAGGAATTATTTTTCCTTTTTCAATATTATGACCTAAAAATCTTATATTAGTCTGGAATAAAATCATTTTTGGTTTGGAGATTACTAAACCATTTTGTATAACTAGCTTCTTAAATATTTCTAAATGTTCAAAGTGTTGTTGAATATTTTTAGAAAATACTAAGATATCATCAATATAAACTATTATAAATTCACTATAAGGAATAAAAATATCGTTCATTATTTTTTGAAATTCTGAAGGTGCATTTTTTAACCCAGAAGGCATAACTTTCCATTCAAACTGTCCTATTGGAACATTAAAAGCTGTTTTATATTGGTCATTTTCAGCAATCTGAATCTGTCAATATCCTGATTTTAAATCAAATTTAGAAAATATTATCGCCTTATATAATCTATCTAATAATTCTTTTTTATTAGGAATTGGATATCTAATCCATTTTAATACTTTGTTTAGAGGTTTATAATTTATTACCAATCTTGGTACTCCTCTTTCTATTTCACTGTGTTTATTAACATAAAAACCTGTACATGACCAAAGAGAATTTGACTCTTTGATTAATTCTTTTCTTAATAAGGAAGTTATTTCTTCCTTACATAATTCTAAGTACTGTGAATTCATTTGACAAGGTCTTGCCTTATTTCTTTCATCAAAGTTATGTATATATGGAAGGCTGACAAAATGTTTTTTCCTATTCCAAAAAGCATTTGGATGGTCATTACAAATTTCTATCGAAATATTATTTTGGATTTTCTTTATTTTGTAATTTAGAATTTTGTAAAGCTTCTTCAATATTAAAAGAATTTATTTCAAAATTAAGAAAATTAATTTGATTATGTTTTCTAAGAATAAAATCTTTTATTTTATTAACAAATCTGGTATTTGGTTTAGTTATAAACTGAAAAGATACATGAGTTTTCTCATATGTTCCTATGATTGAATCTGTACCAATATGAGTAATAGGGAAAATCTTTTTTATAAAAGGAGTTCCAAGTATAACTTGGTTAGTTATATTTTTTGCTAATAAAAAACTTTCAGGAATGCAAACTTTGTTATTACAAACATATGCTCGTGGTAATTTAAAATTAATCTGTAATTTTTGACCACCCGCATGTCTTAAGCTATGAGTAGTTTTCTCAAAATATTTAGTAGGAATTGTTCCTTCTTGTATAACACTAATATCTGCTCTTGTGTCTATTAATGCAGTTAATTCTATTATTTCATCATGATTTATTAATAATGTTATTTTAACATAAAACTTAAAAGATGTTATTATATCTAAGACAGAGAGAAAATTTTCTTCCCCAATATTATTAACATCATCAAATGTATTTTGTTTTATTAAAGTAGTTTCCCTATTTATTTCTAAGTTAGAAATTTTAATGTCTAAATTTTTATTAAATTGTTTTAACAATTTAATTTCATTTTTAAGAGTATTAATTTCTTCATATAAATCATTTATTGTACTAGGTGATTTTGGAGAATTATTATTCTTTTCTTTCATCATTTTATAGACTTCTGACATTGTATAAGGATTATTATTTACTATTAATTCCAATTCCTCTTTATTATTACTAGAAGATGGAATATCATCTATTTGTTCAATTATTTTTTACCTTAATTCTTGGTCTTTTATTGATTTTAAGAATTCTAATATATTATTATTACTTAAAACATTTATATCTGATTCTCTAAATTGAAATATGATTTTATAATAATCATTTTCATTATTATCTTTATCCGAACTAATTTCCTTTCTACAAGGAATACAACATGCAGAATTATCAGAATCATCAGAAGTATTATTTATCTAATCTATTTTTGAGTATGAACTAATACTTACAGAATCTTCTGATTCTAAAAATAATTTTTCTAAAGACTCTTTTATCTCTTGACTAGTATCTAAACTATTAATTTTCTTCTTCATTTTGCACTTATTAGCATAATGTCCTATTTGCTTACATCTATAACACACAATATTACTCTTATATTTTCTTTTTTCTAATCTATCAGTTTTTCTTTTTAATTTTTATTTAATTTTTCTTGAGAATATTTTCTCTTTTTCTTTTTAAAATATTTATCATATTTTCTATAGCTTTTTATTAATTTTCTTTCTGATGGAATTTCCATCCCAAATTGACTACAAAATTGACCTAGTTGTCTTCTTTCCGTTAATCTTTGTCTTTTAATTTGTTGATTCAATTTAATTTCATTACATAGGGCTATACCCTCTTGTACACAAGTGCGTATTAAATTCCCATAGGTATAATTTTCATAGGGAATAGCCATCCTATCTTTCCTAAGAGTTTTCTTTACTCTCTCTGCAAATAAATTAGGTAGTCTATCTATGAATTTTGACTTCCAATGGGTACTATTACTTTCTGGCAACATTACTCTATTAAGAAAAACATCTTTATACCATCTAAAATCAGATAGTGTCTTACATTTTAGATTTTGTAATAAAGTACGAATATTTTCGCTATTATCAGATATTCTTCTCGTAAAATGTTCTAATATGGTAACTATCAATGTATAAACTGAATTTTCAGTTATTTGATTTCCTTCTTGTTTTATATTTTTAAAAAATTATTCTTTATTTTGTGGAGATAAATAATTATCCCACCAGCCTTTTACTTGTCCAGTGAATCCTGCAACTATCATTTTTGCTATATTACTATCAATATTACCAATAGTTTTACTTATAGTACTATACATTAACATTCTATGGGCCAGATTATAAATTTATTTTTCTGTATAACCATCTAAATTTCATTCATAAATGCATTTTCCATTATAACTATTATTACCTATGTATTCCTGTTCTTCATGGAGAATATCTACAGGAGATGGTCTATTATAATAATGTATTCTTTGTGTTGGTCTATCTGCAAATTTATTAATTTCATCATTTATAACTGATTTATAGTCCTTATTTTCTTCTAATTTTTCTGAAATTCATTTTCTAGTGTATTGATTTTTAACTGTTTAAATTTATTATCTATTAACATTTCTAGATCTGACATTGTTTTCAATTTATAATTTTTTATTTCAGGTGGAGGTTGGAGTGTTGGGGTTGCTATAAGTTCTATTTTTCCTGAGGCATTTATATAAGATTTTTCTAGTTTTTGTATTAGTATATCAATTCTCTTATGAAGAGATATAATTTGTTCTCCTAGAACATTTAAATAAATATTTGTATAATTATGTTGTTCTATTATTTTATTTATTTGTTTTACATTAATAGTTAATGTATCATCTTCAAATAATTTTGAGAATGCTATAAAGCTTACTATATTATTTTCTTTTTCCATATAAAATGATTGTTGAGGAGGAAATATTCCTTTTATTATATTACCATTCAAAAGCTTATAATCCCTTTCTAACACAGAAATATAAGGTTCAATATAATTGGACATAAACCACGGAACAAAAGGAAATAAAATATTATGATATGACAAAAATCTATAAAATTCATCAGAAATATGATTTCTGAATTCACTATTAGAATTAGGGAAAAACCACTTTCTAAATGGTTCCCATCTTGGTAAATAAAATTATTTTTTAACTTTTTGCCTAGCCAAAGATCCAGGGCTAAAATCTATTTTAATTTTATTTATAATGAAAAATTCATTTCAGATTCGGTTATTTCCGCATCTTTAGTGTTATAAACACCTTTAACAATATTCTCTTTATTTTTAAATAATTTTTCTACATGATGATTATCCTCATCACGTTCACTTACTTGTGAAGTGGAAACTCTCTAAGGAATATTGTCTCTTTCTTCTATTAGAGGAGAAATAAAAGAATGATCAGAACAAGATCTAGTTATTACCCAATCTTGATGAAATATTATCCATCTGTATATAAATAATTCCTTCAGGAGTTTGTTCAATATGATCAATAGTATGTTCAATTTTAGATTGTATAGGACCAGATCTTTCAAGTTTCCATTGATGAGGCATAGGGATTTCATTCCATTTAATGATTCTTCGAGTAGAAATTTATTGTCTATTAAAGTTAGTTTCAATCAAAACAGTTTTATTAATCTGTTTATCCATCAAGTTACAATTAGGATTCAATGTAAATAACGGCTTATAATAAATTCTATAACATATACAAATTAATTCTGATCCAGAAGCATAGTTATATCCATGTGTTTTAACATTTAATGTTAATGCATCAAGTATATTAATATCACTTAAGGATAATGATAGATTAGGACAAACATTAAAGTAAACAGGTCCATGTGCCAAACTTGATTGAATGACACCTATTAGTGATTGTTTCCAGTTTAAATTCCTAGCATCTCTTAGATATGCAATAAAACTTTCTGGTAAACTTTCTAATATTAAAGGCTTGAATGTAATTTGAACTAATCCAATATGTATGAATTTATATAATTCTTTATAACGATTTATATCATGATGATGTAATAATTTAATTTCAGTTTCTTCATTATCTAATGAGACTGATTCCTCAGCAGTTTTAACTACTTGTTTTAAACCCAATTTCTCAAAAGTTCCTAACTGATATACAGTTTTTAATTCAATTTTAGGAATTGTCCACTTATTAAGTTCTTCTAAATTATCAGGAATGTCCATTTCTTGTTTATGGCTATTTTTAATTTTTCGCTTATCTTTTTTTAACAAATTTATTTAATTTAAATAAATTGATGTTAAACTATGAATCACACATATCACATACCTATATTGCTCTGATACCAAATTTGGTAAATTTTTCTTCATAAATATTTATAAGTTAAAAAATTATATTGAAATAAAAATTAGAAATTTTTACGTAACAAATGTAATGATTAAATTAAAATATGGTATTAGTATATTAAAAAAATTTTATTTCGTAAAAAGTAACTAATTAGAAATCAATTGGTCTGGATTTTTTTTAACTAAACTTTAAATCCTATTTGCAAATGCACAACATCAATGTAATACGACCGTATAAGCGTATCAAAACACAGAGAAATGTTCAACTACATAGATTATTAAATTTTTAAATTAATTTTATAAAAAGAAGAATCAAATTTTATTAAGGGTAGATAAATCTAACTCGGAAATATATATGTATAGCGCGAAATAAATTAAAATAATTCATTTTTATTAGAAACTTTCTCTCTCTTCAGTTTCCTCTCACTTCTCTCTAAAACTTCAAATTTCAATTTCATATTTAGGAAGATCTGACCGTTGTAACTGGAAAAAAAGGTTAGTACTTCGATCTATACTCATTTACTTACATTTTTATCGTTTCAAAATTTGAAAACAACCGTTGGATTGAAAAAAATTACATTTTCTCTAAACTGAAATTTTGGCCGGAATGTCACCGGATTGCTGGTACCGGCAACGGAAACCACGCCGGATCGCCTAGACCAGCGACCGAAGCAACGTCGGGTCGCCCGGTCCAGCGATCGCGGGTGTTTGTGAACGCTGAACCGCGGGATCGCTGTGCGGTACCGGTCGCCCTGTCCAGCGACCCGGTTCGTTCGCGGTCGCCCGATTTTTAAATTTTTTTAAAAAGTTTTTTAAATTTTTTTAAATGTTTTTAAATTCTTTTATTAATGTTTTATTTTTTACTTTTTTTTGTTATGTTTTATTTTTATTTTTTTATTATTTTTAATTTTTTATTTTTTTTAATTTTGTTAGTTTTAAATTTTTTTATTTTTTTAAAATTTTTTATTTTAAAGTTTTTTATTATTTTTAAATCTTTTATTATTTTTTTTATTTTTTAAATTTTTAATTATTTTATTATTTATAAATTTTTTAATTTTTTATTATTTTTATTTTTATTATTTTTAAAATTTTTAATTATTTTTTTAAATTTTTTAATTTTTTAAATTTTTTATTTTTTATTTTCATAATTTTTACTTATTTGTTTAGTTTTTAATTTTATTATTTTATTATTTTTTAATTTTTAATTACTTTATTATTTTTTAATTTTTGTTATTTTTTATTATTTTTATGTTTTATTATTTTGTAATTTTTTGTACTTTTTATTTTGTTTTTTTGTATTATTTTTTTTGTTCTTATATATATATATATATTCATTTTTTAATTTTTTTATTTCATTTATCTGTGCTTATATTATTTTTTTAAAGTTATGATTTCATTTGTCTATTTGTTTAATTTAGAGTTTATATTATGTCATTTAATTTGTTAATTTTTTTATTATATTTTTTATGCTTACGTTGTTATAATTAATGATGATGTTAATTTTTTTTAAAGTATGATTACATTTATGTTTATTTGTTTAATTTGTAGTTTATGTTATGTTATTTAATTTCTTTTCAAGATTTGTTTATGATTATGTTAAATTAATGATTATGTGATTTTTTGAAAATTATTATTACGTTTATGTTTATTTGTTTAATTTATAGGTTATATTATGTTCAACATAATTTGTTTATGTTTATTAGGGTGCTTGTGGACTTGACTGATTGTATAATTTTGTTTATTTAGAGTTTATGGTGTAGGGTTTATATGAGTAATACGACTTTATAAACAAATGTCCCAAACAAATTGCATAAATAAGCGTTTATGCAATTTGGATTTAGGTTTGTTATATTGAAAGATTTTTGCGTTTAGGGTTAACGCAATGTAATAAAAAAACGTGAAGTGTTCAAATGGGGTAATAAATATAACTATAATGAATTTAGCTTAATGCACGGTTTTAACTTAATCATATAAAAATGAAGAAAAATGCATTACTTGTATCATATAAAAATATGATGAATTAGACAGATATTATGTAATGTCATTGAGGAAAATGTTTGCGAATTTGTGTAGATGGTTCGGCCTGGAGCACGTAGGGGTGATGGTTGATTTAGGTGCTGTGACAGACAGGACCGGTCGGGTTGAAGGTCGTGCAGTGACTACGTCATCCCTAGTGTGAGGGGACACCACAATACATCAGACATATTGTCCACTTATGCACCTATTGCACCGGGTATGTATTATGACCTTGGTGTACTGGGGTCTTCCACCCAGCCCCCCATACTGTTTAAGACCTATCCTCCTACCACATCATACCATCCGTACAACCCCCTACCCTATGACCCTTACGGATATTCTCAGCCACCATAGACATTATATGATCCATATGCACATGCTCCTTCTCTACCTATTCGTATGCCTGGCTTGGATCCGACACAGCATTTCTCTAGAACTCAGATTCCATTAAATGATTCTAGTGGTCCAGGGTTGCAATTAGGTGTACAGTTCTTCGAACAGCTTGCTGGGTCCATCTCGGTGGACTCATCTTACAGCGGTGCTGAGTATGGAGCCACTGCTCGTGGCAATTCCTCATCTGATGTTGGGTTGGGTATGGATTCTGGTACATCCCGATCTGAGGAGGCTGTCAGAGTTGGTTCCCTCCACATTCATAGCAGTGAGGGCAATGAGGATGAGCGTGAGGATGATGGTGGACATGATGATGATGATGATGATGATGATAGTGACGATGACGGTAATGATCACGAACCTGTTCCTGTGGTTGAGGCCTCATCTTCCGGCTATAGACTTGCTCCGAGTAAGGGGAAAGGATTGACTGGCAGTTTCATGTCAGTGATGAGTTTTGCTAGGTCGTGACAAAAAAGACCCGAGAAGTCGCATCCTCCTACCAACCCTACGCAGAGGAAGAAATCAAAGAATGACGGTTGGGAGTAGACAAGTCAGCTGATGGCGATCCACAGGATCCAGTCATTGTCCCTTCGTATAGCATTCATGTCGCTGGTTATATATGGCGTGGTCAGTTAATTTGAATATTTTATATATTTTTTATTTATGATTATAGATTTGAATATTTTGTTTATTTTTTATTATGGTGTTTACATTATTTTTGCAGGATAGAGGCATTCTGAAGTCGAGGTCCCGCTATGTGTCCCTGATCGGTTGGACTCCTAGTGATCCTGCAGTGGTACAGTTGGCAGGGGAGACAGGACTATCACATTTGAGGTCCTTGCTATCTGCTTTTGTGGAGAGGTGGTAGCCAGACACAAATAGTTTTCACATGCCTTGGGGGGAGACGACTGTTACATTGCATGATGTTAAGTTGATTCTGGGCGTACCTTCTTACGGTAACGTCATCGACCATTATTATTCACGGGAGCAGATAAATGCAGTTATCCAGAACGATCTTGATATCTCCGACTCTAGCATAGACATAAATGCTCAGGACTTGGCAGGAGTTGCTGACTCACCTCGTAGTGGACTGTCTACGGAGCAAAGGGTCACCTGTTACGTCTTGTATTTACTTGGTAGTTCGCTCTTCACTGACAAGAGTGGAAATAATGTCCCTGGGAAGCTGTGGCCGCTCGTGAAGAATGTTAGTTCTGTTGGTGGTTTTGCATGGGGTGCTGCTACACTATCCTACTTGTACCGGAGTTTAGGGCAGGCCTCTCGTACAGATGCGAAGGAATTGTCTGGTTGCTGGTCGCTGCTTGAGGTAATATCATTATAATCTTCATCCTGTTTAATTATGTTTCACGTTTTAGGGTTTGTTTTTGTGTAATGATGGGTTGCTGATTTTTTTTATTAATTTTTTTTTGTAAAGGCTTGGATATACCTGTATTTTCCTATGTTTGCACCTTCAATGAGAGCGGGAGTGAGGTTGTGCAAACCTCACGTCCAGAGGTTTGCGATGTTGGGTCACAAAACGAAGAACAAATTAATCGACTTACGCATTCGTTTAGACACGATGACTGCTGACGAGGTCAGGTGGACTCCGTACAGATCTTATGAGATTACTGATATATGGGTTTCTACGTACCATGGGATGATTGCATACTTTGATTGTGTAGAGTCCTATATGCCCGATAGGGTTGTCAGACAGTTTGGGTGGGTTCAATACATTCTAGCTCATCCTATTCATCCTCAAGAGCACCGCAGGCCAGCAAATAACAAGGTGTACATAGTGAAGAATGTGTTCATAGAGGCACTTTGGCTGGAGGCAGCATCTCATCTGCTTACGTCTACATGGACCAGTATCCCTGCTATAACTCCATCTCGGTGCATAGATGATTACATGCCTTGGTTTCTCCCCTGCACTCATCCACGGATTCAGAATCCAGACAGGCTTTCCCGCGGCGTGCAATTGCCGACCACTGCTCTTATTACACCGCATGTTCTATTGGATATGGTAGCTCGTGAGTTGGACCGTGACGATATTGATGATGCTACGAAGGTTAGAAGGGCTTCCGACATGATCAAGAGGTATCATCAGACTCGACGTTAGTGCGTTGTTTTATGTACTTGACTAGTTGTTGTTTCTGACTTATTTTGTAATGTATGACTTTTTTTTTGTAGTGTTGTTGTTACTTGGTTGATGGGAAATTTTTCATGCATTCAGTTTTTTTACAATTGTAATAGAAAAAATATAAATTACCATAAACCCGAAACACATTAAATATAAAGATATTGAACCATAAAACGAGTTTACATTTCAACAATAAAAAATATACCCAAAAAATTCAACGTGTATATGTTTTAAAACTAAGTTAAAAAATTTTGTACATATAATTTTCTTAATAAAAAAATAAAGTCTAATTTACTTTCTATTTCGAGCAACCCTCGCATTCCAATTTGCAATACTATGCTGATACGAATCTGCCCAATTGCTGACTCATTCGGAACGATGATGAATCCATTGAACATGTAAAGGAGGTATCAGACACATATCATTCAACTATAGCTGTGTAAAACAAACAAAAATATGTAAATGTCAGAAAAATTGTAAAACCAAACATCATATAATACAGAACAACGTAAAAAATCATAAAGATACACGTATTCGACACTTACCTAAATAAAGTGTCATTCTTCTGTTCTGTCTAGAGACCAATGACCAATGTACCTTCTGGACGATCCGAATACGAATACAAAGGTAACACAGTCGTAGAACCAAGCTGTGCAATTATCACACACAGATTGAATGCATTTGCTATGATGTAAAGCGAATCAGGTGTTTCGAACCAATGCGCGTACAGTGCAGGTCCATCCACTGGCCAATGTATCCTATGAACGAGCTTATTAACACATTCCTCTGAACCCACTAAATTAACATACAAATTCGTCGAATGCTCCAATTCATAAAGCATTCATCTACGAACCTCTTGCCATTGATGTTTATCATCGAACACAAAATCTGCCACAACCCGATAACCATAATTTCTATCACCTATCACGTTCTTCCAATTGCTGATGAAAGGATAAATGAAAGCAGGGAAAGCGTTTGTGTAAGGGAATGTGGAACACGGGAATGCATATTTCACAGCAGATAAACTACTTCGGCCATGGTCGCGCCCTCTGCCCCTTTCTCTAGGAGCTCATAGCGGTCTCCCTCTCCCACGGGATCCTGACCCAGATCTAGTGTAAGAACCAGAAACAGATCCGCTTGACTTCTGTATCTTTCGATGAGCAATTGACACGTGCTCCCAATGTGACTTGTCTCTTTTTGTTGAGTTCGTCTTCTTCCACCCTTTAGTGACTGCTACCTCGTGAGGTGATATCAATGTCACACCCGGATCTTCAGGCAAAACAGGATTCAGAACCCCTTTCACAAGATGACGCATCTCTCTAACTTTGGATATGGGTCAGTGAGAGAACGCATCTCAGAATCCATGTCCTATTGCAGAGCTGAAGGATGAGGACCGCTAATTTCTAGTGTCTTCCAAAAGGCATTAATATCATCTAAATGTATAGGAAGAACGTGATCGAACCGTGTAATCAGCTCGCAAGCATAAGGGAGGTCGTGTGACGTCCTCAAATAGTGCCCACACTTATTTTTTGGATCATCATATATCCCGGCAGCTCTCGTTATCTCTGACGATATCTTTTTGAATGCCAAGTGACTGATTTTAAAATATGTGATTACTCTTTGCATTATGCTTCTCTTTAGTCTTGGAAAACACTAATGATGCCTTAATGTCTGCTATTTTACCTTCAATAAGCGAGTCAATGTTAAGGAACACAGTATCCAAATCACCATGGTATGTTGAAAGTCATAGCTTCAGCACTGAGTGTTCACTCTCAGCCCGATTGGTGGTCTCCACCCGAAAATGCATATGACTCTTAGTCTAACATCTCACGAATTTATGAGCAAAGGGATTCAACCAATTGTTGAACAAATAGTATAGAAAGTTCGGTCTGCTCTTCCACTTCGTCTTCAGAGCATCCAATCTCCTTAAGTATTCCTGCTCATCGATTTCGTCCAACAATTTTTTCCATGACCCATTTACAAACAGTGATGCAACCTCTTCATTTTTTGTCAACTAGGTTAATTTGGCCAACACGTTCTTATTGATGTGCCTTCTACATAGCATATGGTACGCTGTACTGAACACTTCGCCGATCACGGGTATTAAACCGCATTTTGTGTCTGTAATAATTACCTTCGGCATAGTCTCACAAACATCTTCTTGATTCTCTGTTGACATTGTATTTGGAAAGTATAGATACTTAATCTGTTGAAGAACCCATCTATAAGTTGTAGCCTACTCATTTCGCATAAAAGCACTGGCTACAGTGAAATTCTTACCAGTCGGGGCCATCCCTACCACTTCCAACCGTGGCATGTTGTACCTATTTTAAAAAAACACATAAAACAGATAACTTGTTTAGAAAATAAACATAAAACCCAGTAAACTTAACACAAAACCACTTAAATATGACATATTTCATTCTACTATTCATTCAAGGGTTGCTCCTAAATAGTCAATTTGCAAATAACACGTAAATGTACAATTAATATAACAAATTTAATACAACTTACTTGTTTGTTTTATATGTCGTATCCATTATAAGTACATATTGCCACGTTCTCAAAATTTCAATTGATGTTGGATGTGCACGTTGCTGTCCTCACGGTTTCTATAGAAGACCGTGTAATCCCGTATAGCACTTAGGCAGAGAACTTCTTCAACCGTGTTTCGCCCCTGCATCCTATTCTTCTTAATCTTCGCAACGACATTATATATTTTTCTGGGCACTACAAAAATTCTTGCAAATCATATTATTAGAACCTCAATTTAAACCACAAACATAAAACCAAGATGCATTAGAGTTGATGCAACATACCTGACAGCACAACCCACATTTTGTTCCCGGAAAAATCGTAAAATATTACGGGGTGGCATATGACTCTTCCTGAATTGTTCAATTTGTATCACTTGTTCCTCTGTCAGTTTTGCTGTCTGAGCGTGACCGTGAATATATACACCTATTGCATGGTTATGCCTCCCATTGTGTACGAATACTTGCCAATTTTCACACATTGCCATTTGTTCGCCTTTTAATTTGAAGGGACAACCACACTTTTTAGTCCCGTAAGGACCCCACCTTTTTACTTGAACTTCTTCTTCATCGTCGACAACGGGCTTCTTTTTCGGTTTATTTGCACCTCCACGCTCGCAACCCAGTGTAACATACGGTCGGAAGTCGGATGATCTGGACCTTAAATACCGAGTGACAATAAAATACGTGTTCACTTTTATAACTGTTTCTTTTGGCCAGTTAACCAACTCTGGTTTCGAATTAAAAATTCGAGCAGTTGCAAATAAATGTCTGTGATCCACGTATTCTTCTGGTTCCAAAAATTCTTCAAATGTACTTGGATCTACGCTGTTCTGTTACGATATAATACGAAAAAATTAAAATATGAACACATTATATATTAAAAATAAAATTGTAAAAACATTGTAATGAAAAAAAATTTCATACAATAACATTTAGAAAGAAACAAAAAAATTATTTCATATAGTAACATTTAAGGAAAAAAACACAGAAAAACACAAAGTTTATATAGTAACATTCCCAAAAAAAAAACATTGTAAAGACAACAAAAAATTAACATTCTAAAGAAAACAAAAAAGTAACATTCTAAAAAAAACAAAAAACACAAAAAAAAAAAGTAACATTCCACAAAAAATAGTAAATTCTAAAATTAAAAAAAGGAACATCTAAAATTAAAAAACAAAAAAAATTAATAATATTCAAAAAAAATTTAGTAACATTCTAAAATTTTTAAAAAAATAGTAACTTTCTTAAATTAAAAAAAAAACAAAAGTAACATTCTAACAAAAATAAAAAAATAAAAAAAAATTAATAACATTCTAAAAAAAAATTAGTAACATTCTAAAATTAGAAAAAAATAGTAACATTCTTAAATTTTAAAAAAACAAAAGTAACATTCTAACAAAAAAAAAAATTAATAACATTCTAAAAAAAATTCAGTAACATTGTAAAATTTTTTAAAAAATAGTAACATTTATAAATTTAAAAAAAAACAAAAGTAACATTCTAACAAAAAAAATTAGTAACATTCTAAAATAAAAAAAACATAACATCTAAAATAAAAATAATAATAACCTTCTAAAATTTAAATAAAAAACGAATATTCTAAAAAAATAGTAATATTCTAAAAAAATGAACATTCTAAAAACAACAATAATAATATTCTGAAAAAAAAGGAACATTCTAAAAAAAAAAGAATAGTAATATTCTAAAACAAAAAAAAAGAAGAAAGGAACATTCTAAAAAAATACTCTAAAAAAAATATTACTATTAAAAAAAATTGAAAATATAATATTTTAAAAAGAAAAAAACAAAACCCTACTCGTGTCGCTTAGGCCGGCGGTCTGGACGTGACCGTTTGCGCCACTGGACGATCCTCTTCAAAATGGGTCGCTCGGCTGGGCGATCGGATCGCGTTCGGGTCGCCACCCCCGGCGATCCGACCCAAAATTGCCAAAAAATAAATATTGAATTTTCTTACCTCTAAACCGATATTTTCTTCAACAAATTTTTCATAATGATCCATATCTACCTCCAATACAAGTTGAATGTTAAAGTTTATAGTTTTAGAGTAAGGAGAGAGTAAATAAAAGTAATAGAAATTTTTTACAGAGAGAAAAAGTAGGGAAGAGGAGGGGAAATAATGATTTATTTCGCGCTATACATTCATATTCCTGACTTAGATTTATTGACCCCCTTTTATTATCTATAAATTATTCCTAAATTAAGTAAAACTAATAAAGAAAGAAAATCAATTAAAAAAAAACTAGCAAGAGCTTAGTGAAGAAGATGATTTAGAACCCTGAATCCACCACTAACCTATATAACAATGATTTAATTTTTTTTTTGAAAGAAAAAATTAGACCTTTATGTGGTGATCTAGAATACAAGCTTCGATTTACTAAGGAAATATATTGTGCTTAAATAAATGACATAACCCATCTAACTATTAGCATGACTTACTCAATTCCATGACATAATTCATCTAAAACTAGCATGAACTATTCAATTCTAAAACCCATAATATACTTGCAAAAATCACATATGTCTCATATTCAAGACTACAAGAACTAAGTATGGATAAAAGTATCAATTAACCTAAATAATTATTCTACAAGAAAATCACAAGGAATTAATTGAATTAAACCAAGAAACATCCCAAGATATGTAATCACATAAATAATATAATAAATCTTTCAAAAAAAAATAATAAAATTACATGGCCAGGGTTTCATCAAGATTCTAAAAAAGCAAATTTAGTTCACAATTAAAGGGAAAGAAAGAATCAAATTTAGTTCAAAGTCTTCTTATGTGGCTCTTCTATATATGCTTTATTATTTTTCTTAATATTCTCTTCCCCAGCGATCATGCACACTCCTTCTTCACGATACCAAATTTAGTAATGGAATCTTTAATTTCCATTCCTTTTCAGAAATCTACACAAAAACAAATAAAATAAATTAAATATAATAATTATGATTACTAAAGAAATAAAATATTTTCAAAAGCGAATTATTAAAACTTAAGGTGTTTATTTGCATTAAAAAATCAACTCTATCAACTCTTACATACCTAAGTTTTGCTAGTCCTCAAGCAAATAAAAAAAAAAACTAACTAGCCTCTTTCGTAGTACTCATGATTGCACTTAGCATGTGCAACTGGGGGTACCCAAACTCATACTATTATAGTGAAACTTGGACCCAAACCTGGACTCATACCCTCCAAGTATAAAATTTCTGGACTCAGACCCGACCCTCCGGGGTCCAGGATAGGGTCTGGGTATACCCGTACCCCTAGGATATTTTTCTATAAATTAGACCAAAAAAAATGCCAATAAAATACTGAATCAGAAGACAAGCAAAACAGGTAATCTAAACTTGAAACTGATAATCTAAACCAGAAAATTTTAAGAAGAAAATAGTGAATCAGGAGAAAGCACCATAAATAACACAGAAATTGATAAATTAAACCAGGAAAAATGCCAAGAAAATACTGAATCAGAAGACAAGAAAAACAAGTAATCTAAATCAGAAACTAATAATATAAACAAGAAAATTTTAAGAAGAAAATACTGAATCAGAAGGAAGCACCATAAATAACACAGAAACTGATAAATTAAACTAGAAAAAAATGCCAAGAAAATATTGAATCAGAAGACAAGCAAAACAGGTAATCTAAACGAGAAACTGATAATCTAAACCAGAAAATTTTAAGGAAAAAATACGGAATCAGAAGAAAGCACCATAAATAACACAGAAATTGATAAATTAAACCAGAAAAAAATGCCAAGAAAATACTGAATCAGAAGACAAGCAAAACAGGTAATCTAAACTAGAAAATTTTAAGAAGAAAATACTGAATCAGAAGAAAGCCCCATAAATAACACAGAAACTGATAAATTAAACCAGAAAAAAATGCTAAGAAAATACTGAATCAGAAGACAAGAAAAATAGGTAATCTAAACCAGAAACTGATAATCTAAACTAGAAATTTTTAAGAAGGAAATACTAAATCAGAAGAAAACACCATAAATAACACAAAAACTGATAAATTAAACCAGAAAAAAATGCCAAGAAAAAACTGAATCAGAAGACAAGCAAAGCAGGTAATCTAAATCAGAAACTGATAATCTAAACCAGAAAAAAATGGTGGTGAGTTTGGCGACTACCTCTGGTGTTGCAGTTGCACACAAGAGGCGGCAGCGGCGGCGGTGGCAGTAGGGCTTGAGCTCCAGTAGGTGAGGTGAAGAAGAGTGAGGTGAGAGACTAAGAGTGAGGTGAGAGAAGGAGAAGCAGCAGGAAATGGGAAAAGTTGCAGACAGACGTAGGGGGCGACAGTGGCGGTAGATGAGTTGAAGAAGATGAATGAGGGGAGAAAGTCTGAGAGTGACTGAGTGAGCAGTGAGGTTTGAGGTGCGTGAGAGACACTGAGAGTGAAGTTGAGCTGAAGAGTGAGAGTGAGTAGGTACTAGGTAGGTTAGGGGCTGTAGTATTGTAAAAAGATGATATGTTAAAAAAGTTTATAAATTAGTATATTAATATAATATATATTATTTTATTAATACGGGTATACGAGTTTATGTATCATCATACCCGCCTAGACCTATATAACAGAATAAATACGGGTACGGGTATTGGTCCGCGGGTATAAAATTTAAACCTTACCCGCTAAAAACGGGTATAGACCCGTGCGGGTACGGGTAAGACCTGCCCTGTTTACCGTCCATGTGCAATAACCCCTTTAAACCCTTAAGTTACCTCTAGGGAACGAGTATAATCTTGTGAGGGTTTGAAGACGACATACCCACAAAGTCAAATACGTAAAAAGTTTTAGAAAAGATATAGAACAATCCAAATTAAGTACCCTTCATCGAAATCTGAAACTTATCAAGATAAGCACTCTTCCTCTTATTTTCAAACTCAAGTTAACAAATAAATATTCAACTATCTCTCGTAACAAATATAAAACTTGTGTAAGGTGTAATCGTGGTCATAGAGGAATGTAAAATAAACACTAAATAAAATTTTCAAATTACATATAACAGACAAATCTAAAAAAGTGTTCATTCTATAAACTCACTCTTTATACCTTCTCTGCACTAATTAAAGATTCTCAAACTCAACTCAGATCAGAAGGGACTTTAAAGCTTGTAATGTAGTGTTAGGGTGTTGGTTGTCAAACGAAAGTAAGGAATTCAAATTTAAAGAAAAGAGAGCTTGCAAAGAATATGGATACTTCAAAATTCGACAAACTTTATAACTTTATTTTTGCTCCTACTTTTTTCAGTTAATACATTCACTAACCATCTTATTTTCTCAAAATTTCATCATTTAAGACTATTCTTTTTCTTACATTCACAAATTGGGGCCTCTTGAAATTTTATTTCTTTGCACCTTATGACTTGTAATAATTATATATTAACTTATCTTTCTTTTTCTTTTTTTTTTTTCAGCTCAATGCATTTGTTTTTTTTTTCATCACAACAAGTCCTATAATTTTTTAATTTTTATTTTCTCTTTTGTCAAAATAACTTATTCTCTTTCCACAACACAAAAACAACAAACCATCATTGAAGCACAAGTTAGAAGCTTGCATTAAGCTCTCTACAAAATTAAGGGTTAATATTTAAGTGGTTTAAAGAAAGAAAATAACATTTAAGGCTCAAAAAGGTACTAAGGTAAAAATCATGAAATTTGGTAAGCTTGAAAGGCCTAAACGATTCAAAGAATGTCTATCACCATCTTCTTTGAGTCAAATAAGGGAAACCTCTCTATTTCGCTTCAAGAGGTACTCAAGTAAGTTCTAGAATGTAGGGAAGAAATTCATCAACTGTATGCAACTCAAAATAATGAAAATGATTTATTAAACACTAACAATGACCCATTTACTCAAGTGTAAGTCATGCAAAAGTTATAACAGATATAGAACATAAGTCCATCACCCTAATTAAAAATAAGAAAATAAGTACTTTTCTCAATTCATTCAAGACATTTTTAAAGGAACTAAAAAAGAATCATTCTTCAAGTGAAATAATATTTTTGAGTTTTTTTTCAAAAAATAATCGTAATAGTAATAAATAAAAAAATAAATCCAGGATAAATTGAACACAAAAGACGAAAAAGAAAAAAATAATGATAATTGATAACAGAACAAAAGCATCTTTTCCCCCACACCTAAACCATACATTTTCCACAATGTGATAAAAGAATACCAAGAGTAGGGAAGAGACAAGGAAAAGAATAACACAACCTGGTAGAAGAAGCAATATTAATGCATGTTCGGAACAGTAATAGTCCATCTCTGTATTCTCTATGATAATGATATGTTATCTGATTACCTTAGAAAATAAACACTTCATCCTTTCTACCAATCAAAGTGAGATAAAAACAAATAATAAAAAAATAAAATAAATAAACAAAATAAAATTTGAGTTGCCTTCCAAAAGTGCTAAATTTAAAGTCTTCAACCAGACTCCCTAATTCTTTTACATTCAACCAGGATCTATTTCTCTCATATTAGGATCATGATTCACAATCCACGAAGAGCTTTCTAGTGGAGCAATGCAAGCAAGATTAGAATTAACATCCTCAGTGCACATTAGGTTTTCTTTCTCAATAGAAGTATATGCTTTTGAACAAATTAGAGGAAGAATTTCTTCAATTAATTCATCAATTACATCTACCAAATAGCAACTAGAATTATCCTCTATAGAAGGTTGTGAAGAAGTTTTAAAGATATTTAATCTAACCTTCATATTCATCACAAAGATGTCCAAAATCCTAGTTCTACAATTAATAGAGGCATCAGTAGTAGCCAAGAAAGGATGGCCTAGAATAATGGGGATATGATTATTAGAAGGCCTACCAAGTTCCATATCTAAGACTATGAAGTCTATAGGGAAGATGCCTTTATCTATTTGAACAAGAACATCATCTATCTCCCCTTATGTACCTTGATTGATCTATGAGCTAACTGTAAAGTCATATCAGTTAGTTGTAATTCTCTCGATCCTAACTCTTCATGAACAGAATATGGAATCAAATTAACACTAGAACTAAATCTAGGAGCGCTCTATCTATTTTATGATCACCAATAAGGCATGAGATAGTAGGGATACCAGGATCTTTATATTTAGATGGAGTGTTATATTGTAAAACAGAGCTGACCTGTTCAGTTAGGAAGATTTTCTTAGAAACATTGCTTTTGGATTTTCTTTTAAAAGTACACATGTCTTTATGAAATTTTGTATAAGATTAGGACTTACTTAATGACCTCTAAAAGTGGAAGATTAATTTTAACTTGTTTGAGAGACCTTTTGCTTATTGGAGTGGCAAATGCTTAGGTTCGATTCCTAAAGTATTGGGGAAGACCTATTTCTCACCTATGAGACCTAATCGCTTGTATCACCTATGCCTACGACAAAGGTAACTGAATGGAAGTCCCGGTACGATCCTTATTAATAGTCTTGTTTCCTTTTTTTTTAAATTATTTGCAAGTTCAACTTCGTAGTAAGCGTAAGACTGATACGAAAAATCTATTTTCAAATGTAACAAGAGCACGTACTTCTTTCTTCTAAGACTCATTGGCTCGGTACCTTTCTTTTGCAATTAGATAAGCAAGGACTAAAATTTGATAGTTGGTAATTTTAAAAGAAGTCTCCCATGATGTAAGAGAGGATCCAATTGCTGGAATAGAACTTGATCTAAAGCCCAGCAGGAGAAGAAGGCAAGCCTTTAAATCGGGATAGTGCGAATCCGCTACGAGCTGTCTTATGAGATTTCTGGACACTTTGAAAGAGCCGTGCCATACTTTATTTATGTTGATTGATACCCAAGTTTCACTGAACTAACTCGCTGTCGAAGTGAACTCATTTTCTCAAGACTCAACTCACTTAAGCCGGACCAATCCATTTGATTCTACCATTCAAAACTAAGCACAGCTAAGTCTCATTAAGTGTAGGTCATTAAACAGATAAATGGAGTTTTCTGTCGGATAACATCTCAGCTCTTGCACACAATTATTCTCAATCTTTTCTTTCCTTAGATTTCTTGCTTTTTTTGAGTCGTTGCTGTTTTGGTTTTGTTACAACCTTCCGGCTACCATCAGATAAAAACCGACAGCCCTATTTACTATTACAGCTTCTATTGGCTATTACAGATGCAGCAATGAAGAAAGAAAACAAAGACAGAAACTGGAAAGCAGAAACCTAAGCTATTACAGAAAGGTCTTCGGCTCCGGTGAACTTCCTTCTTCAGATCTAGCCAGAAAACATACACACAGTTTAGTAAAACAGAAATAAGAAAGAAAGATGAGATCTTTCCTTACCTCGAGACCATCCGGTCTCGGATATGGACTCCGACGGTGGTTGGCGAACGAGCTCCGCGAGTTCGGTCTAGTCTCCACGTCCCGTCTGTCCCATTGTCCTTCCGATGAAGAAAGGTGAATCCCTCAGTAGCCCGGTAGCCTCAGAATAAAACACTCACTCTCGGTCTCTCTCGGCAAGAAGTGCCGGAAGCCCCTTTCTCCTCTAGACTGCAGTCTCACACACGGCTACCCGAAGGGTTGGCCGGTACTGACGAACAGAAGAGGGTCCCGAAGGGTCACGCACAAGAAACGAGCAGTCAGTCTGCTCGAATGAAGAGAGAAGACAGAAGATCAAGAGAGGAGAGAGAGAGGCAGCGGCGGCACAAAGAATGCAAATGAGAGGATTAGGGCAAGAGGCTGAGAAAGCGAAGAATATATAGGCGAGTCACCAGGGCGGGTCGGGTTAAACCCGGCCCGCCCGGCATCTCTGCCAGCCTAGCTTCCAGTTGCACTCAAGGCCCACCAAGGCTATTTACATCATTGGGATAATTGGGCCAAAATAGGAAATGAAAATATTAGTGAAAATAGATATTTGGGCCTACTGGACCAACAAACTCCACCTTGAACAATATTTTCATCTAACTTTTGGCCAACAATGACTCCAAGATAGTCAGCCTTCATCAATATGAAGGAGGTCCCTGCACAAAGAAAATTTGTCAGTTGTCACAATCTTAGTACCAAAGTCAGCAGGATTATTATTAGTACTAACTTTCTCAATATTAATTAAACCACTAGAAACCTTTTCCCTAATGAAATGATACTTAACATCTATGTGTTTAGTTCTTTCATGGTAAACAGGGTTTTTACACAAGTGGAGACAACTCTGACTATCTGTAAAAATCACAGATTTTGATTTTAAAACATGCAATTCAGATAATAAACCCTGAAGCCAAATGGCTTCCTTGATTGCCTCAGTGGCAGCAATATACTCAGCCTCAGTAGTCGACAAGGCGACTACAGGCTGCAGCTGTGACTTCCAGGATATGCAATTCCCTGCCAAAGTAAAGAAATAAGAGCTGGTAGATTTCCTACCATCTTTGTCACCTGCAAAGTCAGAATCAACATACCCAACCAGTTCAAAATCATTAGACCAATTAGGATAGAGGAGACCTCTATCAATAGTCCCATTGATATAGCGCAACAACCACTTTAAAGCTGCCCAATGGTCCCTACCCGGATTAGACATAAAACGGCTGAGGAGGCTTATGGAATAAGCAATATCGGGCCGGGTGGAAATCATGGAATACATGACCGATCCTATAGCCATCCTATAAGGAATATGGGTCATCTCATTCTTTTCCTTTTCGGTTTTGGGGCAGGATTTTTCAGAGAGTTTAAAGTGGCTTGCTAGTGGTGTACAAACTGGCTTGCATAAATGCATTGAAAATTTGGACAAAATTTTCTGCAAAAAGGGTTTCTGGGATATGAATAAGGATCTATCAGCCCTATCCCTCCTAATATTCATCCCAAGGATTCTAGACGCAGAGCCTAAGTCCTTCATATCGAACTCGGACTTCAACAAAGATTTCAGGTGGTTGATCTTATTCCTATGCTTACAGGCAATTAGCATATCATCAACATACAACAACAGGTAAACAACAGATTCAACATTATTGCCACAAAAATACAAACAACTATCATAGTTGCTCTTAATAAAACCAGCTTTCAACATAAAAGAGTCGAAACGTTTATACCATTGACGAGGTGACTGCTTAAGTCCATGCAAGGACTTCTTCAGCAGGCATGCCATGTTCTCTTTACCTTTTTCCTCAAAACCTGGTGGTTGACGCATGTAAATGGTCTCATCAAGTTCTCCATGCAAAAATGCAGTTTTGAGTCTAGTTGTTCCAAATCAAGATCATAAAATGCAACAACAGCAAGCATTATCCTGATTGTTTTGTACTTAACAACAGGAGAAAAAATTTCATTAAAATCAATGCCCTCAATTTGAGAAAAGCCTTTTGCAATCAGCCTAGCCTTGAACCTTGAGGGTTCATTGGCAGAATCTGGTTCTTTGATTTTAAAAATCCATTTACAGTCAATCAATTTTTGCTTAGAAGGTTTTGAAACAAGAATCCAGGTTTTGTTTTTATGCAGAGAGGACATTTCCTCTTCCATGGCATGCAACCACAAAGCACGGTTTGGACTCTTTAAAACATCAGAAAAGCACAGAGGTTCATTTTCTTCAATAAAAGATGCAGCAGCACAAGCATATGAGAAAATGTAGGAGTAACCGTACCTAGCGGGTTTCCTAGTCTCTCTCCTAGCCCTATCTCTTGACAGCTGGTAGTCCCTTAAGGCTTGGGCTTGTGCCTCGGGATGATCCTCATCATCCTCATCTGAATCTTCAGATTCAGGCGTGTTATTTTCAGGCTGCTCATCAGTCGGTATTCCGACGTCCCACTGGATTCAGGTAGGTCGTGGTCGTGGGGTTGTGAAGGCTCGGAGGTGTTCTCCACCTCCACGGGAATAATCCCATCAGTAGGAGGGTCACTATGGTTTTCAGGGTTGGTTTCAGCCTTTAGGCAAGGCATATCAAGTTCGTTAAAGACCACATCCCGACTCACAAGAACCCTCACCCCCGGCTCACCTTTGAGCCAAACTTTGTAACCCTTCACCCCACTAGGGTATCCTAAGAACACTCCCTTTCTCGACCTAGGGTCTAGCTTACCCTCTTTCTGGTGTACAAAAGAAGCACACCCACATACTCTAAGGTTTGAGAGATTCGGTGGATTACCAGACCACATCTCTAAGGGTGTATTGAAGTTTATGGCAGTTGAAGGTGATCTGTTAATGAGGTAGACAGACTGTACTTACGACTTCTCCCCAAAAATGGTTTTGGAATACTCGAAGACACCATAAGGCACCTAACCTTATCCATTATAGTACTGGTTCATCCTCTCAAAGCAACTCCATTTTGTCGTGGGTTGTGCCTAATGATCCTATGGTGAACTATGCCATGCAATGCACACAAATCGAGAAAACTTTTTATTGCAAAACTCAAGACCGTTATCTCGTCCCTAATGGTTTTTAGTTTATTACCAGTTTGATTTTCGGCAAGGCGTTTCCATTCAGAAAATTTTTCAAAAGTTTGGTCTTTGGATTTTAATAGAAAGACCCAAACATGCCTAGAGAAATCATCAACAACTGATAAAAAATAAACATTCCCACCATAAGTTGGAACCTTTTCAGGTCCCCATAGATCACAATGCACATAATCAAGAACAGAAGTGGACTTGTGTGTGCCGACAGAAAAACTGATTTTGTGTTGTTTTCCGAGTACACAGTGGTCACAAAAATCCAGAGATTCGATTTTGTCACCACCCAATAGATTTTGTTTGTGAAGGCAATGTAGTCCTTTCTCACTGATGTGGCCAATCCTTCGGTGCCACAACAGAGTCTTTTCAGGGACTGTTTTCGAAATCAATGCAGATGCATCTAAAACAGTTTTTCCGATTAGATGGTAAATACCATCCCTTTTAAAACCTTTGAGCATGACCAGTGCTCCTTTGCAAACTTTCATAGTTCCATTTTCAGATTTATAAGAAAAACCATTTGTGTCAAAAACACCAAGGGAGATTAGATTCCGACGGAGGTCAGGTACATATCTCACCTCAGTTAGTTTTCTGGTCACCCCATCATGCATTTTGATGAAAACACTTCCAATTCCTTTAATTTCACAAACGTGATTATTGCCCAAAAAAAACCTTTCCTTGATCAAGGGGTTTGAAATCTGAAAACCAATGTTTGTTGGGCGTCATATGAAAAGTGCAACCTGAATCAAGGATCCAGTTTTCAGAAACAGGGGAAAGGGAAGAAGACACACACAACACTTCAGAATACATAGAGTTACCATCTGATTCAAAATCGTGTGGTTTGTCAATTTTATCACTCCCTTTACCTTGTTTACGTTGTTTTTCCTCTTTGATCCTTTTAAAACACTTGTTTTTCATGTGACCTTCCTTGCCGCAATAAAAACATTTCACTTTCTTATCACGAGATTTCGACCTCCCTTTACTTTTAGAGCGGTGACTAAAAGATTCCCTCCGGTCAACCCTCCCTCGCACGTAAAGGTTTTCTCCGTTTGATTTATTTTCTTTTCGTAAATCAAGGTCCTTTGATTTCAAAGCATTTTTAACATCAGCAAGAGTCAAGTCATCTCTACCGTACTTAATAGCAGACTTGACATCGTTAAAAGATTCAGGTAAAGAGTTTAATAAAATCACGGCAACATTTTTGTCAGAAATCTTTTCAACGACGTTTTGTAATTCTAAAACAATTTTGTTTAAATCGTCGATGTTTTCAGAAAGAGATTTCGACCCGCTCATTTTGAAACCAAAAAGCTGTTCTTTTAAGTAGATCTTGTTGGATAAAGATTTTCCTAAGTAAAGTTTTTCAAGTTTGGTCCATATTTCAAAAGCGTTGTCTTTTTCATCTATTTCTCTTAAAACGTTGTCGGTTAAATGTAAGGTGAGGCAACTATGCGCATCACCAAGTTTTTCCGAAAGCACTTCGCCCTTCCAAGACTCCGGATACTTGTCAGGGCTACAAATAGCGGGTGCGATTTTATTTTGGACTAAAACCGCTTTCATTTTTCTGCGCCACATTACAAAATCCGATTTGCCATCAAACTTGTCAGTTTCAATCTTTTGAACAGACATGGTTAAATGGCAAATGAGAGTAGTGCTGGCTAGACAAATGAAAGATTTGAAAACAGGAAGTTTTGTCCCGAAAAATCAAATGCCCGGATTTTGCTTTTGATGAAAAACAGAACAGTTCAGTACGTAATACGCAAAACAGTTTTGTAACCAAAAACAGCGCAAATGTACTCACAGGTTTAACCAATGCAGAAACAGTAAAAAGACTAAAACAACCACAGAACAGGATTCGGACACAGTTTAAGCAGTTAGAGAAAAATCACCAAGTCACAGATACTGGGTGTCTCTTGGACTCCCAGCCAGGCTTGGGTTTTGGGATTTTTCAAAGAAAAAATTGCCAGAAACAGAACCCAAAAAAAAGAATACTGCAGTTATGAAGCAGAAATAGGACAGTAAACTGGAAACAGAAACAGCAAGAACAGGAGCAAAGAAAATGTAACAATTTCAGCAACAGTTTCACAAAACAGTAATGGCAAAGGTGTTCGTGTAAACAGAAAACAGTTTAATCAACAGTTTTAACAGACGAAACAGATTCAGATCAGTTTATCACACGAACCAGCCACAGATCTTAGCCGATAATAATAGCAGTAGAGAAAAACAGAAGCAGTAAATAAAATAGAGGGTTAGAAATTTTCCTGTCGGTCAGATCCCGCCTGGATCTGACACCGAGTGGTAGCTAGATAGTAAATCCGACAACCGAGCTCTGATACCACTGTTACAACCTTCCGGCTACCATCAGATAAAAGCCGACAGCCCTATTTACTATTACAGCTTCTATTGGCTATTACAGATGCAGCAATGAAGAAAGAAAACAAAGATAGAAACTGGAAAGCAGAAACCTAAGCTATTACAGAAAGGTCTTCGGCTCCGGTGAACTTCCTTCTTCAGATCCAGCCAGAAAACATACACACAGTTTAGTAAAACAGAAATAAGAAAGAAAGATGAGATCTTTCCTTACCTCGAGACCATCCGGTCTCGGATATGGACTCTGACGGTGGTTGGCGAACGAGCTCCGCGAGTTCGGTCTAGTCTCCACGTCCCGTCTGTCCCGTTGTCCTTCCGGTGAAGAAAGGTGAATCCCTCAGTAGCCCGGTAGCCTCAGAATAAAACACTCACTCTCGGTTTCTCTCGGCAAGAAGTGCCGGAAGCCCCTTTCTCCTCTAGACTACAGTCTCACACACGGCTACCCGAAGGGTTGGCCGGTACCGACGAACAGAAGAGGGTCCCGAAGGGTCACGCACAAGAAACGAGCAGTCAGTCTGCTCGAACGAAGAGAGAAGACAGAAGATCAAGAGAGGAGAGAGAGAGGCAGCGGCGGCACAAAGAATGCAAATGAGAGGATTAGGGCAAGAGGCTGAGAAAGCGAAGAATATATAGGCGAGTCACCAGGGCGGGTCGGGTTAAACCCGGCCCGCCCGGCATCTCTGCCAGCCCAGCTTCCAGTTGCACTCAAGGCCCACCAAGGCTATTTACATCATTGGGATAATTGGGCCAAAATAGGAAATGAAAATATTAGTGAAAATAGATATTTGGGCCTACTGGACCAACAGGTTTCCATTCTCAGCACTGCATCAGTGGCTACACCACTAGTTGCAGCGTTCTTCGGCAAGAATCCATAGCTACTGGGCAGCAAAAACTTCGCAGGAATCTTGGGCTTGGTCCAAGAAGAGCTTTGCTGAGTTGTTCTCCTCCAAAAGCATTGCTCCATCTCTTCCCATCATTAAGCATGTCAACCTTTACAAAGGTGAGCCGGCAATTTTCTTTGATTCTCAAGAATTATCAAGTTTAGCAGCTCCATTCAAGCTCGCATTAGTGGGTAAATTTTATCATGGGAGGCCATCAATGGAGGTTTTGCGCAAGGAATTTCATAAGGTGGGTTTCAAAGGCTGCTTCTCCATAGGATGGATGGACTCTCGTTATGTGTTAATCCAATTTGATTTGGAAGAAGATTACATGCGATTTTGGATGAAAGGGACATGGACGTTTCATGGGTATTCTCTTCGGGTGTTTAAATGGTCGCCGGACTTTCATTTAGCTGTAGAACCTTCAATTTGGTGGCATGGCCGAGTCTAGAGGGCTTGCCGATTCATTTTTTTAACAAAGCAGCTCTGTTTTCTATAGCTACAGCCATTGGGAGTCCTCTCAAAATCGATGAGGCAACTGCTAATCTCACAAGGCCGAGCATTGCTCGGATTTGCATTAAGGTAGACTTGCTCAAGCATTTACCACAACGAATATGGATTGGAACGAGTTCAGCTTCTAGATTTTGGCAAGATGTTTGCTATGAAAATTTCCCTCATATTGTTCACATTGCTTAAAAATGGGGCATTCCTCTTCACATTGTCATAAAAATGCTGGAAATAATTATTTCAATGGAAAGAAGGTTGCTGCTCCAACATCCCTCACAGATATTGCTTCTTGTCCTTCTGTAGTCGCTCCTTCTGTTGCAGAAGAATATGAAATTATTGACAAGCAACAATGGGTTCCAAAGGCTGCTTCAGTTGTATATGCTTCAGTGGTATCCATCACAACAATGTAGCCAACCGAGACAGTTCCAGAAGCTGCAGCTCAATGCACTGCAAACCCATTAAAAGTATTAATTCCGCCTCCCTCCAAGGATGCTGTAGGCACATAACGGGCAGCAGGTGTCACTGCTGCAGTACTGGAAACACAAAACAAAAAACCTGAGTCTGTATATGAGGGTAATTGCAGCAGGCTTTGGGAAATCTTCTTGTATTCATCAGCTCGGACATTCTCATTGCTACTGAAACTCCAGCAGCAGCTGCAGTTTCAGTAATAGAGTTGGAGCAGATTGCAGACATGGGGGAGGAAGATGATTCGGACATCATCATTGAGTCACCCTCTTTGCTGAAATTAAAAAACAGCCAAGTTCGGGAGCAAAAATACAGCAGAAAAAGGTCTCGTTTGCTCTCCAACTTCCTTCTAGGAAGTCATCGAAGTTAACGCGATCTTACTCTAAACTTGTTTAATCTTAGGTTAAACTTTTTTGCCTTCATTTGTGCTCTTTTCTTTTTTTTTTTTTTTTTTGGGTCAGGTTTTATGAATATTCTCATTTGGAACATTCGAGGAGTGGGTAACTCCACCTCTTTTGCTCGCATTAAAAAACTAGTTGTGGGACATTCTCCTTTGGTCTTGGCTATAATTGAGCCTATTGTTGGTAATTTGAATCTTTTGTGTTATTATTGTCGCTTGGGTTATAATGAAGCTTCTAGTAACACGAATGGTAAACTTTGGCTGTTTTGGAAAAGAAATACTCAACTGTCTATCATCTCCCAAACCGATCAGTTGATGCATACTACTTTTGGGGGTTATGGGGATGCTCCTTTGCATCTCACTTTTGTTTATGCTAAGTGCTCCTATATTCTCTGTCGGTCTCTTTGGCATGATTTAATTACTCTGTTGGCATCTTTCTCTGGGCCTTGGATAGTTGGTGGGGATTTTAATGTGGTTAGGAATAATGATAAATATTTTGGTTCTACTCCACCTGCAATCCCTCTCGGGAATTTGGAGATATGATCACAAATTGTGCATTTAACGATCTGACTTTTGTGGGCTTGATGTACTTGGTGTAGGAGCTTTTTGCCTTCTCTTTGGAAAAGGTTAGATCGTATTATGATTAATTCAGAATGGAATAATGCTTTCTCCATTACTAAGTTAGAGCATCTTACAAAAGCACCGTCAAATCACTCATCCCTCTTATTCTCCTGTTTTGTGATGACTCTGCATGTACTTTTGTTGGGTTTTGTTTTCAGAACATGTGGCCAAATCATCCGAATTTTAGGAATCTGGTTAGGAGCTCTTGGGAACAGTCACATGAGGGCAATGGATCATATATTTTGGCAGCCAAACTTAAAAGGCTCAAATTCGTCCTACGATCTTGGAATAAAGAAGTTTTTGGTCACTTGAGATATATTATTTCACAAGTTGATGATAATGTCCGGAAAAAAGAAGCAGATTATGAGCGGGATCCTTCCATGGCTAACAGAGTCTCTTATCAACATGCTAGGGTTGTCTACATTTCTCATCTTAAAAGTGAAGAAGATTATTGGCGAAAAAAATTGCATATAAAATGGTTGGCTGAAGAGGATACAAATACGGCTCTTTTTATTCTTATTGTCGCACTAAGTACACTAAGTTGTGTATTTATAAAGTACAAAATTCTTCTGGTCAGTGGATAGATCAAGAGTGTGATATCAAACAGGAAGCAGTGAATTATTTTAGCAACTTTACAGTGATCTAGGTCGTTCTTCTATTGATGATGGTATCTTTGATTATATTCCTCCTATGATTTCTAGTAATGATAAGTCTTGCCAAGTTGCCTTCACTAGAGGAAGTTCGGGATGTGGTTTTTACATTAGACAAAAATAGCGCCTCAAGACCGGATGGGCTTTCGAGAGCTTTCTTTCAACAATGCTGGTCTATTATGGGACAAGATTTACTTGCAGTGGTTTGAGATTTCTGGGTAGGTAACCCTATGCCTAAAAGCAACACTAGCTCCTTTATTGTTCTTATTCCTAAAAAGAATAATCCCTCTACTTTTTTGGACTTTCGCTCTATTAGTCTTTTTTCTTTTGTCAGTAAAGTTATTACCAAAGTCCTAGCTGCTCACTTAAATTCTCTTCTTCTAAATATTATTACAGAAAATTAGGTTGGTTTCATGAATGGAAGGAGCATTACTGATAATATCTTTGTCACACTTGAGATGGCTAGTTCTCTTAACAAAAAAACCCATGGAGGTATATGATCATCAAGTTAGATATGCAGAAAGCGTTTGACAGGGTATCTTGGAGTTTTCTCCAACAAGTTCTTAAATCTTTTGGTTTTGGTGATCATTTTTGCTTGTTGCTTAAAAATAGCTTGGAAAGTAATTTTTTCTCTGTCCTTATCAATGGCTCTTCGGCTGAGTTTTTTAAATCTACTCATGGGGTTAAACAGGGAGATCGCTCTCTCCTTTGTTGTTCATCATCGTGGTGGAGGTTTTATCTAGGGGTTTAAATCCTCTTTTTCATAATGGTTGTTTGCATCAATACTCACTTTCACGGGGCTGTATGCAAATCTCTCACCTCTCTTTTGCAGATGACATTATTATTTTTACTAATGGGGGTATTATTGGTCTTCGTAAGATTTTTTAGCTCCTTATGAAATTTGTTTCGATCAAAAGGTGAATCATTCCAAGAGCTCCTTTTACATCTCTTCTTGTGTTTCTAATAGGCAAATAGATCAGATTAGTAGTTTAACAGGTTTTCACAAACAAGATCCTCCCTTCATATATTTGGGTTGTCCTATCTATGTAGGAAGGAAAGAGCTATATATTTTCAAACTCTTGTTGACAAAATTTCCTCGCGCATTTCTGGTTAGCAGCATAACTTTCTTGATATGGGGGGTTGTCTCATCTTGATTAAGCATATCCTCTCCAGCATTCCTATGCATATTCTCAATGCCATTAGTCCTCCACAGTAGGTTATTCATGAAATTAGATGGCTTGGCGTCGTCTTTGTAGGCCTTTTGGGAGAATGGGCTTGGTATCACTTCTTTACAAGATCTTACAACTGCTTTTTCCTACAAGTTATGGTGGTTCTATCGTTCGAGTGGCTCTATCTGGGCCAAGTTTATGCTATCAAAGTATGGTGATTACAGTTACTTTAGCACTAATGGTGCTCCTTGCTTTTTTCCCTCACACACTTAGTCTCGTCTTATGAACATTTGGGAGGACGCCGAGAATAACATTGGACTTCTTACTCGAGATGGTAACTCTTCCTTATGGTGGGAGAATTGGACTCTGGAGGGCTCTCTGTTTTCATATTCTACAAGCGGCTTGACCTCATCCACTCAAATCTTCGAATTAAAGATTGAAGACAATGAATGGAATATCTCTCTTCTTCAATCGGTAGTGACTACTTTTAGTATACATCATCTTCATAATGTCTCTGCTCTTCTTATAGAGGGAGCGGATCGACATATTTGAAAGCTTGAAGATAGTGGTAACTTCTCTATCAAATCTTCTCTTTAGGTTATTAGAACGAGGGGGAGTCTTGGTTTTCAAGTGTTAACATTTGGGACTCTAGACTCCCTCTTAAGTATTCCCTTTTCATGTGGAAATTGCATAATGGTTTTCTTGGCAAAGATAATGTCCGTAAGAGGATGGGATTTCAATTGGCTCTCAATATGGATGCAAGAATGGGGAGGATAATATAGATCATATGTTCCTGTATTATAATCATGCTATTTATCATTGGAGAGAAAGTGCTCGCTTACTAGGTATCTCATCTTTTCCTCTATCTTCTTTCAATTCTATTTCTAACTGTCTGCGCTACTGGTGGAGTAGAGGTAAAGGTATCAAATTTTTTTTAAGTTTATTCATTCTATTATTTGTTGGATTCCTTAGAAAACTCATTACTCTTTTTACTTTGATGGTACTTGTAGCACTAATCCTCAGTTTTTGAGATCTTTTTTTGTGCTTATATATGATATTTCTAAAGCTATGAATTTGAATCTTATCACACCTTTTTCGAGGGAGATTGTCACTACTATTTGATAGAAGTAACCCTTTGATACTCATGCCCTTGTTCTTAGGCTTTTTTCTTTATATATACCATCCATCAAATTTGGCTACTAAAGTAGCCTAGTTTTTTTTTTTTTATCCTTATTATGGCCATAACGCGCAACGGTTGTACGTTATCATTATTGATAACGCACAATGGTTGTGCGTTATCATCTAATTACGCTTACATTCGGTAATCCACCGATGTGGTAGATAACACAAAACCGTTGGGCGTTATGACCAAGCAATAACGCACACTGGTTGTGCGTTATCTGCCACGCCAGTTTTTATTTATTTTTATTTTTTTTAATTTTTTAAAAATGAAAATTTCTTTACATTTTTATCAAAAATTATAATTGTATAATTTATTTAAAAAGACTGTATGTATAATATTTAACTTATTTTAAGTGTATTTATTATGATGATATTTATATCATTTTCTTGGAAAATATATTTAACTTTTAACCATTTCATCTCAAGTTATTTGAAGAAGTAATACTAGATATTGTAAAATTTTAGAGCAATGATGTAGTAATTAGAAGAAATTGAAAGAAAATTTTCATTAATAGAAACTTGTTTTATTACAACAATTTCAATAAAATGGCAAACTTATACATTGCTCGGTCCGGGGTTATTACAATTTTTTCTATTATATCCCGGCATGCGAAAACTGCCACATCTTGGGGGAAAATCCGAATTTCTATAATCTATTTTTCCCTGAAATCGCTTGCCCTGTCTCCTACCCCATTCCTTTTTCATGTTTGGAGGATAAAATGTTAAATTAAAAGGGACATCCCTCCAAAAGTCCTCACTCAAGACCGGATAAAAATTCACTTGGTAAGTTCTTATGTACGTTTGTCGCGAATATATCTCTAGCACATAAGTATCTGCTCTTGACTCATTTTCTCTACACACTGTAAGAACATGAGAACAAGGCAATGTATATGTTCGCCATTTTCCGCAACTTCATGATTTATTATTTATTCGCAATGTATAGATGTTGTTGCCCGTACCAAAAACCCAGATCGGAGATTTGACCATATATATTCCTTCTCGCTGATTGTAAGTGGTAACTTTTTGTTTTCTTGATTTCATTTCAATCCGCAAGAACTTGTCAAAAGTTCATATTGGAAATGGATGCATACAATTTTCATCCTCTTCACGGTGTTGGTGAAAGTACTTAACTAGTTTGTTGAAGATTAGTTCAACCAGGGCTTTTAAAGGTAGGACCCTATCTTTTTTCAACACATTGTTAAGTGCTTCAGAAATGTTGGTTGTCATGATATCGTGTCTGTGCCCGCCATCATGCAACAGTGTCCATTTTTCTGGGTCCAACTTCATCAAGTAAATGTAAGCATCCACATTTCTTTCTTGAATCTCTTTCATTACATGGTCAAATTTCTATTGTTTAGATTCTGTTCCGGCCCGCCACATCAAGCTTTTTAGGTTTGTGTTCTTAAAAGTCTTGTTGAAATTTGCTCGAATGTGGCATAAACAAAACTAGTGAACTGCAAATGGTGGTTGCCATAAAGGTTGACTTTGAATAGCAGAGAAAATGCATTTGTGGCGATCAGAAATGAGGCATACGTGGCAATCTTTGACAATGTATTCTCGCAAGTTTTTAAGGAACCAATTCCAACTTTCGTGGGATTCCTTATCAGCAATTGCAAAAGCAAGTGGGAACAGTGATTATTGGCATCCCACGTACTTGCAATTAACAGCACGCCCTTGTATGGTCCCCTTAGGTGTGTTCCATCGACAGAAATCACCGGCCGACAATATGGAAATCCATCTATACATGGCGAGAAACACTAGAAAATAAATTTGAAAACATAATTAGGGGGACTGCTTGTTCTGTGATGCAAAAATTCATATACAGTCCCTGAGTTTAAATCTTGTACAGCTTATAAGTATTTCGGTAAAATATTGAAGGTTGTCTCCCAGCTACCAAAACCCCTCTCCATGGCAAATTTTCGAGCATACCATGCCCACTTGTAAGTACAACCCATTTGAAACAATACCTGTACTTCTTGAATGATGTTTGACACAGGTATCTCAAGATCGTTGGCAACTAGGTGTGATATTGACATTGAAATAAAATTTGAGGACAAGTTTTTGTGCTTGTTTTGTTCAATTTCGACAAGGCATGTATGTTCTTTTACGAATCTAGTTATTTCCCATCGACTGTGCATTGCTTTTTTTTATACGGATGTACCATGAACAGTAATTATATCACTGTGATGATAACATTTCGCGGTCCACGTATTATTTTTACTTTCCACAACTCGGTATTCACATCCCACACTAATAGACCACTTACAAATCGCAGTTATTGCCTGCACTTTGTCAACGATGCCTAGCTGTATATCAGTCATGGAATCGTTCCAATCGAGTAGTCGTATGGTACCAGATTCTACAAGGTCATCTATAGGAGAACCCGAGCCCATATCTAGGAATGCTCCAGAATGTGTGTAGTTATACCTAGCGCTGCTAAACCATCGGTTGCTCTCCCATTGGCGCTCTATGTTTTCAGTTACCGAGTTTACAAGATTTATAGGGTTTAGGGGAGTTTGTAACTCTCCTTCTTTCGGGCCATTGTCATCATCTGATTCAGATTGACTAGAAACGGTATCATCTCCGTCCGATTCGTCAACCTCATCCTCGTCGTTATTGACGGTAGTGTACAACATAGGCGGTTCATCAAAAACCATCTGTGTTACCGCTATAATATGTTCGGTCATGTTTGTTGTATTTCTGTCATGTGTAATTGGAATACTATGCTGTTGGATCTGCTCGAATTCAACAAGAATATGAATCCCTTCCTCACGTGGTGAGGTGGAATAGTCCATAGATAACGCATTTCTTCATCGTTGTTCATGCTATATAAATTAAAATAAAACATACGATGCACTTCGTAGTATGAAGGCACCCTCATTGTCATTCAAACAATCCAAAGATTGGGATCTATATCTCAGTATTTTAATATTTTCCTCACCAGTTCGTTATGTGAAATCATTCGGGGCGTTGGCAATGTCCAACTTTTTCGCACTACTACAGTAAAATAGGGACCATATGCATCCCTTGCAATTTCAGAATCCCAAAATAGCATCACTCTAACAGGGTGATTGCTTCTATTTTAAATTGATTTAACTGGATGTGTTTAGGGTTTAAGGAGGATGAAAATGTAAAGAAGTTAAGTAATTTGTGAATTGAAAAAGAATGAATGGGGACTTACTGATAAGTTGGTTTGGCTGAAGCGTGTGCGTACGTATATATATAAAGGTGTAAAGGTAAAGTGCCGAGAGTAAATTATTTCTCTCGCAATTTCACATGCGTTCACATGGCATTGTCGATTTAAGGTACAAAAGGAATGAAATGAAATGACAACACATTGCAGGTGCTGAATTATTGAAGATAACGCACAGCTGTTGTGTGTTATCTTCAATGATAACGCATTACAAGAGTGCGTTATCATGAAGATAACGCACAATGGTTGTGCGTTATCTTCATGATAATGCACTATCTTAATGCATTATCATTGAACATGACGCACAGCAGCTGTGCGTTATCAAAAATGTAAAAAATGTTTCGTTTTTATTTTTCCTTTATTTACACCAAATTGAAATTGTTAAAATGTAAAATATGATTTTTTCTTTCCTTTATTTAAACCAAATTGAAATTGTAAAATGTACAACCGAAGTAAGTAGTAGAAATACTTTTATTACAAAAAATACCATATTATTAAATAATATACATAAAACAAAATAATCAATAATGTACTTGAAACAAAATAATCAATAATATACATAAAACAAAATAATGAATAATATACATAAAATTGCATACTCTATATTGAAATTTAATTTACATATAATAGAAAATAAAAACTCCAAAATACTAAGTACAACTATGGCCAGTCGGACGATGTGAACCTCGTTGTCTTTTTCCCAACACGATGTCCGAATCCAAGTTGCTGTACATCATCTGTGTCATCCGTTCGCTCTTCGTTATCAGATGAATATGTCTGCGATATAGACTGATGCGATGTAATGAACCAGCTGCGCCCGGAGGAGGAGGTGCACGAAACGATGAAAATCCTAAAGATGTAGCTGTTGGTGACTGAAATAGGGCAAACCCTAAACCGGGAGGGAAAGGCGCGCGCAATGTCCCTGATCCACCTGGAAGTGACTGGGAAGGTTGCGTCAAACCCAAACTAAAAGATGATATATCTGAGTTTGGGCTGTCAAATGGGTCAACAGGAGGGTGTCCACCACCAGATCCCTCACCTCTTTCCACTTGTCCAGATCCCTCACCTCTCTCCATCTCGACGTGTCCGGGGTCCGCATGTCCGGGTCTGCCGGGAAAAGGAGGGACAGGAGGGCAGCCTCCTCCTGCTCCATAACCAGGCTATTTATGAGTACCCTTCTTAACTCCACGAGCACCCCAGTCCGGTATGTGTTCCAGGGGACAGTGACGCGACGGTTGTAATGGAAATGTCTGTTGGATATCGTGATGTGATGGAGTGCAGCCCAAAGTACCGCTAATAGATATCATGCACCTCCGAATGATCGTCTGCACTTTCTTAGCAAAAACAGCCATCTGTGACGGAGATGAAGGTGGTTCCTATATCACAACTGAAGCCATGTCATCTACCTCCTGCAACATGGAAGTCTAAACAAAAAAAAATAAATAAATAAATAAAACCATGAAACCGTTAGAAGTCATCATAAATAAATGAAATGGATAAGAATATTAAAAAAAATGATTTGTAGAATGTACCATCATCCATTTGTTAACCCCAGCAAACTGGTATCCAACCGAACGGGTACCGCGATTAGCTGTCATTTCCGATGTGTACCCGTGTGATTCCCCGATACCATCTTATGTACTCGTCGTTGGAGTATGATAAGACCTCAACTGCCAAGGCAGGGCAATCTCTAACGCGCAGTTGCCACTGATGCCACGCCTCTACATGGCTAGTATGTTGTGTCCCCCGGCAAGTATGGTAATTCCCTCTAAGTTGGATCTAATGCAGATTAAGACGAGTATCACATGCATCCAGTATATGCTGAGCCCGTGCAAATTGACGAATCACACCCCCGGGATAGTGATACTCCACTATCTCATAACAGATAAGTGGGACCTCTGCCCGCCATAGGTCAGATAGAACCAGATCACGGTCATGATAAAGGAGCCATACAAACTGTGAAGTCAAAATTCAAAATCCATATAAATCAAAGTGCTTTAAAAAATTTTCTTTATTTACAAATAATACAAAATATTTTAAGCGAACCTGATCAGATGGCATGAAATCTAATTGGTCCCTGTATGTAACTAGAGTGTGAGTGGGCAGTTGGCTGCAGTCAAAAGATGTGCACCATATAGCACCAAGAGGAGCGAGAGAGTCGGCCTGAATATCCGCCATCAGCTGAGGCCGCAATACACGTATACGCGACCACGCCCAAATCTGTACTATGACTAAGGCTCCCCTTATCTGTCGAGCACCCCCTAATGCTGCCGTGCACAACTGTCTATGTAAAAATCCAAATACGCAACTATCCCAGCTATATGTTCTGATGGCATCAATATCCTCTAATAAATTGAGGTAGCGCACATGAACCAAATTCCCTGAGAAATCGGGAAGCATATTACAGCTAAGGAGTAAAAAAATAAATCCACGAGCGCATAAGATGAGGTCATCATCGGTCTCTGAACCGGTAAACGCTCTCAAGACCCATGCTTCCAAGGATTCCTTCTTCACCTTGTAACCATTAAAGTGACTAAGAGACAACCGTACACCAAAAAGTCTCTCAATCAGCTCAATCTAATACTGTTTTGGTGTTCACTCCAATTGGGACCGATAACGGGAAAACCCTCTATCCCTAAACCCCATAATGCTCACACATCCTGAAGGGTTATTATGACTTCACCACAAGTCATGTGAAATATGTGAGTCTCCGGTCTCCATTGCTCAACTAATGTGGTAATAAGAGCGTGGTCGAGTCCAATATAACCACATCTGAACACTCCCCCTAAACTAGTCTTGTCAATAAGCTCTACAAACCTACGGGGAGCCGTACTGTAACACTGGAATATATTGCGACTGAAACGCCTACACTGAAGATCAGTGAAACACGTCTCATGGTCCCCACTCCATATCAACCCAGACTGGTGCTCGTGCTGTCTTGTCAAAACATCAGGGACTATGGGACCCAGATGCACGTGGGCTGGGATTTCTTCCATCTACATTACTTACAGTTTTAGTTTCGGTCAATATCTATAAATTAAAGTAAAAATTTTTAAATAAAGTATAATTCCAAACTCTTTAAGGTGTGTTTTTTATAGTACAATTATTTTAGGGTTTTAGGGTTTGTATGATTTGTAACATATCAAGTTTAGAGTGTTTAGGGTTTTTAGGGTTTTAATGTTTTCATAATTTATGGTTAATGTTTAAAATATTAAGATTTTAGGGTTTTTAGGGTTTACTGTTACCAAGTTTAGAGTTTTACGATTTAATGTTTAAAATTAAGATTTTAGGGTTTTTAGGGTTTACTATTACCAAGTTTAGAGTTTTACGGTTTAATGTTTAAAATTAAGATTTTAGGGTTTTTAGAGTTTACTGTTACCAAGTTTAGAGTTTTACGGTTTAATGTTTAAAATATTAATATCTTAGGGTTTTTAGGGTTTGCTGTTGCCAAGTTTAGAGTTTTATGGTTTAATGTTTAAACTATTAAGGTTTACTGTTACAAAGTTTAGAGTTTTACGGTTTAATATTTAAATTGTTAAGATTTTAGAGTTTTTAGGGTTTACTGTTACAAATTTTAGAGTTTTACGGTTTAATTTTTAAAATATTAAGATTTTAGGGTTTTTAAGGTTTACTGTTACAAAGTTTAGAGTTTTACGGTTTAATGTTTAAAATATCAATTTTACGGTTTTAGGGTTTTTAAGTTTTTATAATATACGCTATACGATTTAATGTTTGATGTAAAATTTTGGATTTTAATAATATATTTTTAAGTTTTTTATTATTTAAAGTTTAGAATTTATAAGTTTTTTAGGGTTATTGATGCTATATTTTATAACTAAGTATTTTACTACTTGGTAAATTCAATATTAGGGTTTCAGAGTTTAGTCCATATATATATATATTTCAATAAAAGTATTCATATTGATAATGGCGTATAATTAATTACTAAATCCTAAATTTCTAAGTTTTGGTTCTACTAATTACCAACAAAAAAAAAAGTGAATTGAAAAAAACCCAAATTCCTAGTCCGCGTCTTTTCTACTAAAAAATTTATAAGAAATATGCAAAATAATTATCTAAATAAATAAAACAATTCAAATAATCATAAAGTAAAGTAAAGTAAAAAATAATACCCTAATTATCCAAATAAATTCATCAAAATAATTTATCACCTTAAGATCACTTTTGCAATACAAAACACGATTATATACCTAAAATGATCAAATTTGCACAAATTTATCAATAACAACAAATTTAAACATAAACCCAAACCCCATTTCACAAAAATGAATTAATTCAAATTAACAAATAATCCAAATAAAATTCATAATAATGATTCACAAATAACAATTAACAAACCTAAAGAAACAATAATTAAATTTAATACATAATCCACCAAATAATTTAAATAAATAAAAACTTACAGAAAATTAAAAATGCACTTTCGTACTGATAAGCTGTGTCTACCATTTTCAATTCCAAGACTCTAATAAACTTCGTGCTCCAAGAAAAGTCTCACGATTCAAACTTGAACTAAATTTTTACTGTAAATTTCGAAATAAAATACAAAAGTATTAGAAGAAGAGAAGACACAAGTATAAGAAGAAGGAAGAAAATAAAAGGAAGAGAAAAAGAACTTTCCAGGCGGCAGCGGCAGACTAGTAAGAGAGGCGGCGGCTGCACAAATGAACAGGAAAAGAAAGTTTTGGGGGAGGATTGAAGTAAATTTTTGGTGGGAAGAAATAAGAAAGAACAAAAAAAGATGAAGAAGAAAACAGAAAGAAGAAAGAAGAAGAAAGAAGAAATAAGAAAGAAGAAAGGAGGAGGTGCGGCTGGTGGGGTAGGATTTATAACGTGATAAAGCACGGTGATTGTGTGTTATCACTCATAATGACGAACAATAGTAGTGCGTTATTATGAGTGATAACGCATGGTCATTGTGCGTTATCATTCATAATAACGTACAACGGTTGTGCATTATTGACAACTCAGCACCACATCCCCTAACTATTACGCCGCGTCGTTAAACATGCATCTTAATGCGGTTTAAGCCGCTGATTACGGATACTGCACAACCATTGTGTGTTATCTTAGTTGATAATGCACAATGACTGTGCGTTATGGTCCATGCATAATTAAAAAAAAATTAACCAATTTAGTATTAATTTTTTTTAAAATGACTAAATATAGAAAAAACCTTGTTCTTAATGTTGATGGTGCTTCTAAAGGGAATCTAGGCTTGGCTGTGATTGGAGGGGTCTTGCAATTTTCGGATGGCACTTTTTTGTTAAAGGGTTTGCTCACTATCTCGGAGACAAGTGCCCTAACTCCTTTGCAAAGGCTATGGCCATTCTAATGGGGATTTCTATGGCCGTTGAGATGAGCTTTTCCTCTTTTCTCATACAAAGTGATTCTTATGTGGTGGTTTCTATGGTTCAAGGCTCCTTTAATATTCCTTGGAGTTTGGGTAGTCCCCTAAAATAGATTCATCATCTTCTTTTCCATCATCACATTCATATAATGCATATTTATCGAGAGGCAAATCAAGTAGCCGACTCATTAGCAAATCTTGGATGTAATCTTCGTTCTCGTCTTTCATTTTCTACCATTCAGTTGCTAGACCAACAGGGAGTACCCTATCATAGACAGCTAACTTAATTGGGGTTGTTTTATTTCTTTTGGCTTTTTGTGTCCTTTGTAGTGGTTTCCCACATTCTTTTGCTTGGGTAAGTCTTAAGCACTAACCCTACATATTTTTATATTATTTTTAAATACTAACGGGTATGCTCGCCAAGTTCTATCCTAGTTAATAATAATAACTAAGGCGAGGAATTTATGGGGCTAAGTGTTTCTCGGCATTCCTAATAAATTATTTATTCCATTCAAAAAGTAGTAAAATTTGTTCATTATGGGGGAAAATGTTTTAGCTACTTAAAGGTGTCTATCTACAATTGGCCTTGTAAACATACTCTTGTATGAAGTTAATTACCTTTCCAATTAGATAAATAATTATTTTATAAATAAGATTAGTTAATTATTTGACCCATTTTTGTACCCTGTTTTAGGGAAAAAGAAACTATATATTATTAGTATCCAAAGAGGTAGCATGAGTTACATCAGAAGCAATATTTTGAATCCATTTCAAGAAATACTTGAAAACAAAACAATCTTAGCTGAAAGGTGAGTCGGGCTATTCCTTATCTGTATACATCTGAAAAAAGCAATGAAATCAGAATTTAAAAAAGGGATAATTATATTAAAGTATCCTTACGTTTAGTGCTCTTTTACTTTAGAACCTTAATTTTATTTTTTTAATAGTTTAGTATCCTTGACTAACGGTCAACTGTAATGGTATTAAATTTTTATGAAAAAAAGTCATTTCTACCCTATCTATAATTAAATATTCAAGAACCATTTTAAATAATGAGTTAGTTTCATTAAAGTATTATAATGTTTGTAACTATTTTTATTTTAATAGTTTAATATTATTTTGCTATTAATTGATGCTTTTTATATATGATGTGCATTAATTTTTTAATTTTTTTTAAATAAAATTGAACCAACTTAATCTAAGATTTAGTCTTCTCTATCATTTTTATATTTTGCTTTGAAAAAGCTCAACACAAAAAAAATAAAATAAAATAAAGGATTAAGATTTTTCAATTTCAAAATGATTCTCGTTATGTTACAACTTAAATTTACTAACTTTTAAATCAAGTTTATGAAAAATATATAATCAAGTGTAAAAATTATAAAATAGCCTTAGCTTTAACTTTTAACTACTATTAATTATTAGTTTCAAATAAATTTTTATGTTAGAAAAATTGAAATCGAAAATTAAAGTGAAGCTTAATTTGGAGAAGAAAATTATATTCTCAAATTGGAAATTTTAAAAAATGTAATTGTAATTTTAGTTAAATTTTTGTTCGATTTGATTTTTCAATTTTTTCAGGTATTAATGGATACACATAACGTTTTAGTAAAATTTTCTTTTATAAGCATAATGAGCATTTTTATTAAAAATGTTAATTTCCTCCATTTCAATAATCTAGCCTTCATAGAAAAAAGGGGTATTTTGGTCATAAAAGCAAATTTTTATAGTGTAGTATGGTATAAATTACTAAACTGTTAAAAAGATAACGTTAGGATATTAAATTGAAAAAGATATCAAATATGAGGGGTACTTTGTAACGCCCTACCCAGTAAGCACCTACCATGACCCCTAAAATTTCAGGGCTGATGAAAATAGAGTTTGGATCTAATATGGTGAAGTATAGTATTTTTGACATTTAGTAGTAATTTTGGAGATATTTAGGAATGAGAGTAAAATTTTATTATATTGAGGTTTTATTATTAAGGTTTATAAGTGATTTAAGTAGATTTTATTTTTAATACCTAGTGTGTATTTTAGAAATTTAAATACTTAACATTTTCAAAAACTTCACAATTAAGCAACATTTTGCCACCTCCACCTTACCACCCGTCACCGCCTCCACTTCTCTTTATCTTTTCTTTCTTTTTCAGCCCCTAACCATCTCTTCATCTATATATATATATATATATATATATATGTCATATGATTTTTTTTTCTTTTTTTTGGCTAATATTTCGGCAGCCATATAGTATACATATTATGAGTTTTTTTTTTTTTTTAGTTTTTGGGCAGCCATAGTGTATATATATATAATATGTATACAAAGCATCAAGATTGGAGGATTTCAAATAAGGTTAGTATTTACATGTTTTTCTTTATTTTTGTAATTAGTTAGATTATATATATAATGTAAATTTATGATTTTATTTTTAGAATTTTAAATACTTTAAATGGGTTTCAGTATATAGTTAATTATAGTTTCTTAAGAGATGATTTTTTTTTTCGGGTATAGGATTTTTTATCTTTTAAAGAATTATTAAAAGTACGTATATACAGATATATATATATATATATTAAGTCATTTCGTTGGATCTCTATATTTAGTGATAGGGTTATTTGATTGGTACCTAAATATTAAGTATTTTCCTATTACTATATTTGTAGGATCCTAGTACCATATCTGCATTCAGGTGAGTTCACAAACTCCATTTTATTATGTTATTTCAAATATTACGAGACGTATAAATATGTTTTCCGAACCATCACAAAATGTTGCTATTTTTGGAACGATATCACTCAGTGTGTTTTTGGAGATGTTCTAAACAATGTGTTACGAGTTCTCTAGAAAAATGCATAGGAGCGGTGCTCCATAGATTATCACGGTGGTAAATAGAAGTTTGTCATACGTAGGTTTTCTAAAAATATTTATACGTTGGAAAATGTTCTAACTTGAAAAGTTACATATTTTGACATGCATAAATATAGATCTGGCATTTACATAACTATGAAATTTTCATGAGCACGTGATGACTGGCGGATGGGGATTTTTGCTGGAAATATTTATGACCTAATTCTGTCCTGACGGCCAGACAAATGGCCTTTCTGTTTACAAATACAAATGAAAAACCCTATTTCGACTAGGGTGTCAATTCCGGTTATGATCTTGTGTTCGGAAGCGTTAGAGGATTGCACTGTACGTGGCTAGTCCCTCGTACGAGGGCCTCTTCCGATGGCATGGACGTTTCAGACTCAGGAGAGTGGATCCACTTGAAGAGGGGCGTAGACCGCGGAGGGTGTGGCCCAATCGGTCTACGTGGACACTGCATCATACTCTGCGGTAGGGTTCGGCCTCCTAGTGGAGAGTCAGGAGGGGTTCAAAACTGAGGGTGGTCCCAGGGCAGACCTGGTAGATACCCCAGGAGTCTATAACCTGTTTTTACTAGTGATATGGGAGTGTAGTTATTTTGTAATCGAACGCTCGTATAGTGTTTGGCTGGTATTGACTACGAGATGCCGAAACTTGGTTCTAATGGCCTCGTTTTGGGGATCCGGACTTTGTCCGTGGAGCCCCACTGTTGCATTACATGTTCTTTTAAATTTGGGGCGTAGAAGCTGCGCTGATGTGTCTTGATTCACTTAGACTTCCCAGCTGCGCTCGAAACCCTCATGTAGGTTCAAGCATCAGTTTTGTTAAAACATTAAAAGAGAGTGTTCTCTTATAATATTCCATGAACTGCTTTGTGAAACTGCACCATCATTGTTTTAAAGAAATCACTACAGCGCACACACACACGTGGACTCACTAAGCATTCGCGCTCATGTTTTTCCATATCATGTTTTCTTCTCAGATTATCTCAGGACGGTCAGAGATACAATAAACTGCTGAAGTTTTAGGCATGGAATTTTGGTTCGAGTCTCTTCGGAAGGACATATATTTTTGTTTTGCTCTCTTGTACTCGAGACGTTTGTAAAGTATTTCTATCTTTGTATCGGAATTACCATAAGACAAGAAGTTTTCTTGAACCCTATATTTTGAGGTCCTTTTTAGTGTTCAGATTGTTTAGTTTTAAAGAAATCACTACAGCGCACACACACACACGTGGACTCACTAAGCATTCGCGCTCATGTTTTTCCATATCATGTTTTCTTCTCAGATTATCTCAGGACGGTCAGAGATACAATAAACTGCTGAAGTTTTAGGCATGGAATTTTGGTTCGAGTCTCTTCGGAAGGACATATATTTTTGTTTTGCTCTCTTGTACTCGAGACGTTTGTAAAGTATTTCTATCTTTGTATCGGAATTACCATAAGACAAGAAGTTTTCTTGAACCCTATATTTTGAGGTCCTTTTTAGTATTCAGAGTGTTTAGTTTTCCGCTGCGTATTGTATATATATACTTCTAAGTGTTGCCCAGGGGGTTATGCCCTTATTTTTAGACTTGTAGTTTAGTGCGAGAGGCACGCAGATATCCTACTCAGCCGCAGTTGACCTAGTGGGAGAGTTGGAGGTATCACAGGTGGTATCAGAGCTCTAGGTTCGATTTGTGGTTAGTGTTAGTAGATCCTAGACGAGTACTAGGGGCCAAATGCATAGCTTTATTTTTCTTGAAGACTTTTAAGTTCCCATGTCTTTTTCGTTGTGCTCATCATGTTATTAATCTTGTGGGAATAGTGCTCCTTTATATACAATGTCATATATTTTGCCATAACCGCAACGAGAGGACATATAGATACATTAAGCTTTTGAATTAATGATGGTTCAAATGACAGAGGACTAAGATTATTTGAGTCATCAAAAGAGGTTACTTGTTTTGAGACTTGTAGCTCGATTAAGAGATTTCGTAGGATATAAGGTATTAAGGGGAAGACTTTGATGACTTGTGGTGTATGAACTACACGAAGAGTGAGTGTGAAGTTCTTATTAGGTGTAAGATGTAATCCGTATCGATTACTATCATCCCTACTTCAGTGATACCAAAGAACTCCATGTACCTTGTAAAATGGACACTTTCATTATTGTTGTTACAACAGAAAAAGCTCTCCGGTACTTGGTTCTATATTCGATATATATTAAGTATTACTTCACGTTGTCGATCGGTGAATGTAGAGATGAAGGTGAGCTAAGAATGACGGGTTCAGCTCGATAACGAGAACAATAAGTGATGACGAGGATGGGTAAACTAGAATCCAAGTTTCTTAAGATTTGAAGTATTAGTATATCTTGTGAATGAGAGATTGGTAGTCTATGAGAGCAGGGAAAATTGATATAGTTGTTGAGATCTTTCCGTGTGTTTGCTATGAATTACATCCAGAGTGCTTTTGATAAGCTCAGTGTTAAACCATAGCCTTTAGGAAGAAGATATACCTAAACTGGGTTGGTGTACTTGCATTCTTTAGTTTACACTGTACATATGTGTTAAGTATAAACCTGGTTTTGTGAGTGTGATTCTTTAGTGGCTGTATATAATTTGGAAGAGCTTAGGACCGTGTGATTGCAAATTATGTTATGTATGGTATCAATGGCATATTTTGTATACATGCTCTACCCAGTGCACCAACGACTATTTTTATTAATAGAGAGGATGTTACACTCTTTATTTGATATACAGCTCTAGTGTACGGTGTTTTGTATGTAAGTTCTAATCTATAAGCTAAGGTTTAAGTATTTAACATCGGGTAGATGCTTTTGGAAAGGACGGTGAAAGTGCAAAGGGATAATAATTGTTTCAATCATTTAAGGGAACGGGTGTGATAGTAAGAACGGATTGGTTGAATGGACATGTGAATATGTGCATTGTGGGTGGAATTTAGTTAAGTCTAGTCAATCAATGTTTCTAATCTTTAGAGTTAGGATATCTAACGTACGTGTGTAACTAGTCTGGCAAGAAGTCGATTCAATGATAAGGGAATTATTAGATATCTTTAAAAGAAACTGGCGACCGCATCTCCAGAATGGGAAGTTGAGCCTAGGATAGAATCCAAAAATAGAGGATGAGCTAATATTTCAAATCACATATTGGATGGACTGTCTGTAGGCACCAAAGCAGGAGTAGTTGAAGGTACGATTCAAATCTTGCCTCAACCAGCAAGAATACTTATTGATCCTGGAGCTACGTATTCTTTTGTGAGTTTGCATTTCATAAAACATATTCATGTACCTTCTGTTGTCATGTGTTATCAGTTGATGGTTAGCACTCCTATAGACGTGAGTAAGATAGCGGAGGTAAAGTACTTAGATTGTGACATCTATATCAAGAGTGTGACTCTATTCGGTAACTTGATTGTCTTGCCATTTGAGGGTTATGACATGATACTTGGAATGGACGGTTGTCTAAACATTACGCTTAAGTAGACTGTCGACGGAAGTTGCTTAAGTTTTGCCGACCGAGTATGTCAATCCTTGTATTCCAAGGGAAGCAAACGAAACAGGAAATCCCTTTTTGTTTGGCATGAAAGCCAGGTAGTTGTTATGGAAATGATGTCAATGATACCAACATATTTACTCAAGAAGCCTAAGGAAGAAATAAAATTAAATACGGTACCCGTGGTGAAGGAGTTTATAGATGTTTCTCCCGAAGAGTTAACAACGTTGCCCCAAATCGAGAAGTGGAGTTCAGCATAGAGTGGGTACCCGGCGCTAAACTAATATTTCAAACTCCCATAGCGGATGGTATAGGAAGAGTTGAGAGAGTTGAAAGAGCAACTGCAAGAATTGTTGCAAGAAGAACATATACATCCAAGTACATCTCCTTGGGGTACATTAGGTTTGCTTGTAAAGAAGAAATATGGGACCTTAGGCCTATGTGTATAGACTGCAAATGATTAAATAATATGGTAATTAAAAATAAGTACCCACTTCTACTCATTGATAAGCTATTTGATCACTTCGAGGAGTAGGATGCTATTCCAAATTAGATGTAAGATAAGGATACTATCTGATACGAACAAAAGAAAGAGATATTCCCATGACATTTTCCAACACCCGATATAGGCCTCATAAGTCTGTCTTATGCCATTTGGATTGACAAGTGCACCTGCAACATTCATGGAATTAATGCATAGAATTTTATGTCTTTGCTCGGATAAGTTTGTGGTGATTTCCATTGCTAAATATTCTTATGTATTAACTTAACCTCAAAGTACATGAACATCTTTAAAGAATGTTGTAAACCCTATAGAAGCATAAGTTGTACATCAAGTTTAGTGAATGTAGGTTTTGAATGGCGACAAGTGACTTCCTTAGGGCATGCGATTACTCTAGAAGGAGTATCAGTAGACCCAGCAAAGGTGGAGCAGAAAGAATCCTAGAAAAATACCAATAGAGTTACATATCTTCTTAGGTAAGAAAGTGTACTATTGGAGATTCATAACAGATTTCTTTTAGAATCGCTAGACCTTTAGCACAACTTATAAGTAAAGCTATCGAGTTTAAATGGATAGAGAAGTGCGAGAGAAGTTTCAAAGAATTAAAGCATTGACTAACTTCAGCATGAGTTGTGCTACTACCCAATTCAAGTGAGGAGTATTCCTTATAAAGGGAAGGCCTAGAGATGGTTTTGATGTAAGATAGATAGGTTGTTGATTATATTTGAATTATATTGAAGGATTATAAGAGGAACTATCCGACAAAAGATTTGGAGCTAATAATTATAGTGCGACTAGGGAGTGGTGATTTCACTTATACGGGGAAAATATGAGATCTTTATTGATCATAAAAGTTTATAGTACTAGCTTTCCTAGAAGATTTAATATAAGGCAATGTTGATGGATGGGGCTGTGGAAAAATTCTGAGGCCAAGTTAACTACCATATAGGAAAAGTTAATGTGATGGTAGATTTAAGTAGAAAGGAGGCAAAGATATCAAGTCTCACCGTCACCTCTATCTTGCAACAAGATAGTACAAGCACCCAAAAGAATAGCATGAGATTCTTGGAATTTAATAACCGAGCGAAAGCTAAGAAGTAGACAGATTATCAGACATTAGAAACCAATAGGAGCTAGTACTTTCATAATCGATTGTATATTCCTGATGATACCGAGCTTAAGTGTAAAATACTAGAAGAAGCACCCAGAAGTAAGTATTCAATGCACCCTAGAGAGAATAAGAAGTATAAATATTTAAAGTAAAACTTTTGGTGGAATGGAATAAAGAGAGAGAGAGAGAGAGAGAGAGAGAGATTGCCGAGTATGTAGCAGGCTGTCTTTCGTGTCAAAGAGTTAGGACAGAGCATCAAAAATCAGCATGGCTCCTACAACCGCTACATATTCTTGAATGGAAATGGGATCATGTGACAATGGACTTTGTCACAAGATTACCCCAGACCAAGGGGTATAAGGAAGCTATCTGGGTGATCGTTAATCGCTATTAATATGACATGCCTTTTTGGACAAGTTAGCGCAGATCTGTAGACGAGATTGTACGACTTCATGGAGTGCTTGTTGATATTGTCCAATAGAGACCCAGGATTTACCCCAAGGTTTTGGCCCGAGTTCTAGGCAGCTATGGGAACCAACCTAAGTTATATCACCACAGCACAACCCCAAACCGATGGACAGTCTGAAAGGACAATTGAAACCCTAGAGGATATGCTAAGAGCTTACGCCTTGGACTTTGGGAATAAGTGGGTTGACAATCTTGTTTGTGTTGAGTTTGCTTATAATAATAGCTACCACTCTTCGATAGAAATGGCACCATTTAAAGCATTATATGGTAGGAGATGCAGAACATTGTTGTACTGGGATGAAGCTGGAGTTTGATCCTATTAGAGACAAAGAAACTTGATGTCAAAATTAGAGGAGATGCAAAAACAAGTTAGGATAACTCAAAATCGGCTTCGGACAGCTAAAAATATACAGATGAGCTATGCCGACAACCAAAGAAGAGATCTAGAGTTTAGTGTGGGAGATTGAGTTTTCTAAAAACTTACATCACATTGTGGAAAGCTTAGATATCCGAGGGGAGGAAAGTTAAGCCCCCTATATATCGGACTCTATGAAACTATTGACAGGATTAGTAAAGTGGCGTATCAGCTAGCCTTATCGAGGGAACTAACGGGGTATACACGACGTGCTCCATGTGTTACAATTGAAGAAGTCTCATCCTGCACCTGATCATGTTCTCAATGTTGACCAATTGGAATTACGAGTCGATCTGTCATACGAAGAAAAACCAAAGGAGATTTTAGAACAAAGCGTAAAAGAGTTACACGGGAGACAGATTCCAATGTGTAAAGTGGTATGGAGACATCGTGGAATCGAAGAGTCAATATGGGAGACTGAGGAGTACTTGAAGAAAAGCATCCAGAGCTTATAGGTACGTGACTATTAAATTTCGAGGACGAAATTTCTTTTAAGGAGGGTAGAATATAACGCCCTACCCAGTAAGCACCTACCATGACCCCTAAAATTTCGGGGCTGATGAAAATAGAGTTTGGATCTAATGTAGTGAAGTATAGTGTTTTTGACATTAGTGGTAATTTTGGAGATATTTATGAATGAGAGTAAAATTTTATTATATTGAGGTTTTATTATTAAGGTTTATAAGTGATTTAAGTGGATTTTATTTTTAATACCTAGTGTGTATTTTAGAAATTTAAATACTTAACATTTTCAAAAAAAAAAAATCACAATTAAGCAACATTTTTGCCACCTCCACCTTATCACCCGTCACCGCCTCCACCTTCTCTTTATCTTTTCTTTCTTTTTCAGCCCCTAACCATCTCTTCACCTATATATATATATATATATGTCATAGGATTTTTTTTTCTTTTTTTTTGGCTAACATTTCGACAGCCATATACTATACATATTATGAGTTTTTTTTTTTTTTAGTTTTTGGGCAGCCATAGTATATGTATATATATATATATAACATGTATACAAAGCATCAAGGTTGAATGATTTCAAATAAGGTTAGTATTTACATGTTTTTCTTTCTTTTTGTTCTTAGTTAGATTATATATAATGTAAATTTATGATTTTATTTTTAGAATTTTAAATATTTTAAATGGGTTTCAGTATATAATTAATTATAGTTTCTTAAAAGATGATCTTTTTTTTCGGGTATAGAATTTTTTATCTTTTAAAGAATTATTATAAGTACGTATATACAGATTTATATATATCTTAAGTCATTTCGCTAGATCTCTATATTTAGGGATAGGGTTATTAGATTGGTACCTAAATATTAAGTATTTTCCTATTACTATATTTGTAGGATCTAGTACCAGATCTGCATTCAGGTGAGTCCACAAACTCCATTTTATTATGTTATTTCAAATATTACGAGACGTATAAATATGTTTTCCGAACCATCACAAAATGTTGCTATTTTTGGAACGATATCACTCATTGTGTTTTTGGAGATGTTCTCCACAATGTGTTACGAGTTCTCTAGAAAAATGTATAGGAGCGGTGCTCCATAGATTATCACGGTGGTAAATAAAAAGTTTGTCGTACGTAGGTTTTTCTGAAAATATTTATATGTTGGAAAATGTTCTAGCTTGAAAAGTTACGTATTTTGACATGCATGAATATAGATCTGGCATTTACATAATTATGAAATTTTCATGAGCACGTGATGACTGGCGGATGGAGATTTTTGCTGGAAATATTTATGACCTGATTCTGTCCTGACGGCCAGACAAATGGCCTTTCTGTTTACAAATACAAATGAAAAGCCCCATTCCGACTAGGGTGTCAATTCCGGTTATGATCTTGTGTTCGGAAGCGTCAGAGAATTGCATTGTACGTGGCTAGTCCCCTGTACGAGGGCCTCTTCCGATGGCGCGGACGTTTCAGACTCAGGAGAGTGGATCCACTTGAAGAAGGGCGTAGACCGCGGAGGGTGTGGCCCAATCGGTCTACGTAGACACCGCATCATGCTCTGCGGTGGGGTTCGGCCGCCTAGGAGAGTCAGGAGGGGCATGAAACTGAGGTTGGTCCCAGGGCAGACCTGGTAGGTGTCCCAAGAGTCTGTAGCCTGTTTTGACCAGTGATATGGGAGTGCGGTTGTTTTGTAATCGAGTGCTCGTATGGTGTTTGGCTGGTATTGACTACGAGATGCTGGAACTTGGTTCTGATGGCCTCGTTTTGAGGGTCCGGACTTTGTCCGTGGAGCCCCACTGTTGCATTACATGTTCTTTTAAATTTGGGGCGTAGAAGCTGCGCTGATGTGTCTTGATTCGCTCAGACTTCCCAGCTGCGCTCAAAACCCTCATGTAGGTTCAAGCATCAGTTTTGTTAAAACATTAAAAGAGAATGTTTTCTTATAATATTGCATGAACTGCTTTGTGAAACTGCACCATCATTGTTTTAAAGAAATCACTATAGCACACACACACGTGGACTCACTGAGCGTTCGCATTCACGTTTTTCCATATCATGTTTTCTTCTCAAATTATCTCAGGACGGTCAGAGATACAATAAACCGCTAAAGTTTTAGGCGTGGAATTTTGGTTCAAGTCTCTCCGGAAGGACATATGTTTTTGTGTTGCTCTCTTGTACTCGAGCCGTTTATAAAGTATTTCTATCTTTGTATCGGAATTACCATAAGACAAGAAGTTTTCTTGAACCCTATATTTTGAGGTCCTTTTTAGTGTTCAGATTGTTTAGTTTTCAGCTGCGTATTGTATATATATACTTCTAAGTGTTGCCCAGGGGGTTATGCTCTTGCTTTTAGACTTGTAGTTTAGTGCTGAGAGGCACGCAAATATCCTACTCAGCCTCAGTTGTCCTAGTGGCAGAGTTGGGAGTATCATATACTTTCATGTAACCCTTTAAAAAACTAAAGAAGTGTGAAGATAGTGATCCAAAGTCAAAAAAATCATTTTCATGAGAATAGAGACTTCGAATAGCTAATAAAGAATCAATTTAAATTATAAGTTGATTAGAATGGGAGAATCTTGTCACATAACCCTATATGATACCAATGAGTTCACTATAATTCACTATGAAGCAGCCCACTTTCATACTTGGAATTGGCTATTTTTCAAATAAAATAAGAGAATAATAACTTAATATATGTTCACAACCAAAAATACCAATGTGGGCTGAAGTTAACATTAGTGACTGTTTAGATGAGTATTGAAGAACTTCTAATATTTTTCTAATAACTCTTTCGGCAAACAATGAATTTTTTTTAACAGAAGAGATCTTGCTCCCAAAAGAGTAAGACATACTTACTGAACATAACGTAATAATTTGCGAACTAATGAAGATTCTTTTCAAAACACAACGAATGGGGAAATATGCTAAATTCTGTGACATTGTGTCTGTTTTATTTTTATTATTGTAATAATTCAGTTTAAAGATAATCTTCTAAAATTTAGAAATTAAGATAAAAATTCTATAATAATAATGTCATAAAAAATTCAGACTGAATAATATATTCTCTCTGGCTAAGGGCAAATACATATTGTCCCTGCTACTGCTGCCAGATTCCACTCCATGTCTAGAAATGTTAAAGAAGGTAGCAGCTCACCAATGAGATCATCAGTAGACGAAAACTATAGATACCCCTCAGAAGAACCAAAGATTCTCCCTAGTAAAGATTGAGATTGACTTGGTCATATCGTATAAATGTCTCGTAGGAATGATCGCTTCTCACTAAGCGAAATGTACATAAAACTTATTTTAAAAAAACACACACACACACACAAGTCCTTCCTAACTTTGCTGCCCAATCTATTCCCAAGAGATACAAACAAGAATATAACGGACAACCCAACCTGGCAAGTCAAAATATAAGACGAAACAATGAAGGTTTCATTACTCAAACTTTCTTGTACCATTACCATTTTTCATTATCGGAATCAATGGGGTTGGGCATCTTAATGCTTGCTCCCCTTGCAATATTGGTTTTTGCAATTTCAGTTTTGGTTCAATCATGGGCTGCTTCGGCTAAGAAAATGCAGAGAATTCCAGGTAGCCTCGGCTGGCCTATTGTCGGAGAGACTTTTGATTTCATAAAGGAGTTTTCAAGTCCTGCTGGTATATACAACTTCATCCAAAAGAGACAACAAAGGTAATAAACCGTTAAAAAAACTACGACTGAAACAGTTAAATTCATATGCAATTGCCAAAACGAAACATGAAATTTTATGCATTTTTGTTGATGATTAGTGTTACTGTATCTTAGGTATGGAAAGGTTTTCAAGAGTAGTGTCTTGGGGAGATTTACTGTCTTTATGACTGGAAGTGAAGCAGGCAAGATTTTGCTAACAGGCAAAGATGGGATGGTGAGCTTGAATCTTTCCTATGCGGGAAGGCAGGTTCTTGGTCCAACTAGTCTACTTCATCAGAATGGTGAATTTCACAGACGGCTAAGGAGGTTGATTGGAGAACCCCTATCAGTAAATGCCCTAAAGAAGTATTTCAACTTTATCAGTACTTTGGCTGTTGAGACATTGGATCAGTGGTCTGGACGACAAATCTTAGCTCTTGAAGAGGCATCTACGGTTGGGTCTTGACTTGTTAATATTTCAAGACTAATACTTTAAACTACTTATTAGCTTTTCAAGTGTACTTAAAAACTATACAAATTTTGCAGTTCTCACTGAAGGTGATTAGCAATATGATAATGAGTTTGGAGCCAACTGGTGAAGAGCAGGAAAAGTTCCGGTTAAATTTTAAAATTATGTCTCGTTCATTTGCAGCCCTGCCTTTCAAGATTCCTGGAACAGCATTTTATCGAGGTATTAAGGTAATAACATTGGAGATGAATCTTAACTAATATTTTATTTAGTAATTCAAAATGTTTCTAAGGCAATCCTTCAGTCATAAATTAATAGTCTTTCCACTGCATTAACAGGCTCGTGATAGAATGTATGAAATGTTAGATGCAATTATTGCTGAACGAAAAACTGGGAATAACTTCAAACAAGATTTCCTAGAATCTCTGGTAAATAAGCACACCAAAGACGGGAATGAAGACGATGATGATAATAAACTCACAGATGGACAACTGAAAGACAACATACTTACCTTGCTAGTTGCAGGGCATGATACCACAACTGCTGCTCTGACATGGCTCATGAAATTTCTTGAAGAAAACCCTGCTGTTTTGGAAACACTAAGAGTAATATTTCTCTGAATTTTACAACTGCTTAATAAATGTTAGCAAAATTCAACATGTGGAGTCTGATAAGTGATTTTCAGGAGGAACATATGGGAATCCAAGCTAGGGGATCAGTTCTTACTTGGTCTGATGTAAACAACATGCCGTACACAAACAAAGTAAGCTCAAATTCAATCATACTTTACAAGATATGTAGTTCAGATAAGCAGAAACTCAACAGCTAAAAGGTTTATGTCTTCAAATTTCAGGTACTCAATGAAACTCTTCGAAGAGCCACTATCTTACCTTGGTTTTCAAGAACAGCTGCAGCAGACTTCGAAGTTGATGGTAAACTTATTAATTTAGTCCCCGGATTCAGAATTAAACACGGAATATAATTTTTTCTTTTAATACTTGGTGTGTTACTAAAATCTCAGGATGCAAAATCAATAAGGGTTGGTCCATTAATTTAGATGTAGTGTCCATCCATCATGATCCGGTCAATTTCCGTGAACCTCAGAAGTTTGATCCCTCTAGATATGATGTAAGCAACTTCTAAATAGTTTAACAAAATCATATTCTATCTTAATGCTAACATTCCACCATTCATCTGCAGGAGCCATTGAAGCCTTTCAGCTTCTTGGGATTTGGTAGTGGACCACGAATGTGTCCAGGAATCAACTTGGCCAAGCTAGAAATATCTATTTTCATCCATCACCTTGTTTGCAGATACAAGTAAGACTTGAAAGAAAACAAACAAACAAACAAGCAGAGAGAAAAAGAGAAAATTGAACTTCTACAGATAGGACTAATAATCCTAATAATTGGATAATCTACCAGTGCCTGCCAAAATTTTGATTGAACTCTATGCTATATCTAATAAGTGAAAAATGGTCCAGAGCATAAGTCAATTACAAATGTCAAGTTCAGGGAAATCCAGATTTTTAGGTGTGATATTCTTATCTCACCTGTGCACCGTCTGTTTTGTGGAATCTACAACTAATTTGACGCCCCATTGCAGGTGGAGGCCTCTGGAGAGAGATGATGCGATCCAGCCAACTCTTGTCCGGATGCCAAGGAACAAGTATCCCATCATGGTTGAGCCACTTTAGGGTGTAAACGGTTCCTTCATAAGAACATTCAAATGGAAGTAAGATGCATTGATATGAGCAGAAACCAAATGGAAAAGACCACAAGCGAAGCAAGGTAGGGAGCAAATATAAAAATAACCTAATCTCATACCTTCTGCATAAGGAATCAATAGTAACGCATTTACTAAGGCATCCAAATTCACTAGGAGGGACTGCTGTAAATGTATCACATTAAACAATAATAGAAGGCATCATGGCAAGTCATTCTCTTTTGCTTGCTTCTCCCATTTCCATTGGCTTTTTGTTGGCTTTCTTTCAAGTGTGGCAGGTAATGGAAACTTAAAAGTTTGTCTCTGGAAGAAAGTGAGAAGTTAATTACCAGGTATGGATTGATGAGATTCTCATTCAACCCCACCTGCAAAATTAAACAGCCAAAGAAAAGTTAACAAGAAAATGGCCTCAAGAGGGGCAAAAACTAAAAACATAGAGCCTCTCAATTTCCATGGCATAAGGGACATATCAACCATTAAGCTCAAAAGTAGAATAAATTTCTCATTACAATGAGCAGATAACAATGGAGCAGACCCTCCTGACTCTTTGCACGCTTTCTTCCAAAAAATTGCTTCAGTTATCACACCCCAAAACAATGAAATAACAGACGGCAATTTAGCATTACATTTCCGCATATTGCTTAGTGATGGGAAAATATTTCAGCAACATTCAATTTGATCAGTCTACTTTCAACATAGCATAACAAAATTCACAGTTCTACAAGAGAATTTTAGCATATATAGCTGGAATTTTAGGATGTGATTAGACAGAGTTTGATGCAGCATGAGCTGAATCTCAGCTCAGTCAAAGTAAGACATAGAAACGAACAAACAATTGAGGAGCTTAGTAGCTCTCTCATACATACATCTGTCAATCCTGTGACTGGGAAATATCTGAAAACATCACATACTAAAACAAATGACCTCCTCCGGAAACAACTGACTGACTTCCTAACTAAAAAGGGAACTCAATTCCCAGTGAAACAAATGTATCAACTGTGAAGGGGACAAGAACAGTTCTCGCTTCCCAAATCTTGTGCAAGACAAGGAGGCTGGATTTCGTCATCGTTATACCAGACTGCCCGTCCTTGAACTAATTCATCCACGAAATCATCAAGCTTCTCAATGGTGACACTTGGCATCACAACAACATGTGCCATATTTCTCTCGCAAGCTAGTTGCCATCGACGAACAAATTCTTCATCCCTAGGCCGCTCAAATACAACTGTGCTGCTTAGCTCATTAAGCATGGCACTGATTCCTGCTTGTCTAAGCCGGTCCTTCAAGTAGTGAGCATTTCTAAGACACTTTTGGACTTCTTTTTGGAATCCCTTGTAGCCTTTTCTGTTCAAGGTGTACCATAGGAATATTGGAGCATGGCCATTCCTACTTCCCATGATTGTAGCATCTCTTGAAGCAAGATACTCAACATTCCGCGAGAGGGCATTGACATGTTCTAGTCTAGTGAGTTGAACACCGCAAGGCATTGGACAACCAACGAACTTGTGGCCAGAAACACTCACACTCCCAATAGGCTTTTTAAAGCTAACCTTTGGTGCCTGCAAACAATCACAATAGTTAAGAAAGAGTGAGAAGCACACAATCATAATGAAAGTTAAACAAAGTAGCTGATTACATCAAACTTCAATAGACGCTTTATTTTACCTTTTTTTAAAAAAAATGAAAGAAACAAAAACTAAGCAAAAACATGGCAATCCATAAGCAGAACAGTAGCAGAACTAGATGGTCAGAGGTTTACCTAAATACTAGCTTTTGGATAATCACAAGACAGGAATATGTCAATCTGATTTCACCAGCCACTGGAACAATTCATATTTACAACCCAAAAAAGAAAAAAAGGGATATGATTGTGCACATACATATCAATGTCACCAACCTATATTAACCAATGCAGCTTTTCTCTATATATTTTATGAATTATGATTTAAGAGCTAATTGAGCCAAATTAGAGCAAAAGGCAAGTATAGCTCACGTGTTTATTTCTTGTATTACACAAAGTTGATGCAATTATCTGTGCTAACTCTACCCTTTTTCCACACACACACACACACCCAATAGATACCATCAGAAGAAACCCTTCTAAGTACAACTGATACCATCAGAAGCACAAATTTTATGCATCAATGATTCTGAAACATGAATAAGAAATTTAACAGCAGTGAATGCCTTCACTTTTACTTTTTCATATCCAAGAGGACCTTATAGAGACTTTTTCCCCGAGAGAGCTGAGAAAATAATTAAAAACCTTAAACGAAACAGTTCAGATTGGATTCATGTAGGCTGGATTTCTTCCTAATTTATTGAGCTGAAATGGAGATTTCAAGTTTCCGAAACCCAAGTATTCGATAGCTCATCATGCCAGCACAAAAACTTCCAAACTCATAAAGGTGTTATATACTCACACGTTTGACAAATGGCATCATAAGCCCAAACAGAGCCCCATCACAGTGGATGTAGAACCTATTATGTGAGTATCCACATTCTTCAAGGGTCTGTATCACAAGATCAAGATCATCAACAGCACCTTTAACAGTTGTTCCTGCAATTGATAAGTTTTCAATGTGAGAATTAGAGTGAGAATTGTTTCCATTTTCCCTTCTCTTTTTTTAAGTTTTTCTTTTGTGGGGTCACTGGCAACCTGGGAGAGAGAGAAGTCGATTACCTATGTTAACATTGATGATTGCAGGTTTTTCTCTGTTAGGGAGTAGTTTAGTCTTGAAATTGCCGCAATCTATTTCACCAGTAACTAAGGTTTCCACTTTTACACATTCCATTCTGTACATTCGTGCAGCCTTGAAGACAGAATAATGAGATTCTTTTGATGCGTAAAGAATTCCATCAGGAAACACTTCTCTCCTGCAAGAGAAATAAAAATGTATATTATTCGTTATTGTCACAAGGCATTGAAGGCCTTCATACTTGAAGCGGAAGGATCTTTAGCACAATCAAGAAGCTACTCACCCAACAAGGATTCCATGGAGATTTCCCTCGGTACCGCAGTTGGTAATATATCCCCAGTATTGATCCTTTTCGATTTCCCATAGACGGGCAAACCAATCTAAAACACCCACTTCAAATTGTCTTGAGTGGACTCCATAGTTGCTCTCTATAAATGGATCGCCTAGATTGTTGATGGAGAAATGCTGCAATTGTGCAAGAGCACCATAGTCGAAGTCCAAATTATACGGATAACCTGGAGTGTTTTCAAAATTTAAAAAGAATTAGATGCTAACAATTTCCCAGGAAAACGTAACATGTCCTTTTTCAAGATCCAACGTACTGGAAATTTACATACAAACAGCTGATAGGAACATTTATCTTGTCTTGACACAAGGCTAAAAAACAGAGCAAATAAATACTTATATGATTGGAAGACAAAGAAATCAAAGCAAAAATGAGTTTATTTTCGTTCCATGGGCTCCATTCTAAATCAAACTACAACAGAAAAAAAAAAACGAGCATCTGAGAAGTACACTAGTATTTTCAATAAGTGAAACAGGCAAAAGAGCGACCAACATAAGGATCATAAAATGACAATCAAAAAAAGTTATCAAAGAAATTTCAACACAAGATTCTAGGTTCCAGTACAATCAGTTGATCAATGTAACCGCGCAAATACAGTCGACACAACACCAACCATCAGTTCATTACAGTTAGCTTCAAACTACTTCAGTCATTTCTTATTGAAAGATAATAACACAATGAGATCAAATCAACTTAATCATGTTAAAAAAAGTAAAAAGTTGTGCATTCAGAATAGATTTAAAAATCAAAATTCATTTCTTTTCTTGCATTAGACCCCATACTTACCCCATCTCTTCTCTCACATAAAATTCACCTTTCACAAAATCTAGAAAAAAATATCAAGGGTTTTCAATTTAATTTCTAATCCAAATGCACAAGTAGTTCAGTAGGAGATACCCATTTTTAAAATGTTTTTACTTTTCATTGTATACAGTCCATTTTGGTATTAATATAGAGGTTCCCTTTCACCCAAGAAAATTAATAATAACACCTAAAACAGGTGGTGAAATTATAAAACTTTTCTAGTAAGCCAAAGGATAAAATACTGTAGTATAAGCACGTTTCCTACTTCATTTTCTAACTCTTTGCTAGCATCAATTCAAGTATCTCAAACAATAAAATACGAGATCTTTCACATGAGAGTTTAAAACGCGAGAAAAATTATGCAAATACGGCAATGATGCCTCTGGAAATACCTAAATGTTGCTTAGTTCGTTCCATAAGCGACTTGCGGTAGCGTGCCAAGACACTAGCCATGTAAGCTTCTTTATCGCCGGTAGACTCATCGTCAGCATCAGGCTCCGTGACGGCCAAGCACGTGGTATGGACGTTCCTCCCTAAGACTATCTCCCTCTCCTTTTCCGTGTTCATTTCCAACGCACCATCTCCATGACCATCCGCTGTCACCGCCGTTTCGGCCACCGGCGGCACCGGCTCCGCAACGACGGCAGTCGGATCAAAATAATTCTCCTCACTCACAACTACAGATTTTCCATTTGCTAGCTCCACAGACGACATCGTTTCGGGCACCCCAACAGTGCTTCCTACCATTTTAGTTTGTTTATATGAAAACTGAAACTCAGATTAAATTGCTGAATTTTAGGGGAAACAACGGATCGGTGATTTGATGCAAAATTTCAGGACCAAAATGTAAGGAGAATTTGTTTTTGGGGACTTTCCGAATTATTTGGAGAATGGGCGGGGCAATCGGAGGTAGTTTGAAGGCCTGAGAGAGAGTAGATGGCGGAGGGTTGGAAAGAGCGGCGATGCTTTCTATTTATTGAGAAGCTTCGAGCTGTGTGGTCGGAGACGACGTCGTTAATATGCATAAAAGTGAGATTTTTCTTCATTCAGGCGTGGAAGTAAGTGCCACCCAAGTGGACCACATGGTGTATTGTGGAGATTTTGTTCTTTTAAGAGGAGAATCTTGTAGTAAAAATATTAAATATACTAATGCCTCTCTTTCATAATTTCATAATATAAGTTTTATAATATAAGGTTGAAATTAAGTTGACATATTTAAAATTATAATATTAAATTAATTTCTTTATTTACTTTTTTAAGAATATTTTTAATTAATACATTGCTATTTAATACTATTTTCGATCGAAAATATAAAGAGTTTTAGTCCTATTGAAGATGATAAAAAAATTTCAAATTTTTGATAAATATTTATTGAATTTTTTTCATTTTATTCATCTTTGTATTTATTTAACTTTCACTTTTATCTTTTTCCTCATATATGAAGGATAGAAAATGTATTATGATTTAAAAGTTGTCTTATTTTCAAAACCCTTAATAATCTATGTGTCTAAAGTTAAAACATCTTACATTTCTGATCAGCGGTAATAATTCTTAAAATTTAAACTCATTAATATTTAACAAAATTTTTAAATATGCAGGGAAAAGAGAGAAGATAAATTCTTAAAAGATAAAGTTTACTAAAACTAATAAATGAGTAATTGTATGTATTTTACTATAATAAACATTGATTTTATGTTTTTTTAATCTGCATCAAAAAACACTTTAACATTATGTCACGAAAACGGAAGTAGTATCATATATACCTAGATATCTCTTAGACATAACCTTTTCTCTTTTTTTAAATAAACCAGACATATTTTAATATGGACAAAATATACTTATCATTTATTTTACTAATCACATTGTAAAAATAATGTAACATGTAATTAACTTTTTTCTACTATACTTTCCCATTAAAAAACAAATTTCAATATCTCTTATTTTTCTTACCTATAAACTTATAGAAATGATAATAAGGAGAGAATATTTTGAAGGTAATAAAGTTCTAAAAAAATATTTTAAAATTTTATATTTTCTTAAACAGTATAATATCTAAATATAACAAACTAACAAAAAAAAATAAATTAAAAAATTAATCCATCTTAACCCATACTCGTTTGCACACATTGTATTCGATGCAGATTCTTTTATGTTTAAACCCTCCGATTGCAAAATTGGTAATTGCCTCAATGTGTTGGAAAATGAAAATTAACAAAAATATCCAACAAAAGAACTACTACTATTTTTTTTTTGGGAAAGAAATCTTTTTCTTTTCGATATCAGTATAAATTCAGAGAAATAGAAACATTTTTCTTGGTTACCGATATTACCCTTTGATCCGCGTAATGAATCCGGCAAGACAAACAACCATGAGAAGCTGCAATGAAGCTTTCGGCGAATTGCACATCCTTGGCAGGGCTGAATCGCAAAAGATTCTTGTGGGTCCCGAAAGGTAGAAGAGGAATCACGTGACGCGTGGACCAACTGATCTCATTGGCCATAAATGCGTCCTCGCTTTCTATTTTGAATTCTTTATATACACACGTGTCAAGAAATTTGGTGATATCCGAAATATCTTTTAGATTTTGGAAAGATGTAGGACCATAGTGACATCTGATAAATTCATATCTATTCCCGGCTCAATTATTAAGATTAATGTAAAAAATAAACCGTTCAGCGTAATGAATAGTCAATTTTTTTTAAAAAAAGTCAATAAAGACAATTCGGATTTCTGTAAGAATAATTTAAAAAAGTTTTAAAAAAAAATTCATTTTCACCTAAAACTCTCTTTCTAAAAAAAATTCTCTAAACACTTTCTATGACTCTTCACTTCAATCTCAGATATTAGAAGATCCGATCGTCAAAATTCAAAAAAATGTTAGCTCTTTAATCTATTCTCATTTATTTACAAATTTATCGGTTTAGATCATGAAAATATGTCTTTAATTTGATAAAAATCGTACTTTTAATTTTGAATTTTTCTGCCGAAATTGGGCACTTTCACCCAGGCCGGCGAAAGTTTTTGGTGACTTTCACCAGCCAAATGAAAGGTCATCAAATCTTTTGCAGGTTCGGACGAAAAATTCACGTGCACTTTCGTTCAGCCCTGGCGAAAGTGCATAAAAAAATTGAATTTTTTTATTATATATTTAATTTGTTTGTTCATAAATGATTATTTTAATTATTAATTTTGTATATTAGAATGAGTGTGACTAGTTGTTTAAAATATTTTATGTGATAATTTTTATTGTTAATATGATAATGAATTATGTTTTTGTGAACAATATGAAATGAATTATTGTTTGTGAGAAGAAATAAAATAATAGAAATGAAATAGTAAATCTCGTTAAGGTCAATAATAAAGTAATAATAAATGTTATTTCAAATGTTTTTTTATTTTGTCTATGTAGAGTAAATGTAACTAGTTTTAAATTGTTTTCTTATAATCATATGTTTAATAAGAAAATGTGTTATGTAATTGCTCAACTATTTGAATTTTAATTTGAATTCATCGTTATTCTTGGCCTTACGTTTAGGGTTTAGGAGATAAGATCGAATAATATATAAATTAGTAAGTATTACTAAAGAATATTAGTAATGAATAATAATTGTATGAAAGAAATAGTAGAAATGAAATAACAGATCCAAATAATAATAAATAATAAAATAATAATAGATGTTAAAGTAAATATTCAAATATATGATGAACAACTATTAATGAGTTTGAATATATAATAGATGGTTCGACCAGGCGGATGTAGAGGCGATGATATCTTGGTCCTGTCACGGACAGTACCAGTAGAGTTCATGGTCGCACTGTTACAGCTTCATCTAGAGGTACTAGGGGGCGACATAGTACCTGCAACCTCCTTGCTACTTCTACCCCTCTCGCACTTGGTTTCCATTATGGTATAGGTGCGCTTGGGTCTTCTACCCAACCACCTGCCGTACCTTTTAGATCTCGACCTCTCCTCCAACCCCATCTGCCTCACACCTCTGTGCCATATGAGGCACATGGATCTGCACATCCACCTTCACACCCCCAGACACAGTATATGATCCCTACTTACATGCTCCCACTATACGACATCGCATACTATATAGATCTGCAGCCCAGGAGCCTATATTGGAGTTTAGTGGTCAGCCGAGATAGATAGGGTAGAGTGTTTTGATCAGATGGTTGGCGCCGCTCCTCATGATTCTTCATGCAGCACACATGGGTATTCTCATGCTGATTTTGGTGTTTCATCCTCTGAACCTTACATAGGGAGGCCTGCAGATAGGGTTTGTGAGGATGATAGGGGCTTTGAGAGTGGTAGGGGACTTGGCGAGGAGCATGACAGGGTCCGATCCCTGCATATTGAGGGAGAGGCGGATGAAGGAGGTGATGATGATGGTGATGGTGATGGTGGTGATGATCAGGATGAGGGTAAGGATGCTGGAGATGAGGAGCAGCCCGTGCTTGTGGCACTTGCTAGTGGATCCGACGAGCGTCCTCGTCATGAGAAAGGGAAAGGGTTGACCGGCAGCTTTATGTCGGTCATGACTAAGATTTTAGGGTCTCATAACAAAAGACCCGATGTGGCTCGTGAAGTTCCGGCTCCAACTCAGAGGAGGAAGAAATTGAATGCTTCAGATTGGGAGCAGACAAGCCCAGCAGATAGATGTCCTGTTGACCCGGAGCTCATCCCATCATACAGTAGACATGTCGCGGGTCCGATATGGCGTAGACAAGTGCATATATTTATCTTAAAGTTACATGTTATTATTACTATTATTTTTTAAATCTGTCAAATAATTATATTTATATAAATAGTTTAGGATTTATTATGTAATTGTAATGCTAAATTTATTTGTTTTATCTTCAGGATCGTGGTTCATTAAAGTGCCGATCGCGTTACATAGCACTCTCAGGGTGGGACCTTACTGATGCACATGTTTGTTCATTGGCTTCCAGACTGGTCTTACATACCTGCGATCGTGCATTTCCAGCACTCTAATTTCGTATTGATTTCGGCCTTTGTTGAGAGGTGGCAGTCCGACACGAACACCTTCCACATGCCATGGAGTGAGATGACCGTTACATTACACAATATGGAACTGATTCTTAGGGTTCCTGTATATGGTCGGGTAGTGGATTCGAGATTATCACCGGATCAGTTGGTACGGATCGTCTAGGGTGATCTGGGTTTGGCTCTCACTGGTGGTTTGGAGTTTAATGTAGCGGAGTTTCACGATGTTGTCACTAGCTCCCAGACTTCACTGTCATCCAGTGTTAGAGCTATCTGCTACATACAGTATATCCTAGGTAGCTCACTGTTCAGTGATAAGAGTGGCAACATAGTTCCTGCCAGACTTTGGCCACTGCTACAGGATGTGAGTTTTGTTGGGAAGTTCGCAGGGTGCTGCCACGCTTGCGTATCTATACAGGAATCTGGGGCAGGCATCACGTGTTGATGCAAAGGAGCTTGGTGGGTGTTGGTCACTATTGGAGGTGCTTTTAAATATAATATGTTTTATGTTATGTTTATATTTTTCATATTTATATTTATTTTTTAAATATTATGTTATATGTTATGTAATTAGTTTTCATATTTATGTTATAGGGTTTTATATTTGTATTTTACATTTATATTTTATATTTTAGACGTGGATACATCTATACTTTCCCATGTTTGCACCCGCGGTTAGACCGGGTACTGAAGCTTGCAAGCCCTACATCCTGCAGTATCCCATGTTGGGTTATAAGAATGAAAATAAACTGCTGGACATTTGACTGAGACTGGATTTGAGACAGCTGAGGAGGTTAGATGGACACCGTACAGGACTCAGGAGATTCAGGCTTGCTGGGTTTCTACGTGGTACGGGTTCATTGCATACTTTGACTGTGTCGAGCCGTACATGCCTGATAGAATTTTGAGACAATTCGGGTTTAGGCAGTGTATTTTCGCCCACCCTATCCAACCTCAGGAGGCACCGCCAAACAACAAGACGTATGTGTTGAGGAATACTTTTGTGGAGGCACAGTGGCTCGAGGCACCTTCGCATTTATTGACAGCGTCATGGACTAGTGTTCCGGCTATTCCATCGAGTTCCTGTACGGATGATTATATGGACTGGTTCCTCCCCCCCACTCATCTGAGGATACAGAATCCCTCGAATATTCCCCATAGATTTCACGTACCAGTAGCTCTCGCGATGCCACCCTAAGCTTTGTTGGATTTAATTACACGTGAGGCTACTCGAGAGGATGTCGATGAGAAAGAGAGATACTTCATATGGTTGTTGATTTGCTAAGGAGGCATTAACGCGCTCCTTAGTATGATGTTATGTATTTGGATACTTTGTTATGTATTTTTTTTACATTCATTTTTTTGTATTTGCAAATATTCTGTTGTTCATCATTTTAATTTTTTCACATACTGGTTTATTAATGCATATTAATATAATAATGCGAAGAAATTAAATTAAAAAAAAACATAAAATGCAAAAAAAATTAATATATTAATAACGTCAAACATCACATTATAAATTATATAATAAAATGCTAAAGTGACTAGTTAATAAACAACATGCGAATGACTCTGAGGCGGATAAATTTCACGGTATCTCGTAACCCAATCTACAATCTGGTTATGATAAGGGTCTGTCCATCCACTAACTCGTACATCTCGATGATATTGTCATTGCACCTGTATTGGAGGCAAAGGGCATCCATCTCGCAACTGTAGCTGCAGAACAAAAAAGAAATAGTAAATAAAAAGCTCCAGCTACCAATAATGTAATAAATACCAATAATAATGAAAATTTATCAATAATAAATAACAATAATAAATACCTGTATGAAATACTCTTGTTCTGCTATGAATCCGATGAATAGCATTCCAGCAGTACATTTAGAATAAAAAGGAAGGACGGTGGTCGACCCAAACAATGCAATTAAAATAACGCATAAATTGAATGTGTTGGCAATGACACAAAGATGATCAGGAGTGTGCATCCAATAATCAACAGGCGTCGAACCCTCTTCCTAATTCGTCTTCCTTATCAGCTCAGTGACACGTTCTAATGATCTGAACAATTGTACATACACGTTCATGTGATGGTGCAAATCATAAGACATTCTTCTACGAATTTCAGCCCAATGATTTTCATCCCCGAACAAAAAATTAGATACAACCTTAAATCCACAATTATCATCACCAACCACATTCTTCTAGTTTTGTATAAAGTCATGCATTATTGAACGGGAATGACATTGATGGGGAATCCGGATTTACAACAGATGATAAATTGGACCTACCACTGTTACGTCCTCTGCCCCTACCCCTATTTATATGGGGCGGCCTATCTCTTCCACGTGGACTAGGACCAGAGCCTGAGCCTGAACCGCTTCCCGACCCAGACCCTGAACCGCTTGCCTTTCCTTTCTTCCTATGTGGGATGGACACGTATTCCCAGTGAGACTTATCCCTTTTGGTAGAATTCGTCTTCCGTCGTCCCTTTGTGACTGCGGTTTCTGGGGGTTTGTCAACGGAGGACAAGGATCTTCAGGCAACACTGGACATATAATACCTTTGATGAGGCGACGCACTTCCCGGACCTTAGAAATTGGACCCGTACTGATTTCCTCTAACATTGAGGTGAGATCATGCATCTCGGAATCCATGTCTCTCTCGTGTACATCCGGGATATCAGTACCAATTTCTAGTTTTCTCCAAAAAATATAAACACCTTCCAACTGGATTGGAATTAAATATTGGTACCTATGAACTAGTTCACATGCACATGGTAGACCGTGCGACTTCCTTAAATAATGCAAACACTTACTTTCCGAGTCTTCAACCATCCCACGTGCTTTCTTTATCTCCAGCCATATCTTCTTCAAAGCCAAATTACTGATTTTATTACTTATATTCTTCAATATGACATTACTCTTTGCGGCAAACTTCTCTTTAAGTTTAGAAATTTCCAATGAGTAGTTTATTTCAGCAATTTGACCTTCGCTAAGAGAGTTGATGTTAAGAAACACAGTGTCCAAATCACCATGACACATTGATAGCTATAGTTTCGACACCAAATGTTCACTCTTAGCACGGTTTGTTGTCTTAACCCTAAAATGCAATACTTGAGATGCCTAAACCCTGCAAAATTTATGCGCAAATGGATTCAACCATGTGCTAAACAGGTAATGTAGAAAGTCCGGCCTACTTTACCACTTACTCTTCAACACTTCCAACTTTCTCTGATATTCCTCCTCATCAATTTCATTTATTAATTTGTTCCACGAGTCATTCATGAACCATTGTGCCACCTCTTCATCTTTAACCATCTCTGTCAACTTTGCCAACACATTCTGATCGATGTGTCTTCTACATAACATATGATATGAATTTCTTAACACATCATCAATCATCGGCATTAGTCTGCTTTCCCTATCGGTAAGAATCACTAGTGGCTCACCTTCATTAAGAATTGAACCCTGCCCATTCAACATAGCATATGTAACATATAAGTGCTTGATTTGTTGAAGAACCCATCTGTATGTCGTAGCCTGTTCATTGCACATAAAAGCTGTTGGCACTGTGAAGTTCTTTTCTGTCGGAGTCATCCCTACAGCTTCCAATAGTGGCATAGTGTACCTTAATTAAAAAATAAAGGGGAAAATTAGTGATTAACATTGACAACTATTTTAAACGGACTTCAAAATATTTTTAACTATTTATTAAAAAAAATTATTAAAAAGCAATGATCTACTAGAGTACTTAATAAATTTAAATATTTATGCGGATAAATTAATAAAGAGATTTAACAATACAATAATCCACTAGAGCACTTACTTGTTCGTTTTATACGTGGTATCCATTATCAGTACATATGGCCACGTTCTAATCATTGCAATCGATGTTGGGTTTGCAACGACAATATCACTAAGTACGTTGTTGTCCTCACGGTTTCTATAGATGACCGTGTAATCCCTTTGTGCACTTAGGCAGAAAACTTCCTCTACCGTGTTTCTTCCCTGCATCCGGTTCTTTTTAATCGTCGCAACAACATTGTAAATTTTCTGAGCACTGCATACATAAAAAAATTCTTCTTATTAACGGAAGAAAAAAAATCTAAAATATTTTAATAAAGTATTAAAAAAAATTCCCTTCTAACTTACCTAACTGTACAAACAAAGTCTTGTTCTCGAAAAAATCATAAGATATTACGAGGCGGCACATGACTCTTCCTGAACTGCTCAGTCTGTTGCAACTGCTCCTCTGTAAGTCTTGCAGCCTGAGCATGTCCATGATGGTAAACAACTATTTTATGGTTGTGCCTCCCGTTGTGCACGAACAATTGCCAATTATCGCTTGTTGCTATTTGCTTTCCCTTTAGTTTAAATGGGCACCCACATTTTTTGGTCCCATAAAGTCCTCGCCTTTTTATTGGAATTTCTTCTCCTCATCGTCAATTATTGGTCTCGTATATTTTTTAACTGCACCTTCGCGCTCGCAAGCCAATGTGACATTTGGTCGACGGTCAGCTTCTTGATCTCTGATACCGATTTATGATTAAATATGTCTTGGCTTTCATTGCAGTTTGTTTTGCCCAGTTGACAAACTCATCTTTCGAACTAAAAATTTGGTCTGTTTTGAATAAATGTCCAAGATCAATATATTTTTCCAGTTCTAAAAATTCTTCAAACGTATTTAGATCTTCATCAACCTGTTAATGTAAAATGAAAATATTAGTATTACAAAAAAAGAATTAAAAAGAAATTCATTAACCAAAAAAGAAAAAATTTCCAGGAGCACTTTTTCCCATGGGGATGAAAAGCACTGCAACTTTCGCCTGTTTGGGCGAAAGTTTCAAGGAACTTTCGTCCAGATAGGCGAAAGTGTACAAGAAATTGAAAACAAAATTCAATCGAGTTTCTTACCTCAAAACAAATATTTTCTTGCAATAAGTCTTGAGGGGACTCCATATGTTAGGCTACTTTAGGTTTAATGTTCAAAGTTTGAGTTTTTTTTTAGAGAGAGGTTAGAGAGAATGTTTGTAGAGAGAGAAAGATTTATGTTTAAAATGAATTATTTTCGAGTTATCCTTGTAGATTTCCGAGTTATCTTTATCGACCCCAAAAAAAAACACTCAATAGCCAATTTAAGAGTTGTTATACAATGTATTCGAGTACATCATACTAGGTGTATCCAATAACAAAATTACGTCATTTTAATTAAACTTAGTAACTGAGAAAAATGCAAATCTCACTTTCACACCAAGTGATTGTAATACACGTTTCTCCCCTCCAAAATCCTTTCACTTTCACGTGCAAAAACCAGCTGAGAATTTCCCATTTCTCAGGCGATTTCAAGCTTCTAAACCTCAAATTCTTTTCTTTTTCTTCAATCTCTTGCTTGTTTCTTCAATTCTGCAATAACAAATCATTGAAAATGAGTTCTTCAAACAATGGATCTTCAAGGAATGGTTCTTCAAGCAATAACAGGCAATAATCCTTAAAAGGCCATCAATGTCTACTTTTAACGATTCATCAAAGTAGTTTCCATCTTATATATATTTGAGTTTTTTGTGATATATGTCTGTGTTTTAGTGTTGTGATAACACTAGCAATGCCTAATTTTATAACTAGGCACTGTAAGCTTTAAAACTAGGTAAATACCTAGTTTTAAAATTAGGTCTAGGCACTCCTAGTTTTAAAACTCGGCATTCCTAATTTTAAAATTAGGCACTACCAGTTTTATAACTAGGCATTCCTAGTTTTAAAACTACGCATTGCCAGTTATAAAACTAGGCACTTTTAATTTACAAAAGTAATATACGGACAAACGCAGAATACTCACATTCTTCCCTTTATATCTTACATGGATTTTTGTGTTTAATTGTGCTTTTAATTGTTTTTTGATCTTTTTTCTTGTATTTTAAAGCTATAAAAGTATGAAATATTACTTAGATTATGCACCATTATTTTTGAACTGAAAATGCCTAGTTTTTTAAAACTAGGCACTGTAAGCTTTAAAACTAGGCATTATAAGTTTTAAAGCTAGCATTCCTGGTTTTAAACTAGGCATTACTAGTTCTGAAACTCGACAATCCTAGTTTTAAAACTAGGCACTGCTCGTCTTAGAACTAGGCATTCCTAATTTTAAAATTAGGCACTGCCAGTTATAAAACTAGGCACTTCTAGTTTACAAAGACAGTATACAGACAAACATAGAATAGTCACATCCTTCCCTTTATATCTTATATGGATTTTTTGTTTAATTGTGCTTTTAATTATTTTTTATCTTTTTTCTTGTGTTTTAAAACTATAAAAGTATGCAATATTGTTTAGATTATGTACTCTTATTTTTTTAACTGAGAACGCCTAGTTTTAAAACTAGGTACTCCTAGTTTTAAAACTAGGCACTGCAGAGGTAAGAGAAGAAGAAGAAGAAGAAGAAGAAGAAGAAGAAGAATGGTTATTGGTGAGGAGGAAAGAGGTGGAAGTTGGGTAAAGTATGGCAGCGGCGTTGGGAGGAAGAAGGATAAGGAGAAAATGAATAAAAAAGTAAAGATAAAATGCATATATATATATGTATATAATTTATTAGATTTAATTACTATACATGACATATTTAAAAAATAATTATTGTTATATAAGAAGAAAATGGTGGATATGATAATCTAAAATTGTCAAAAAATCATTAATAACTTATATCTGATCGTCAATCTCCTCAACAAAAATTGAAGATGATAAAGAATATTCTAAGATTATAAAGAATTGAAGATGAAAAAATTTGTTAAAAAGGACAAAATGTATATGCAAAATATATCTAAACTCATAATATCTAACTGGTATACAATACACATAGCAAATTTTGATACATCTTATATTATAAAAAAAAGTCTTAATCTATAATCCATTAATTTTATAGTTCCAAGAGTGCAAGTATACTTGTTTTACATAGTATAACTTCCATGCCTGCCAATTCTCCTTGAAGATTTCCTGCAATGGATATGCCATCATCACCTTTACCCGAGGGTTAAACTACATTCCCTCCTAGGTATAAAAATAAAATTTAAACAAAAATTTAAAATCAAAACTTTTTTAACTTCTTTACTTGTGCATATGAAATTAAAAAAGTCTTCACCATAAAAAACAAAATCTTTATAGTGCATTTAGATTAAGATTAAAACGGTTTTTATTTTTCACTTTATATCCCACTTATTCTCTTAAAACAAATCTACCTTTTACTAAATTCAAGAAAAAAAATCTTTCATTTTTTTCATTCTAATCAAAACAACACGTGTTATGCACGGAGTGTGACATATATAAGAAAAAACTATTAAATTTTTAAATACATGGATTAAATTTTGGATCCAATAGGGTGTGTTTCCATCAAGTTTATATGGTAAGTAAAAAAATTTGTTTTGCAAATATCATATGTGACATTTAAGATACTAATTAGTAATAATGATCCCATCATGTCGTATTTTGTTATCGAGATTTGATGTGAAAATAAAACTTGTACTCAAGCAAGTGTCGCTATTTGATATCTTATTTGTCAAAACAATGTAAGAGGTCTCTTTTTCTCTCTGCAAAACAATGAAAAAACTATCAATTTAATTGGTTAAGTTAAATGAAACATTAAAAAAATGTAACAATTATCAATTAACACTTAATATATTTATCTAAATGAACAACTTATATGTAAAGATTCATAATTCAAATTTAAAGTACTTCTTTACTTCTGTAATCAATTTTTTAATAACTCTTAACAATGATCTTAGTTACAAAATTATAAATTAGGATAGAAATCAAAGAGAGTAGAATGATAGGTAAAGAAACCTATAATATCTTTCTTATATAGGTGAATAGTTAGATAAGTATAAAAAAAGATAGTGATAGTTCAGTTAGATTAGATTTTCAAATTAAATGATCAAAATTCTTCTTAATCAATCAAAATTTTAATAACTAATTAATAAATTTAATAACTTTAATAATTATCTCAATTAAAAGCATTACCAAGTGGAATAGAAATTAAACGAAAAAGATAATAACTTTTTAGAATATTGAGGATAAAATATTTATAAAACCCTCATTTGCTCAAAAATAATATCACTATGATGACTAATTAATTTACTACCCATTTGCGGAAAGATTGTGTAAACAAAATTCTTAGACTTCTCTTAACAAAAAGCTTATATTTTTCTGTTTTTGAGGAAAAAATTTTTAGTTGATGAAACACAAACCTAAACTTGTTTTTACTTTCTTAAAAATGTAATATAATATTAAATTATTTTTTTATTAATTATGATTTCTTGCATAATAGTACACACATTTACATATCAAGAGGTCAAATATTATATTTTTCTTCTTAGAAAACAATTACTAGGAAGTATGAAAAAATTAAATAGGTAACTAAAGTAGTATAATGTTTTTCTAATAGAAAAAAGTCATTGGATGAAGGAAAAAATTAGAAGATAATTACATATGTATTACTAGACAAAAAGATTAAGCAACTAAATCGATCATCAATCTGAGTAAAACGAAAAATAAAGGAAAAAGTAATTAAAAAAGGAAATGATTGAAGAACCTTGAAGAAAAACATAAATTAAAGAATAGAGAATAGAAGAAACACATAAATTAAAAGAATAAAGAATAGGGATCACTTTTGATTAATATATAATTTGAAAAAAATTAGAAGATAATTTCATAATCGATCATCAATCTGTGAAAAAAGAAAAATAAAGGAAAAAAAGTAATTAAAAAATGAAATGATTGAAGAACCTTAAAGAAAAACATAAATTAAAAGAATAGAGAATAGAAAAATATAAATTAAAAAGAATACAGAATAGAGATCACTTTTGATTAATATATGATTTTATTAGTTTAATATACATATTGCTTTTCTTTAGAAAAATAGAGAAGCATTAATACTTACACAAATTTTTCTGCGACCTCCAAAAACGATGTTGAACTGAATTAAAGTAATTAATTATGATAAATGAAAAGAAAAAAAACAACAATCGAATAAGTATGAAGGTGATCGTTTAATAACGGGGAAGTTGATTAGTACGTGGTGGGTGGTGAAAAGGTAGTTAAAAGTTTGATTTTGAATTTGTTATCATTAACCAATAACAAATGTTTTAGTTGATTAAAAAAATCTAGAAATTAGAGATAAAGTTTTTAGAGTTTTAGAAGAGGAGAGAGACTAGAACAGGCATTTAAATGCATGTATAGAAAAATATATATATATATATATATATCTTATAGTATATTACAGTAGTGAGAAAATTTCTTCCTCCTTCCAAGACTTCTACTCTTGAATTCTAATTTTCTGGATTTTTTTATTTTGTTAATAATCAATAAATAATATATCAATTTTGATTGGTTCATAATTTGATAGTAAATTTCAAATTTTAAAATCTCCACTAATTATAATGAACCTTATAACTTCTTACTACTCCTCCCACTCATCCACCATTTCTTTAATTGTTTTGTTTCATCTCAACTTCTTTCAGATAACTCCACCACACTTCCCTACCCAAATACACGATCATTCCCCACTATCTTATATACCTTCCCTAGTCGGATCCTTTTATTTAAAGTATATCTAAATAACACGAAAAGGAAGAAATTCAGAGATTTGGATGAAACCATTTGCTGAATTTTTCTGATAGAAAATGTTTGGTTTCTTTTTTTTTTCCCTTTTGATGTATCTTAATTTATTAACAGTTATGTAATTGACTTTCCATCATTTTTTTAGTTCTTCATGCATTGAAGAATTTTATAGCATTTTTATGCTCATAGATGTTATGGAACTGTCAAAATTTTTTTCCATTTTTCCTATCTTTTTATTAATTCTAAATTTGCAATTATGAATTCAATAGAATCATTCTATTTATGTTTTAAATTTTGTTTGAGTGAGTCATTTTTGTTTTAGATCAAAATTTTTGGTTACTTTTTTTTTTTTTTATTTTCCTGATAGAAGGTTGCAGCATTAGAAAATTTTCTCTCTACTAACGTTGGGATTCAACCATGTGCTGAATCTTTCTGATAAAAAAGTGTTTTTTTCTTTTTCTGATCTTGCAGTAGTAGAAAGTTTTTCTCTCCTAAATTTGCAATTATGGATTCAATAGAATTATTCCATGTGTGTTTTAATTTTTGTTTGGTTGAATCCTTTTAGTTTTAGATCAGAACGTTTGGTTTTTTTCTCTTGGCATGATTGAAGGTTGCAGTAGTAGAAATTTTTCTCTCTACTACGATTCAGGTTCAACCATCTACATAAACTTTTCTGATCTAAAGGTTTGGGATTTTTTTTCCTTTTTGATTTTACAGCAGTAGAGAAATTTCTCTCCAAGATTGGGGTCCAACCATTAACTGGAATTTTCTAACTAAAACATTTAGTTTTTTCCTTTTTTATTTTCTGATAAAAACTTGTTTGAGATTTTTTTCTATTTGTATTATAAAATTTTTTGACACAAATCTTTTGGAATTGTAGGTTTGTTTTTTTTTCCCCATTTTCGATGACTATTAATATGTATCTACCTAATTCTCTTCTAACAAATTGTTTTGATTTTTTCATGTCTTGAAAGTTTTCATTGTATTTTTATGCTCCATAGATTTTATGAAGTTGTCAAAAATTCTTTCTTTTATTTGAATTTTCCTAACTTTTAAATTAAATCTTTTATGAAACTGTACAACTAATATATAAAGTTATACAAGTAATGCAATTTACGTTTTCTTCTTTTAATTTTTTTGGTAAAATATTCGGAATTATATAATTTTTTCTCTTCTGATGTCATTCTTTTCAGCTACAACTTCTTTTTTTATTCTTATATGATTTATTGCATTTTTTTTCATAAGCAATTAAGATATTGTTATGATTTTTTTTGGGAATCCATGATCTTTTTCTTTTTTATTTTTTGGTAAGAAATTTTAGATATAGTGAGAATTTGGGGGAATAGTTGCTAAAACTGCAAGCCACCAAGATGGGGTTAAGAAAGACAAGGGAGAAAAGGAAGAACCGAAAAAGAGGAAAAAAGATTATACAAAGTAAAATTACTTTCCGATCTTTTTAAACAAAAAGTTAAAATTAGACATTTAGATATTTTCAGTTAAATCACTTTACTTATGGAAATTTTATCCTTTAAATGAAAAATAAAACAATTTATACACAATTAATAAATTGTAAAAGGTTAGTATATATATTTTATTTCTTGACATATTAAAGGAGCGAGGACAAGAAATTGGCCATAATAGGTTATATTTGATTAATTCATTAGTATATATGCTAATTAAATTATATGTAATGATAAAGTTTTCTTGACATTTTTTATTTTTATAATAGTTGTCCAAATTCTTATTCTTACTTCTTCTAAATAATTTTTTTATTTCTTCTTATTAGTTTGTTGAAAGTTTATAAAAAAAGTTTCAGGTGCACGTGTTTCAAAATTGGAAAGTTTATATAGTGGTCCATTAGAACAATCATAATTAAGGTCTGCAAGTGACACAATGGTTTGGTGGATGGAAATTCAAGCAAAAATATTCCCATAATAACAGCTTGATGTGATACTGCATTATATAAATATATATAATATTATATGAAACACCTTATATATTTCATTTAAGAATTAACTTTTATTTTTTTTAAAAAAATCAACTTCTCTTTCAAAGCTGGACTTTTTTAAAGGCTTTCAAGAAAAGATTTACGTAAGGAATTAAATTATTTGTGAACTTTTTCTTAGAAAGATAACGTAAATACATGACAGGAGAGGCATTTTAAGTAATATTAATACTACAAAAATCACCTAATGTTTTATTAGATGACATTTCTAGCAAATTTTCTTTCAGATTGGACATAATTTTATAAAAAAATATAAAAAAAGTATAATATTAATTGATTTTTTTTTTAAAACATAGGGGAAACATTTTTTAGGGAGGGGAGAAGTTCAGATAGGGGGTGAGAGTGGTTCATGGGAAACGAGGGATATATATTACAAATTTTTATTTAATTTATGAGGATAAGAGAGGAAGAAAAGGGTTTTTTTTTTGGGGAGAGAGGGGGGAGTGGAAAGTGTGGTTTATTTGGAAGGGATATTAGTTATTAGTGTTTGTTTAATTTCTAGAGGTAGGAAAGGAAAGGTATGGGGTGGGGGAAGAGGGATTTTTTTTTTTTTTTTTTTTTTTTTTTTTTTTTTTTTTTTTGGGAGAAGGCTGCAAAGGTGGATTATGGATAGTGAAAGGATATTAAATAAAATTTTTTGCTTAGTTTCTTTGAGTATGAGGAATCCTTATGGGAATCGGAGTGTGGTTTTTCTTTTGAGGGGCCAGTGTGTGGGAAGAGGATGTGTCATGAGAAGGATATTAATTACAAATTTTTGTTTAATTTCTAGAGATAGGAGGATGGGGAAGAGGTTGTTTTTTTTTTCCCTTTAATTCAAAGAGGGGTAGGGGTGGCTCACGAGTTTAAAATGGATAATAGTTACAAATATTTAATTAATTTCTAGGAGTAAGGACAAAGAAGTATTATGGATCTTATATTCTTTGGCCTTTAATAATCATTTTTTTTTTCATTTTTTCTTATACTTATTTTATTTAATATTATTTTCCCTTCTTTTTGTTTAAATAGATTTACTAATTAATTTCTTTTTTTATAAATATTAATAAATTCTTAAAAAAAAAACTTCTTTCCCGTACATTGTACGGGTCTTTAACTAGTATATATATACATATATATATAGGGGTGTAAACGAGTTAAGTCGAGCTCGAGCTCGACTTGACACTTTTTTAATCAACTCAAATTCGATTGAATTTTAAAATTTTGGCTCACACTCAAGCTTGAATTCAATTATTTTTAAAAAAATATGTTATATATGATAATTAAAATAAGTAAAAAAAATTATATATTATGACTCGATAGGCTTGACGAGACATCGAACCAATGTTAATGAGGCTCGAACTCGGCTCGTTTGCTTAGGTAGTCGGCTCGAGCTCAGTCAACACCGAAGCTTTGACCGAACAGCTTACGAACAATTTGACTCATTTATAATATATATATATATATATATTTGTTGAGAGAAGAAAAAGGGAAATAAAAAAGAAAAATCTTGTTTAGATATATTTAGTGATGGGAGGGTGGAAATGAATTTTTACTTTTAATCATGGAGGTAAAATAGTCATTTTAATATTTTAGGTGGAATAATTTGATTTGAGCACGAAAATTGAATGAAATTGGTATCCAATTAACGATGTTAAAAGATGTGGTACTAAATTGACAATTGCTCAAATTTAAGAGTAGTTTTTTTTAGCATTAATCCCAATTATATTATTAAAAAACAAAAATCCAGGGAAAACATTTAGTTTAGTTCATAAATTAAAACTAATTTTAAATTAGAAAAATTTTCAAAAATGCCTATATTATTTATTTAAGTCACATTTTATCCAAAATTATTTATTATTATTATTATTTTGTACCTTGAACTAAAATCGTGTGTCAAAAAGTGATCCACCACCACAAAATGCGGCAGAGTTACCATAAATATGTCTTTTTCACGTGCCGACCACATCAGATGATTTGGAGGACTTTTCATTTCTATAAAATACCCCTGTATTATTTACTTAAGTCGCATTCTACTACAAAACTCATTTTTTATTTTTTTCCCTTGTTAAAATTACGTGTCAAAAAGCGCCCCTCCAAATTTCCCATGTGTCTGGCTAGCATGTGAGCTCTATAAGGTGACTCTGACATATTTTATGGTAGCATACCCTTTTTTGCGCACAATTTTTAGTTTAGGAATACAAAAAAAAAAAAATGAGTTCAAGGGTACAATACGATCTAAGTAAATAGAATAGGAGCCTTTTTTGGGAATTTCCCTTTTAAAGTTTATACTTGATGCTACAAATATATAGCACTCACTTATCATAAATAGACAACATCTGATTCCTTCAAACCCATTCACGACACATAACTGACATGGATCCTCTCTTCTGATTATGCAGAGAAGGGGTATTTATAATGATCCGACATGCTAAAAAACATGTATTTTCTGAAGTTTGTATTTTAACTCTTCTTGTCCTTTCATCTCACACAAGGGCAAAACCAGTAAGGGGCTCGTGGAGGCTCAAGCCTCCCCGGGGATTTTGAAAATATTTAGAAACTATGTATCTTTTACATTCAAGCCCCCACATATTTTTTTTCCAAAGTAACCCCAAAACTTAGACTACTTGACTTTAATTTATTATTTTTTTAAAAAACCCTTACCTCCCAAACTTTGAAATCGATCAACTGAAAGAAAAAATGAAAACAAAGTTCACTATCCTCCCTCCCTCCCGGCTCCCTTTACGACTTTTTCACACCTCTCTCTTCTCTGGCTGCTCTCTTCATCTCCGGCTCGACGACTCCGATTACGGCAACTGCGACGGTGGCGCTCCGCCTTCCTCTGGTCATGGTCAGCTCTCCTACGGTAGCAGCGCGATAGCAGTAGCTATGCGGCTGTACTTGTTCAAGAAGGAAAATGTAGGTTTTTTAATTAGATTTTAAAGGTTTAATCTACATAGAAATATTTTTTGTTTTAAATTTATTTAACCCATACTCAAATCCTCCTATTTTAAATTCCCCACCCTTTTTTTGAGCTAAAAGTAGGAAAAATGTTGATTTTGTTAGTCAAAAAATTTCAAGGTTTTTTCTGTAAAAATATGAATTTTATGTCTTCTTTAGAAATTAACTAATGAGATTTTAATTTTTATCTATATGCTCGATTTTACAAATTTTTGCATCCATAGATCGAGATTTTGAGGTAATTTTTGCTCTTGCTTTGTTTTGATTGTGTTATTGAAGTAAAGAAAGATGGTTTAATTGTTGAACTAGATATTGAAGTACTACTAATTAATTGTTATTTCTGTCCTAGGTTTTATAAGTGAAAGGTTTTGATGAATTTGAGGAGTATTTCAAGGGGGGCTTTTTAGCAGAGGATTAGGAACAGAGGATGATGTTTGTGTTTCTTTGAGTGGTTGTTGGAGTAGGTACTGCTGTGGTTTTGAAGAAAAGGCTTTATACTTTATTTTATATGTCAAATATTTTTATTTATATATAGGGATTAATATGTATATGTTTAATAAATTGGTTTCCTTATCCTTGAATTAGAGCATAGGTATTGTTTGGTTTCTTAAGTTATCTTAGTTGGAATACATTCTACTAGTTTTGTTTGACCTACCTATTGTATAGTTCTTGGATTATTTTTTGAATTTTATGAGTATTGAAAATGAAGCCATCTTGCAGTGGTTTCAGAATATGTATACTCGAAGAATAAGTTGTCATGTTAATCATTCCCTTCACTTGTAAAACTCAATTTGAGATCATTTTTCAATAGTGATTTCTTTTTCATTATAAAAGTATTTGTATGAGTATTATTTTCTTTTATATTAATCTTCTAATCGTTTAAAATTAATTGCATCTCATATTGGAGGTCATTTTTTATTGTGCTCAATCGGTTATCCCAACGACTTTTGCATTCATATTTTATCGCTATTTTATTTTCAAATTTAGAATTGTTTGAGTGTCTTTTAAGCTAGAAATGTATCTATTTTATAGACGAATTCTGTCAAAATTTTTAGCTGTTCAATCCCCCAGCTTTTCTCTCCTAGTTCTGCCACTGATCTCACACCCATTTTTCTAGATGATAGGACTAACTCTGTAAGGCCGATCTCAAGCATGAAAAGGCCATCCAAGAATGTGGTACATGATTATGCCTTGTTACCAAAAGGCGAAATATCTCGCCCTCAGGGCCCCACTAAACTGGCCGGCGCAGGTACAAGATGTAAATCATGATGATTTAGTGGCCCTGCAGACTGGAGGCAAGCCCTCGTGTGCACAAGTAACCACCCCCTACATTGGAGATGTTGAAATTCCCATACTGTCGCTGTAGAATTTGAACATTACTCCTTATTATCAATTTTGCAGCCCCAGAACCAACCGAGCTACACCCATACAGGCATGATTATGCCACCCTCTTGGGAGAAGAGGTTAACCACCAGAAATCTGAAATTTTCTTTCACAAAGTGATTCCCTTGTCTTTGAAGGATTCTACTACTTCTGTGCTAGGTATATGAGTAAGAAAAGATATAGGTCCCATCTAGATATTCGAATTCACTTGTTTCAAGGGGTTGACTTGTATAAACTTTTATTTATTATGTATACTTACACTGGATATTTTATCTTTGTATTAATAGATTCTATGACTTACATAAATTTGTATTAATTTCTTGTTTTCTATTTTTTTAATTAAATTATTGATTAAGCTGCTAATTAAATGATGCATTGATAGAAAATAATAAAAATAAACATTTAAGTAGTTCAATAGTATCAAATAGAGGCTTAAAATTATCAGAAAAGACAGAGGCTTAAAATACTAGCAAAAAACAAAATGAGAATGATAGGAAATAAATAGAAAAAAAAAAAGACTGGACAGTTGGGACCTCCTTCAAATGAAGAAACTTTCAAGAAAAGACAGTAGCCTTTAGTGAGGGTTTTAGGTGTACATTACAGCCATTTTTATAAAACCCGCGCTAACATTGAGCAGCAGCTTATATTAAGGGAGTTTTAGAAGGGGGTCGATAAACCCAACTCGGAAATCTATATGTATAGTGCGAAAAAATTCATTATTTTCCCTCCTCTTCCATACTCTTTCTCTCTCTACAAAATTTCTCTCTTACTTCTCTCTACTCTCTCTCTACTGTAAAACTATAATTTTTAAGATTGAACTTGTATTGGAGGTAGATATGGATGATTATGAACAATTTATAGAAGAAAATATCGAATTTGAGGTAAGAAAAGTTCAAATTAAATTTTTTCTCCACTGGGGCTCGGATCGCCCGGACTGGCGAACCGTACCTGTGCCATTCGCCATTCAGGTGGTCCATTTTTAGTGTCAGTCGTCCAGAGACGTGAGCTGCTCAGGTCTTGCTCGCCGGCCTGGGCGACCCGAGGCACAGTGGTGTTTTTTTTTTTTTTTAAATGCTACTATATGAAATTTGTGTTTTTTTATGTTTTTTTCTTAAATTTCAATATATGAAATATTTATTTTTTATTTTTTTAAATGTTAGTATATGAAATTTTTATTTATTACACTATTTTTACAATTTTATTTTTAATATAAATGTGTTCATATTTTAATTGTTTCGTACTATCGTAACAAAACTACGTAGATTTAAATACATTTGAAGAATTTTTGGAACCAGAAGAATACGTGGATCACGGACATTATTTAGAACTGATCGAATCTTTAATTCGAAAGTAGAGTTGGTGAACTGGGCAAAAGAAACTGCTGTGAAAGTGAACACGTATTTGATTATTACTCGGTATTTGAGATCAAGAACATCCGATCGCTGACCGTATGTGACATTGGATTACGAGCGTGGAGGTACAAATAAACCGAGAATGAAGCACGGAGTTGACGATGAAGAAGAAGCAGTTCAAGTAAAAAGGCGGGGTCCTTACGGGACTAAAAAGTGTGGTTGTCTCTTCAAATTAAAAGGCGAGCAAATGGCGACGTGTGAAAATTGGCAATTATTCGTACATGATGGGAGGCACAACCATGCAATAGGTGTATATAGTCATGCTCAGACAGCAAAACTAACGGAGAGAAGCTGAGACAGACTGAGCAATTTTGGAAGAGTCATATGCCACCTCGTAATATCTTACGATTTTTTCGGGAACAAAACGTGGGTTGTGCCGTCAGGTATGTTGCATTAACTCTAATGCATCCTGGTTTTATGTTTAGGGTTTTAATAATATGATTTGCATGATTTTTTGTAGTGCCCATAAAATATATAACGTCGTTGCGAAGATTAAGAAGAATAGGATGCAGTGGCGAAACACGGTTGAGGAAGTTCTTTGCCTAAGTGCTCAAGGGGATTACATGGTCTTCTATAGAAACTGTAAGGACAACAACATGCTTGGTAACATTTTCGTTGCTCACCCGACATCAATTGAAATGATGAGAACGTGGTCATATGTACTTATAATGGATACGACATATAAAACAAACAAGTAAGTCCTCACCACAATGAATGTGGAGGGAACCAACCATCACAGGCTCTTTGGACCGAGTCTTGTCACCATCCCCTGATGTACCAGAATCCCTACCCAATCCAGCATCAGATGAGATAGTGCCACAATCAGTGGCTCCATAGCCTGCACCACTCTAAGATGAGTCCACCGGTATGGATGCCACAAGCTGCTCGAAAAACTAGGTATCTAACTGCAACCTTGGACCACTAACCTCATTTAATAGAATCTGAGTTTGAGAAAAATATTGTGTCCGATCCTGGCTAGGCATACAGATAGGCAGAGAAGGAGCATGCGCATATGGATCGTAGGATTTATGTGGTGGCTGAGAATATCCATAAGGGTCATATGGTATGGGAGTGTACGGATGGTGTGATGTGGTAGGAGGATGGGTCCTAAACGGTATAGGGGTGGCTGGGTGGAAGACCCCGATACACCGGGATCATAATACATACCCGGTCCAGTAGGTGCAGGAGTGGACGGTATGTCTAAAGTACTGTGGCGTCCCCTCACACCACGGAATGACGCAGTCACTGCACGACCTTCAACCCACCCGGTCCTATTTGTCACAGGACCTAAATCATCAGCACCCCTACGTGCTCCAGGCCGAACCGTCTAAACAAATTACCAAATAACATAATATAAACTATAAATAAAACAAATAAACATAAATGTAATCATTACTTTTAAAAAATAACATAATCATTAATAATAATTAAAAAATAAATAAAACAAATTAAACAACAGAAATAAAATAAAATAAAATAAATAAACGTGAACGTAATCATAACTTAAAAAAAACATAATCATTAATAATAATAAGATAATTAGAAACAAATATAAAAAAATACAACAAATTAAATATTTCATGTTTTAAACTCTAAATTAAACAAATAAACATAAATGTAATGAAAACTTTAAAAAGATAACATAATCATTAATTATAATAACATAATCATAAACAAATGTTAAAAAAATAATAAAAATTAAACGAATTAAATAACATAATATAAACTCTAAATAAAACAAATTAACATCAACATAATCATAACTTTAAAAAAATAACATAATCATTAATAATAATAACATAATCATAAACAAATTTAACGTCATAATAAAAATTAAACAAATTAAATAACATAATATAAACTCTAAATAAAAAAACCATAAATATAATCATAACTTTAAAAAAATAACATAATCATTAATAATAATAACATAATCATAAACAAATGTAAAAAAAAAAATAGATAAAACAAATTAAATAACATAAAATAAACTTAAATTAAACAAATAAACATAAACATAGTCATAACTTTAGAAAAATAACATAATCATTAATTATAATAACTGATCGGGATTTTTTATAACAAAGTTTTAAACCCAATACTTGCAAGTGTATAAGATCAATGTAGTATGGAAGTATTAGGGTATCGAACCATAGAAAAAAGCTTAACTACTTAAATTATTATCTTCCTAAATTAATTTTATAAAAATAAAGATGAAATTTTACTATCTAAAATTATTCTTAAATTAAGTTTAACTAATAAATAAAATAACTAAATTAAAGATAATAAGAGCTTAACCAAAGAAGATGATTTAGAACCTTGAATCCACCACTAACCTATATAATAATGATTTAATTTTATTTCGGAGAAAAAATTAGACCTTTATGTGGTGATCTAGGCTACAAGCTTCGATTCACTAAAGAAATATATTGTGCTTAAATGCATGACATAATCCATCTAACCATTAGCATGACCTATTCAATTCTATGACATAAGTCATCTAAAATAGTATGAACCATTCAATTCTAAAACCGACAATATTCTTGCAAAAATCACATATCTCTCATACTCAAGACTACAAGAATTACTCATGGATAAAAGTATCAATAAACCAAACAATTGTTCTACAAGAACAATCACAAAGAATTAATTGTATTGAACCAAGAACATCCTAAGATATGCAATCACATAATTAATATAATAAATTTCGCAAAATAAAATAAATCAAAGTCATATGGCTAGGTTTCATCAAGATTCTAAAAATAAATTAGTTAATGGTTAACAAGGAAAAAAGGAACCAATTTATAGATCATGGCCTTTTTATTCCAAATAATTGTTCGCTGCTTAGATTTGCTGCTTCAAATAGTGGTCGTCTTGCGACTGCTTTTCTTTCTCGTTGCAGCTTGGGCAGCTGCTTGCGCAGCTGTTGCTGTGTCCCCCTACAGCTCTCCTATTTTTTCTTGATCTTCTCCCCTCACCCTTCTTGTGTTGCTCTTCTATATATAGACAAAAGAGAAGCAAAATCCTAATCCTTAAAGGGTTCAAATACTACAGCTTCCCTTTACCAAATTTAATATGGAATCTTTATTTTCCATTCTTTTTTTAGAAATCTGCACAAAGATAAATAAAATAAATTAAATATAATAATTATGACTAATAAATAAATAAAATATTTTCAAAGGCTAATAATTAAAACTTAAGGTGCTTATTTGTATTAAAAATCGACTCTATCAATAACATAATATTAAAAAAAAAAACAGATCGCCCAGAAACCGGGGGTTTGCACCGGTCCGAATCGTTTAACCAGAGATTGGGGACGGGTCAGCTCGCAAGACCAAGCGAGCGCTCGGCATTCCAGTCGCTGGACTCGACGACCTGAGATGGCCTCGGTCGCTGGACCCGACGACCTGGCAATTTTCGGCATAAATCCTCAGTTTTAAAAATTGTTATTTTTTTCCAATCCAGCAGATATTTTCAAATTTTAAAACGATATAAATGTCAATAAATGAGTATGAATCAAAGTATTAACCTTTTTTTAGATTACAACGGTCGAATCTTCCTAAATCTGAGGTTGAAATTTGTGGTTTTAGAGAGAGTTTAGAGGATTTTGTGAAGTTGCAGAAATTTTAAATTCAAAAATGATTTTTTTTGAATTTTTTCGCACTATAAATATAGATTCCCGAGTTAGGTTTATTAACCCCTTTTAGAAAACGTCTACATGTTTAGCAGGGGTTAAAAACATCGCTAAGTTTATTTTTTACCCTCACTAAATTTTTAATTTTTTATAGTGTTCAAAATTATACATTTTAGAAAGGTGAAATATTTTGAAGTCTCTGATGTATAAAAAGAAGGTGCAATGCTTTATACTCATTTGTCTTCTAGTGGATAGATATTAGCATTAAAAAAATTATGTTATGAACAAATTGCATACCAAAAGTTTTGAGAGATATTGTACTATATATATTCAAAGTTGTACATTCTAAAAATACACAATATTTTAAAGTTTGAGATCCATAATTATATGAATGTTCCACAACAAAAAGAATAAATAATGAAGGCATTATTTTGGAAGCTTGCGAAGATTTGCTTTTGTATAATTGTGGAAATGAAAAAGGTTTGTTTCTCAATTTTTTGTATACAAAATTCTAGAATATTTAATTAGATAATAGTTTTGAAACAGATCATATAAAATGTGTTTTCTTGTAAAATATTTCTTTCTTGCTTCTTAAAACCCGTCACATCTTATCTTGCAGTGATGCGCTTGTGTGATTTATTTTAAAGATTTATGTTATGAACTGATTAATCGTGAATGAGAAATTTTAAAATGAGACACTATGTGTATATTGAAAATTATATATATATATATATATTCTAAAAGTGTCCATTAATTATTTAAATTTTTTAGTTCACAAAAATAAAATTTATGACAGAATAATTTAGTTGCCTGTATTAATTTATTTCCTTAGCTCTTTTCTCTTTTTTTTTTCTATTTATTCTTGTCGATTAATATGAAGGAATTAACAGCGAGAGAGGGAGGGGAGTGGTATTGGCTACCTTAGAAAATATAGGGGGTAAAAAGAAATTAATAAATGAAAAAGTCCAATTAATATTCATATATTTAGCCAAAAAATAATAATAATATTCATATGAACTATGAGCTAGGAAGTTGAAACAGTTACAGAATTGCCATTCCAATGATGAATCATTTTCCAATCTTGAATTTTACCTCTTCTTTTGTAGATACTGAAAGCATCTTCTGCTACATCTCAAATGGATTTATTATGAGAAAAATAATTCATGCCATAAAAGGCTCCAGGTAGGTCCCGATTAAAAGCGTCAAATACCTTCTCTTTCAGACTCCACAAAAAATGACAAAAGAATAATGTAGTTGGCCCAATATTTATCCCAAAATCCTAATAATATTCTCCTCCTTGGGTCAAAGTATGATTTTTGAAATCATCATCTTTAAATTGGCAATGAAATATCAAAAGGAGTGTTCAAATTATTAGAAAGCGAATTCTTAATTTTAACAACAATTCTGAGCTTGCATTTTCTTCACAACTTAAAAAAGATAGAGTGAAAAAACATAGAAGATGAAGAGTTTTTCTATTTGAGTGCTATTCATCTTACCTTTGTTTCTCTACGTACTATGACAGACAAAACTCCATAACTCATACATATTAATAGTCTACTTAAGGTTTGCCTGGGCCACATTATTAATGATAAAATATACCATATGTAAATAATAAATAATGTATACGTCTAACAAATCTTATAAAATATATGTTTATTTAGAAAATTATAAAACCTAGAGAAAACGGAAAATTTAAATTGTAAGTTAATTAGTATAATTAATGTGTCCTCAAGCCACAAATTAAAAAGAATATAATACAAGGAAATTTTGTTATAAATCAAATTTTTATAAATTAAAAACTTTAAGATATTGTACTATGGTTCTGTTCTCCATTGCTTAAAATAAGTAATTTTTAGCTTATTTTAAGTTATAAGTTATTTTTGAATTGTTCTTAACGGCTTATTATATCAGTTGTTAATTTAAAATAAGTTGAAAAAAGATATTTTTGAAAAGTTATCGTAGGGTGCTTTTTAAAACTATTTATGCTTACTGATACTATTAAAATTAAAATTATTAAAGTAATTCTTTTAAAATAACTTATTCGTTCCGCCGCTGCTGTTCGCTGCCGCAACTGCCTTGTTCACAGCGGCTGCTGTCAGTTTCTCCTTGATTTCTCCTCCTTCTCTTATTTTGGTAAGTTTCTTATTGTATATAATTATTTTAAATTTTTTGTAGTTTGTTTGAAAATTATTGTTGTGGTTTGTGAATAATTTTTATGAATTTTATTTGGATTACTGATCTACAATTTTTTGTAGTTTATTTTTCTAGTTAGGGTTTTTACGATTATGTTAGAGTTGCTATTGGTAAATTTATGCATATTTAATTATGCTATTAATCTAGTTGCCTTTATTGTAAATATGTTGAAATGGGTGATTTGATATAGATTATGTAATTTATTATTGTTTTGGTAGTAAATTATGATTGTTTATTTTTTGTAAAATATTGTTAGCATATTTAAATTGTTCCATTAATTCCATATAAGCTTGTATTTTTAACATTTATATAATTTTATGTTATTAGCATTTAAGTTTATGAAGACTTTTATTTTTAAAAAAAAAAGAAAAACATAGACTAAACCCTAAAACTCTAATATGTAATTTACCAAATTGTAAAACCTTAAACTATGAGATATAGCATTCATATGATTAAAACCCTAAAATCATAATATTAAATTCCTAAACCGTAAATCATAAAAATCTTAAAAACCCTAAACTTGATATATTAAACATTAAAACCCTAAAACTCTAAACTTTTTAAGACTAAACCCTGAAATCCTAAACTATGAACATTAGAAATTGTATAATAATAACTTACTTTAAATATTGTACGTACAATTCTAAACCCATGAAGATTTAAACTTTGAGAGTGTGATAATTTAACACTATAACATTGGATTTCTAGAATCCTAAAACCCTAAACTATGAAACCGCATGCCCTAAAAAAATTGATACATAAACAACAAACCTTAGAAAGTTTGGAATTATACTATATTCAAATTTTTTTACTTTAAATTTTAAAACCGTAAACATTTAAATTAAGATATGTACTATCACCGAAAACCCTAAAACTCTCAAACCGTAACATTGAAACCCTGAAAATCTTAAATTCCACAAAGGGTATGGAATAATAATTTTAATTTACTGCAAAGATTCTAATTTTAATTCTAAACCCTTATTGGTAAATTTAGTATATAACTAAAACTGTAAATAATGTAGATGGAAGAAGTCCCAGCACACAAGCATCCGGGGCCCATAGTCCCTGATGTATTGACGAGGCAGTATGAGCATAGGTCTAGGTTGATATGGAGTGGGAACCATGAGACGTGTAATACTAATCTTCAGTGTAGACATTTCGGTTGCAATTTATTTCAAGCTTACAGTACAGCTCCCGTCGATTGGTTGATATTATTGATAGGACAGGTTAGGGGGAGTTTTTAGATGTTGTTACATTAGTTTCAACCACGCACTTATTAATGCGTTAGTTGAGCGTTGGAGGCCTGAGACTCACACATTTCACATGACTTGTGGTGAGGTCATCGTCACTCTATAGGATGTACACGTGTTATGGGGTTTACGGATAGCGGGGTTGCCTATTATAGGTCTCAGTTGGAGTGTTCATAAAAAACAGTATTGGATTGAGATGCTTGAGAGACTTATTGGGGTGCGGTTGTCCCTCACTTACTTTTCCAGATACAAGGTTAGGAAGGAACCTCTTGAGGCCTAGATCTTGAGAGAATATACCGGTTTAGAGACCGATGATGACCTAATCTTACGTGCCTGTGGATTTATTTTATTACTTCTTGGAAGTCATATGCTCCCTGATTTCTTGGCAACTTAGTTCACGTCCGTTACCTCAATTTATTGGAGGATTTTGATTACATCAGCACTTACAGTCGGGGTAGTTGTGTGTTGGGTTTTTTATATAGGCATTTGTGCACGACAGCTTTAGGGGTGCACGACAGATAGGGGGAGCCCTAGTCCTACTTCAGATTTGGGCTTGGTCGCGTATTCATGTATTGCGGCCTCAGCTACTCCGGTATATTTAGCAAGACCCTCTTGCTACACTTGGTGCGATGTAGTGCACAACGTTTGATTGCAACCAACTACCCACTCACATTCCTCTTACATACAGAGACCAGTTAGACTTTATGCCATCCGATCAGGTTTGGCTTTAAAATCTTTTGTGGTTCGTGCTTATTAAATTTTTTTAAAATGATTTTTTAAATATCTTAATTTGTTGAACTATTTGTATGGCTACTCTATCATGACCGTAGTCTGGTTCCATCTGACCTGTGGCGGGCAAAAGTCCCACTTATATGCTACGAGATAGTAGAATATCATTATCCCGGGCGTGTGATGCGTCAGTTTTCACATGATCAGCCTATACCGGCTACATGTGATACTAAATTTGACCTGCATCGAATACAACTAAGAGAAAATGATCGCACGTATTGGGGGACGCGTCGTGCTAGCCATATAGAGGTCTGGCATCAGTAGAGACAGCATATTAGGGATGGCACTGTATTGCCAGTTAACGATTTATCAATCCCAAGAGACGATTACATTAGATGGTATCGAGATATCATGCGAGTCTACATCAGCAATTCAGCAAATTGTGATACTCGTACCCTTGGATACCAGCCTACTGGGGTCGACAGACGGATGATGGTACATTTCCTTTTTACACTATATTTTTATGAGTTATGTTGACTTATAATTGACACCTAACCATTCTTTTTTTCAGACTTCCATGCTACAGGAGGTAGATGACATGGCTACAGGGGTGATACAGGGACCACCATCATCTCTAACACAGATCGCTAGTTTTGCAAAGAAAGTGCAGACTATCATCCGCAGGTGCATGGTTTCTATTGGCGGTACATTGGGTTGCACTACATCTCAGTATGATATTAGCAGACATTTCCAGTGCAGCCATCACGTCGCCGTCCCTAGGAGCCCGTACCGGACCGTGGTTCTTTATTTCAGGCACCTCCTCTTCTAGGCATGGTGAGTTCTTCTTTTCAGGTACCTCCTCATCCGGGCACGGTGAGTTCTTCATTTCAGACACCTCCTCTTCCAGGCATGGTGGGTTCATCTATACCGTATATGCCTATATCATATGCATCTTCATCCGATTCAGATAAGCATGATGATGAGCAGACGGATGACGTGGCACCGGCGTAGCAGCTTGGATTTGGGCATCGTATTGGGAAGAAGACTACCAGGTTCACGCCATCTGATTGGCCCTAGTGTTTTTGAGTTAGGGTTTGTTGGTTTTTTAGGATTTTGTGAATTATATTTAACTTTAGAGTTCTTAATTTTATGTATTTAGGGTTTATTTTCTTTAAGTTGTACATTCATTTTATGTAATGAAATTATTTATGCTACTTTAGTGTTTTCCAAGTTGTACATTCATTGTATGTATTCAAGGTTTTTTCCTGTAAGTTGTACCTTCATTGTATGTAATGAAATTATTTATTTAATAGAGTTTTCATTTTCTGTAATTAGGGTTTCATTTCTTGAACATTAGGGTTTTCATTTTCTGTAATTAGGTTTTTATTTCTTGAACGTTACGGTTTTCATTTTCCGTAATTAGGGTTTTATGTTTGAACTTTAGGGTTTTTATTTTCCATAATTAGGGTTTCATTTCTTGAACTTTAGGGTTTTTTTTATTTTCCGTAATTGGGGTTTTATTTTCTTGAACTTTAGGGTTTTCATTTTTCGTAATTAGGGTTTTATTTCTTGAACTTTACGGTTTTCATTTTTCGTAATTAGGGTTTTATGTCTGAACTTTAGGGTTTTCATTTTCTGTAATTAGGGTTTTATTTCTTGAACTTTAGGGTTTTCATTTTCCGTAATTATGGTCTTATTTTTTTAACTTTAGGGTTTTCATTTTCCATAATTAAGGTTTTATGTTTGAACTTTAGGTTTTTCATTTTCCGTTGTTAGGATTTTATTTCTTGAACTTTAGGGTTTTATGTTTTATTCTCACACCGGTTTGCCATATTTATTTCTGTCTTGTCATGTCATCACATGGCAATGTCGGTAATAATTCACGAGAATGCGTCATTGTTTTTGAGTTGTCATGTCATTTTATTTATTTTAAAAATTTATTTGAACTTCCCAACATGCCCATGTGGGCGAATTTGACTCGGCAATAATTCAAGACCATGCTTTATTTTTTTCTGAGTTGTCATGTCAATATATTTATTTAAAAAATTTAAACCCTAAACCGACATGCCCAAGTGGGCAAATTTGACAACTCGGAATTAATAATTCATTCATTTTTGTCCCATTCCCTACATGCCCATGTGGGTGAAAGTGACAATGAGGGTTTAATAATTCAATGGTTTTCTCCTCTTCCCGACAAGTCTATGTGGGTTAGGTTGAATTAGTGATAAACACACATTTCTAAATACTGCAAGGCCCCTATTTATACATAAATCCTAAACTCAACTTCAGCATCACAATTACAAACCTTCAACTTTCCTTCCTATTCTATTTCCAAATTCCTTAAGTTCACAACTTCACATCTCATATCTACATCCACTACAAACAATTAGACATGGATGCAACTCACCCAGTTAGAATTGTATTATTTTGGGATTCAGAGATTGCAAGAGATGCGTATGGTCCTTATTTTATTGGACTGGTGCAAAAAACTTGGACATTCCACCAAATGGTATCACATGCCGAACTTGTAAGAAAAATATTGAAATATCAAGATAAGGATCCCAATCAGTGGAACATTCGAATGACAATGAGGGTGCCTTCATTTTACGAAGAGCATCATATATTTTACTTTACTTTATACAGTATGAACAATGATAATGAAATGTGTTATCTTTGGACCATTACACCCAACTTACGAAGGAAAGGATTCAAGTACTCGTTGAATTCATTCCGCTCTAATGATGGACTGTTTCAATTACACATGATACAAATACCATAAACATGATGGAACATGTCACAACAGTAATACAGATAGTTTCTGATGAACCGTCTATGTTGTACCTACCTGTTGATGATGACGATGATGAAAATGACCATTCGGACGAAGAATATGTCGTATCTAGTGAATCAAAATCAGATGGTAACAGTGACGCCGAGGAAGAAGAGTCACAAACTCCTGCAAACCCTGTCACTGAAAATACAATGACCCAATGGGAGAGTAGCCAATGGTTCAACAGCGCCAGATATGATTACACACAGTCTGACGCATTACTAGATATGAGCTCGGGTTCTTCGATAGATGACCTTATCGAATTTGGTACCCTAAGCTTGCTCGATTGGAACGATTCGATGACTGAAATTCAATTAGGCATGAGATTCGTTGATAAAGTGCAAGCAATAAGTGCGATTCGAAAGTGGTCGATCCGTATGGGCTGTGAATATAAAGTTGTGAAAAGTAAAAGTGATCAGTGGACAACTAAATGTTACTATCACGGTGACTCTAGTTACTGTTCATGGTACATCCGCATAAAAAAGAAAGCAATACACGGTCGTTGAGAAATAACCAGATTCGTCAAAGAACACACATGCCTTGTACAGATTCAACAAAACAAGCACCGTAATATATCTTCTAAATTTATTTCAATGTCAATAAGTCACCTTGTTGCTAACGATTCAGAGATACTTGTCTTAAACGTCATCCAAGAAGTACAAGTATTATTTCAAACAGGTTGTACGTACAAGAGGACATGTTATGCTTGAAAATTTGCAATAGAGAGGGTTTTTGACAGCTGGGAGACAGCTTTTAATATTCTACCAAAATATCTACAAGATATGCAAGATTTAAATGTGGGGACTGTCTACGAGTTTTTGTATCACAGAACGAGCAGTCCCCCAAACTATGTTTTCGAATTTCTTTTCTGGTGTTTCTCACATTGTATAGACGGATTTCAATATTGTCGACCAGTGATTTCTGTGGATGGTACACACCTACGAGTACCATATAAGGGCATACTTTTAATTGTAAGTACGTGGGATGCCAATAATCATTTGTTCCCACTTTCTTTTGTAATTGTTGATAAAGAGTCGTCCGAAAGTTGGAATTGGTTCCTCAAACATCTACGAGAACATGTTATCAAAGATCAGCATGTATGTCTTATTTCCGATCGGCACCAAGAGATTTTATCTGTTATTCAAAATCAATCTTTGTGGCAACCTCCATTGGCAGTTGACTGTTTATGCCACATTCGAGTAAATTTCAACAAGACCTTCAAGAACACATAATTAAAATGCTTAATGTAGCAGGCTAGGACAGAATCGAAGCAGTGGAAATTTGACCGTGTTATGAGTGAGATCCAACACAGAAATGTGGATGCTTACATTTATTTGGTACAGATAGACCTAAAAAAATGGACACTGTTGCATGATGGCAGACACAGACACGGAATCATGACAACTAGTATTTCAGAAGCACTTAACAGTGTGTTGAAGAAAGCTAAGGTCTTACCTTTAAAGGCCCTAGTTGAATTAATATTCAACAAACTTGTCAGGTACTTTCACCAACGCCGTGAAGAGACCCAAAATTGTGTACATCCATTTACAACCCGAATATTTGACAAGTTCCTGTGGATTGTATTAAAATCAAGAGAACACAAAGTTACCACTTACAATCCGCGAGAAGGAATATACATGGTCAAATCTCCGATCCGGGTTGTTGGTGCTGGCAATAACGTCTATACATTACGAATGAATAATAAATCATGTAGTTGCGGTAAATGACAAGCATATACATTGCCTTGTTCTCATGCTCTTGCAGTTTGTAGAGAAAATAGTACGAGAACACATACTTATGTGCAGGATATATATTCGTGAGAAACATACAGAAGAACGTAGGAATCGAATTTTCATCCGGTGTTGAATGAGAAATTTTGGAGGGATGTTCCTTATAATTTAATATTTCATCTTCTGAACATGAACAATGAACGGGTTGGAAACAGGGCACAAGATTTCGGGGGGAAATGGATTATCGAAATCTGGATTCTCCCCCGAGATGTGGTAGATGTCGCATGCCGAGACATAATAGAAAAAATTGTAATAACCCTAATTCAAGCAATGTAAGTTTGTTTTCTTAAAAGTGTCTAATATTTTAGGATTTCTATTAATGAAAATTTTCTTTGAATTTCTTCTAACTACTTCTTCATTGCTCTAAATTTTGATAGTAAAATTTACAATACTTTAAATAACTTCATATTTTTTAAAATAGAATGGTGATAAGTTAAACATATTCTTTTAAAATTGTTATAAATATTATCATGAAAAATACATCAAATTAGGTTAAATAAAATAATACAGTCTTTTTAAAAAAATTATATAACTATAAGTTTTGAAAAAAAGAACAAAGAAATTTCGAATTTTTGAAAAAGAAAAATCTAACGCACAAACGTTATGCGTTATTGCTGGGTAATAACACACATATTGTGCGTTATCCGCCATATCGGCGGATTAAGTGGAAAGGTTAGTATTAAGTGATAACGCATAACAATTGTGCATTATCTTTATTAATAATGTGCAATCGTTATGCGTTACGGCCAGATTTCGAGTAAAAAAAATTTTTTTGGCCATTTTAGGGGCTTTTTAAAAAAAAAAGTTAGGCTTAGGAAAAACCGTTATTGTTTATGGTGGTGCTTGATGAAAGAGAAGAAGGAAGTTAATCATGCAATTCATGAATTTTTTAAAAATTTTTTTGTAGGTCTTCGAATGAATTGCAGAGGAATTCCATGGAAGAAGATGAAGGAATTGGTACAGTATATAAGTTTGGGATGGGACATAAACTAGAGCTTGTTTTTGGTGGATATTGACAAACTGTAGTTAGATTAATGATCTGACCTTCTAGTTAGGATTCATTTTTAAAAAATAATATTTAAGAAACAATAAACTGCTTAGTGATGTGGCTAATTTTTTACCAAGTGGTCCAAGTCCTGGTTCAACCACGTCACCTAATGTAAATGAAAAAATGGCCATAATCATTAATTTCAAACATATCCTTTTCCCTTAATGTAACTAATAAGCATTCATTATTTTTTTCTTTTTTTTAATATTAGTAGCATTCATTATAACGATTAAAAAAAGAAAAAAAGGGAGAGGGATATTAATTAGAACTGGTCAAATTTGAATCGGAACCATCAAATCGAACAGTAGAATCGAGACCATCAAATCGAATAAGCAGTTATAGTTTTCAAGGTTTCGGTTTCGGATACGATTCCTATTTCGAATCGTAATTGGAATCAGAATCGTTTTTAAATGAAAAATTAGAATCTTCGGTTTTAAATCGTCAATTCTTTAAGTCCAATGAAAAATAAATAAATTAAATCTAAAGCTATATTTATAATGGTCAAATTTATCTAGTCGTTGAAATTTAAGTTCATATTCTATTATTGAAACTTTTAATACAAATTTTATGGTTATAGTGATTCTAATTATTCGAATTAACGGGTCTAGTTTGGCAGTTTTACCATTTCAATTTTACGATTTTACAATTCTGATTTTTATGGTTTTGTAGTTCTGTTTTTTTGAATTCACGGTTCCAATATGAAGGTTTTATTATTTTGGTTATTATGATTTCATGATTCTGATTTTACTGTTCAAATATTCGAATTCCCAGTTTGGATTGGTGGTTTACGATTCCAATTTTGCGATTCTACAATTTTGGTTTTGAAGTTCTGGTTTTTTTGATTTCACGGTTCCTTTTGATAGTTTTAAGATTCTAGTTATATTGATTTTACTGTTCTGGTTTTACGATTCAAACTATTCAAATTCATGGTTTCAATTTTATGGTTTTACGATTCAGATTTCACGATTTTGTGGTTCTGCTTTCTCGATTTCACGGTTCAATTTCTTCAAGTTCGTGGTTTTAATTTGGTGGTTTATGATTTTGATTACATGATTTTACAATTCCAGTTTTCATGATCTTGTTTTTCCAATTTTTCGAGTTCACAGTTCTAATCTGGTGGTTTTTTATTCCGGTAATTCTAATTTCACAGTTTCGATTTTACAGTTTAGATTTGAATTCACGGTTTGGATTTGGTGGTTTTACTATTCTGATTTCACAATTTTATAATTATGATTTTGTGTTTTTGGTTTTTTCGATTTCATGGTTTCGTTTGACGGTTTTGAGATTTTGGTTATTTCGATTTCATGGTTCTAGTTTTACGATTCTGATTTCACAATTTTATAGTCTCAATTTCTTAATGTAATGGTTCCGGTTTTACGGTTCAATTTATTCAAATTCATAGATTCGATTTGGTGGTTTCATGATTCCAATTTCATGATTTTTCACAGTTTCGATTTTACAGTTTATGACTTTGATTTTTTCGATTTTGTAGTTTAAATTATTCAAATTTATGGTTCTGATTTTACAGTTTTACGGTTTTAATTCCAGAATTTTATTATTTGGAGTTGATCAGAAGGTAAACGAAGAGGAGGAAGAAGAGTAGAGAAAATGACGATGCATTTACAAATGTATCCATTATCATTATATTACCCTATCTATATATACATGTCTATATTTAAGCATGTATTTTTTCCCTAGAAATCTATAAAAATTACTATCTTTAGTTTAAATTTAGGATTAATCAACTTAGGTTGATTTAGTTTGAAACATGTTTATACGATGTAATTATTGTTTTATTAACTTTGGCCATTACTTATATTTTAATTTTTATTACTGCATTTAATCATTTATTTTTTGGTGGATTTAGCATGCAATATGAAAGTGACCCTTTCCACGTTTTCTTCATCTGTAGATTAAATCTTTATGATTTGGATCTTAATCAATTTGTTGAAAATTCCAGATCGGCTCATTAAAGATTAATAAACTCTTAATAAAAGTTTGGGCAATCCTCCCCTCTTGAGATACCTTTTGAGGTGAGTTAGATCCAAAACCAAATTTTTCCAAATTTTGATATGGAATTAGCGCTCGCAGATGACTCATTTGAGTGTGGGGGTGTAAATCCTTTCCTTTTGAGGGGGTGTATTTTGGGGTGAGTTAGGTCAAGTTCAGAATTTTAATAATTACCAACCCATCATTTATTTTTTTCTTTTTGAAAGGTTAATCCACCATTTCTATTGAAACAACTTTCTGAGGCAAAAAAAAAAATTTCAAATAAGCTGTCATTTATATTATTCTAACTTCTCAAAGTACATTTGATCCAAAAAATAAAAAAATACAAAAAAACCTTTTCTAAGTACTTGATGAAGAAATATGTAAAAAACAACATTAGTGATCGCATTTGCTTTAAGTGATAATTTTCGAACTAAGGACCTTAATGTTTATGAACTAAAATAAGAAGATAAAGAAATAATTAATAGTGATAACTATCTTTATCCTCATCTATTTAATGGTAGGCTATATTAAAATTAACATAAAACAGTATCAATTAAATTAATTTTGGAGGTCGATAAATTTAACTCGGGAATATGAATGTATAGCGTGAAAAAAATCATTATTTTTCCTCATCTTTCTCTCTCTACACAGTTTCTCTCTTACTTCTCTCTTCTCCTTTCTCCACTCTAAAACTAAAATCTTTAACATTGAACTTGTATTGGAGGTAGATATGGATTATTATGAAGAATTTGTAGAAGAAAATATCAATTTAGATGTAAGAAAAGTTGAAATTTTTTTTTCAAAATTGGGGCTCAGATCGCCGGTCTTGGCAACCTAAGCAAGTCCGGGTCGCCGGTCCGGGCGATCCGAGCTTCAGGGGTTTTTTTTTTTTTTTTTTTTTTTTTAAGGAAGAAAGAATTTTTGTAGGTATTTGGAAAACTTTAAACATGAATAACTCTGCGATCGGATGTCTGTTTCACGCGTATGACCACTCGTTTCGATGGTTCTCGTAAAGATAAACACAACAACATCGTCAAAAAAGTGATCCGGACGCGTTTCGGGGCAAAAATATTGTCTCGTATAGTCAAAAACTTTGACGGGGAGTGCGTTTCACCTATAGCTCTTATAGTCGAAAAAATTTGTCTCGTATATGGATGACCTCTATGGTAGATATTATTGTTCTCACCTATAGATCTTTTGTAATAAATATCTTTTTCAATGAATCTTATCATTCTTTTCCTTTCGTGGGGACACCTTATATTAGTATTTCAGCTTTTATCAATTGAATAAAATGGGAGGCATCATATCTTTCACTTTCATAGAAATCTGGCCTTGTTGATGCAAATTTGAACAATAACATATCTTTAGGTGAGATGATGGGGTTGCGTTGATAGCAAGGCAATTCCGTTATCTCATCAATACTTCCGGTATTCATATAAATCGTATTTATGACTCCAAAATTATACCATTTTCTTATCTATTTGAGGTTAGCCCCTTAACGAAAGTTTAACTTTGAATAAATTCCCAAAAAATTTATTTATAGAGTATCCGTCTTTTGTAAGGAATATAGATCCTACAATATCGTATATCGTTCCATAACAGGAACTGGTAATTCCAGTATATTCACAGATATCTATTTTTCGGACATATTCGTCTGTGGTCTTAGTGATATATCTTCAGAAGAAGTTTTGGAGTTATCTAAAATATAAGCTGTGTCAGAATTCTCTCTTATCTCTTCATCTTCAAATACTGGAGTTGATGGACTAATTACAATTATTTTAGTATGTTTCAGAATATCAACCTATTCATTTTCTGAATTACTATATTTCATAATAATTTCTTTTCAAACTTAGCTTGAGTTATCAATATTTGTGAAACTTTTTTTTTATGAAAGTTAGCTATTTTAATAGTTTCTTCAGTGCAAAGCTGGAACTTATCTACTATTTCTCCCGTTTGTCCTAGGATATCATGAATTTTTTGCCTTCGATTTTCCATCCCTGGTTAAAAAATTTGCACAAACATTCTTATAAGATTTTATTACAGTTATATCAAAAGAAAATTCAGTTAAATATGTTTGCCATCTAAACAATCGCTTGTGTAACGCCTCACTCGGTAAGCACCTCGGGCGATCTTGAGAGGGCGATTGACGTTAACGTAGTAGTTAGGGTCTAGCGTAGTAAAACCTAAGAATTAATGGTACGTATTCTTTTACCGGTTGGGAATATTCGGTAGTCTTACATAGGGTTAAAGTGGTATTTTTTTTTTTATGAAAAATACTAATTTTTATTAATTTTAATATTATTATTTTATTTATTATTAGATGTTGTGGTGGGTTTTTTTAAAAAAAAAAAAAAAAATCAGCCACAAATCAAGCATGAAGTGCCACTTGGCATCTTGCATGCATATTGGTGTGTTTATATATACGGGTTTTGAGGTGGGAAGAGAATTGCTGAAGATTTTTTTCTCCCCATCCTCTCGGGTTCCAGCAGTATCAGGTAATGATTTTATTTTATTTTATTTTTTCTCTTATACCTTCTGTAGTTTGTTTTTTCGTTTTTTTATGCTGTTTTGATTATCTTGTGTTTTGCTCAATCTTTTTTTTAGTCATTTAGTAATAGTATGATTTTGTTAAGATTTACTTGATTTTTTATTTTTGTGTTGATTTCTCTTATTTAATCTTATATAAATTTATTTATTTAATTTTTCTCGGTATAATTCTTTTACCTAAATGATTTATATATATACCTAAATTTTTGGTAAATGATTTTAAAGTATTTTCTTTTATATATATAATTTTTTTTAGTACACGTAATTATTTATATTTTCAAATATATATGAAGTATATATTTTTGCATGTCTAGTTTTAGTATTTATATATCTTAAATATATGTTTATATGTACAATTTTAATATATAACCTTTATATATATATATATATGCATATTCTTAGTATGCATATTTATAGGTACATATTTCAAATATTGATAGATATGTATATTTTTTTTCTCTCTCACGTGAAGCTTGCATATATATAAATATATTTGAGGTGTTGTATATCTATATATAGAGTTAGGTATGGTGTTAGTATATATATCTATATGTTTGCATGCATGGGGATTTATACATAATTGTAGGATATGAAGTCTTAATATATATAATTGTTGTAAATGAATTCTAATATATAACTTTATATATATACATGTTTGTGGTATGTATAATCATTACAAATAATTTTAATATACATAGTTGGTAAATATATGTGTATATATATTTTTTTAGTATATATAGGATTTTCTTTTTATATAAATAAGTTTAGTGAATAAAGTCTTGTTTATCTATATATTCTAGTATATAACTTTGTATATATTTTTATATATAACTTTTGGAACTAGTTTTGGCATTCATAAATTTGATACGTACTTTTATAAATGACCCTTGAAAATAATGTTAAAACTTATGGTTTATATGTATAATTTTGGTACACTTGACTTGCGTGACTAATCTTGATATATATATATATATACACCTAATTTTTGTGTGTGGCGTTAGCTATATATATTTAGTATCACTAGTGGGTTTATATGTTTTTAGTGTCGGTGGGTTAAGAAGTGTAGGCTCTTTAGATTAGTATATGTGTAGTTATATCCTAGATTCATAAGGAGTTGTTGTCTTTTATTTTCAGAGACGAATAGAAACGTTTGGATGTGTACTTAAGTGTTTGTTGGTTTCATGTTTGTATGATTATAGCACCAGAGCCGCATCCAAGTGAGTCCACAAAACCCTGTTTTCTAATATTTGCAAATATTACGGCCTTGTAAGGCATGTTTTCCTGAATCTATTACAAAAAATTTACTACGTTTAGCATGTTACGATTTAGTATGTTTTTCAGAGATGTTCTCCACAATGGGTTACCTATTTTCTTAGGCAATGCATAGGAGTCGTGCTCCATATATGTGTGGTTTTTCTAAGATAGTTTATAATTGCTGTGAAGCAAGATTTGATTGTATACAGGTTTTCTAGGAAAATTTATATATGCTGAAAAAATGTTCTAGTTAGAAAAGCTACACTGTTTTGACATGCATGGGTATATATCTGGCATAATTATGTGAATTTTGCATAAACATGTGGTGAACTGGCGGATGGGAATTTTTATTAAATATTCATGACCTGATTCTATTCTGACGACCGGTTAAACAACTTTTCTTTTTGTAAACACATAAGAAAACCCCATTCCGACCAGAGTTACAGTTCTGGATTATGTTGATGTGTTTGGAAGCGTAAGAGGATTGCACTGTACATGGCTAGTCCCCTGTACGAGGGCCTCTTCCGATGGCATGGACGATTCAGAGTCGGGAGAGTGGATCCACTTGAAGAGGGATGTAGACCGCGGAGGGTGTGGCCCAATCGGTCTACATGGACACCACGTCATGCTCTGTGGTGAGGTTCGACCGCTTAGTGGAGAGTCAGGAGAGGCTCGACATCAGGGTTGGTCCCAGGGCAGACCTGGTAAGTGCCCCAGGAATCTGTAGCCTAATGTTTTGACCAGTTTTGGGAGAGTGATTGTTTGGTAATCGAGCGCTCGTATGGGGTTTGGCTGGTATTGACTACGAGATGCCGGACTTGTTTCCGATGACCTCGTTATCGCATATTTTTTTGCATTCGGGTGTAGAAGGTGCACTGATGTGTCTTGATCCGCTCAGACTTCCCAGCTACGCTCGAAACCCTTATTCCGGTTCAAATATCAGTATTGTTAAAGTAAAATATTTTCTTAAAATATTGCATAAAATGTTTTCGTGAAATTGCATCATCATTATTCCAAAGAAATCACTGAGCACACACACACACGTGGACTCACTAAGTGTTCATGCTTACGTTTTCCATTTCATGTTTTCTCCTCAGATCAACTCAAGATAGACAGAGGCACGATAAGTCGCTGAAGTTTTGGGCATGGAATCCTTGACCATATCTCTCTAGAAGGACATGTTTATGCTTTGGTTGTCACGTATTATGTTTTCCTTTCTTCGACTCAGGCCAGTTGTAAAGTTCTTCTATTTATATTATCTTAAGGTTTTGCTGGTATAAGACTTTTATTTTTATATTGCAACAGTTTTAAGAAGTTTTTTTTTTAAAATCTTGTGTTTGGAACAAACCAGTGTTAACAAGTTTATTTGAATTTTTCCATTGTATATTTTGTGTATATACTTCTAGTGTTGCCCCGGGGTTGGGCTCTCATTTTTGGGACTTATAATTTAGTGCCGAGAGGCACGCAAATACCCTACTCAGCCACGGTTGACCTAGTGGTTGTGTTAGCCCTAAGGGCATTATTACTTATGATTTTGATTATGATTATGATTAACATATGTTTATGTGAGTATTTAGCTAACCTTTCATAGACAAAAGAAGCACTTTTGAAGTCTCAAGTCTACATTCTCAAAAAGCAAAAGATTTTGGTGATGAAGGCAAAATGAAGGAGAAAAGACCAAGCCATTCCAAGATCAAGTCATTGAAGACCTTGTCTAAGTTAGGGTGTGCTAAGGTATTTCTTTGTAAAACTCCCTAATCTTATTCTTTGGTTATTGATTATGTATGAAGCTACATTGACGATTTTCTCAATATAAACTTTTCTTAAAATCTAAGTTTTCTTGATTGAGGTTTTGATGCTTTTGAAAAGTTCTTCTTATCTCTAAAATGAGTATCTAGAATACATGTTTTTTAAAGAGAAAGGAAAGCTTTTGTCTTTTAAAAAAAAATGGTTGTAAAATCTCAAAAATCGGCTATTCGGTTTTAGAACCGGTCGTCTGATTTTTTCTGTACTTAGAAAAAATTGGCCGTCCGATTTCTTGCAGGACAAGTCCGAATCTTTTTGTTTAAGAACCGATCGTCCGATTTTAGGAACCGGTCATCCGATTTTCTTGTTAACTGTAAAAATTATTACCGTTACATAGAGTGCAACGGTCACTTTTTTGAGAAAATACATATAGACTTTTTTTATCAGCAAAAAGATAACAAGTTTGGTGAAAATATTTATTGAGATCATTTAAGACTTTTAAAGAGCTTCAAAGTACATTTATTTCAAACACTTTCAATCCCAAACAAACATCTTCTTGAGCTTCATTATTGATCATCATTAAAGAAGAAGAAAGCAGGAGCTTGTAGAAACATTCCATTGAGTTGTACCTTCTATTTCTCAAGCTTAAATTGGTAACATTGTTCTTAAACTTATCTCTCTCTCTTATTGATATCAAATGTTTGTGTCGAAAAACCCCTTGGGTAATCCTTTGATTTACATTGTATTGTGAATTGAAGTTGTGTGCAAAACCCTTATAGGGTGATCCTCAAATTTGTATTTGGTGTATATTGTGTTTATAGTGGATTTGGAAAATCCTTGGGTGTTGGCTCAAGGTAGTGGATGTAACTCTTTGAAAGAATGAACCACTATAAATCTTTGTGCTTTTCTTTCTAAGCTTCTTACTTAATTGTCTTAACCACAAGATTTTGTTTGGTTTGGAATTTTATTAAAAAGAGTTTTAGAATTCTTTCTCAAACAAAATTGGAGGTTTATCTTTTAATTTACAAAAGCTTTTTAAAAATTAGCCAAAAATCTTATTCACCCCAAGGTTTTCACTCTGGTTTTGAGGGTAGGTTATTTTTAATAAGGTTTTAACCTGCGTATTGTAGGTGCGTAGTAAAAATTTCTTAGGTAGTACTATAACTTTTGACAACAACAAGTAATTCTTTTTCATTTATATGGTATCATTTTTCAGTGTTAGAAAATGTCCTTGATACATATCTACATACCTTTTCAAAGGATTTATCAAAAGATTTTTTCAAAATGGTCCCCCAACATTCTTTAGAGGCATCTGTTTCTAAAATTATATTGTCTTTATCACTGGATAAAGACAATGGTGGGAGTTTTTCATGTCATACTTTTATCTTTTTTATTTGATTGACTAACTCTTCAGAAAATGAAAATATCTTATCTTTCTTTAATAATTTTTTAAATGGTTTTTCTAATTTCTGCTAGTTGAGGAATAAAATCATAAGTGTAATTTAGCATACCTAAAAAGCTTTGAAGTTATTTTTTATCGAGAAGTTTATTAGTAAATTTCTTAATCTTTTCCAAGATTTGTGGTTGTAATTCTATTCCTTAAGAACTTATTTTAAATCCTAAAAACTCTATCTCTGATGTTCCTATTTTAGCCTTTTTCTAAGATAAACATAATCCATGTTGTAGACAAAGTTCTGCAAATTTATCTAGATGACTTAAATATTCCATTATCTAGTTATTGGCTACTAATATATCATCTACATATACATAGCAAAAGGAATAGGATTTAAATATATTATCCATTTTTCCATGAAATATTTGGGGTGCATGTTTTAGTTCAAAAGGCATTACAACTATTCATACTAACCTTGTGGAGTAGAAATTGCTGTTAAAGGTATACTATGTCTATACATTTTAATTTGCCAAAGTCCAGTTTTACAATTGAATTTAGAAAATATCTTTTTATTATGTATTTGATTTATCAAGATTTCTTTATGAGGCAAAAATATCTGTGAAAGATAGTTGCATCATTTAACTATTTATAGTTTATTACGATCCTTGTTTTTAACTGTTTCTAACCATGAAAGTTGGCAAAGAATGAGGAGACCTACCATCCGAAATTAATTTTAGATCTAAAAGTTCTTTTATTTGTTCCTTAAATTCCTATTGAGCTTGAGGGTTATATCTCATAGGTCAAACCCTTATAACTTTATATTTACCTTTTAACTCTATTTTAGCTTCATGTTTATTTTTCTCCAAAAATTCTAATGGATTTTTGGAGTAACAAATGCTAATTTTATGCTACATCTTTTTTAATTGTCTTGGTATTGCTTTATCAATACGATTTTTTATCTAATAATATCTCCAATTTTAACATCATTCTACCTTTTGGTATAATAGGACATTTTTTATATCTAATATCACCACGCTGGACTGTGCGAGGTCGAAATGAAATAGTGATAGTACGAGCATAAGCAGTTTTCAATTTAGTAACTGCAATCCAATATGTTTACAAGAGTTTTAAATCTAATTTGTTCATTAATAGTATAAAAAAGGACGTTATGAAATAATTGCAAAAATTATTGCCAAGTAAAATATCGGTACGAGTATATGGAAGTAAAAAGGTGGACATTTTATCATATATGCTCCTATTAATATCCTTGGGTTACTAACTCATTTGGAGATATATATTTTATTATTTGAGATATCGAAATGTATGCGAGGGGGAAGTGCTTTTTCATATTGTTTAGAAAAACAGGTAGCTCTACATAGATAATAACTAGATCAACTACCTGTATAAGCCGCAAAGTATTCAACTCTAAATTGAAGATAAGTTAATCCTATTGATATATAAATACTATAAGGATTGGTCATCTTGGGATGTAAATTAGTTTATCATTATGAGTGACGGTTATTCCATGTTTAGTAATATTAAAAGGAGAAACTTTATCCAAAAAGTTTACTCCTAAGATTATTTTTTCTAAAGTATCATTATATCGTTCATTTTCTATCAACAACCGAGTTGGAATTCGGGTTTCATTAAATTTAAGTTTAGTTGCCATATTAATCTCATGGATTTAAAATTAGTATCCTGATATACAATATGTAATCTGTAAAGAATTAGATATCTAATTAATTTATAAGAAATAAAATTTTTATTAGCTCCAGTATCTATTAAGATTTCACATGGGCAAAAGGTTTAACCATTAAAATATTCTCCCTATATTTTATAATTTGTTTTGATTTAAATTTATGGATATATTGTGCTTTAAGCTAGTGCCTACTTTGTTATGAAGATAAGTTAATCTTGGGTAAGTCTTCCATCAATTAATGGTTTTGAAGCTATATCTATTTCAAAATCATTTGGTATTGATACATCTGCAATTTTATGGTGATATATTCTTCCTATGTTACAAATAATTTTGGTAAATCTATATATATATTCACTATTTTAAAATACTCTATATTATGATAATTAGATAGCGCATAAGATATCATATAAGTTATTGAATAAGGTTTATTTCTATCATGGGAAAAATCTTTCCTTTTAAAATCTTTTATTAAAGATAAAACTTTATCAAATTCTTTGTCCCCTAAATTATAAGAAATTTTAGGATATGTATTGAATATCAACTTTTGGTATTTCAAATTTCCTCTTAAAATTTCAAGAGTAGCTTCTTGCTGATGTTTATTCTGTTATCTAGAATTGCTAAATCTAAAGGAGTGTTTGATCTTTCCCGAATGTAGCTTTTATTATCATTTGGATAAGAATCCATCCTATTTTATCCCTAACATTGTCTAGATTTTTCTGTAATCTTTGTTGTAAATCTTTCTTAGATAAAAGAAGTATCATTATTTTATTACAAGTTAGTTTGTTATCTAAAGCTTTTTCTTTTATACTAGTTCCATAATACATAAGGTGTTTTCTGGTAGGAATCCTAAGTCTTTCTATGGCAAATACCCGAAATCCAAAATGGAATCTATAGTATAACTAGTTTTTTGTATTTTGGATAGTAGTCTTCCATCTATTATCGTATCTTGGCTATATTCTCCCTCTTATTCAAACATATCTATTATGGGTGTTTTAGAAGTTTTCACTTATTTTATCATCACTTTGATTCAATATTACTATAGTATTCAGTTTCTGTTTCTATGAGAATTTCTTTATCAGATGATATCATATCAAAGTCTTCTAATATATTTATCTGGATAAAGTCTTTATTACTTATCATTTCTTCTATATCCTCATCTATTTCTATTTTTTATTAAATTGCTTTGGGCAGTGTTAGGATCTAATTACTATTACATACTCTAATTACTATTACAAACCAGTAAAAGAATAAAAAATGCAGCGGAATAAATAAACATATTATATTACAGAAAAACTTCTTCTTCCTCTTCCTCTTTCACCGTCGGTTCAAGCCGATCGGCAAGACCGAAATCTGTACACAATAACCGTTAGCAAGAACTGAACCAACAATCAGTAAGGGATACTTACCTGTCGCCATGGTGTCTGAACCGCCAATGGAGCAGCAGAAAGACTGAGATCGAATGGCGCCAAGCAGCGGTGTGAAACGGCAATCGTGTCGAGGCGCCAGCGGTAAAAAGTATTGGCTTTAATTGGTTAAAGCACCCTCAGACAATGGCCTCAAAAACAGAACAAGAAAATCACCGGTGTTCTCCCTCTATCTCACCCTTACGGCTCACCCTCACAAAAAAACCAGAGATGATCGAACAAGGATCATCACAAGATGACCACTATCATAGATGGCGTCACAGAAGACCCAAAGAGGTCACCAGAGGAGAGCAACAGATACGGTAAGCCGTGGCAAAGACGGGGAAAGAAGAGGAGACAGAGACGGCACTGAGAGGACTGAGAGAGAGAGTTGCAGAAAAGAGTGAAGAGAAAGAATCGAAGAGTCGGCTGTGTAGAGAACTGAGGGGGAGGCAACATAAATAGGTTAAAGCCATAACGGGCAGCCCGAGCTGGTCCAGGTAGCCCGACCTAGCATCTCTGACCAATTCAAACTTCAGCCACCTATGTTGGTTTGAGGCCCATTGGGTTCATCATTGGGTTTAAAAATAAAATTGGGCTGGAAAAATGAAAATATTGGGAGAAAATTGGCCCAGAAGGCCTACAATCTCCACCTCGAACAATATTTTCCCATCCTTTGAATGACTCAATTAGAGTCAACCTACGTCCAAGTGAAGGAAATCCGTGCAAAACATAAGCTTGTCAGTGCTTACAATTTTAGTATCGAATTCTGCAGGATTATCTGTTTCGCTTCTTATGCGTTCTTATCTATTTCGCTTTGTTTTTGCTCCAAAGGCCCTCGTTTTGCCTTATTTTCAACATTACTTCATTCTGAAGGTACCTATAATAATAAGAGAAGAAATGGGGATTAAATAGTCCATTTTTACTAACAGTTTTCAAAAATCGATACAAACCTTAATTTTCAAAGGGTAAAAATGGACGTATCAGCTTCCCATACTTGGAGAAGTCTGGTGGATAGATATCAATTTCTCTAGCAAAGTTTAGCTCGGGGAAATATGGAGATGGTAATTCAACCCTTTTGTGGATTGATGACTGGTTAGGGAAAGACACTTAGTAGATTTGTTTCATGCTTCTGTTTGTTTAGATGTCGTACGACACTCTCTCACACCTCAAGGTTTCGAGGCTTAGTTGGGTGATATGAATCGGGAAAGTCAAGAAGCTAAAGATATGTTGAATGGACTATCCACTAGTGAGAGTTTGAAGAAACTCAAAGCTCTTGAAGATAACAGCATGATTGTTTACATGATGGAAGCCTTGAAGAGCAAGAATGATGAGTTTGAAGATCAAGGAAAGCATCCTAAGTTGTTTACAATGTGTACAATTGTCAAGGGGTGATAAAGGAAACAACTTGGAGAAGAAATTAGCTAAGTATTGAGAAAAACATACCCTACCATCAACGATAGGGTTGCCCCTAATGTCACCAGTGGGCTACTACCGAGGGGAGCTTGGACATCGCCTACCTACTGCGCACAGTAGGTCTGACCATACCGTCGCCAGTAGGTCTCGGGAGAAACTTGGCTTAATTGCCCTTTTGGGTGGGATTTTGTAATTCAAGTTGTTTTTACAACTTTTAATCAAGGGCTTTATAGGTAATTTAAGCCATTAATCACTTGCTTATCTAAGGGTTAATGCTTAGCCTGTAAATACCTCACTATATATTGATTGTAACGAATTTTGGAAGTTGAATAAATTTTGCTGAAATTCTAGAGAGAGAAACTCTCTTAGGCTCTAGGGTTCTTCCCCCTACTTAGCTAGTACACTAAGGGTTCATGTCCTTGGTAGTGAGCAATTGAATTGCCTTAGGTTGAAGAACCTATAGAATCCAATTGATCATCTTAAAATTCCTTCTATTGATTGAGTATACAGTTCTTGTTCTTGATTCAATTGATTCTAAGGTCTTCAATATTCTGCGGTAGGGGTTTTGAGGTCATAGTTTCCCCAAGGTTTTTGTCATCAATTTAGGAAAGATTATCAATGTTAGGTTTATGAGGCTTGCTCCTCATAGGTTTCCCATTGGAGTGTGGAGTTACAAAATCCTCAATATAGTTACTTCATGAGGAGGTGATCTTGGGAAGGATTTAGGTCCAATTCAACAAGCAAAAGAGGATTAATATCAAAGTGGTATGAGAGAAACCTCTAATTGAAGGTCAAATTGAAATTTAAGTTGATTAAATTCATGAAAAAAAAAGTGCAAGTACTTGATGATCAAACAAAATTCTAAGAAGATGATGCAAAATTGAGTACAGAAAAATCAATCTGAAAGTCAATTGAAAAATAGAAGTCTATTTGTGCGAATTTGTTGATGAAAATTCATGGAGATGTTCTCCTTTGAGTTGCGATTCATTTGAAATAAGTTGTACTCAATTTGGAGGTCATTTGTTTGCTCAATTGAATTACATTGTAGAATGTGTTTCAGATTCGCGATTGCAGAAAAAAGTGTTGTTTAATCCAAATATAACTTGTATTATAATGATCCAAATCGATTAAAATTTGTGATTAATTTTATCCTCTTAGAATAAGGAATCTTATTTGCGTTGATTTTTTTATTTGTATTTTTCGTGTTATTCTCGTTTTAGTGAGAGGGTATCATTATTCCATGTTTCTTGGAAATTTTGTTTTAGTATTCTTATTTCTTTATCTAGCTTAATTGTTTTGATTTGCTTTGTTTACTTCTAATTGTTTCCTTGTGTGCTTTTAATCCTTTTTTGATGATCAATTATGTTTATTGGCTCTTTTTCATAGATTAGCTTCTTTGAAACTCTTACACATCAAGTATTTGATACTTTGCCTCTTTGAACACTTCCAACTAAGTGCATTGATTGTTAGCTTGCTTGGAATTGATGTTCTTGATTTGAGTTGGCTAAGAAGGTGGAAGGATCATATAAAGACTTGAGTGTTGAGTGATTGGAAAAGGCAAGAGAGTGAGCCTATCTTGATAAAAGCCAATAAGAGTGTAAACACCAAGGGAGTGATTGGGAGGTCCTTTTGTTTTGTTTTCTTTGTTTAAATTGCAGGTTTTAAAACATAAATTCAAACATGGAAGATGGTTTGTGTCAACAAGCCTTGAAAGGATTGGAACAACAATTATCACGCCTAGCAAAGGGTGTGAAGGAATTAAAAAAAGAAGAAGAAGTCATTTTTGAGAAAAATAGTAGAAGAGACTTTGGTGGATACCCAACGTACAATAACCAATGGGGTTATGGTAATTTTTCTCCTCACGTTAGAACTTGTAAGCATAATTCTTATGATTTCTATGAGAGCAATAGAGTTGGAGCTAGAGATTGTTATAATCATATATCTTATAAAGGAGTTCCAAGACATGATGTTAGAAATGGAGAAAATTATGTGAACATGGATGAAAGGTTCCATAAAAGAAATTATTTTGAGGGATATTATGATAGTTATAACTATGGAGGATATAATTACAGAAGAAGTTCTCAAACTTTAGAAACTACATCAAAACCTCTTAGTTACAACAAATTAAAATTACCTCTTTTGTATGGAACTTTTGGTCCTTATGATTATGAAGCATGGGAGCAAAAGGTGGAGTCATTGTTCTATTTCTATTGTGTAAAAGAAGAAGATAAGTTCCAATTGCTGTTAAAATCTCTATCTTATGAACTTAATGTTTTGTGGAATTCTATGTGTAAAAATGGAAGGATAATGAGAATTCAACCAATCAAGACTTGGAGCTTAATGAAGCAATATTGAGGAACGAATTTGGAGTTTAAAACCATGAAGGACAAAGAAAAGGTCAAGCAAAAGAAAATTCATAGAATCTTTAATGGGTGAAATTTCTACAAAAGAAAATAAGCTTTCAGAAGCTCAAGATGTAACTGATAGAAAAGTCATTCACCATGAGAAGAAGAAACACTTGTACCTCAGTAAAAGAAGAAAAATCAAGAGAGGACAGAGTGAAGAGTCTTGTGAGTACAAAAGACGGTGAAGGAAAAAGAAAAGAGAGTGAGTGCTTAATTGAAAATCATGAGAGTTTAAAAGAAGAACAAGAGAAAGAAAGCAAGATGAGATTAAAAAGAGTGAGGAAACAAAGGAAGAGATGAGCTTAATGATGTTTGAAGGAAAGAAAAGAGAGGAAATGAAAGATAGTTGTGACACTAGTTTACCATTAAACTCACTTTCTAGTGAGGAGGTGAACTTGTTTACTTATTCCAGTAACTATTTCCGTGCTTGTTTTTTTTGAAGTGTGCAGAAATTTGAAGCTCAAAACATGGAACATGAAGGGATTCTTGACTACAAGCTCTACAAAACTATAAGCTTCCTTCCTTCTACATTTTTCTTGTCTTTTGATTTCATTATCAACAAATCTAATAGTTGTTCTTTTTCTTTCTTTTGTGTTAGTATTTAACCTCAACTCTTGAACTTCTTAACTACAACTTGTGGAATAAAGCCAAATCATGGAATGAAAGCTAAAGAAGAAGGCATGGGAAAGGAGATTAGCATTAGCTTTGAAGACACATCAAGTCTTTCTTTAAAACCTTTTCTTTTATACCATGAGTTCTCTTTTAAGGAGTTAAAGTTGTTCTTAGAGTTGTATGCCTCTTTTGTGACTTTGGTTGGAAATGTGATGGTGAATCCTCTCACTTGTGATCTAGTTTTTTATATTGATCATATGCTTAAGTGCTCGTTCCTATGTGCTTATCTTTAGAAACAACTTTTGGTTAGTCTTGTAAGAATTAAACCATCTTACCATGACCTTGAGTTGTTACATGATAATCATTCCTTGGATCTTTATGTTGCTAATTTCTCATCGTCTTGTGCATATTTGTGGAGTAAGATTCATATCTTCTTTGGGTCTTTTATTGAAAGTGGTTATGATGAGAGAGTTAGTTGGTTTCCTTGGTCTTTATATAGTGATTTTCATGCTAAGTTTAAAGGACAGCTCGTTGAAAATTGTGATTATGAATCATCTCTCCTATATGTTTCCATGAAAACTTTTGATGGGTTTATTCTAAAAGCTTGGTCAAGATTTTTCTAACTAAGCTTTAAACCCAATACTTGCAAGCGCACAAGTTAATATAATACGACAATATAAGGATATCGAACCACAGAGAAAGACTTAACTACTTAAATTATTATCTTCATAAATTAATTTTATAAAAAGAAGAATCAAAATTTACTATCTAAAAATTATTCCTAAATTAAGTAAAACTAATAAATAAAATTAATTAAATAAAAAACTAGCAAGAGCTTAATAAAGAAGATGATTTAGAACCTTGAATCCACTACTAACCTATATAACAATGATTTAATTTTTATTAGGAGAAAAGATTAGACCTTTATGTGGTGATCTAGGCTACAAGTTTGGATTCACTAAAGAAAGATATTGTGCTTAAATGCATGACATAGCCCATCTAACCATTAGCATGACTTATTCAATTCCATAACATAAATCATCTAAAATTAGCATGAATTATTGAAATCTAAAACCCACAATATACTCGCTAAAAACACATATCTCTCATACTCAAGACTACAAGAACTAAGCAAGATAAAAGTATCAATTCATCCAAATAATTATTCTACAAGAAAAATCACCAAATATCATCAAACCAAGAAACATCCCAAGATATGTAATCACATAAATAATCCAAATAAAAAATATCTTCAAAAATAAAATAAATAAAGTTACATGGCTAGGGTTTCATCAAGATTCTAAAAGAAAATTTTACTTCATAATTAAAGGGAAAGAAAGAACCAAAATCTTAGAATTGATAATGGCTTCTTTTCCTTTGATTTGATTGCTCCTGCTCTTTTTTTTCCTTGATGTTGCGGTGTCTCCCCTCCGGCCCGCAACTCTTTTGACCATATATATATATATATATATATATGTTAGGCTGCCATGAATCCAAGAAAAAAAGAAGTCATGTATCCTCTTTCTTCGCATGTTTTCATCTCCAAGTTTTAATAGAAGTCAACTTCTCTTCTCTTTTTATTTTATTTTATTAATCTTGAGCTCCACGCAAGGCTATGCATGACTGTCGTGCCATCTATATATCTTCATGGCCTTTTGTAACTTCTTTTATTTTCTTTAAAAATCTATAAAAGAGAAATTAATAATATATATTAATTAGAAAAATAAATAATATTTCAAAGCCTAATAATTAAAACTTAAGATGTATATTTGTACTAAAAATCACCTCTATCAACTCCCCTACACTTAAGTTTTGCAAGTCCTCAAGCAAAAATAAAGAATAAAAAGAAAAATTAACTAGCCACTTTCGTAGGACTCATGATTGTACTTAACATGTGCAACAAGCCCTTTAAACCCCTAAGTTACCCCTAGTTGACGAGTATGGTCTCTTGAGGGTTTGCAGACGACATACCCACAAAGTTAAACAAGCAAAAAGTTTTAGAAAAGCCTATAGAACAATGCAAATTAAGTACCCTTCATCAAGATCTCAAACTTATCAAGACAAGCACTCTTCCTCTTATTTTCAAACTCAAGCTAACAAACAAATATTCAATTATCTTCCATAACTAAAGCAAGACTTGTATAGGTGTGATCGTGGTCATAAGAGAGTGTAAAATAAATACTAAATAAAATTTTCAAATTGCACATAACATACAAATCTCAATAAATGTTCGTTCTATAAGCTAACTCTTTGTACCTTCTCTCCACTAATCAAGGATTCTCAAACTCAACTCATATCAGTAAGACTTTAAAGCTTGTAATGTAAGGTTAGGGTGTTGGTTATTAAACAAAAGTAAGGAATTCAAAGAAAAGAAAAGAGACCTTCCAAAGAATATGGATACTTTAAAATTTTGACAAACTTTCTAACTTTGTTTTTGCTCTCTCTTTTTTTTTTTTTTTCACTTAACACATTCACCAACCCCCTTCTTTTTTCCAAAAATTTCCTCCTTTAAGGCCCTTCTTTTTCTTACATTCACAAATTCGGGCCTCTTAATTTTTTTTCTTTACACCTTATGACTTGTAACAATCATGTATCAACTTTTCTTTCTCTTTCTCTTTTGGGTTTTTACTTTCAGCTTAATACATTTGTCTTTTTTCATCATGACAAGTCATATAATTTTTTTTAATTTTTCTTCTTCCCTTTGTCAAAATAACTTATTCTCTTTCCTACACAAAAACAGCAACCCATCATTGAAGCACAAGTTAGATGTTTTCATTAATTCTCTACAAGACTAAGGGTTAATATTTAAGCAATTTAAAGAAAGAAAATAACATTTAAGGCTCAAAAGAATATTAAGGTAAAGATCATGAAGTTTGGTAAGCTTGAAAAGTACAAACGATTTAAAGAAGGCCTATGACCGTCGTCTTTGAGTCAAATAAGGAAAATATTTCTATTTCGCCTCAAGAGGTACTCAAGTAAGTTCTAGAATGTGGGGAAGAGATTCATCAACTCTATGCAACTCAAAAATAATATAAAAGATTTATTAAACAGTAACAATAACCCATGTGCTCAAGTGTAAGTCGTACAAAAGTTATAACATATATAGAACATAAGTCCATCACCCTAATTAAAAACAAGAAAACAAGTACTTTTCTCAACTTATTCAAGATATTTTTAAAGGAACTACAAAAGAATCATCTTTAAGTGAACTCATATTTTTGGGTTTTTTTTCAAAAAATAAAAATAAAAATAAATAAAAAATAAATCTAGCAAAAATTGAACAAGAAACATGAGAAATAATAACAATAAAAAAAATTGACACCAAAACAAAAGCATCTTCTCTCCCATACCTAGACTGTATATTGTCTGCAATGTGATAAAAGAATACCAAGAGTAGGGAAGAGACAAAGAAAATAACAACACAAGCTGATAGAAGAAGCAATATTAATGCATGTCTACAAGAATAGTAAACCATTTCTGTAATCTCCATGATAATGATAAGTTGTCTGATTACGCTATAAAATAAACACTTCATACTTTTCTACTAATCAAGTGAGATAAAATAAATAAATAAATAATGTATAAAAGAAAAAGAAACAAAATAAACTTTGCGTTGCCTCCAAAAACTGCTAAATTTAAAGTCTTCAGCCAGACTCTATCACCAACTTGTCCTTATATGTAGGATATACTAACATAGTAGACTCAATTTTACCTTCTTCAATGTTATTGGTATTAGCAGGCTTTAATAGTTGTCCGTTAACAATCAAGGTTCGATTGTTTTTAAGATCTTCAATCTGAATAGCACCTGAGGGAAAAACTCATTTTATAATAAAAGGTCCATCCCATCGAGATCTCAACTTACCAGGAAAGAAGCATAATTTAGAATTAAAAAGCCAAACTTTTTGGTTGGTTTCAAATGATTTCCGAGAAATCATCTTATCATGAAAAGCTTTAGTTTTAGCTTTATAAATCTTAGCATTCTCATACGCTTCATTTTGTAATTGATCAAGTTCATTGAACTACAACTTCCTACTAGAACTAGCTTGCTTCAAATCAAAATTAAGAGCTTTAATAGCCCAATAAGCTCTATGATCTAATTCTACTGGAAACTGACAAGATTTCCTAAAAAGAAGTCTAAAAAGGGACATTCCTATAGGGTCTAATAAGCTGTGCGATAAGACCCAAGTGCATCATTCAATCTTTGAGACCAACCATTCCTATTAGGTCTAATAGTTTTCTCAACAATGGATTTAACTCTCGATTAGACACTTCTACTTGACTACTTGTTTAGGCGTGATAAGGGGTAGCCACTCTATAAGTTATATAGTACTTCCTAAGAAGTGCTTCAAAAGAACGGTTACAAAAACGACTTCCTCCATTACTAATAATAGCTCTAGGGGTACCAAATCTACAAAAAAAATATGATCTTCAACAAATTGAACAACTACTTTATGATCAATTGTTCTTGTAGCTATAGCTTCTATCTATTTAGATATATAATCCACTGTTGCCAAAATATACTGATAACCAAAAGAAGATGGAAAAGGACCAATAAAATTAATTCTCCAAATATAAAAAATCTCAACAATTAAAATAGGTTGTAAAGGCATCATATTAAGTTTAGAAATAGAACCAGTACGCTAACACCTTTCACATGCCAAGTAAAAATTATGAGCATCTTTGAATAATCTAGGCCAATAAAAACCACTTTGAAGAACTTTAGTAACAGTTTTACGACCTTCAAAATGTCCTCCACGTGCATATGAATGACAAAAAGTTAAAATACTATGAAACTCACATTCAGGTATGCATCTACGAATCACTGATCAAAGCAATGTTTAAACAAGTAGGGATCATCCCAATAATAATACTTAACCCTTGAAACGAATTTATCCCTATCTTGTTTATTCTAATGTGTTGGAATTTCACCTGCAGAGAGATAGTTAACAATAGGTGCAAACCAAGGGGAAGGAGAATGTGATAAAGAAATAACTGCTCATCAGGAAGTATCTCTCAAACAATTGATTCATCATGATTATTACCCCAAACTCTAGATAAATGATCATCTACTAAATTTTTTGAACCTTTCTTATGTCTGATTTCAATGTCAAATTCTTACAAAAGTAATATCCATCTAATCAATCTTGGCTTGCTCTCTTTCTTAAACAATAAGTATTTTAAAGCGGAATGATCAGAATAAATAATCACTTTGGTAAGTAAGAGATAAGAAGGAAATTTCTCAAGTACAAAAGCTACAACTAATAACTCCTTTTCAGTTGTGGTATAATTTCTTTGAGCATCAGTATGAGTTTTACTAGCATAGTAAATGACATGAGGTTTCTTGTCAATTTTTTGCCGCAAAATAGCTCCCACAGCAAAATCAGAAGCATCACACATAATCTCAAAGAGGGCAAAGAAAAATCAGGAGGCTGAACGATAGGTGCAAATACAAGGAGAGAACGAAGTCTTTCAAAAGCTTTCATAGAAGATTCATCAAAATTGAATGCAAGATCTTTGCTCAAGAGATTAGTTAAAGGTCTAGCAATCATACTAATGTCTTTAATAAACCTTCTATAAAATCCAACAGGTCCCGAAAATGATCTAATTTTCTTGATAGATTTAGGTGGAAGAAGATCAGCAATTAAATCAATTTTAGCTTTATCTACTTCAATTCCTTCTTTAGACATTTTATGTCCCAAAACTATTCCTTCTCTAACCATGAAATACTCTTTTCCCAACTTAAAACTAAATTAGCTTCCTTACATCTTTCTAAAATAGCAGAAAAGTTATTAAGACACTCTTCAAAAGTAGGTCCAAAAATAGAAAAATCATCCATGAACCTCAAGAAACTTATCAACCATATCAGAAAAGATAGAAAGCATACATCTTTGAAAAGTAGTAGGCCCATTACATAATCCAAAAGGCATTCTACAAAAAGCAAAAGTACCAAAAGGCCATGTAAAAGTAGTTTTCTCTTGGTCTTCTGGGTACACTGAGTAACCATCTAAGAAGCAATAAAAAATTTGACCAGCTAATTTCTCAAGAATTTGATTAATAAAAGGCAAAGGGAAATGGTCTTTTATAGTTGTAGTGTTTAGTTTTCTATAGTCCGTACACATTCTCCAGGTAAGCTCTCTAGTAGGAACTAACTCTCCTTCTCTATTTTCAACTATGGTCACTCCTGCCTTCTTTGGTACAACTTTTATAGGATTAACCCATTTACTATAAGAGATAAGATAACAGATACCAGAATATAAGAGTTTAACTACCTCTTTTTTTACTATTTCTATCATTTTAGGATTTAACCTTCTTTGCAATTCCCTAGAAGGTTGTGTATTTTCTTTTAAATGTATTCTATGCATGCATATAGATAGGTCTATCCCCATTTAAATTAGCTATGGACCACCCTATAGCCCGCTTATGATTAGAAAGAAATTGAATTAAATCTCTTTCTTGGTCAGATTTTAACTCAGATGAAATTATCACAGGCAAAGTTACATTTTTACCTAAGAAAACGTATTTAAGTTTAGAAGGAAGGGTTTCTAATTCAAGATAGGATGGACACACAAGAGAAGGTACAACAAGGGATTTTGCATGCATAGACAAAGGCTATGATTTACAATCCACGAAAAGTTTTCTAGTGGTGCAATACAAGTAAGAATAGAATTGACATTCTCAATGCACATGATATTCTCATTCTCAATAGAAGTAGATTCTTTAGAACACATTAAAGGTAGAGCTTCTTAAGTTAATTCATCAATTATATCTACGAAATAACAATCAGAATCATCTTCCATAAAAGGTTGTGAAGAAGCTTTGAAAATATTCAATCTAATCCTCATATTCATCACAGATACATCCATGACTCCAGTTCTACAATTAATAGTAGCATTTGCAATTGCCAAAAAAGGATTGTTAGAATATGCCCTAGACCAATTGACTTACATTTATTATTTATGAGGCATGTATTTGGAATTGTATTTTATACTCTTGGTCATCAAGTATGTGACTTGATAGTAAAACCCTTCTTGTTAATAAAATACTATTATTGTTTGTCCCTAGTTTTATCACGTCTTGTATTAAACTAGTATGAAGTTGATTGATGATCAAGTTTTACTGATCATGAATATGAGATATAAAATCAATTCATAAATACATATTGAGAATATTTTATTGGACATGACCCAAAGTGAAGAAGAAATATTGCATGGGTTTAAATCATAAATATTTCTTGTCAGTTTTGTGTTTGGTGTCCTTTGACCTAATGTTTCTAATGATTCTTGCATGGGGAGAAAATATGTTTTGACATAGTCAAACATCACTTTTAATTAGGTGATTATTATGACTATTGGTTGGGCTATTTTCTTGTCATGGCTTGAATATTAGAGATAGTGAAAGGGATTTGTCCCTCTCTTACTATAGAGAGATATTCATGGGCCCCTTGATAAGAAGACTGGAGAATTTGCATGGCCATGCTCAAATAAGTATTAATAAGGTGTTATTAATATTATTTATCAGAACACTCTACCTGGTGATCAAGTAAATTGTTCATTAAGTTTCATAAGGATGACTCAGTCCATGCCTTATACTTAATTAGGATATCGTATGACAAAAGCACTAAATATTAAAAAATTGATGTTAGGTTATCATTTCTTTTACTTAACTTGGGTAAGCATAATGTCTTGCTAGAGGCTGCTTATATTTTGTGAATAAATGTCTAGGACATTTTTCATTCACTTTCAATGTTAAGTGAACCTACAGGGTCACACGCATTGACGATCTTGTGAGCACGATGTCCACGTTCAATGAATCTAGAACGTGTCCAGATTCGTTGAATATATGCAAAAGGGGAATCAGATTCCATATTGTATTTATTTGATAAGTTCATAAGTAACTAATTTTATTTATCAAATAAATGAAATTAATTACTTAATAATATTCATCCAACTGTTGGATGATTATAGGAATAGATGGACGAGATTAAACTGTCATTAGATGACAATTAGAGTTCTGATATTGACAGCTATAAAAGGTTATGTTAACCTTTTCTCAGCAGCCGTCTTCATCAGATTAAAAACAGAACCCTTTAACTTTAGAACAGCGATAATAGCCAGGATACGTTCTGAACAATTTTCAAAACACAGAAGGGGCTAGCATCCCGATCGCTTGCAAAGGAGTTCGTTGCGTGGATACCAGTAGAGGGCGAAGCATAAACAGCAGTGCCTCCACATCTAACAGCAGAAAACATTGAGGTAGTTTCTATCTAATCGGTTTTTCTAGTATGTGCGGATCCTGTTGGTGGATTTTCGTAGTTTTTATTTTGTTTGTTTTTCCTACGGATTCCAACAAGGACGACCTAGAATAATAGGGATATGATTCTTGGAGGATTTTACCAGGTTTCATATCTAGGACTCCAAAGTCTACAGGGAAGACACATTTATCAATTTGAACTAGAACATCATCTATCCTCCCTCTAGATACCTTGATAGACCTATCAGCTAATTGTAAGGTCATATCAGTTGGTTGCAATTCCCCTAATCCTAACTCTTCATAAATAGTGTAAGAAATCAAATCTAAGAGTGCCCTATCTATTTTATGATCACTAATAAGATAAGAAATAATAGGAACACCAGGATCTCAATATTTAGGTGGAGTGTTATGTTGCAAAATGGAGCTCACCTGTTTAGTTAAGAAGATTTTCATAGAAACGTTACTTTTAGATTTTCTTTTGAAAGTGCACATGCCCTTAAGAAATTTTGCTAGGCCGGGTCTTACTTAATGACGTCTAAAAGTGGAAGATTGAGTTTAACTTCTTTGAAAGTTTCTAATATGTCTTCTATTTTATTGTCCTTTCTAAAATATAAATGTGGAGGTGATGATAAAGCTTGAGAAAAGGGAACCTTTGGCTTGTACAAAATTATAGGAGAAGATTCTAGAGTCTTAGAATTAGAAGAAGAAGCTAGTTATTTCTCTATCTTCTTTTCAGTTTTAGTCCCCATATCAATTTCCTCAGTTTCGTTTTCATTTAACTCACTATCTTTAATAGGTTCCCATAGTTTATTATCTACCAACTTTCAATTTCTAAGAGTAATTACAGCTTTAGCTTGCTCATGATAATTAGCTCTAGGATTCTCTATAGGATGACTAGGAAGCTTATTCTAATCTCTTCTACTTATTGCATTAGCTAGTTGCTCTATTTAAGTTTCTAACTTAGCAATAGATTGAGTGTGTGAGTCTAGAATTTTTGTCTTAGCTTCAAAACTTTTCAAAGCATATAAAACTTTTTCTTCAAATTTGAGTTTCTACTTTGAAAAGGGTGAGGAGGTACATACCTTTGAGATTGAAAACCAAGGGGAGCAGTCATACCAAATATTTGTTCTATTGATATTGTTGCTAACCTAATTGACCTTCCCCTCTTTGTTGCCTCCAGGAGAAATTAGGATGATTTCTCCAGCTTGGATTGTATGTGTTTGAATATGGGTCGTTCTGTCTATGAAATTCGTGAGCCACATTGGCTTGTTCCTGCAAAAATTTTGGAAATAGTGAAGCACTAGGACAGTCGTAGATAGCATAGGAAGGACTAGAGAAAATCGCACAAACACTTTGCACATTAGGTGAATTAGTAGGCTACGTATTCAAAGCTAAGAATTGATCAAACTTTTTAGATAAGGTATCAACTTTCAAAGAAAGATCAACATTTTTGAGAAACTTCATATATTCCTCCTCTATTTCCTATTTGTCTAGATGTTCCTATACATGAAGATGTGGCGTGTTGTTGTGAATTATCACTTAAATTTTTAAATAAATCCCACGCTTCATCTGTAGTTTTATGAAGAAAGGTACCACCACAAGATTAATCAACCATTTGACGATTCCTCTCACCTAATCCTGAATGAAAACTTTGTATTTGTTGCGATTTAGGGACTTCATGGTTAGGCCAACTACGAAGAAGTTCTTTAAATCTCTCCCAACTCTCATGAAATTGTTCATTGTTTTGTTGGTAAAAAGTAGTTGTTTCCTTCCTTAACCTTATAAACTTACCCATAGGAAAATACCTTTTAAGAAATTCCTTAGACATCTCCGCCCATGTATCTACTCTCTCATATGTATTTAAGAAATATTTAGCCTTATCCTTCAAAGAAAAAGGAAAAAGGCGCAATCGAATGGCATCATCTATAACATTAAGCAATTTAAAAGTTGAGCAAATTTCTAACAACTCATGAATATGTTTATAAGGATTCTCGGAATCAAGTCCATAAAAAACATGGTAATATTTGAATAGTAGAAGCTTTGATTTCGAAGTGATTAGCCTCAATTTCAGTTAGTCTATTACCTATTGGTAAGTTATAAGTGTTGGGAGTAAAGTACTCCCTTAATGCTGGTGGATTTTCAGCCATCTTAATGTCACAAGTGTTAGTTATTTGTTTATGCTCTAAGTGTCTTAAGTGTACGCTCTATCTCAGGGTCAAATTCTTTTAAATCAAGAAAGAGCAAACGGCAACCATGCATTAATAAACAAATTCAAGAAAGAAAAAAAATCTACTGCAAATAATAATGAAGAATAAATAACTAAATGAAAGAATATTGTAATAAAATAATAAAATAAAAAATAATAAAAAATTAATAAATTATATAAAAACCTAACATATTTAGGAGACAATAACACAAGCAATTAATTTAACCTCTGCCCCCGTCAACGACACCAAAAGCTTGATCGGGATTTTCCTAACTAAACTTTAAACCAATACTTGCAAGCGCACAATATCAATGTAATACGAAAGTATAAGGATATCGAACCATAGAGAAAGACTTAACTACTTAAATTATTATATTTCTAAATTAATTTTATAAAAGAAGAATAAATTTTACTATCTAAAAATTATTCCTAAATTAAGTAAAACTAATAAATAAAATTATTAAATAAAAACTAGCAATAGCTTAATGAAGAAGATGATTTAGAACCTTGAATCTACCACTAACCTATATAACAATGATTTAATTTTATTTAGGAGAAAAGATTAGACCTTTATGTGGTGATCTAGGCTACACGCTTCGATTTACTAAAGAAATATATTGTGCTTAAATGCATGACATAACCTATCTAACCATTAGCATGACTTATCCATGACATAAGTCATCTAAAATTAGCATGAACTATTCAATTCTAAAACCCACAATATACTTGCAAAAATCACATATTTCTCATACTCAAGACTATAAGAACTAAGCATGGGTAAAAGTGTCAATTAATCAAAATAATTATTCTACAAGAACAAGCACCAAGAATTAATTGCATCAAACCAAGAAACATCACAAGATATGTAATCATATAAATAATCCAAAAAAATAATATCCAAAAATAAAATAAATAAAGTTACATCGCTAGGGTTTCATCAAGATTTTAAAAAGAAAATTTAGTTCATAATTAAAGGAAAGAAAGAACCAAAATCTTGAAATTGATCATGGCTTCTTTTCCTTCGATTTGATTGCCGATGCTCCTCCCTTCTTTTTTTCTTAATGTTGCGGCATCTCCTCTCCGACCCACACACTCTTTGGACCATATATATGTATATATATATATTAGGCTGCCATGAATCTAAGAAAAAAAAGAAGTCATGTATCCTTTTTCTTCACATGCTTTCATCTCCAAGTTTTAACTGAAGTCAACTTCTCTTCTTTTTTTATTTTATTTTATTAATCTTGAGCTTCGCGCATGGCTATGCATGACTTTCCTCGCTCTCTCTCTCTCTCTCTCTATATATATATATATATATATTATGTCATGCCATCCATATGTCTTTATGGCTTTTTGTAACTTCTTTTATTTTTTTAAAAAATCTATAAAAGGGAAATTAAAATTATAAATATATTAATTAGAAAAATACATAATATTTTTAAAGACTAATAATTTTATTTGTACTAAAAATCACCTCTATCAGTTTATACCTTTTATTTGACTCTTGAGCCTAGTGAGTTATAAATTTGAATTACCTCATGATGAACAAAAGTTTTTAATTGTCAATGGATTTTTGAAAGCTTTGTTGTAGGAAAATTCTATGGGTTTCAATTCTATCATTTTCATTTCAAGGAATTCATGTGGTTGCTATTTGTGGAAAGAAAATGAATGGTAGTTTAAGGTACTTAAAGTTCATCTTCGTGATCTTGTGGAAACTACCTTTGAAAATAGTGCTTTTGAACTAACTTTGAAAGATCTTGATGAGAAACTTGTTTACTCTCTTTCCTTTGGTGATTATCTTTTGAAACATGATATTTTAAAAGACTTTTAGTTCAAAACACAACTTCTTTTGTCAAGCTTTTGAATCAATCATTTGGTGGTATTTTGTTTTATTCTCTAATCTTCAAGGAGTTTTTGGACGAGTTGATTTCGCTTCTCTATTTCAAAGAGGAACTCGATGGCTCTCTCCATTGAAGGAAATGGAACATCAAAGTGATTTGATGGCCGGTTTGGCATTGAAATATACTACTCATGATAAGGAGTCCTACGCATTGTTTCTCCAAGAATAACGAAAGTTTAACAATAGGTATGCAAGATTGATGGAATCCATAGAGACAATTACAAATGTCAATTGGTACAATAGAGGTAAAGAAAATATTGTAACCAATGCTTCGTCAAGAAGGTACATTCTATTCTATACTTTACAAGCTCAATTATTTTGTTTTGATATGCTTAAGTAATTACATGTTAGTGATAATAAATTCAAGAACATATTTGATGCTTGTTTGGTTGTGCAAAATGAGGAGTACCTTATACACGATGGTGTTCTTTACCATGAAAGTGGATTTGCGCATTCCTTCTTGTTATTTTAGATTGTTGATAGCTTATAGTGGTGGTTTTATGGATTGTTTTGATATTACCGAAATTTATGTGATTTTACATGAGCATTTATTTTGGCTTGGTATGAAAAGAGATGTGGAAAGGTTTATTATTAATTTCTTAGAGTATTTTAAAGTGATACTTTCCTAGGTTATATATTGAGTTTTCAAGTTTGCCAAGATGGTGCAACTAAGGTGCAAGCAATCCAAGATTGGCTTATCTCCAAACGTGCCTTTGAGGAGGAACGCTTCCATAGTGTCACAAGCTTCTATAAGAAGTTCCACAAGGAACTAAACATTTTTGCTAGTCTCTTGGTGGATGTACCCAAAGGGATGACTGGTTTTCCATGGCAACTTTGTTTACTCCTTGTTGGGAGTGCTTACAACCACGTTTCTTATTCTAATACTCTTCTTATTTCTTTTGAAATTGACTATGGTGACAATGTGCTAATGTCTTTTACTTTGGTTCCGTTGTCCATAGATCTTGCTTTGAGCTTGGATAAAGTGAAGAAGATGGAGTTTGTCAAGTATATCCTTTTCAAGGATCATGATGTTATTGCAACCATCCACAAGACGTTTGAAAAGACACAATTAGTTTTTGATCCGGAGGATAGGTCAAGATTCGAGGACGAATCTTTTCAAAGGCGGGGCGGATGATATGAATCGGGAAAGCCAAGAAGCTAAAGTTTGTCGAATGGACTATCCACTAGTGAGAGGTTGAAGAATCTCAAAGCTCTTGAAGATAATGACATCATTTTTTAGATGATGGAAGCTTTGAGAGCAAGGTTGATGAGTTTGAAGATCAAGGAAAGCAGCCCAAGTTGTTATTAGAGTTACAAGTATCTTTTTAAGTGGATTATTGTCGGTATAACTAGCATGCACATTTTTAGAGATTTAAATACTTGAAATTCTCATATAAGGTTTAAAGTGGTGAATTTAATAAAATGGTATTGAGTCTAGAAAAGATGTTTTGAAGAGAATACCATTAGGCTCTAAATATAACTCATTTTTTGTGTGGAACAATATTAGATACATTTTATTGGATTAAGTGTAAGGGTATTAGTTTTATTGGTATTTTTATGATAGTAGTAGCAATATGACACAAAAAAAGGGGTGAGTAAGCCTTTCACTTGCCACTTGTCAAGCATAGTTTTAACACTTGTAAGTTTTTAATACAAAAAAATCACTCTCATCCCTATATATATATATATATATACATATATGAGACCCTTTGTTTTCACAATAAGCCATAGGTAATTTCCTTTTTCTAGTTTTTTCCTTTGCTCTTATAGTTTCTTGTAGATTAGATTGTAGTATGATAAGTTTGATTTTGTTTCTTTTTTTCCTCTTCTAATCGAGAACACACACACACATATATATAGCATAATAGTTAAGTTTTTTTTTTCTAGGATTTAGTTTCTATTTATTTGATTAAAGATAGGGTTTGATTATGGGTTCTTAAGATAAAATATTTTCTGGTTTTATGTAGTTTAGGGTTTTATTGGTTAATGTTAAGATAATCTTCAAACATAAAGAAAGAAATCTTTCTATATGGGTTCATTTTCTTCACCTCCAAATTATTTTTAAAAATCCTTATTATTCTTTCCTTAAAAGATTTAAATGATTTAAATGGATTTGTTTAGTATATAGCTAGTTGTGAGATTAATTTCTAATGTTTTATATTTTAAGTAATTTAGGCGCTTTGAGTAAGTGCACAAATTTAATTTCTTTAGATTATAGGATTTTGGGTCTTCCTTTGGGGTTAGTAAATGTGTAATGTTATTATTATAGGCTGAGAATGTATTAATGATAATTGGTTGCATGGTTATCCCCATGTGATGTAAACTGACATATTTATAAACCTAAATATGCATGACTTGAGTGGCAGAGGAGAATTTTGTTATTCTAAAATAATGTTAACTTGAATTTATGTGAACAACCAGTAGAGTGGCCTTTTGGTTTGTAAATGGATATGAAATCCCTATCCAACCAGGGACAAAGTGTTGATAGTATTATATATTCAAAAATGTTAGAGGAATACGCTACTAGTCCCCCATACTAGCACTTCTTCCGATGATATGGATAGTTAGAAACTTTGGAGAGTGGATCCACTTGAGAAAGGGCATAATACCATTGAGGGTTTGGTCCAATCGATATTGCGTTAGACATTGTATCATGCTCTGCGGTAGGATGGCCGCCTTGTGGAGAGTTAAGAGGAGCTCGAAACTAAGGTTGGTCTCATGGTAGGTGCCCAAGGATCTGTAGCCTGGTTTTATGTGATTGGGGAGTGCGGTGGATACTTAACCGAGCGCTCGTATGATATTTGACTGGTACTGACTACGGGATGCCGAAACTTGTTTTTGATGACCTCATTATGGGTTTCGGACTCTATTCGTGGAGCCCAACTTCTGCATGGCATGATTTCGAATTCTGGTGTAGAAGCGGCACTTGTTTGTCTTGATTCATTCAAACTTCGCAGTTGCGTTCAAACCCCTTGTATAGGTTCAAGTATCGACACTTTTAAAATAGACAAGGAAATGCTTTCATATAACATTGCATGAACTATTTTGTAAAAATTACATCATTATTTTTAGTAAAACAAGAAGCACACAGGCGTGGGGTCACTGACATTCATGCTCACGTCTTTAAATGGCATGTTTTCCAGATAACTCAGGACAAGAGATGGCGCAGTAGCTGTTAGAGTTTTTTGCACAGAATATATACATATGCTATGTACAATCATTTTGGGAAAGATATATGTACTTTTTATGCTCGACCACTTTGAAAAGTTTTTTTGTTTTGGTTTTGTAAAGTATTTTCTATATTAGAGATGTTATAAGAAGTTTCCTGGAATGTTATGTAATGGTCGCCCTGTCTGTATTTAGTTTTTTTTTTTCCGCTGTGTAGCATATGTATATATTTCTAAGTGTTATTCAGGTTTGCTTTAGTTTAGAGGGTTGTAATTTAGTGCTGAAAGGCACGCTGGTACCTTACTCAGCCACAGTTAACCTAGCGGAGGGATTGGGGTATCACATGTGGTATCAGAGCTTCTAGGTTCAATACTAGGTTCGAATCATTAGATACTATACGATCTATAATAGCCAACCACTTAAAGCTTGATATTAACCATGAGATTCTATTTGCTAGTAATTACCCTAAGATTTTGTTTTGTAGGTGTAAGATAGCACATCATTCACGTAGGTGGGTATACTATGAGGGCATGCTCGTGGGCGGGTCCGGCAGGCTGGATCAGCATTATCCTATTGTCTTAGGGAAATTATCCCAGAGAGAGCCCCAGTCTGGTAGTTGATCTTTCTGACAGTGAGTCTGTAGAGGGACCAGTGGCGTAGGAGGTAGAGTTTGGGACGAAGATAGCAGAGGACCCCAGGGAGAGCGAGACAGATTTTGAGATGATAGTGGAGTGGGAGGTGTGGCACTAGCTGAGATGGAGAGGATGGACACTCCTATAGTGGATGGTCCCTTATTAGTTGTATCACCTACTCTTATTTTGCCTGCGGAGTAGCATCCTCTTTCCCATCGTTACCACCATTGGGCAAGTTTGGGAACAGTATTTTTATGGATACTGTGTGTGGCGTAAGCACTGACTGGAGGATGTGGGGAAGCACATCACGGAGCTAAGGAGCGAGATTTCACAGATAGATACTTTATTTTATTCAACACCTTAGGCTCGACGCCAGGAGACGACGAAGGCCGATAGATTAGAGATCGAGCTAGCTTGGATGAGAGAAAGAGAGAGAGAGAGAGAGAGAGAGAGAGAGAGAGAGAGAGAGAGAGAGAGAGAGATCATCAAGCTGATAGAGGAACAAAATTAGCTTAGGAGGTTCTCTACCAAGTTCTTGGGCACCACTAGAGACTTTGCTGATAGGACTTATGCTGAGCTTGAGGCCTCGCAAGATGTTCACAGTAATCAGCACCACTAGACGAGGTAGGTTTTGGTTAGATTACCAAGATGTTTGTACTTTTAGTTATTCGGATAGACATGAGTGATGTTTTGACTAGTGCTTAGTGCGGTAGGTTTAGGATCGTAGATACAAGATCCTAAATTTTGGTACGTATAGTAAACTAGCAATATGTTTTGTGTAGTAAAATTAGGGTGGTTTGCTTCGGTTAGGATTGTGTGGATGTGACACCACAATTACTGGACATCATTATTTTGAGTTGTATATATATATATATATATGCATATAGTTATATTTATGCCTTTGTGCTCGTAATGATTTGATATCTAGTTGGTGTTGTTATAAATGCAACTATAATGGTATATCTGAGAACTCAAAGTTTTATTTGTACTGGAACTCCTTGGTTATTTAGAAGGATGTCGAATTCACTATCTCCAAATCATGTGGATGATGCCATATCTGAAAATTCTCATAATAGACAGTTTGAGCCAATAAGGGAGGCCACCCCCCGTCTGGAACAAGCTATACATGGAATAATTGAGAACTTTATGGCCAATATGACAGAGTTATTGGAAACTTCAATGCAGCTAGGAGAATCGAACGAGTACCTACCATCGAAGCTGAGGTAGTTGAAGGTACTATTCGAATCTTCTCACAACCAACAAAAGTACTTATAGATGCTAGTGATACACATTCTTTTGTGAGCATGTATTTCGTAAAGCATATCCCTATACCCTCTTTTGTTATGTATTATCAGTTGATAGTTAGTACTCTTATGGGCGTGAGTAAAGCGACTAAGGTAAGTGAAAAACCTTAGGGGGGGGGGGGGGGGTTAATAAGGTTTTTGGCTAATTTTCGAAAAACCTTTGTTAATTAAAATGTAAACCTCCAATTTTGTTTGAAACAGAATTCTAAAACTCTTTTAATAAAATTCCAAATCAAATAAAATTTTGTGGTTGAGACAGATAAGTAATAAGCTTAAAAAAGGGAACACAGATTTATAGTGGTTCACTCCCTCAAAGAGTTACATCCACTACCTTGAGTCAACACCCAGGGATTTTTCAAATCCACTATAAACACAAAGTTACACCAACTACAAATATGAGGATCACCCTACAAGGGTTTTGCACACAACCTCAATTCACAACACAATGTAAATCAAAGGATTACCCAAGGGGTTTTTCAACACAAACCTTTGATATCAATAAAAGAGAAAGATAGGTTTAAGAACAATGTTACCACTTTTGAGCTTGAGAAATAATAGGTACAACTCAATGAAATGTTCTACAAGCTCCTCCTTTCTTCTTCTTTGATGATGATCAATAATGAAGCTCAGGAAGATTTTTGTTTGGGATTGAAAGTGTTTGGAATAAATGTACTTTTGAAGCTCCTTAAAAGTTTTAAATGTTCTCAATGAATATTTCACCAAACTTATTTCATTTATGGCTGATCAAAAGTCTATATATACTTTCTTAAAAAAAATGACCGTTGCACTCTGTGTAACGGTAATAATTTTTTACAGTAACTGTGAAAATTGGACGACCGGTTCCTCGAATCGGACGACCGGTTCTTGAACAGAAAGATTCGGACTTGTCCATCGAAAAAACGGACTGCCGATTTTTTTAAGTGTAGAAGAAATTGGACGACCGGTTCCTAAAATCGGACGACCGGTTCTTGAACAGAAAGATTCGGACTTGTCCATAAAAAAAAACGGACTGCCGATTTTTTTGATTTAGAAAAAATCGGACGACCGGTTCTAAAACTGGATGACCGAATTTTTTGTTTCTTCAGTCAAGTTTTTTTTTAAGACAAGCTTTCTTCATTGTTTCAAAAACATGTATTCTTGACAATCATTTTGAAGAGAAGAAGAACCTTCCAAAAGCATCATAACTTCAGTCAAGAATACTTAGATTTTAACAAAAGTTTCTATTTGAGAAAATCGTAAAAGGAGCTTCATATATGATCAATAAACAAAGAGTAAGATTAGGGAGTTTTACAAAGAAATACCTTATTACACTCTAACATAGACAAGGCCTTCAAGGTCTTCAATTTCTCCAATGTCTCCAATGATTTGATCTTGGAATGTCTTGATCTTTTCTCCTTCATTTTGCCCTCATCAACAAGATCTTTCGCTTATAGAGAGTGTAGGATTGAGACTTCAAAAGTGCTTCTTTTGTTCTATGAAAGGTTAGCTAAAATACTCACACAAGCATATGTTAATCATAATCAAAATCATAAGTATTAATGTCCTTAGGGCTAACAATCTCCCCCTTTTTTATTATGACAAACACATATGCAAGAAGAACAAAAGAGCAAGAGTAAAGTATGGTGATGCTTCAAAAGGATCAATAATAAGGGCAAAGCATAACAATCACCATAAAAGAGAGATAACTCTCCCTAAACACATGCTTTATATCAAATATGGCTAAAAAATATTACAAGATCAAACTAAGCCAAAAAGCCCATAGCATCATAGCATCACAACGCATAAGCTGCAACATATAATATCAAACACCATCAATATAACAACATATTACCAAGTTTTCTCCCCCTTACATCTTGCACTATTTTCTCCCCCTTTTGTCATAAATAAAAAAAAAAAAAATTTAGGAGAGAAATTGCAAGGGATCATAGAAGAGGTAGAAATAGGACTTTCAACATTAAATTGTCATCATGAAGTCCATAACAAGAGAGGCGAAACAACAAAGAAAAAGTGCAACAAAATGATCACTTAGCATAACAAAAGCAAATAAAGACTAGAATATAGCAAGTTAAAAACCATATCATTAAGAGAAGGAAAACAGGAGTTTGAAAGGAGTTATAGACAAAACAAGAAAAAAAGAGAGGGTTTTATAAAAGAAATCTCAATCATCTCTATCTCCTCCTCCTTGCTCGAGTCTCTCAACCCGTTCTTATGTGTCGGTCATTTTTTTTATCCAATGTATCAAGCCTTTCTTGAATGTTGGAGACTTTCCATCCAAAACCTCAAAGCGACCGTCGAATGCATCAAACCGAATGTTCATTGACGTTTGTAGAGAGGCTATCATATCCATTAGATGGCTCATGCTCCCCGAAGATGAGCCTTCCTCTGTTCTTTCTTGTCGCTTCTTTTGCCTTGTTTCTCTTCTTTGGATTTCAGCCTCCGTTTCTTCATCACTGTCCTCTTCTTCTATATCCATATCCTCTTGATCTTCATCATCATCTTCCTCATCATTGTCATCATCATTTTGTCCACCTCGGATGAATGTCCCATCTTCATCTTTCTCAAACCCCATTCTTTTGAAGGTTTGTTGAGTCTAGATCTTGCCATATCCAATGTGATTACCCATGCCAACCAAATTGATCACAAAGTGTTGGAGGATTTTTGTGATAAAGCAACCATACGGCAAGCATTTCGTTGAGGAAGATTGTGTAGCTAGCATATATTCTATAGCCATATGTCCAAAATTCATTCTCCTATGTTCATGCAAGGCTAGCATCACAAATGCGTGCATGTTGATGATAGATGATTTATGCCCAACATTTGGAATAATGATGTTAGAGATCATGTGATGAAGCAATCTCCCATAAGCATCAAGCTTGTTAACATTTCTATCATCATGTCTTTTTAAAACCTCTCCCCTAGTGAAGATTTCCGCAAACCGTTTTTCACTGTATAATTTAGGATCAAAGCATTTTTTGTTCTTGGTGTAAAATCTTATACCATCTTGAGGAGTATCCAAAATTTCATTTAACAATCTATCATCAAATGCAATATCCCTTCCCCCAATTCTAGTCACAATCCATTGGTGTGGGACATTATCCACTCTTTCAATTCTTCCCTTGTGGAGATTTGCATAAAATTCATATATCATATCCACATAATAGAGTTCATTTACAATTAGCAGAGGTATCCAACCGATTATTTCAAAAAGATGAGGGATAGCCTCCATACCTTGCATATCATGTAAGTCCACCCTATGACCCGGATCAATTTTCCGTCGATTTCTAGTCTATTCTTCAAACCTGGCAGCCTCCTTCACTGAAATAAACCTCTCTGAAACTCTAGAAACCCTAGCTGCAGAAGCCCCAGTTCCAGAAGGTACTCTCTTTCCCTTTCCTTTCCCTATACTAGTGCCTCCTTCTTCAGGATTTTGCCCTTGACCAACTTGAGCATTCTTTGTTTTAACCATTTTGGAGAAATTCTTGGATAGGGTTTTAGAGGAGATGAAGAGTTTGAGATTTGTAGATTGTAGCAATCAGAGAGAAAAATAGCTTCTTTGCTGTGTTGAGAGATGAATTTGAAGAAAGAGAAGACGAAAATTGAAAATCGGAACAAGAAATCGGATGGGTCTTGTGAGGAGGGGGTTTTCGGTCGAGAGAGTGAGAGAGAGTTGAGAGAAAAATGTGAAGAGTTTGAGAAAACTCTAATTTTAAAACACAGAACCGACCCCTTTTTTTTTTAACTCGGTCGACCATTTTGTAAAATCGGTCGTCCGGTATTTTGGGAATTCGAAGAAATTGGACGTCCGAGTTTTTATGCAGGCGTCCGGTTTTGTCGTCCGAATATCTCTGGAATTTTTTTGAAGGGAAAAAGTCTGAGTCCGGTCCGGACGTCCTATTTTTAAAAAAGGCGTCCGAATTTTTTTGAAAAATTTCAGCAAGACAGAAATAAGGGAAAAACAAATAATACAAGCAACACACATTACTCATTAAATTTCCCGATACCAAGTAATTTTCTTAAATAGCAAAAGCGATCTTCCGAAAGAGGTTTTGTAAAAATATCGGCAATTTGATCTTCTGTGCAAATATATTCTAAAGATACATCACCTTTAGCAACATGATCTCTAATAAAGTGATGTTTGATTTCAATATGTTTTGTTTTTGAATAATTCATAGGGTTTATGGAAATGTTTATGGCACTAGTGTTATCACACATAATAGGTATGCACTTAAAAGAAACACCAAAATCAATTAATGTATGTTTCATCCAAAGTACCTGAGCACAGCAACAACAGGCTACGATGTATTCCGCTTCGGCGGTTGATAGGGACACACACGATTGTTTCTTGCTGTACCAAGATACTAAGCATCCTCCCAAGAATTGGCAATTTTCACTTGTACTCTTCCTTTCTACCTTACATCCGGCATAGTCCACATCGGTGTAGGCAATAAGATCAAAACAAGATTGTTTAGAGTACCACAAGCCATAATCATATGATGAAATTAAGTATCTCAAAATACGTTTTACAGCTATTAAATGAGATTCCTTGGGGCAAGCTTGGAACCTAGCACACAAACATACTACAAACATGATATCCGGCCTACTAGCCGTTAAATAAAGTAAACTACCGATCATACCTCTATATGTCTTTTCATCAACAGTTTTACCTTTTTCATCTTTGTCAAGCTTCAATGACAAGCTCATAGGAGTGCCAATACCTTTTGCATTGCTCATCCCAAATCTCTTGAGAAGTTCCTTGGTGTACTTCTCTTGATTAATGAAGATTCCTTCTTTCGTTTGCTTGATTTGTTGGCCGAGAAAGTATGTCAATTCTCCCATCATGCTCATTTCAAATTCTTTTTGCATAAGTGAGGCAAATTCTTCACATAAAGAGACATTAGTAGCACCGAAAATGATGTCATCAACATATATTTGGACAAGAAGAAGATCATTGTTACAAGAGGTTTTTGTAAAAAGAGTAGTGTCCACCACACCCCTTGAAAAGTTATTTGAAAGAAGAAAACCACTTAACTTTTCATACCAATCCCTTGGAGCTTGTTTTAAACCATAGAGTGCTTTTGAGAGTTGTAAACATAATTTGGAAAATTTTCATGTACAAAGCCGGGAGGTTGTTCAATATAAACTTCCTCCTCAATATCACCATTTAGGAAAGCACTCTTGACATCCATTTGAAAAAGCTTGAATCCTTTAAAACAAGCAAAAGCTAAAAGCATCCTAATAGATTCAAGTCTAGCAACCGGAGCAAAGGTTTCGTCAAAATCTATGCCCTCTTCTTGATTGAATCCTTGGGCAACAAGTCTAGCTTTGTTTCTAATGACTTCTCCGGATTCATTAGTTTATTTCGAAAAACCCATTTTGTGCCAATAGTGGAGTGATTACGTGGTCTAGGGACTAAAGTCCAAACTTTGTTTCTTTCAAATTGATTTAACTCCTCTTGCATAGAAATAATCCAAAACTCATCGCATAAAGCATCATCAATAAACTTAGGTTCAATTTGTGATAATAGGGCAAAGTTGTCAATAAAATACCTTCTTGTTCTTACCCCTTGAGATACATCACCAATAATTTCATCTTTGGAGTGTCCCTTTGGATATATCACATCTTGAGGAAGATTTTGAGTTTCTTGTTCGTTTCCTTGTTTTTCCTCAATCTTTTCTTCCTCCGTAGCATGGCTCTTCCATTGCTTGAGTGTACAATGGTTGGTTACTAAGAGTGTTATCTATGTCATCATCATCAACTTTTTTGTCAAAAATGTTAGTTTCATCAAAATTAACATGAATGGACTCTTCAACACATAAGGTTCTTTTGTTGAAAATTCTAAAAGCCTTTTTGTTTGAAGAATAACCAAGAAAAATTCCCTCATCGGATTTTCGATCAAACTTCCCAAGATTGTCCTTGGTGTTTAAAATAAAGCATTTGCATCCAAAAACTTTAAAATAACCAATTGAGGGGGTTTTATTAAAAATGAGTTCAAAGGGAGTTTTCTTTAAAGAAGGTCTCAAGATAACACGATTCATAATGTAGCATGCGGTGTTAACGGCCTCGGCCCAAAAGTATTTAGGAAGGGAGTTTTCACAAAGCATTGATCTTGCCATTTCTTTTAAAGTGCGATTTTTTCTCTCCACAACACCATTTTGTTGTGGGGTTTTAGTGGCTGAAAAATTGTGTGTTATGCCAAAATCATCACAAAGTTTAGTGAAATCTTGATTGTTAAATTCTCTCCCATTATCACTTCTCATAGAGATCAATTTACAATCAAGGGAGGTTTGTACTCTTTTGAAAAGTTTAACAAACTCATGAAAAGCTTCATCTTTTTTACTCAAAAACAAAGTCCAAGTAAATCTAGAGAAATCATCCACAATAACAAAAGCATACCTCTTACCACCGAGACTAGTGGTCCTCATTGGTCCAAATAAGTCCATGTGAACAAGTTCCAAAGGTTTAGAAGTTGAAATCATGTTCTTTGATTTAAAAGATGTCTTAATTTGTTTTCCAAATTGGCAAGCATCACAAAGTTTAGTTTTCTCAAAGTGAAATTTTGGTAGGCCTCTAACAAGTTCTTTTGAAGATAGTTGGTTTAATAAATCCATACTAACGTGACCAAGTCTTCTATGCCACAAAAATGCATCATCATCATGAACCGAGAGACACTTCAAATTTTGAGAAAGAAAATCTTCAAGATGAAAGACATAGACGTTTCCAACTCTTTTAGCAACAAAAATAGTTTTGTTTTCATGCTTATCAATGATAGATGAAGAATCACTTTCAAAAACAACATTTTTTCCACTATCACATAATTGACTAATACTAAGCAAATTGAATTTTAAACCATCAATTAGAAGAACATCCTTAATGAGAGAGGAAGAATTGTTACCAATATTGCCTATACCAATGATTTTTCCTTTGTTCTTATCTCCAAAAGTGACAAATCCACTTTTGGTTTCTTTGAGATCTCGCATAAGTGATGAGTCCCCGGTCATGTGCCTTGAACATCCGCTATCCAAGTACCACTTAGATGGCCTTGATTTGTGTTCCTACAAAAGAAGAAGTAGAGATGACTTTTGGTACCCACATCTTTTTGGGTCCATGGATGTTAGTTTGATTTTCTTTAACCTTCCAAATGGTTTTCACTCCTCTTTCAATCTTTTTCTTTATAAAACACTTTGTGGCTTTATGACCACTCTTTTCACAATAGGTGCAACAAAGGTGTGAGTGAGATGATAAAGCCTTTACAAACCGTGTTTGTTTTGAGAAAATATTGGAATGAGTATATCCAATACCATTTTTATCGAAAGGCGATCTTTGAGAGCCAAGAAGTTTTTCAAAGTTTTCTTTTCCTTTTGTAAACTTTTCAACACAGAGTGAGATCACTCACCTTTTTCTTTAAGACTTCATAATCAATCAAACATTTTTCAAGAGAGGAAATCTTTTCACAAAGATTTTTGTTTTCTAAAACAAATTTTTGAAAGTCATCATTTGAGCACTCTTTTTCTTTCTTCAAAACTTCCAAGGATTCAAGTAAAGCTTTATTTTCACAAATGAGTCTTGAATTCTCATCTAACAAAAATTGAGTTTTGCTTTTCAAATCTTTGTTTCGTTTAGTAACCTTTTTGCACTCATCATACATTTCAATAAGCATTAAACTAGGATCAACATCACAATCATCATCAAGGATACTAGAAGAGTTAGAGGGTGAAGGTTGTACCTCATTTTCAAGTGCCATGAAGCATATGTTGGCCTTTTCTTCTTCTTTATTTTCACTTGAGTCTTGATCCCAAGTTCCTATTAGGCCTTTGCCTTTCTTCTTCTTCTTTAATGCCTCAAGCTTGGCTTCTAAAGCTCCCTTTTCCTTTTCAATGGCCTTGGGACAATCGGCTATAAAATGATCGGTGCTATTGCATTCAAAACACCTAGCTTTGAATAGTGATGAGCTTTATCCTCCTTTCTTGAGTGGAGGTTTCTTTCCTCTATTGTTGAAACCTTTCTTGTAGAATCTTTTAAATTTTCTCATTATCAATGTCATTTCCTCATCATCATCAACCTCATCTTCATTGTTTGATGAGTATGTTTGATCATCCTCATTTGCCTTGAGTGCAATGCTTTTTCTTCCTTTTTCTTCATCTTCCATTTCATTCAATCTTTTTATTTTCATTTCATAGGTGAGGAGTGATCCTATGAGTTCTTCAATAGGAAGTAGTCTCAAATCCTTTGATTCCTCAATAGCGAGTGTTTTTGGTTGCCAAGCTTTTGGAAGTGCATCAAGAATCTTTCTATTAGCTTCTCCTCTTGAGTACTCTTTCCCATATGCCTTTAGGCCATTTGTGATGTTGGTGAACCTTGTGAACATGTCACTAATGCTCTCATTTTGTTTCATCATGAATAGCTCATAGTCTCTCACCAACATAGCTAACTTTGACTCCTTTACTTGATTGGTGCCTTCGTGAGTTACTTCAAGTAACTTCCACATTTCATGAGTCGAATCGCATCCGCTCACTCTATTATATTCGCTTGCATCCAAGGCACAACTAAGAATATTCATAGCTTGAAAGTTTAGAGTCATCTTCCTTGAGTCGAACTCATCAAATTCTTCAACCTTCTTGGCTATTCCATCAATTTTGGGAATGTAAGGATCTTTTTCTACAATACTCCACAAGTCAAAGTTAATAGAGCAAATATATATTTTAATTCAAGATTTCCACAAGCTATAGTTTGTTCCATTAAAAAGAGGAGGTCTATTTGTAGAAGAGCCTTCTACATATGGTAAACTAGAATTATTAGCCATAGTAAAGGAAAGATCTTTTGCTTCAAGGGTGTTAGTCCTTTTCTTAAGAAGCCCTGCTCTGATACCAATTGAAAAACCTTAGGGGGGGGGGGGGTGAATAAGGTTTTTGGCTAATTTTAGAAAAACCTTTGTTAATTAAAATGTAAACCTCCAATTTTGTTTGAAAGAGAATTCTAAAACTCTTTTAATAAAATTCCAAATAAAACAAAATTTTGTGGTTGAGACAGATAAGTAATAAGCTTAAAAAAGGGAACACAGATTTATAGTGGTTCAATCCCTCAAAGAGTTACATCCACTACCTTGAGTCAACACCCAGGGATTTTTCAAATCCACTATAAACACAAAGTTACACCAACTACAAATATGAGGATCACCCTACAAGGGTTTTGCACACAACCTCAATTCACAACACAATGTAAATCAAAGGATTACCCAAGGGGTTTTTCAACACAAACCTTTGATATCAATAAAAGAGAAAGATAGGTTTAAGAACAATGTTACCACTTTTGAGCTTGAGAAATAATAGGTACAACTCAATGAAATGTTCTACAAGCTCCTCCTTTTTTCTTCTTTGATGATGATCAATAATGAAGCTCAGGAAGATTTTTGTTTGGGATTGAAAGTGTTTGGAATAAATGTACTTTTGAAGCTCCTTAAAAGTTTTAAATGTTCTCAATGAATATTTCACCAAACTTATTTCATTTATGGCTGATCAAAAGTCTATATATACTTTCTTAAAAAAAATGACCGTTGCACTCTGTGTAACGGTAATAATTTTTTACAGTAACTGTGAAAATTGGACGACCGGTTCTTGAACAGAAAGATTCGGACTTGTCCATCTAAAAAACAGACTGCCGATATTTTTAAGTGTAGAACAAATCGGACGACCGGTTCCTAAAATCGGACGACCGGTTCTTGAACAGAAAGATTCGGACTTGTCCATAAAAAAAACGGACTGCCGATTTTTTTTATTTAGAAAAAATCGGACGACCGGTTCTAAAACCGGATGACCGAATTTTTTGTTTCTTCAGCCAAGTTTTTTTTTAAGACAAAAGCTTTCTTCATTGTTTCAAAAACATGTATTCTTGACAATCATTTTAAAGAGAAGAAGAACCTTCCAAAAGCATCATAACTTCAGTCAAGAATACTTAGATTTTAACAAAAGTTTCTATTTGAGAAAATCGTAAAAGGAGCTTCATATATGATCAATAAACAAAGAGTAAGATTAGGGAGTTTTACAAAGAAATACCTTATTTCACTCTAACATAGACAAGGCCTTCAATATCTCCAATGTCTCCAATGATTTGATCTTGGAATGGCTTGGTCTTTTCTCCTTCATTTTGCCCTCATCAACAAGATCTTTTGCTTATAGAGAGTGTAGGCTTGAGACTTCAAAAGTGCTTCTTTTGTTCAATGAAAGGTTAGCTAAAATACTCACACAAGCATATGTTAATCATAATCAAAATCATAAGTATTAATGCCCTTAGGGCTAATAGTAAGTACCAAGATTGTGCCATTTATGTCGAGAATGTGATGCTACCTAGTGAGCTGATTGCCTTACCATGTGAGGGATAACAATATGATACCAGGTATTGACTGGTTGTCTAAACATTACACCCAGGTAGACTACCAATGAAAGTTGGTTAAGTTCAGCTGACCGAGTATGCCAATCCTTGAATTCCAAGGAAATATAATGGAATGGGAGAATCCTTTAATATCCGTCATGAAAGCCAGAAAGTTATTATGGAAATGATATCAATGATACTTAGCATATATACTCAGCAAGCCTAAGGAAAAGGTGAAGTTAGAAAAAATACCCGTAGTGAAAGAGTTTGTCGACATTTTTCCAAGGAGTTAACAACCTTGCCCTTAGATTGGGGAGTAGAGTTTGCATAGAGTTGGTACCTGGTGCCGAACCTATATCTCAAACCCCGTATTAGATGGCCCAGGAAGAATTAAGAGAACTGAAGAAACAACTGCAAGAATTGTTATGGCAAGGATACATATGTCCGAGTACATCTCCTTGGGATGCACAAGTTTTGTTTATAAAAAAAAAAAAAAAAAGATAGGACCCTTTGAATGTATATATATTACAGGAGCTGAATAGTGCGACGGTTAATAACAAGTACCCACTTCCTCTAATTGATAAGTTGTATGATCATCTCTATTGAGCAGGATGCTATTCTAAATTGGATTTAAGACAAGGGTACTATAAAGTCAGGATAAGAGAAAAAGATATTCCTATGATAGCTTTCAACATACGATACATACATTATGAGTTCGTTATTATGCCATTTGGGTTGAAAAATACACCGGCGACATTTATGGATCTTCTGTCCTTATCTGGATGAGTTTGTGATGATTTTCATTGATGATATTCTTATCTATTCACCAACCCCAAAACACATGAACAACATCTTCGAAGTGTGTTACAAACCCTATGGGAGCATCAGTGTACAGTAAGTTCAACAAATGTGAATTTCGAATGAGTAAAGTAACTTTCTTGGGATGTGTTATTACTCAGGAAGGGATCTCAGTAGATTCGACAAAGGTGGAGGCACTGACCCATTCGGCACAACCCGAAACACCAACTGAAGTACTAGTTTCTTGGTATGGCAGGATACCATCAGAGATTCATAAAAGACTTTTCCAGGATTACTGGACCTTTAATGCAACTAACCAGAAAGAAATCGAGTTTAAATGGATGAAGAAGTGTGAGAGAAGTTTCCAAGAATTAAAGCTTCAACTGACTCAGCACAAGTTTTTACATTACCCAATCTGAACGAGGAGTTATCCCTATACACAGATGCTTCAGGGGATGTCCTAGAAGCCGTGTTGATGCAAGACAGGAAGGTTGTAGCTTATATTTCAAGGAAATTGATAGATCATGAATGGAATTATCCAACACACAATTTGGAGTTAGCAACTATCATATTTGCGCTTAAGAAGTGGTGACACTACTTATATGGGACCAAGTATGAGATCTTTACTGATCATAAAAGTTTAAGTACTTGTTTTCCAAAAAGGATTTAAACATGAGGCAACATTGATGGATGGAACTACTGGAGGAATATCGATGCCCAATTAACTACCATTAGGGAAAAGTGATTGTGGTGGCGGATGCTCTAAGTAGAAAGGCAAAGATATCAAGTCTGAGCTTAACATCTACCCTACAACAAGATATTAAATACGCCCAAAAGGATAACATGCGATTCCAGGAATTTAAGAATCATGTGGAAGCTAAGAAATTGATGGATTTTTAGACAATAAAAGTCGATGGGAGCTTGTACTTGTGAAATCGGTTGTGCGTATCCGATGAAACTAAACTTAAGCATAAAATACTAGAAGAGGCACACGGAAGTATACTATGAATCCCGACGAAAATAAGATGTATAAAGACTTAAAGCAAAAATTTTGATGGAGTGGAATGAAGAGAGAGATTGATAAGTATGTGGTAGCTTGTCTTACATGTCAAAGAGTTAAAGCGGAGCATCAGAAGTCAGCAGGACTACTGCAACTATTACCTGTTCCAAAATGGAAATGTGAACTTTGTCAGTGGATTGCCCTGAACCAAGGGATATAAGGATGCTATCTAGGTAATCGTTGATCGACTAAGGAAGGTTGAGCATTTTATTGCTATTAATATGACATGCCCCTTGGACAAGTTAGCACAAATCTACATAGAAGAGATTGTATGACTTCATGGGGTGCGTGTTGATATTGTGTCAGAGATCCAAGGTTCACTTCAAGATTTTGGCCCAAGTTTTAGTCAGCCATGGGGCTAATTTGAGTTATAGTACCACAGCACACCCGCGGACCGATGGGCAGTCTGAAAGAACGATTTAGTCCCAAGAGGACATGCTGAGAGCTTGCACTTTAGATTTTGGAAACAAGTGGGTTGACAATCTTGCTTGTACTGAGTTTGCTTACAATAACAACTACCACTCCTGATAGGGATGGCACCATTTGAAGCATAATATAGTAGGAGGAAGAACACCCTTGTATTTGGATGAGGTTGGAGTTCACTACTAGAAAATAGGTTTATAGTGATAGTTTTAGTTACGCTTTTATAAAAGCATAGTAATAGACAGGTCAATGGTGATGCTCTTTTTTAGTGTCATAATAGCAGATATAGAAAGACATAGTTTTACCTATTAAGCAAACAATTTTTTTTATGGTGACATAGTTTTAGTTACCCTTTTATAAAAGCGTAGTAATAGATGAGTCTATGGTGATGCTGTCTTTTAGTGTCATAATAGTAGATTTAAAACGACGTAGTTTTACCTATTAAAGCAAAATAATTTTTTAAAAAAAATTAAAAGCGTGTCAAAGTCTATAATCACACTTTTGCAAAGCGTAACATTAGCACTTTAAAAAAAAATTAAAGCCCAGCGACAAAAAAGTTTCCGTCAAATTTTTGAGGAAATTATGCCAAAGATTTTAGACACAAATAGTGTCGTTTTGATGTCAAGCTAAATGACGTCGGTTTGATGTTTTTACAAGTGTAATACAAAATTCCCCCTCTTTTCTTCCTTCTACATTTTATTCACCTTTCATAGAACCCACAGAAAAACCCCTTTGCCCCTTCCTCTGAGGAACGATTTGCCTCAATTGTGACTTTCCTCTTTGTAAATTACGGCTGCTTTTCGATTTCAAGAGCATCGCGCTTGTTTATTAGAGGGTTAGACTACTCGATTTTAGCAGATTTTTGCTATTTTGGAGACACTAATGTAAGTTCTTTTTGTTCCATCAAGTCTAATTGTTTCAGTTGAAATTTGTTTTGCTTTAATATTGTTCTTGAATTAAAGGGTTCATGGGGGTTTGTTTTTGGTTTGAGAAGACTGTAATTTGGGTATTTGTTTTGGGTTTTTTTTAGAGTGATCTGCGGGTTTTTTCTTTAACTACACCAGTTTTAATAAAAGACTACTAAAGTAGTTTATCTTTTTTTTTTCATCCGGATTCTGGCCATAACGCAAAGTGGTTGTGCGTTATTACAAATGATAACGTGCAACCACTGTGCATTATCAGTAAATCTCACTTTTTCTCCTAATCTGCCGATCTGGCATATAATGCACAACCACTGTGCGTTATAAATCCAGTAATAACGCACAAAGATTGTGCGTTATCAGCTACATATTTTTTAAAATTTTTTTAAGAACTCAAAATTTCTTTATATTTTTTTCAAAACTTATAATTATATAATTTATTTAAAAAGACTGTATTATATTATTTATCTTATTTTGATGTGTTTTTTATGATAATATTTATAACCGTTTTTAAAGAAAATATGTTTAACTTGTAACTATTTCATGAAAAAAATATGAAGAAGTAATAATAAAGATATTGTAAATTTTACTGTCAAAATTTAGAGCAATGAAGTAGTAATTAGAAGAAATTGAAAGAAAAATTTCATTAATAGAAACCTGTTTTATTACAACACTTTCAAGAAAACAAAATTATACATTGCTTAAACTAGGGTTATTACAATTTTTTCTATTATGTCCCGGCATGTGACATCTGCCACATCTTGGGGGAGAATCCGAATTTCTATTATCCATTTCCCCTGAAAATCGTGTGCCCTGTTTCCTACCCCATTCCTTGTTCATGTTTGGAGGATAAAATGTTAAGTTATAAGGAACATCCCTCCAAAAGTTCTCACTCAAGACCGGATGAAAATTCACCTGGTATATTCTTCTGTACGTTTGTCGCAAATATATCTCTGGCATATAAGTATCTGCTCTCGTACCATTTTCTCTAAAAACTGCAAGAGCCTGAGAACAAGGCAATGTGTATGTTTGCCATTTTCTGCAACTACATGATGTATTATTCATTCGCAATGTATAGACCTTATTGCCAGTTCCAGAAACCCGGATCGGAGATTCGACCATGTATATTCCTTCTCGCGGATTGTAAGTTGTAACTTTGTGTTCTCTTGATTTCATTTCAATTCGCAAGAACTTGTCAAATATTCGGGTTGGAAATGGATGCACACAATTTTTGGCCTTCTCACGGTGTTGGTGAAAGTACCTAACTAGTTTGGTGAATATTAGTTCAACCAGGGATTTTAAAGGTTGGACCCTAACTTTCTTCAACACACTGTTAAGTGCTTCAGAAATATTAGTTGTCATGATTCTGTGTCTGTGCCTGCCATCATGCAACAGTGTCCCTTTCTTTCTATCGATCTTCACTAAGTAAATGAAAGCATCCACATTTCTGTCTTGAATTTCTTTCATAACACAGTCAAATTTCCATAACTTCGATTCTTATCCTGCCTGCCACATCAAGCTTTTTAATTCTGTGTTCTTGAAGGTCTTGTTGAAATTTGTTCAAATATGGCATAAACAAAACAGGTAAAATGCAAATGGAGGTTGTCATAAAGATGGATTTTGATTAGCAGATAAAATTCCTTTGTGGCAATCGGAAATAAGGCATACGTGGCGATCTTTGACAACATAATCTCGTAGATGTTTGAGGAACCAATTCCAACTTTTGGACGATTCCTTATCAATGATTGCAAAAGCAAGTGAGAACAAATGATTATTGGCATCCCACGTACTTGCAATTAATAGTACGCCCTTATACGGTCTTTGTAGGTATGTTCCATCCACTGAAATTACCGGCTGACAATATTGAAACCCGTCTATACTAGGCGAGAAACACCATAAAACAAATTTGAAAACATTGTTAGGGGACTGCACATTCTGCGATGCAAGAACTCATAGACAGTCCCCGAGTTTGAATCCGGTACAACTTGTAAATATTTTGGTAAAATATTAAAAGTTGTCTCCCAACTGCCAAAAACCCATTTTATCGCAAATTTTTGAGCATACCATGCCCACTTGTATGTACAACCCGTTTGAAATAATACCTGCACTTCTTCGATGACGTTTGACACAGGTATCTCTAGATCGTTGGCAACTAGGTGCGATATTGACATTGAAATAAATTTTGATGACATGTTTCGGTGTTTGTTTTGTTGAATTTGTATAAGACATGTGTTCTTTGACAAATCTGGTTATTTCCCAGTGACCGTGCTTTGCTTTCTTTATGTTGCGGATGTACCACGAACAGTAATTAGAATCACTATGATGGTAAAATTTTGAGGTATATTGATCACTTTTAATTTTTACAATTCTATATTCACGGCCCACACTGATCGACAACTTCCGATTGTTTGTACTTTGTCAACGAATCTCATGCCTAACTGAATGTCAGTCATGGAATCGTTTCAATCGATTAACCTTAAAGTACCAGATTCGACAAGGTCATATATAGGAGAACCAGAGCCCATATCTAGGAATTCTCCAGACTGTGTGTAGTCATACCTGGCACTGCTGTACCACTGGCTACTCTCCCATTGAGTCACTGTATTTTCAGTGACAGAGATTACGGGAGTTTGTAACTCTTCTTTCTATGCGTCATTGTTATCGTTTATTTCAGATTGACTAGATGCGATATAATCTTCGTCCGAATGGTCAATTTCAGCGTCATCATTATTAACGGTTGTGTACAACATAGACGGTTCATGAGAAACCATCTGTGTTATTGCTGTTACATGTCCCGTCATATTTGTTGTATTTATGGCCTGTGCACTTGAAATAGTCTATTGTTGGATCTGAATGAATTCAACGAGTATATGAATCCCTTCCTTTACTAAGTCGGGTGCAATGGTCCAAAGATAACGCATTTTGTTATCGTTGTTCATGCTAAATAAATTAAAGTAAAACATACGATGCTCTTTGTAGTATGAAGGCACCCTCATCGTCATTCGAACGCTCCAAAGATTTGGATCTATATCTCGATATTTCAATATTTTTCTTACCAATTCAACATGTGATATCATTCGGTTAATTGGCAATGTCCAACCTTTCTGCACCACTCCAGTGAAATAGGGTCCATATGTATCTCTTGCAATCTCTGAATCCTAAAACAATAAAACTTTAACTAGGTGGATTGCATCCATATCAAATTGATTGAAAGTGTATGTAGATGTGAAGTTTTGAAGTTGTGAAGTCAGAAATTGAAAAGGAATGAAAGTAGAAGGGTTGGAATTGTGATGGATGAAGTTTGGGCTAAGATGTATGTATATATAGGGGTCTTGTTGAGGGTGGGTCTTGAATTATTGCCGAGATAAAGAGTCCACATGGCCATGTCGGGAGTCATTAGTTATGATTTGTCCCTTCCGCCCACATGGGCTTGTCGGGTGTCATTAATTGTAAGTTGTCACTTCTGCCTAATTAGTAGAATGAAAACCCTAATTAGTAGACATGAAACCCTAATTTCAAGAAATAAAAACCATCATTAGTAGAATGAAAACCCTAATTTCAAGAAATGAAAACCCTAATTAGTGGACATGAAACCCTAATTTCAAGAAATGAAAACCATAATTAGTAGAATGAAACCCTAATTAGTAGAATGAAAATCCTAATTAGTAGGATGAAAACCATAATTTCAAGATATGAAAACCCTAATTAGTAGACATGAAACCCTAATTTCAAGAAATGAAAACCCTAAATAATATAATAAAAACCCTAATTTCAAGAAATGAAAACCCTAATTTCAAGAAATGAAAACCCTAATTAGTAGAATGAAAACCCTAATTTCAAGAAATGAAAATCCTAATTAGTAGAATAAAAATCCAAATTTCAAGAAATGAAAACCCTAATTAATAGAATGAAAACCCAAATTTCAAGAAATGAAAACCATAATATGTAGACATGAAACCCTAATTTCAAGAAATAAAAACCCTAATTAGTAGAATGAAAACCCTAATTAGTAAGCATGAAACCCTAACATCAAGAAATGAAAACCCTAACATCAAGAAATGAAAACCCTAATTAATAGAATGAAAACCCTAATTTCAAGAAATGAAAACCCTAAGTAGTAGACATGAAACCCTAATTAGTAGACATGAAACCCTAATTTCAAGAAATGAAAACCCTAATTTCAAGAAATGAATACCCTAATGAGTAGAATGAAAACCCTAATTCAAGAAATGAAAACCCTAATATCTGCACATGAAACCCTAATTTCAAGAAATGAAAACCTTAATTAGAAGAATGAAAACCCTAACTACAACAAATGAAACCCTAATTAGTATCATGAAAATCCTAATTAGTAGAATGAAAAACCTAATATGTAGACATGAAACCCTAATTTCAAGAACCCTAAAACCCTAAATTCAAGAACTAAAACCTTAATTAATAGAACCCTGAACTCTAATTTCAAAAATGAAGGGTTTTAAAGCTAAATAAATGAAATCATAAATATATAAAATTAAAACACTAAAGTAGAAGAAATAATTTCATTACATAAAAGGGTAGTTGATAAAGTCAATTTTTGGTACAAATAAACACCTTAAGTTTTAATTATTAGCTTTTAAAAATATTTTATTTATTTATTAAACATAATTATTCTATTTAATTTATTTTGGTGATAAAGAAAAAGAAGCCCATTAAAGAAGGTAGGCCACAAATTGAAGAAGAAAAACAGAAGCCCATCATCATGATCAAGCCCATAAATTAAAAGAGCCCATAGCAATAAAAGGAAAGAAGGACGGCCAAGAAGAAATTTATTAGAAGAAGGAAAGGAAAAAAAAAAGAGTCATAATAGGAAGAGGAAAGGAGAGTTACTGGGCAACTATAAAAAGGAGAGGAGAAGAGGCCAAGAAGGGGGGGAGATGGGGGAGCCAAAGAGAAGAAAAAACATACAGCAGCTGGGGCCAAAAAAACAAAAGGCAGCAAGCAACTGCTGGCTAGGGTTGGGAGAAAAAAAAAGCTGCAGCCGCACAACCGACGCAGCACAGCGAGAGCAGCACAAGGAAAGAAGCAGCTGTTGAGCTGTGACGGAAATTAGAAACAGCTGCAACGAAAGCAGTAGCGGAAATATTGGAGTTGAAGCAGAAACAAGAAACTTCAGCAGCAGCTGCTGTTGGAGAGACAGAAGCAGCTGAATCACCAGCCGCAGGTGCAGAAACAGCCGTTACAGCAGCTGAAGCAGAATTCCAGCAATAGCAGAAAAATTCCAACAAGCTTCTAATTGAAGGAAAGCCATGATCTCCAAATTGGTTTCTTCTTCCCTTTTTGCCATGAACTAAATTTATTTTTAGAATCTTGATGAAACCCTAGCCATGTGACTTTGATTTATTTTATTTTGGGAGATTTTTGTTTGGTTATTTATGTGATTACATATCTTGGGATTTTCTTGGTGTGATACAATTAATTCTTTTTTATTGTTCTTGTAGAATAATTATTTAGGTTAATTGACATTTTTATCCATGCTTGATTCTTGTAGTCTTGAGTATGAGAGATATGTAATTTTTGCAAGTATATTGTGGGTTTTAAAAATTAATAGTTCATGCTAATTTTAGATGATTTATGTCATAGGAATGAATAAGTCATGCTAATGGTTAGATGGATTATGTCATGCATTTAAGCACAATATATTTCTTTAGTGAATCGAAGCTTGTAGCCTAGATCACTACATAAAGTTATAATATTTTCTCCTAAATAAAATTAAACCATTGTTATATAGGTTAGTGGTGGATTCAAGGTTCTAAATCATCTCTTTGGTTAAGCTCCTATTATCTTTAATTTAGTTATTTTATTTATTAGTTTTAATTAATTTAGGAATAATTTTTAGATAATATAATTTGATTCTTCTTTTTATAAAACTAGTTTAGGAAGATAGTAATTTAAGTAGCTAAGCCTTTCTCTGTGGTTCGATACCCTGATACTGCCGTATTACATTGATCTTGTGCACTTGCAAGTATTGGGTTTAAAACTTAGTTAGAAAAATCTCGATCAGTAATACAACTTAAAGAAAATAAACCCTAAATACATAAAATGAAAAACTCTAAGGTTAAATATAGTTTACAAAACCCTAAAAAATAAACTAAAAAAATACTCTGGCGAATCAGATGGCGTGAATCTGGTAGTCTTCTTCCCAACACGATGACCAAATCCAAGTTGATGTGCCGGTGTCACCACATCCGTCTGCTCATCATCATACTCATGTGATTCGGACGAAGATACCGTCGATAGAGGCATATGTCATGTAGATGAACTAACCGTGCCCGGGGGAGGAGGTGCTTGAAATGAAGAACTCCCAGTGCCCGGAGGAGGAGGTGCCTGAAATGAAGAACTCCCAGTGCCCGGAGGAGGTGGTGCCTAAAATGAAGAGAATCCTAAACCCGAGGTGTCAGTTGACTGAAATGAAGAAAACCCTAAACTTGGAGGGGGAGGCGCGTACGATGTAGGTGGATGGGATTGGGTAGGTGGCGTCAAACCCAAACTAAAAGATGGAATACAAATATCTGGGCTGTCAAATGGGTCAACATGATATGAAGACCCTAAATTTCCACATCCACGTCCTCCAGATCCCTCACCCCTCTCTCCTCCACGTTCGGGGTCTTTATGTCCTCCTCTACCCATGTCAGTAGGGGCAGGAGCCCAGCCTCCACATGCGCCGGTACCAGGCAATCGACGAGCACCTCTCTTAACCCCACGAGCACTATGATCCAGTACAGGCTCCTAGGGACGGCGACACGATGGCTGTGTTGGAATCCGTAGGGAAAAACAAAGTAAAATAAAACTACGGAAATCCACCAACAGGATCTGCACATACTAGAAAAACTGATTGGATAGAAATTACCTCTGTGTTTTATTGTTCGTTGTGGAGGCGCTGCTTTGTACGCTTCGTCCTCTACTGGTATCCACGCGACGAACTCCTCTGCAAGCGATCGGGATACTAGCCCCTTCTGTGTTCTCAAAACTGTTTAGAACTGATCCTGACTATCTGGTAATCGGTCGTATTTTGGAGAGAGGAGGCTAGATACTATATCGCCGTTCTAGGGTTTAGGGTTTTGTCTTTCTTTAATCAGATAAAGGACCGCCACCAAGAAATGGTTAACATAACCTTTTATAGCTGTCAATATCAAAACCCTAACTGTCATCTAATGACAGTTTAATCTCGTCTGTCTATTCCTATAATCATCCAACGGTTGGATGAGTAATATTAAGTAATTAATTTCATTTATTCGATTAAATAAAATTAATTACTTATTAACTTACCAGAAAATACAATATGGAATCTAATTCCCCTTTTGTATACGTTCAACGAATCTAGACACAATCTAGATTCATTGAACGTGGACATTATTCTCACAAGATCGTTTATGCGTGTGACCCTGTAGGTTCACTTAACGTTGGCAGTGAATGAAAAATGTCCTAGACATTTATTCACAAAACATAAGCGGCCTCTAGCAAGACATTATGCTTACCCAAGTTAAGTAAATGTAATAATAACCTAGCATCAGATTTAATATTTAGTCCTTTTGTCACACGATATCCTAATTAAGTATAAGACATGGATCAAGTCATCCTTATAAAACTTAATTAACCAATTACTTGATCACCAGGCAGACTGTTCCAACAAATAATATTAATAACACCTTATTAATACTTATTTGAGCATGGCCATGCATATTTTCCAGTCTTCCTTATCAAGGGGCCCATGGATATCTCTCTCTGAAAAGAGAGGGACAAATCCCTTTCACTATCTCCAATATTCAAGCCATGATGAGCAAATAAGCAAACCAATAGTCATAATGATCACCTAATTAAAAGTGATGTTTGACTATGTCAAAACATATTTTCTCCCCTATGCAAGAAACATTAGAAACATTAGGTCAAAGGATACCAAATATAAAACTGAGAAGAAATACTTATAACGTAAACCCATGCAATATTTCTTCTTCACTTTGGGTCATGTCCAATACAATATTCTCAATATGTATTTATGAATTGATTTTATATCTCATATTCATGATCAGTAAAACTTGACCATCAATCGACTTCACACTAGTTTACAAGATGTAATAAACTAGGGACAAATAAGAATAGTATTTTATTAGCTATAAGGGTTTTACTATCAAGTCACATACTTGATGACCAAGAGCATAAAATACAATTCAAGAAATACATGCTTCATAAATCATAAATGTGAGTCAATTGGTCTTAGGGCATATACTAACAGGCTGCACTAGAAATGTCTGCTGAATATCGTGCTGAGATGGAGTGCAACCCAACTACCGCCAATAGAAACCATGCACCTCCCAATGATAGTCTGCACTTTCTTTGCAAAACTAGCGATCTGTGATGGAAATGAAGGTGGTCCCTGTATCACCCCTAAATCCATGTCATCTACCTCCTATAGCATGGAAGTCTTAAACAAAAAAAAATATAAAATAGTTAAAAGTCAATCGTAAGTAAATGAAATGTATAAAACAAAACAAAAAAAATGAAAGTCTAAAATTAAATGTACCATCATTCGTCTATCGACTCTAGCAGGCTGGTATCTAACCGTATGGGTATCACGATTTGCTGGATTTCCAATGTACACTCGTGTGATATCCAGATACCATCTAATGTACTCATCTCTAGGGGATGATAAATCATCAACTGCCAAGACAGGGCCATCCCTAATATGCAGTCGCCACTGATGCCAGACCTCTATGTGGCTAGCATACTGCGTCCCCCAATAAGTGTGGTCATTTCCTCTAAGTTGTTTCCGATGCAGATCAAGCCAAGTATCACATGAGGTCGATATATGCTGATCACGTGCAAACTGATGCATCACACGCCCTGGAAAGTGATACTCCACTATCTCATAACAAATGAGTGGGACCTCTGCCCGCCACAAGTCAGATGGAACCGGACCACGATCACGATAAGGGAGCCATACAAACTGTGAAGCAAACTTCAAAATCAATACAAAGTTAAGTGCTTCAAAATTTAGGATTTACACGTAATACAAAGGATTTTAAAGCGAAACCTGATCAGATGGCATGAAATCTAATTGGTCTCTGTAGGTAACTAGAGTGTGAGTGGGCAGTTGACTGCAGTCAAACAATGTGCACCATATAGCACCAAGTGGAGCAAGAGGGTCGTCCAGAATATTCGGATCAGCTGAGGCTGCAATACAGGGATACGTGACCACGCCCAAATCTGTAGTATGACTAAGGTTCCCCCTATCTTTCGTGCACCCCATAAAGCTGCTGTGCACAACTGCCTGTATAAAAAAGCAAGTACGCATCTACCCCAGCTATATGTGCTAATGGCCTCAAAATCCTCTAACAAACTGAGGTAGCGCACATGAACCAAACTGCCTGAGAAATCAGGAAGCATATGACCTCTAAGAAGTAAAAAAATAAAACCACGGGCGTGCACGATGAGGTCATCATCGGTCCATGAACCGGTAAACTCTCTCAATATCCAGGCTTCCAGAGGTTCTTTCTTCACCTTATAAAAAGTGACTAACAGACAACCGTACACCAATAAGTCTCTTGATCATCTCAATCCAATAATGTTTCTGGTGTACAGTCCAACTGCGACCGGTAACGGGCAACCCCTCTATCCATAAATCCTATAATACATGCAAATCTTTGAAGAGTTATTGTGACCTCACCACAAGTCATGTGAAATGTATGAGTCTCAAGCCTCCAACGCTCAACTAATGCGGTAATTAAGTGCGTGGTTGAGACCAATGTAACCACATCTGAAAACTCCCATTAAACCAATCCTATCAATAATATCTACCAACCTACGTGGAGTTCTACTGTAAGATTGGAATAGATTGCAATCGAAACGTCTACAATAAGAATCAGTGAAACACGTCTCATGGTCCCTACTCCATATCAACACAAACTCTATGCTCGTGCTGTCTCGTCAGAACAACAGGGACTATGGGAACGGGATGCACGTGTACTAGGACTTCTTCCATCTACATTATTTACAGTTTAAGTTACGATGCATATCTATAATTTAAAGTAAAAATTTTTAAATAAAGTATAATTCCAAACTTTATAAGGTGTGTTGTTTATGGTACAATTATTTTAGGGTTTGCAGTTTCATAATTTATGGTTCCACTATTATACAGAAGTATTATAATACTTTCAAAGTTTAAATCTTCACAATGTTAGAACTTCAAACACAATATTTAAAGTAAATTACTATTACACAATTTCTAATGTTCATGGTTTGGGATTTTAGGGTTTACTTCTAAAAATTTTAGAGTTTTAAGGTTTAATGTTTAACATATCAAGTTTAGGGTTTTTAGGGTTTTTATGATTTACAGTATAGGATTTTAATATTAAGATTTTGGAGTTTTAGGGTTTACTGTTAAAATATTTATAGTTTTATTGTTTAATGTATGATGTAAAGTTTACGATTTTTATGTTTTTTATGATTTACAGGTTTGGATTTTAATAATAGAATTTTAGGGTTTTAGGGTTATTAATGCTATATTTTATAGCTAAGTGTTTTACTATTTGGTAAATTCAATATTAGGGTTTTAGGTTTAGTCCATATTTTTCTTTTTCTTTTTTTTTAATAAAAGTCTTCATATTGCTAATAGCACACAATTAATAACATACTAAACCCTAAAATTCCAAGTTTCGGTTCTACTAATTAGAACAGCAAAAAAAAAAGTAAAGAGAAAAAACCCAATTTCCAAGTCCTCATCTTTTCTACTAAAAAACTTATAAGAACGATGCAAAATAATAATCCAAATAATCATAAAATAAAGTACAAAAAAATTATCTAATTATCCTAATAAATTTATCACCCTAAAATCACTTTTGCAATACAAAATACAATTCGATACATAAAATGATCAAATTTGCACAAATTTATCAATAAAAAGTTTAAACATAAAACTGAAACACACTTTCACAAAAAATAAATTAATAAAAATTGACAAATAATCCAAATAAAATTCATAAAATAATTCACAAATAATAATTAACAAGCCCATGTGAACAATAATTAAAATTAATACATAGTACACCAAAAATTTAAATATATAAAAACTTACCGAAAATTTAAAATGAACCTTCGTACCGTTGAGCTCTATCTACCGTTCTCCACTCCAAAACTCTAACAACCTTCGTACTCCAAGGAAAGTGTCACCGATTCAAACTTAAATTTCAAAAATGGAACAAAATATTTTGAGATTTTGACTGTAAATTTCGAAATAAAAGGAAAGAGTAGAAGAGGAAGAAAAAAAAAAGGAGGAGGAGAAGAAAGAGGTGGAGCAGTAGTGAAAAAGAAATATCGGCGGCGAAAAAGAAAGAGGTAAAGCTGCATTGGGGAAGAAAGAAGAAAAGACGGCCACGGTTAGGTAAACTCTTATAACATGATAACGCACAGTGATTGTGCGTTATCAATAATAATAACGCACAACGGTAGTGCGTTATTACTTCTGATAATGTACAATCACTGTGCGTTATTGCCAACTCACCGCCACATCACACAAATCTCGCTACGTCACTAAACAAGATTTTAAATGCAGGTTAAGGTGCTGCTTACTTATAACGCACAACTGTTGTGCATTATGGCCACTTCACGGATTAAAAAAACTGCCTAATTTAGTATCTAATTTTTGAAAGGATTAATTAAAGAAAAATACCTGATCTGCATCAATTTTGGGTTTTGTTTTGCAGGTTGATTTGCAATTTATGAGGGCTCTTGAATTGGTTCTTGTGTTTTTCACCATGAAAGAGTAGTGGGTTTTGGATTATCTTGTTTTTAATTTCAATGGAGAATTCTTTGATTGTTCTATGTATTTTTTGTTTTTCTGCCTCGAGAAATCTCTTAGTTTTTAAATAGTTTGATGAATTGTTGCCTTGTTTTTGCTCAAGTTAATACAAGAGTTATGCGTAGATGGAATTTGTGTTGCTTAGTATATTGAGTGTTTGCTCCTATTCGCCTCTTGATTTTTGGTATGTTCATATTACGTCTTTTACTCCCCTCTCTTTTCTATGTGGATTCTTTTTGTAACATTGGAACACTAAAGATGAGTTTGTTCGTTGTTTGAGATGAAAAAACTTCTTCTTCCTGTGACAAAAGAAACAGGACTATCTTTATTAATTTTTATACATTTATAGTGATAACTTATTCTTTAAAGTGCACTAAGTAGATAAACTAGTGTATCTTTAAATTTTCCTAGTTGCACTGCACAGTATTTGGCATCTCATAGGTAGTTATGTAATGAGTATTTTTATTAGGGACTATTGATAAAAAAAAAGTTTTTGAGATCACAAACTGTAAGTAGATTCCTATTGAAATGTCATTTGTCTCAAATGTGTTTGTTCTTTTTGGATTTTGGATGGAGATTTTCTATAATCAAGTAGGTATTAAGGCTCTTTGATTTCAATTTGTTTTTTTTTTCCCAGAAAATTTTATGTCAATTCTGGCCTAAAATTTTCTTATCATGAAAGTGAGTTCTTTAATTACCATTTTTGTTAAAGATTTGGGTTTTCAGCATCATCTGTTCAAGTTAGTAAAAAACTCGTATGAGAGTTTTCTTGTGATAAAAATGAGTTCTTGGATTACCATTTTGGTTAAAATTCGTGTTTCTTTAGTATCATTTGTTCATATTAGTAAAATGTTCTTACCTTAACCCAAATAGAAGATGAAAATAGCAATATTATGTTTCATCCCTTCTGTTGAAACAGAGAAATAGGTGTTTCCTACAGCTGCCCCCAAATTTATTGTCTTCTTATTTCCACTACTTTTGTTTGTGTGATGTTGTTTGGGGAGTAGAATCTATAGACTCGAGCTATTTTATCACTCCAGAAAATATTGAAAGGTTAAAGTAGGCACCTAGTTCTCGGGGAATGGTTCTACAATCAATTGACAGTAAATGGAGAAACTGGAAATCTAAGTTGAAGCGTAAGTATCATGATCTAGAAAAGAGCATTCAAAGTCAATCTGCATGTCCAGCTGAGCGGGTACTGCAAAGTCAGTGGGCAAGCTCCTAAAAAATTGGGATTCGACATAAGGGAAGGTATGCGGGATTATTTTATTTTTAGTAAACTTATGTTAATTATAAGTATTTCTTTCAATAAATTCTGAGTCCTATAACCTATCATATTATCGCACTTCTGAAAAGAATACAATAATTAGATGAAAGAAGAAAATGAATCGTTGTTGTGGAAAAAAGTCATTTAGTGTGATTAATGAAGTATTGGTAAAACATGATATTGATAACATTTACTTATTTTTGTTTCTCTTATCTATTCTGACATGCTTATATATATGATTTAGGATGTGGAGTTAGGTTATCCTCCTACTAATGTTGACGAGTTCAATAAGTGTTACACGAACTCTAATGGAAATCTTCAAGTAGTGAAGTTGGTATTGCAATGGTAAGTAGTTAATAATTTTTTTGTGCCTTTCACTTATTTCAAATTTTACTGATGGTTATTTGTAATATATATTGAATTATTGTCTTATACTTTCACAGAATGAGGTGAATGAAAAGAGTACCCAACTTCCACTTGATTCAGAAGATATCATTGCTCCAAATGATATCTTATCTCAAGTTCTTAGACCGGATAAATACAGAAGAGTTCCTATTTTAGGTGGTGGTGCTTATGCTAATGATGTGTAGGGCGAACATCCAAGTCATAGTACTACTAACAGGATAATGGAAGAACAACAAGTTGATATTGAGAATATGCAAAAACAGTTGACTGATCAAGGTAAAAAAAATTAAGGAGCTAGAAACATTGGTAATGTCAATGAGGAACAAATCATTTCCACGTGATTAAGAATCTCCTTCAATGGGATCTAATCCTAGAAATGGAGCAAGAGTGGCCTCAAGATCTCATTCTCCGAATTCCAACACTAGTAATGGATCATTAAGGGTATTATATTTCAAATTCAAAACTTCTCTACTCCTTGAGATAAATGAGTTATTTATAGATATATTTTAATATGTTATGCAACTTTTTTGCTGTTGGTGCTTTTATTTTATATTTCTCAATCGTACATAGTGCGTGGAGAAATTATCTGATAACTAATGAAATTGATAATCTAAACATGAAATCTGTTGGACAGTTTGACAACTTAATGTTGAAGTGATTATTTATGTGGGTTTGAAAAGAATTGTAATTGAATTTTGAAAGTTCTCAATTTCGTAAATTTTGCAGTTTTTTTTAAGCAACATTTGCATGCTGGGCATTGGTATTTTGTTAATTTCTTGTTGTTTTGTTGAGTTGAGTAAGTTCTTTCTTGCTTGTGATTTTCTTATTCCGATCTCAATCATGTTTTACTCCTACAATGATATTGCTTACTTGCCCCTTTTCGAGTTTTTAAACATGAAATCTATTGCTGCTCCTTATGTTTGCATAGTTTGGCAGATAACTAATATAGGATCTAAATAGAACATTAACCAACCATGTTTCTAAACATGAGATTTATTGATGCCTCTTTTTCTTAAGAAAAAAGTGCATGCTATGATTTATTATTGGAATTTTGGTGTTTTAACTTATGAAAGTGGCAGATTCTAAACTAAAACAATGATAAACTAATTCATATTATCAATACTGCTTCCACTGTTTTTGGTTGAGAATTTGAGCTAGAGCATAAATATTGCTTTCACTGTTTTTGGCTGAGAATTTGAGATAGAGCAGAGAAACGTATGCTTGTCTTGAATTTCAAGTCAGGTAATTGAGGGTTATTTCTTGCATGCAGTTTTGGTCCTTTGTGGCTCGAGAATATGTTTTTTTGGATGTCATCACTATCTATAACTTACTCTGTTGATGTTTCGTGTTCTGAAGGTACATAGAGAGTAATTCAAGCAGTCATTTTGTTCTCTATCCGTTTTAAGAGAAGGTATTGTAAATATTGTAGTAATTTTTGTATCAATGTAAGGAGTATTAATTTCTTGTTGATATTTTGGATTTGATTTTGTTGGTGCTATGCATCTTCATTTTGTATCCAACTTTGATCTTTCTATTAGCTCATTGACAACCAATTTTACTTATAATAAGTTTGTTTTGTATTCGATAATTTTTATGTATTGAGGGTGCTAGAAGTTAGATTCTATTTGCTTTAAGAGTTTTGGTTGGTTTTGAGATTAATTGTAACATTTGAGTTTTCTTTTTAAGTACATACATCGGTTTCTACCTTGAGTTTGTTAGACAACTCTAAAATAGTTGCAAAAGAACGTACCGTAAGCATGGATCAACTTCTCGTGTTGGGGGCGAAGAACTCAGAGAGGGTTGGTGTGAGGTAGAGGTATTTGTTTCCTTGCATCATGAGGGGAGACTAATCCATCCATTTGATTATATTCAAACTATTGGGGATTTTGTTGGAGTGCCTATTGCTTAGCCATGTACTTTGGTATATTCTCTTTATATATTCTCTTTATATATGCATTAGTATTTCTATATTTTTTATTTTGATAATATGTTTTTCTCCAAGATTATTAGTAATATTTACTTTTTTGTATAATATCACAGGTAAGAAGATATACTTATAACGGAGATTGAATTAAGAGATTATTATTCGAGATACATTTGTTGAGGAATATTCTATTATTTTGTGGATATTTATGGAATTTTAAATGGTCAAGTTCTATAGGTGGACACTTGATTTTTACTTATAAAAAGTTTTAGAGAACAACATGGAGATTTGAGATATGAAATTTGAACAATTACTTATTTATTTTTAATGTAGTAATGTTTCGGATTTCGTAATAATTTATGGAGTTTTTGTGACACTTGAAGAAATATGGATATAATTGTTTATTTTGTTCATGCAATTTGCTATTTGAATTTGGATATTGCAATACTTTTTTATTAAGGTAAAGATTATTGATTTATATTTAAGCTCAAATGTTTTATATTTATATTCAGTTCTTTATTGTTATTTTTTTAAATCTTATATATATATATATATATAAACCGGTATTTTTTACTTTTTTTAAAAAAAACAACCTGTAGTGACACTTTAATGGCATAGCAATATGTTAATGAATTAAACATGTGGGATACAAAATAACGTATTAATATATATATATATATATGATTGTAACGGCTAAAATTGTAGTACTAGATATTCTATAGTGACACTTCTCTATACACATTAACGTTATATAGTGACGCTCTTAGAGCATCATCATACATCAATGGTGACGCATTTAATCGTAGCAAATTTTCAAAAATTTCAAAATTTTTTACCATTACAATGTTTCTAGATACTCTAGAAAATGTGGCCATAACATATCAATGGTTATGCTTTTAAGCGTAATGTAATTTTAAAAACTTATAAATTTTTTTATCGTTAGAATGTCTCTAATTACTCTAAAAAAACATGTCCATAACATGTCAACAGTGACGCTTTTAAGCGTAATGTAATTTTGAAAATTTTAAAATTTTTTACCGTTAGAAATGGCTCTAGTTACTCTAAAACATGGGCATAACATATTATTAATAACCTTCATAGTGTAACTATAGACAATGCATGGTGACGCTTTGAAGTGTTACTGGGTCTATTACTACTCGAGTTAGGTCATGCTGTTCGGAAGCATCACCATAAAATGTGTATGGTGACGCTTTTCTGTATCGCCATAAGGATATTTTCTAGTAGTAGTTCGATCTCATTGGAAGTAAAGGAACTTGATGCCAAAATCGGAAGAGTTACAGAAATAAGTTAAGATAATTCAAGATCGGCTTTGAACGGCTAAGAGTAGACAGAATAGCTATAATGACAATCGGAGGAGAGATTTGGAGTTTAAGGTGGGAGAAAGAGTCTTCTTAAAAGTTACACCTCATCGCGGGAAGCTTAGATACTAGAGAGGAGGGAAGTTAAGTCCCAAATATATCGGACCGTTTTAAATCGTTGATAAAGTCGATGAAGTGGCACATTGGCTAGCCTTACCAAGAGAGCTTATGGGCATACATGATATATTTCATATATCCCAATTAAAGAAGTACCATCCAGCGCCTGACTAGGTTCTGAATGATGACACGCTGGAGTTAAGAGCCGATCTAACATATGAAGAAAAACTAATTGAGATCGTGGAGCAAAGCGTAAAAGAGTTACGCATGAGGCAGATTCCAATATGTAAGTTGTATAAAGACATCATGGAAGACTGAGGTGTACATGAAGAAGAAGTACTCGGAACTTATAGGTATGTGAGTTTGAAATTTGAGGGCGAAACGTTTTTTTTAAGGAGAGTAGAATGTAACGCCCTACCCGGTAAGTACCTCGCATGACTCTAGAAGTGCAGTCGTCACGAATGTAGAGTTTAGGGTCCGACGTAGAGGAGTAAAGTGTTTGGGACTTAACGATATTTTTGTAGACACTTAGGAAGGAGATTAAAATTTTATTAAGATAAGTTTTTGTTAGTGGAATTTATAAGTATCTTTAAGTGGATTATTGTTAGTATGACTAGTATGCACATTTTTAGAGATTTAAATACTTGACATTCTCATATAAGGTTTAAAGTGGTGAATTTAATAAAATGGTGTTGGGTCTAGAAAAGGTGTTTAAGAGAATACCATTAGGATCCAAATATAATTCTTTTTTGTAGGACAATATTAGATACATTTTATTGGATTAAGTGTAAGGGTATTAAGATTATTGGTATTTATATGAGTAGTAGTAGCAATATTACTAAAAAAAAAGGATGAATAAGCCTTTCACTTGCCACTTGTCAAGCATAGTTTTAACACTTGTAAGTTTTTAATACAAAGAAACTACTCTTACCCCTATATGTATATATATATACACACACACACACACATATATATATATATATGAGACCTTTTGTTTTCTTTTTTTTCTCCTCCTTTCTTGCACTTGCGTGAAGGCTCACAGCAAACCATAGGTAATTTCCTTTTTCTAGTTTTTTCCTTGTTCTTATAGTTTCTTGTAGATTAGATTGTAGTATAATAAGTTTCCTTTCGTTTCTTTTTTTTTTCGCCTCTTCTAACCAAGAACACACACACACACATATATATATTATATGTATATATAGTATAATAGTTAAGTTCTTTTTTTTTCTTGGATTATTTTCTATTTATTTGATTAAAGATAGGGTTTGATTATGGGTTCTTAAGATAAATATTTTAAGGTTTTATAGAGTTTAGTGTTTTATTGGTTAATGTTAAGATAATCTTTAAACATAAAGAAAGATTTCTCTTTGGATTCACTTTCTTCACCTCCAAATGATTTTTAAAAATCCTTATTATTCTTTCCTTAAAATATTTAAATGATTTAAATGGATTTTTTTTAGTATATAGCTAGTTATGAGATTAATTTCTAATGTTTCATATTTTAAGTAATTTAGGTGCTTTGAGAAAGTGCACAAATTAAAAATTCTTTAGATTATAAGATTTTAGGTCTTGCTTTGGGGTTAGTAAATGTGTATATGTAACCTAGGATCATACGGAGATAATTATAATTATATTCGTTAGCGAATAGAGATGTGGTGATTTTTAATTAAGTATTTTCATTATTCTATTTATAGGATCATAGCACCAGGTCTGCACTCAAATGAATCCACAAACCCGGCCTAAATATTTTAACGATGTTATTGAAGATGTCTACAATCTTTGATAATTAAACATTTTATAAAATGTCTACTGCTTTTAGGGTGATATAACAATGTGTTGTTTTTAAATTGGAGATGTTCTCCACAACATGTTTTACTTGTGCCGGAAAAATGCATAGGAACGGTGCTCCGTGTAGGTGTTCTATTTTATTTTTAAAGAAAAGAACGGTCATGATTTTGTAGAAGCGTTATTATTACAGGCTGAGAATGTTTTAATGATGATTGGTTGCATGGTTAGCCCTATGTGATGTAAACTTGACATATTTATACAATCTGCATATGCATGACTTGACTGGCGGATGGAAATTTTGTTATTCTAAAATGGTTGTAACTTGAATTTATGTGAACAACTAGGCCAGTGGCTTTTTGGTTTGTAAATGGATACGAAAACCCTATCCAACTAGGGACGAAATGTTGACAGTATTATATATATCCGGAAATGTTAGAGGATTGCACTGTATGCGACTAGTTCCCCGTACTAGGGCCTCTTCTGATGATATGGATAGTTAGAAACTCTGGAGAGTGGATCCACTTAAGAGTGGGCGTAATATCATTGAGGGTTTAGCCCAGTCGGTATTGCATCAGACATCGTATCATGCTCTGCAGTGGGACGACCGCATTGTGGAGAGTCAAGGGAGGCTCGAAACTAAGGTTAGTCTCAGGGCAGACCTGGTAGGTACCCTAGGATCTGTAGCCTGGTTTTATGTGACTGGAAAATATGGTGGATATGGAACTGAGTGCTCATATGGTGTTTGGCTGGTACTAATAATGGGATGTCGGAACTTGTTTCTAATGACCTCGTTATGAGTTTGGACTGTGTGTTTGTGGAGCTCGACTTCTACATGGCATGATTTTTTAATTTGGATGCAAAAGCTGTATTGATGTGTCTTGATTTACCCAAACTTCCCAGTTGCGTTCAAACCCCTCATATAGTTTCAAGTATTGACACTTTGAAAATAGCCAAGAAAATGCTTTTTTATAATATTGCATCAACTATTTTGTAAAAGTTACATCATTATTTTTAGAAAAACACATAAGCACACACACGTAGTCTCATTGAGTGTCCTTGATCATGTCTTTAAATGACATGTTTTCCAGATGACTCGGGACAAGAGACGACACAGTAAGTTGTTGTAGTACTTTGCATGAAATTTCGAAGTTAGAGCATGCTGTGTATAGTCATTTTGGGTAAGATATTCCTACTTTTTATGCTCGACCAGTTTGAACGCTTTTTTTGGGGTTTTGTAAAGTATTTCCTATATTAGAGATTTTATAAGAAGTTTCCCGGAATCTTATCTAATGGTCGCCCTGTCTGTATGTAGTTTATTTTTTTTCCGTTGCGTAGTATATGTATGTGTTTCTAAGTGTTATTCAAGTTTGCTTTAGTTTTGAAGCTTTTAGTTTAATGTCGAGAGGAACGTTGGCACCTTACTCATCCACAGTTAATCTAGCGGAGGGGTTGGGAGTATCACAATATATATATATATATATATGTATATGTACACACACACACACATATATTAATATATATACATACGGATTGGTGAGTGTCAAAATTACCAAGTATAAAGTATTAGTTCTAAAATTTGTAGATCAATGGTGAACACCCGGTCGAACCCAAAGAAAGTCTATAACTTCTTACAATAAACTAAAATAAAAAGAAATATTTAAAATGGAATGTTTTGAAAATAATTATGTTGGGTGAAAGTGTCTTAAAAATCAAAGATTAAATTCAATTCTTCACATTTTAGGAATGTAAAAGCATTTTCGTATTCAAATACAAATAAACAGATTCGACGACCTTCAAAGCATGAGGAATCAAATACTCAAAAACACGAATTATTGGAGAAGTCAGATAATTCAAGCTATCAAGTAAACTTGAAGCAATTACCATTCACTTAATATTGTCTCAACATGAGTGTAAATCTGCAACTAATCAACTGCTCATAAGCTGTAACAATTGACTAGTCCTACTTTCTCCTAGCAAATTAACCTCGCAGTAAAAGATTGTTTAGGCAATTTACTAGCAAACTAACCTTATAGCAAAAGATTGTTTAGGTAGTTCACTTTACTTCTATAACAACCCCTATTCACAATCAAGTATGTGAAAGGACTTAAAAAAGCAAATGTACAGCCATTCTTGATTCAACAAGCGAGAATAAAAATAGAAAAACATAGATGAAAACAGGAAAGAAGTACGTATTTGATTGAAAAGGAAATAACTTCTACAAACCTTCAAAATAGAAAGACTCCAATGAATTCTTTTTTCCTTAAACACTCCACACCTTCAATAAGGTCTAGCATCCTCTATTTACAGGGGAGAGAGAAAGGTAGGAGAGGATCCTAATCCATTGAACCAAATCAAATCTAAAGAAGTTAAACAAAATAACAAGTTTCTATCCTAATTAAGTTAACTAAGAAAATCTACCAACTTCGCACTCCTAATAGTACGTGTCCACGCATATCTAGCTCTTTAATCCTTTTTCAGAACTTTCAGCAATTTGTTAACCGATTTCTTTATTTTTCTTTCAAATGTTGATTTTTCCTGCATCAAATCTAAACTATATTCAAAACTAATTATTTTTAAGCATTTAAACAAGAACAAACATATAAAATCTAACTAAAATATCTAACGAAAATAAGTCATATCACATATATACATATAGGTATATTTATATATATGTGTATATGTGTTTTTGTGTGTATATATATATGTATTTTTGTGTATGTATGTATATATACATATATACATATAATACATATATGTATATATATGTGTGTGTATATATATGTATAAACATGTCATAACAAATATAAATAAATAAAATAGTAAAAATTAAAAAATTTGTTCATTGATTAGAAGTTAATCTTTTGTTTGAATTAAACTCGCATAAATACCGTCGAGTTTTTTTTTTTAAGCATGAAACTCATAATTATATTTTAATTTTTTTTCATATATGATATTTTAATATATTTCTTTCCTTTTTGACTTTCAAAAAATGCCCTTCCTTAGATTTCAGTGTACCTCTCTCACTCCTTGGAACTATCCCGTGGAAAAAATGTTTCCTACTTCTTGACCAAACGCTAAAATGAAAAAAATGAAAAATCATTCCAATCTGGTGTTACATATATACCGTAAAAATTCATTCGAATTGAATCGTTAAACAAACATGGTTTTATTTTTTTACTTTGAATTGCAAATCCTCTTTCACAAATAACTTAATTTTTACAAACTCTGAAAAAAGTCTCCAACTTTTTTAAACTTAAACCTAATGTAAATGTACATTAACTTTGTAGACCAAAATTGCCTCTTTTTTTTTAAAAAGAAAATCCTAACTACTCTTTTTTTTTTTTTTTTTTGGGTTAATTCCATATAAGTACACTTAGGTTTTGGAGATCGTCAATTAAGGGACCATTTTTTTTTAATTGTCAATTGAGGGACATTTGGGATAAATATATAATTTTTATATCAAGTTTACCCACAATCTATTGCACCCTCCAACTTTTTTTTTTTCATTATATTTCACACCAATCAACTCATATATTTTTATATCAATTTATTTCTATGTGCCACTATTTAATGATGTTGTTCAACAATCACTCTTAACTCCTTAATTATTTTTCTTAAATGAAACTCTTTATTTACTTTTTTTACATTTATTTTCATTTTTTTTGTCACTGCGCATTAACCTTTTCCCCAATTTGTCTCTATTTCTTCTCTCTTCTTTCGTACTCCAGTGCTCTTTTTTCTTAAATTAAAATAACAAGAAGAGAGAATGTATGATGTAAGGGAGAAAAAAGATCAAAATTTGAGAGAATATTAATGAGACGACCAAAAGGAGAGGAAGAAACTGCTATAAACGATGGTTGAGATGAAGCAATTCAATCACAATTCTTTTCCACAAGTCTAGTATATCCATAAAAAAAATTATATAAAAATATGTGGATTGAGTTGATGTGAAATATAGTTAAGAAAGATAAAAAAAAAGTTGGAGGATAAAATATTTTAGGAAATTTAAAAAGACTTAGAGAAATTGGGGGTGAACTTGATATAAAAATTAAAATTAAGTCCAAATTAGTACCCCGAACTATAGGTCCCCGATAATTCAGTAGCCAAACTTATTACCCTCGAAATTTAGTACCTAATTTGGATGGAAAAAGTTAAATTGAATGAAAAAAATACAAGGACTACTTATCATTTTTAAAAAAATAATTGTTGTCAAATTTTTATTCTCTTTTCCTTTGACTTCTCTCTCTCTTTCTTATACTTTTCTTTTTTTTTCTTTGCTCAATTCTACTCTCTTTAAAAAATAAAAAATAAAAAAATAGAAAGCCTATATTCTCTCTTTCTTCTTTGTTCTATTTTTTTATGGTAAAAAATGAGATACTCATATTAATTTATCAAAAGAGATTTGATAGTATGAATGAAATTAGTAGGATTGAGTTAGAAAAAAATAAACACAGGGTATAAGAGAGAAAATATAGTAAAAACTGAAAAAAGAAAAAAATTGACAATTTTTCTACAATATTAATAATTAATACGATACTTTCAAAAAAAATTTATTTCCAAAGTCACTTCATGGGGTATTTTTGAAAATTCATGTCAAAAAAATTCAATAAATTGACAACAACTATTTTTTAAAAATTAATAAATGGTCTCTATATTTTTTTTCCATCCAATTTAACATGTTTCATCCAAATTAGGTGCTCAACTATCATGGTAATAGGTTTAAGTACTCAAATTGTCAATGACCTAAGAGTTTAAGGTGCATTTGAATTGGATTTTAATTTGAAAAAAAAAAAAGTGGACTTTTTTTACGTGGGATGCGTAAAAAGTAAATAGTTTGCGAGAGGAATTATGGGACTCAGAAAAAAAACTAAAAGAGTTTTGGTTTTTATCACTTTAGATCGTTTATTACATCTTTTAGTACACTATCTAGTATACTTTCTTTAATAGTAATTTTTCCCTTACGCTATGTTTGGTATGCGAGAATGAGGTGGGATAAAATGACTTTTCCAACTTCTTTTTCCATTTTTGTGTTTGGTATTCAAATTAGAAGTAGGAATAGTCTTTTCACGGCAAAGTCCATTCCAGAAAAAATCTGGAAAGGCCTTTCCACACTAAAACCTATTGAAAGGTCTTTGTAGGAGAGAAGTGGGAATCATTTTAAAAAAATATTAGACTATTTTATCCTCAATATATCACATATATTACACACAAACTAAACTCTGTCATAAGAAGAGTCTATCTACATTCTCTTGAAAATAAACCAGAGGAAGAAGCAACCCCATTATCATTAGAAGAACCACTTTTGATCAAAGTAAATTTTTTTCTTCTTAATTAATTAATTTTTGCTTTCTTTATGTTTCAATTTGTTATGATTAATTTAGTTGATAGAATTTATTCAGATAAATAAGGAGATTTTTCGCCAATTATTGAGAACTACCGGAAGTTGTTTGTCAATTATGTTTTCAAAAATACCTTCCCTTTATTCAGGACAAAAAAGCTCATCTTTTGTTCTAAAAATTGCCGAAATAAACCATCAATTAAAAAACACCAAAAGTTTCTTTTTTCACAACAAAATTCGCATGGTTATATTTTCTCTCTTGAAGTTGGAAGTAATTAGAAGTCGCAAAATCATTCATCAGATAAAGTTAATAAAATCAAAGGCTTAGAAGGGTCATTGGTTTTCTTATGATCATAAGGGAGATTCCCAAATAAAATAGATATTAAAAAGAACATCACAGCCTTTGATTCCACATTCCCTCATAAATTTAGGTTTTTGTGGCACTATATTGCCAAATACAATGCAGGTTTTTTTTTCTTTTTTTGAATTGTTGAAACCATATAATGTTGTTTGTTTGACGCCACTAGCTAGAGAGGCTTTTCTTTTTTTTTTTTTTTTCCTTTTTTTGGCTAAATAGCTGGAGAGGCCATTCATTCACAGTAATATTGTCTACTTTATTTCATGAATGGAGATAGTTTTGTGGTTTTTTTTATGTAATTAGTCTTTTTTAAAAAAAAGTTACTAAAGTGGTTACAAATATTTTTTTTATTCATAATCTCACAATAACGTATAATGTTTGTGTGTTATCACCTAATTACACTTTTATTGCTTAATCAGTCCATGTGGCGGATAATGCATGATCCGTGTGCGTTATCAGCAACATCAGTTTTTCTTTTTCTTTTTTTTTTTGCAAAACTCAAAATATCTTTTTTTTTCTCTTGTTAAACATACAGTTATATAATTTTTTTTAAATACTGTATTATTTTATTTAACCTATTTTTATGCATATTTCAGATAATATTTATAACCGTTTTAAAATAAAATATGTTTAACTTATAACCATTTTATTAAAAAAAATATGAAGAATAAAGTATTGTAAATTTTACTATTAAAATTTAGAGTAATGAAGTAGTTAGAAGAAATTCAAAGAAAAATTTCATTAATAGAAACCCTAAAATATTACAACACTTTTAAGAAAACAAACTTATACATTGATTGAACTGGGGTTATTGCAATTTTTTTTATTATGTCTCGGCATGCGACATCTGCTACATTTTGGGGGAGAATCCATATTTTAATAATCCATTCCCCTCCCCCCCCCCGGAAACCTTGTGCCATGTTTTCTACCCCATTTATTGTTCATGTTTGGAGGATGAAATGTTAAATTATAAGGAGCATCTCTCCAAAAGTCCTCATGTCAACCGAATAAAAATTCGATTGGTATGTCCTGTATATTTCTCGCGAATATATATCCGGCACATAAGCATCTATTCTCATACCATTTTCTCAACATACTGTAAGAGCATGAGAATAAGGCAATGTATATGCTTGCTATTTACCGCAACTGCATGATTTATTATTCATTCTTAAAGTATAGACGTTATTACCGGCACCATCAACGCGGATCGGAGATTTGACCATGTAAATTTCTTCTCACAGATTGTAAGTTATAGCTTTGTGATCTCTTGATTTTAATTCAATCAACAGGAACTTGTCAAAAACTCTAGTCAGAAATGGATGCACACAATTTTGGGCCTCTTCACGGTGTTGGTTGAAGTACCTAACAAGTTTGTTGAATATTAATTCAACTAGGGCTTTTAAAGTTAAGACCCTAACGTTTTTCAACACATTGTTAAGTGCTTCCGAAATGTTAGCTGTGATATCCCCAACCTTGCCACAAGGTCAACTGCTGCTGAGTAGGGTATCTGCGTGTCTCTCGGTACTAAACTATAAGTCTCAAAAACACGAGCATAATCCCCCTGGGCAACACTTAAAAGTTTATATATACAATACGTAGCGGCAAACTAAGTAATCTAAACACTAATAGGGTGCTCAAAATATACGGTTCAAGAAGACTTCTTATCTTATGATATTTTTATTACAAAGATAGGAATACTTTACAAACGACTCGAGTACAAGAAAGCAAAACAGAAAAACATGTCCTTCTGGAGAGGCTCGAACCAAAAACTCCACACCTAAAACTTCAGCAGCTTATTGTACCTCTGACCGTCCTAAGTTAATCTGAGAAGAAAACATGATATGGAAGTACGTGAGAGCGAATGCTCAGTGAATCTATGTGTGTGTGCGCTTTAGTAATTTCTTTAAAACAATGATGATGCTGTTTCACGAAAACAGTTCATGCAATGTCATAAGAAAACATTTCTCTTTTGTTGCTTTAAGAACACTGATGCTTGAACCTACATGAGGGGTTCGAGCACAGCTTTGAAGTCTGAGCGAATCAAGAGACATCAGCGCAGCTTCTACACCCGAATTCAAAAGAACATGTAATGCAACAGTAGGGCTCCACGGACAAAGTCCGGATCCCATAACATAACGAGGTCATCAGAACCAAGTTCCAGCATCTCGTAGTCAATACCAGCCAAACACCATACGAGTGCTCGATTACAAAACAACCACACTCACATATCACTGGTCAAAACAGGCTACAGACTCTTAGGGCACCTAACAGGTCTGCCCTGGGACCAACCTCGGTGTCAAGCCCTTCCTGACTCACCACTAGGTGGTCGAACCCCACCGCAGAGTATGATGCGGTGTCCACGTAGACCGATTGTCTCCGCGGTCTACGTCTCTCTTCAAGTGGATCCACTCTCCCGAGTCTGAATCACCCACGCCATCGGAAGAGGCGCTCGTACGGGGACTAGACACGTACAGTGTAATCCTCTGATGCTTCCGAACACATCAACATAATCCAGAACTGTAACTCTAGTCGGAATAGGGTTTTCTCATGTGTTTACAAAAAGAAACGCCGCTTGACTGACCGTCAGGACAGAATCAGGTCATCAATATTTGATAAAAATCCCCATCCGCCAATTCACCGCATGCTTATGCAAAATCACACAAGTATGCCAGATGTATACTCATGCATGTCAAAACAGGGTAGCTTTTCAAAACCAGAACATTTTTCCAACATATATAAATTTTCCTAGAAAACATATATACAATCAAATCCTGCTTCATAGCAATTATAAACCATTTAAAAGGGTCACACCTATATGGAGCACGGCTCCTATGCATTGCCTAAGAAAACAGGTAACACATTGTGGAGAATATCTCCAAAAAACATGCTAAATTGTAACATGCTGAACGTAGTAAAAATTTTATAGCAGATTCAGGAAACACGCCTTACAAGGCACGTAATATTTGTAAATATTAGAAAACAGGGTTTTGTGAACTCACCTAGATGTAGATCTGGTGCTAAGATCCTATAAAATAGTAATACAAGAAAAATACCTAATACCTGGGTACTAATCAAATAGCCCTAGTACTAAATAATATCGAGAGCCTACAAAATGAACTTCGGGTGTATATATATCTATATATATCGTCCCCTAAAGCAGATCCAAAATCTTATAATCTCAAAAATTTTTAATTTGAATACTTACTTAAAGCGCTTAAATTACTTAAAATATAAAACCTAGAAATTAATCTCAAAATTAACCATATACTAAAATCCATTTAAAATATTTAAATCCTAAAATAAATCAACCTAAACTATATATAAGCTTATACTGTATAATATAACTAATAAGCAAATAAGAAAATTAAAATAAAATAAAATAAAAAGAAAACTAACCTAAAAAATGGCTGCTCACAAGCTTAAATGAAGAAAAAATGACTCAATATATTTTATATATAGGTGCCGAAAAGCTAAGGAAAAAAAAGAAGGCTCGTGACATATATATAAATGATGATGGCGGTTTGGAGGAAGAAAAGAAAGGAAAAGAAAAAAAAAAAGAAAATGTTGAGGGGTTGACAGGTAGCTAATAGGTGGCAGTAATTTCTTAAGAGCTAAGGTTTTTTTTTTTTTTTTGAAACGTCAAATACTTAAATTTCTAAAATAAACACACTAGATATTAAAACAAAATCCACTTAAAAGCATTTATAAATATTAAGAAGAAAACCTCAATATAATAAAATATTATTCTCATTCCTAAATATCTGCAAAATACCACTAAGTGTCGAAAACACTATACTCCACTAGGTCAAGTCTCAAACCCTACTTTCAAAATGCCTGCAATTCTTAGAGTCATGCTAGGCGCTTACTAGGTGGGGTGTTACATTCTACCCTTCTTAAAAGAAATTTCGTCCTTGAAATTTAATAGTCACGTACCTATAACTTCTAACTACTTCTTCTTCGGGTATTCCTCAGTCTCCTAGGTTGCCTATTGAATTCCATGATGTCTCCAAACAACCTTACATATTGGAATCTGTCTCCTGTGTAACTCTTTTATGCTTCACTCTACAATCTCAATTGGTTTTTCTTCATATGACAGGTCAGTTCATAACCCCAATTTGTCATCGTTAAGAATATGATCAGGTACAAGATAGTACTTATTCAATTATGATACATAAAAGACGTCATGTATACCCCATCAGTTCACTTGGCAAGGCTAGCCGATGCGATACCTTACCTATCAATAACTTCAAACGGTCTGATATATCGAGAGATTAATTTTTCTTTCTTCAGATATCTAAACTTTTTGCGACAAGACTTAAGTTTTAAGAAAACTCGAGTTCTCATACTAAACTCCAGATTTCTCCTTCGGTTCTTAGCATAGCTCCTCTGTCTACTTTTAACTGTCCGAAGCCGATCTTGAATTATCCTAACTTGTTCCTGTATCTCCTCCAACTCTAGCATCAAGTCTCTTTGTCTCCAATAGGATCGAACTCCAACCTCATCCCAGTACAAGGGTCTTCTACAACTCCTACCATATAATGCTTCAAATGGTGCCATTCCTATCGAAGAGTGGTAGCTTTTATCATAAGGAAACTCAGCACAAGCAAGGTTGTCAACCCACTTATTCCCAAAGTCCAAGGCGCAAGCTCTTTGCATATTCTCTAGGGTTTGAATTGTCCTTTCAGACTGTCCATCGGTTTGGGGGTGTATTATGGTGCTATAACTTAGGTTGGTTCCCATAGCTGCCTAGAAGTTGGGCCAAAACCTTGAGGTAAACCTTGGGTGTCGGTCCAATACAATATCAACAAGCACTCCATGAAGTCGTACAATCTTGTCTACATAGATCTACGCTAACTTGTCCAAAAGGTATGTCATATTAATGCCAATAAAATGCGCCACTTTCATTAGACGATCAACGATCACCAGATAGCGTCCTTATACCCCTTGGTCTGGGGTAATCTTGTGACAAAGTCCATGGTCACATGATCCCATTTCCATTCAAGAATAGGCGGCGGTTGTAGTAGTCCTACTAATTTTTTATGCTCCGTCTTAACCCTTTGACACATAAGACAGACTGCTATATATTCCGCAATCTCTCTCTTCATTCCATTCCACCAAAAGTTTCGCTTTAAATCTTTATACATCTTATTCTCTCCAGGGTGCATTGAATACTAACTTTTTTGTGCTTCTTCTAGTATTTTACAATTAAGCTCGATTTCTTCAGGAATGTACAACCGATTATGAAAGTACCAGCTCCTATCAGTTTCTAGTGTTCGAAAATCTATCTATTTGTTAGTTTCCACTCGGTTCTTAAATTCCAAGAATGTCATGCTATTCTTTTGGGTGCTTGTAATATCTTGTTGTAAAGTAAAGGTGACGGTGAGACTTGATATCGTTGCCTTCTTTCTACTTAATTCTATCACCACATTAACTTTTCCTATATGGTCATTAATTTGGTATCAGTATTTTTTTGCAGCCCCATCCATCGACATTGCCTTATATTAAATCTTCTAGGAAAGTGAGTACTATAAACTTTTATGATCAATAAAGATCTCATATTTCCCCATATAAGTGAAATCACCACTCCCTGGTCGCACTATAGTTATTAGCCCCAAATATTTTGTTGGATAGTTCCGCTCATAATCCTTCAATATAATTCAAATACAATCAACAACCTATCTATCTTGTATCAAGAATGTCTCTAGGCCTTCCCTTTATAGGGAAAACTCCTCACTTGAATTGGGTAATAGCACAACTCGTGCCGAAGTTAGTCGATGTTTTACTTCTTAGAAACTTCTCTCACACTTCTCCATCTATTTAAACTCAATGGTTGTACTAATAAGTTGTGCTAAATATCTAACAATTCTAAAAGAAATCTGTTGTGAATCTCCAATAATACCATTCCATACCCAAGAAGATGTATACCTCTTATAGGTATTTTTCTAGAATTCTTTCTGCTCCACCTTTGCTGGGTCTACTAATACTTCTTCCAGAGTAATCACATGCCCTAAGAAAGTCACTTGTCGCCATTCAAAACTTACATTCACTAAACTTGATGTACAGCTTATGCTCTTATAGGGTTTACAACATTCTTCAAAGATGTTCATGTAATTCGAGGTTAGGTTAATACATAAGAATATCATCAATGGAAAACACCACAAACTTATCTGAGTAAAGACAGAAAATCCTATGCATTAATTCCATGAATGTCGCAGGTGCACTCGTCGATCCATATGGCATAAAACATACTTATAATGCCTATATTGGGTGTTGGAAAATGTCATGGGAATATCTCTTTCTTTTGTTCATAAATGATAGTATCCTTTTCTTACATCTAATTTGGAATAGCATCCTACTCCTTAAAGTGATCAAATAGCTCATCAATAAGTGGAAGTGGGAACTTGTTTTTAATTGTCATACTATTTAGTCATCTGTAGTCTACACACATAAGCCTAAGGCCCCATATTTCTTACAAGCAAACCTAATGCACTCCAAAGAGAAGTACTTGGATGGATATATTCTTGTTGCAACAATTCTTGCGGTTGCTCTTTCAACTCTTTCAACTCTTCTTGTACCATCCGCTATGGTGGTTCGAGATATTGGTTTAGCACCGAGTACCAACTCTATGCTGAACTCCACTTCTCGATCTGGGGGCAACTTCAATAACTCCTCAGGAAAAAATATCTATAAACCCTTCACCACGGGTACTATCTCTAATTTTACTTCTTCCTTAGGCTTGTTAATTAAATATGCTAGGTACCCTTGATATCCTTTCCATAACAACCTCCTGGCTTTCATGACAGACAAAAAGGGATTTCCCCATTTCGTTCGCTTCCCTTGAAATACAAGGATTAACATACTCGGTCGGCAAAACTTAACTAACTTCTGTCGATAGTCTACTTGAGCGCAATGTTTAGACAACCGTGCATCCCAAGTATCATGTCATGACCCTCAAATGGAAAGGCAATCAAATCACTGGATAGAATCATATTCTGGACATAGATGTCACAATCTATATACTTTACCTCAGTTATCTTACTCATATCTATAGGAGTGCTAACTATCAACTAATGACATATGACAACAGAAGGTACAGGAATATGTTTTATGAAATGCAAACTCACAAAGGAATACGAAACTCCAAGATCAATAAGTATTTTCGCTGGTTGAGAAAAGATTTGAAGCGTACCTTAAACTACATCTGCTTCGATGTCTACGAGCAGTCCATCCAATACGTGATTTGAAATATCAGCTCATCCTCTACTTTTGATACTATCCTAGGCTCGACTTCCCATTCTAAAGGTGCGGTCGCCAGTTTCTTTTAAAGATATCTAGTAACTCTCTTATCATTGAATCTACTTCTCACCACACTAGTTACATAAGTACGTTAGATATCCTAACTCTAAAGTTTAGAAACATTGACTGACTAGTCTTAACTAAATTCCACCCACAATGCACATATTCACATGTCCAGTCAACCAATCCATTATTACTATCACACCCGATCCCTCAAATGATTGAAACAATTATTATCCCCTTGCACTTCTACCATCCTTTCCAAAAGCATCTACCTAATGTTAAATACTTAAACCTTAACTTATAGGTTAAAACTTACATACAAAACACCGCACACTAGAACTGTATATCAAATAAAGAGTGGAATATCCTCTATATTAATAAAAATAGTCGTTGGTGCACAGGCTAGAGCATGTATACAAAATCTACCATTAATGTACCATACATAACATAATTTGCGATCAACACGATTCTAAGCTCTTCCAGGTTATATAGACCCTTAAATAACTACACTTACAAAACTAGATTTATACTCAACATATATGTACAGTGTAAACTAAAGAATGCAAGTACACCAGCCCAGTTTAGGTATTCTTCTCCCTAAGACTATGGTCTAACACTGAGCTTATCAAAAGTACTCTAGATGTAATTCATAGCAAACACATGGAAAGACCTCAACAACTATATCAATTGTTCCCCGCTCTCATATTAGACTACCAATCTCTCATTCACAAGATATACTAATACTTCAAATCTTAAGAAACTTAGCTTCTAGTTTACCCATCCTCGTTATCGCTTATTGTTCTCCTTATCGAGCTGAATTCATCATTAGCTCATCTCCATCTTTACATTCACCAATCGGCAGCGTGAAGTAATACTTAATATATATATATATATATAGAATACAGAACCAAGGACCAGAGAGCTCTTTCTGTTGTGAAAACAATAATGAAAGTGTCCATTTTACAAGGTACATGGAGTTCTTTGTTATTACCGAAGTAGGGATGACAGAAATCGATACGGATTATATCTTGTACCTAATAAGAATTTCATACTCACTCTTTGTGCAGTTACTACACCGCAAGTCATTAGAGTTTTTCCCTAATTCCTTATGTCCCACAAAATCCCTTAATCGAGCTACAAGTATTAGAACAAGTAACCTCTTTTGATGACTCAACTAATCTTAGTACTCTCTCACCTGAACCATCATCAATTCAAAAGCTTAACGTATCTATATGTCCCCTCATTGTTGTTATGACCAAAAATATGGCATCATACACAAAGGAGCATTGCTCCCACAAGATTAACAACACGATGAGCGAAACAAAAGAGAAAAGGGAACTCTTCGAGCAAAATAAAATTATGAAGTTGTCCCCTAGTACTCGTCTAGGGTCTACTAACTCTAACCAAAAATCGAACCTAGAGCTCTGATACTACCTGTGATACCCCCAACCCTACCACTAGGTTAACTGCGACTGAGTAGGGCATCAGCATGCCTCTCGGCACAAACTATAAGTCTCAAAAACACAAGCAAAATCCCCTTAGGTAATACGTAGAAGTTTATATATACAATACGCATCGGAAAACTAAGTAATCTGAACACTAATAGGGTGTTCAAAAAATAGGGTTCAAGAAGACTTCTTATCTTATGATAATTTTATTACAAAGATAGGAATACTTTACAAATGACTCGAGTACAAGAAAGAAAAACAGAAACACATGTCCTTCCGAAGAGACTCGAACCAAAAACTCCACACCTAAAACTTCAACGACATATTGTACCTCTGACCGTCCTGAGTTAATCTAAGAAAAAAATATGATATGGAAAAACATGAGCGCAAACGCGCAGTGAGTCCATGTGTGTGTGTGTGTGCTTTACTAATTTCTTTAAAACAATGATGATACAGTTTCACGAAAACAGTTCATGCAATGTCATAAGAAAACATTTTTCTTTTGTTGCTTTAAGAACACTGATGCTTCAACCTATATGAGAGGTTCGAGCGCAACTGAGAAATCTGAGCGAATCAAGACACATCAGTACAGCTTCTACACCAGAATCCAAAAGAACATGTAATGCAACAGTAGGGCTCCACGGACAAAGTCCGGATCTTATAACATAACGAGGTCATCGGAACCAAGTTCCGGTATCTCGTAGTCAATACCAGCCAAACACCATACGAGCGCTCGATTACAAAACAACTGCACTCCCATATCACTAGTCAAAACCGGCTAGCTTCCTGGTGCACCTACCAGGTCTACCCTAGGACCAACCTCGGTGTCAAGCCTCTCCTGACTCTCCACTAGGCAGTCGAACCCCACCGCAGAGCATGATGCGGTGTCTATATAGACCGATTGGGCCACACCCTCCGTGGTCTACACCCCTCTTCAAGTGGATCCATTCCCCTGAGTCTGAATCGTCCACGCCATCGAAAGAGGCCCTCGTACGGGGGACTAGCCACGTACAATGCAATCCTCTTATGCTTCCGAACACATCAACATAATACAGAAACTGTAACCCCGGTCGGAATGGGGTTTTCTCATGTGTTTACAAAAAGAAAGGCCGCTTGACCGGCCGTTAGGACAGAATCAGGTCATCAATATTTGATAAAAATCTCTATCCGCAAGTTCACCACATGCTTATGCAAAATCACACAAGTATACCAGATGTATACTCATGCATGTCAAAACAGGGTAGCTTTTCAAAACCAGCACATTTTTCTAACATATATAAATTTTCCTAGAAAACCTATATGCAATCAAATCCTTCTTCATAGCAATTATAAACCATTTTAAAAAGGCCACACCTATATGGAGCAGGACTCCTATGCATTGCCTAAGAAAACAGGTAACACATTATGGAGAACATCTCCAAAAAACATGCTAAATTGTAACATGTTGAACGTAGTAAATATTTTATAGTAGATTCAAGAAACACGCCTTACAAGGCCCGCAATATTTGCAAATATTAGAAAACAGGGTTTTGTGGACTCACCTGGATGCATATCTAGTGCTAAGATCCTACAAAATATTAATACAAAAAAAAATACCTAATACCTGGGTACCAATCAAATAGCCCTAGTTCCTAAATAATATTGAGAGCCTACAAAATGAACTTAGGGTGTATATATATCTATATATATTGTCCCCGAAAGCGGATCCAAAATCTTATAATCTCAAAAATTTTTAATTTGAATACTTACTTGAAGCGCCTAAATTACTTAAACTATAAAACCTAGAAATTAATCTCAAAATTATACTAAAATTCGTTTAAAATATTTAAATCCTAAAATAAATCAACCTAAACTATATATATAAGCTTATACTATATAATATAACTAACAAGCAAATAAGAAAATAAAAATAAAATAAAATAAAATAAAAATAACCTCAAAAATGGCTGCTCACAAGCTTAAAGGAAAAAAAATGACTCTTAATATATTTTATATATAGGTGCTGAAAAAGCTAAGGGAAAAAAAAAAAGAAGACTCATGACATACATATACATGATGATGGTGGTTTAGAGGAAGAAAAGAAAGGAAAAAAAATGTTGAGGGGGTGACGGGTGGCTAATAGTTGGCAGTAATTTCTTAAGAGCTAAGGTTTTTTTTTTCTGAAATGTCAAGTACTTAGATTTCTAAAATAAACACACTAGATATTAAAATAAAATCCACTTAAAAGCATTTATAAATATTAATAAGAAAACCTCAATATAATAAAATTTTACTCTCATTCCTAAATATCAGCAAAATACCACTAAGTATCGAAAACACTATACTCCACTATGTCAGGTCCCAAACCCTACTTTCAAAACGCCTGTAAGTTTTAGAGTCATGCTAGGCGCTTACTAGATGGGGTGTTACATTAGCTGTCATCATTTCGTGTTTGTGCCCACCATCATGCAACAATGTCCATTTGCCCAGGCCTATCTTTGCCAAATAAATGTAAGCATCAACATTTCTTTTTTGGATCTCACGCATAACACGGTCTAATTTCCACTACTCATATTTTGTTTTGACCTGCCACATTAAGCTTTTTAATTCGGTGTTCTTGAAGGTCTTGTTGAAATTTGCTCGAATGTGGCCTAAACCTGTGAACTGTGAATGGAGGTTTCCACAAAGCTTGATTTTGTGTAGCAGATAAGATACCTTCGCGGTGATCGAAAATAAGACATACATGTCGATCCTTAACAACATGTTCCTGTAGAAGTTTGAGGAGCCAATTTTAACTTTCGAACAACTCCTTATAAATAGTTGCAAATGTAAGTGGGAAGAAATGATTATTGGCATCCCATGTTCTTGTAAGTAACAGTACGTCTTTATATGGTCCTTGTAGATGAGTGTCATCCACAGAAATCACCAGCCAACAATATTGAAAACCTTCTATACAAGGTGAGAAACACCAGAAAAGAAATTTGAAAATATAGTTTAGGGGACTGCTCATTCTATGATGCAAGAACTCGTAGACAGTCCCCAAGTTTGAATCTTCCATTGCCTATAGATATTTTGGTAGAATATTAAATGCTGACTCCCAGCTGCTGAAAACCTCTCTATTGCACATTTCCGAGCATAACATGCCCTCTTGTACGTACAACCTGTTTGAAATAATACTTGCACTTCTTGGATGACATTTGAGACAGGCATCTCTGGATCGTTGTCAACAAGGTGCGATATTGATCTTGAAACAAATTTGAAGACATATTTCGATGCTTGTTTTGATGAACATGTACAAGGCATGTGTGTTCATTGATGAATCTGGTGATTTTTTCCCAATGACCGTGAGTTACTTTCTTTTTTATGTGGATGTACCATGAACAGTAATTAGAGTCGTTGTGATGGTAACATTTTGCTATCCATTTATCACTTTTACTTTTCACAACTCTATATTCTCAGCTCATCTGAATCGACCATTTCTGAACCGCACTTGTTGCTTTGACTTTGTCAATGAATCTCATGTCTAACTGAATATCTGTCATCGAATCGTTCCAATCAAGAAATCTTAGGGTTCCTGATTCGATAAGGTCATCTATTTGTTCAACCGAGCCAATATCTAGGAATGCTCCAGACTGTGTGTAATCATAACTAGTGCTGCTGAACCATTGGCTACTCTGCTATTGAGTCATAGTGTTTTCAATGACAGGGTTTACGGGAGTGTGTATGTCTTCTTCCTCGGCATCAGTGTTATTGTCATCGTCAGATTCACTAGATGCAGCATAAATTTCGTCGGAATGGTCATTTTCATCATCATCATCATCAATGGCTGGGTACAACGTAGACAGTTCATCAAAGACCATCTGCATTATTGTTGTGATATGTTCCAGAGTGTTTACGATAATTGTGTCATAGCTAATTGAAATTGTCTATGGTTGGATCGGAATGAATTCAACGAGTACGTGAATCCCTTCTTTTGCTATGTTGGGTCTAATGGTCCAAAGATAACGCATTTTGTTATCGTTGTTCATGCAGTACAAAGTGAATTAAAACATATGATGCTCTTCATAGAATGAAGGCACCCTCATTGTCATTCGAACACTCCAAAGATTGGGATCCATATCTTGATGTTTCAATATTTTTCTAACAAGTTCGGCATGTGTTAACATTCGGTTGAAGGTCCAACTTTTCTTCACCAATCTAGTGAAATAAGGACCATACGCATCTCTTGCAATCTCCGAATCCCAAAATAATACAACTCTAACTGGGTGAGTTGCATCTATGTTCATTATTTGTAGTGGATATAGATGTGAAACCCTTTAAGAAATTGAGAAATAGAATAGGAAGGAAATTTGATGGTATGGAATTGTGATGTTCATAATTTTGTTTCATGTTGTCGTATATATAAGGGTTTTAAGGTTTTTAGAAAAGGGTAATATTATGACCCATCCATTCATCACATGTGTGTGTTTCAATAATTCAACTTTTGTAATTATTTCTTATCAAAGAACCCACATGGGCTTGTCAGGAAGAGGACAAATTTTCTGTAATTATTTTTGAGTTGTCACAATAACCCACATGGGCATGTCGGGGAGAGTTTGGAAATTTTTCAATATTATTTCCGATTTCTGAAGAATTCACATGGACTTGTCGGGAAGATGGCACAAATTTTTATATTATTTCTGAGTTGTCATATTAACCCACATGGACTTGTCGGGATGACATGACAATACGAAATAAATTTGGCCGTTTTCAATTAATTCGGATAAGGCTCTTGAATTGACATGACAACACAATATAATGGAGCCTACTCATGAATTATTACCGATATTGCCATGTGATTACATGACAAGTCGGAAATAAATTTACCCAGTTTGAAAATTAAACATAATATAAAGAAGGGTTAAACTTGATAATATGAAGAAATTTGAAGTTACAAGTTAACGAAATAAAACCCTAAAGTTATAGAAATGAAACCCTAAATAAAATGAAACCCTAAAGTTAAAGAAATACTTTAAATACATAAAATGAAGGTACAACTTACAAAAATAAACCCTAAATACATAAAATGAAGGCTTTTAAAGTTAAAGAAATAAAACCCTAAATACATAAAATGAAAACCCTAAAGTTAAAGAAATACTTAAAATACATAAAATGAAGGTACAACCTACAGAAATAAACCTTAAATACATAAAATGAAAACCCTAAGTTAAAGAAATAATTTAAATACATAAAATAAAGGTACAATTTACAGAAATAAACCCTAAATACATAAAATGAAGGGTTCTAAAGTTAAAGAAATAATTTACAAAACCCTAAAAACACCAAAAACCCTAAAACCCAAAAACCCTATGGCCAATCAAATGGTGTGAATCTAGTAGTCTTCTTACCAACACGATGACCAACCTAAGCTGTTGTGCTGGTGTCACGTCATTCGTCCGCTCACCATCATGCTCATCTGAATCAGATGAAGATGCATAAGATATAGGCATATGTGGTGTAAATGACCTGCTGTGCCCGGTGGAGAAGGCAGCTGAAATGAAGAACCCACTGTACTCGGAAGGGGAGGTATGTATGATGTGCTCGATCCACCTACATGTGATTGCACAGGTGGAGTCAAACCCAAATCGAGAGTCGGGAAATCTAGCTCTGGGCTTTCGAGCGGGTCACCATGATCATAAAACCCTAGATCTCCACATCTACATCCTCTAGATCTCTCACCTCTCTCTCCTCCACATCCGGGGTCTGTATGTTCTCGTCTTCCCGGATGAGGAGGGGCAGGAGCGCGTCCTCCACATGTTCTGCCACCAAGCAATTTACGAGTACCCCTCTTAACTCCACGAACACCACGCTCCGGTACAGGCTCCCAGGGACGACGACGCGATGGCTGCATTGAAAAGGTCTACTGAATATCATTTTGAGAGGAAGTGCAACCCAAGGTACCACCAATACAAACCATGCACCTACGGATGATGGTCTGGACTTTCCTTGCAAAACTAGCAAACCGTGTTGGAGATGATGGTGATCCCTCTAACACTCCCGTAGCCAAGTCATCTACCTCCTGCAACATAGAAGTCTAAAAAAAATAGTTAGATGTCAATTATAATTAAATTTAATGCATTAAAAAACAGATAAATTTTTTTTTACAATCATCCATCTGTCGACCCCAGCAGACTGGTATCCAATAGTCCGAGTATCACGATTTGCTGGATTGCCGATGTAGACTCACATGATATCCCTATACCATCTTATGTAATCGTCTCTAAGTGATGATAAATCCTCAACAGGCAACACAGGGCCATCCCTAATATACTATCTCCACTGATGCCAGATCTCCACATGGCTAGCATGATGTATCGCCCAATATGTGTGATCATTTTCTCTTAGTTGTAGTTGATGAAGATCAAGTCGAGAATCACATGGAACTGATATAGGCTAATCACGTCAAAACTGTCGCATCACACAACAGGGATAGTGATACTCCACTATCTCGTAACATATGAGTGGCACCTCTGCCTGCCACAAGTCAGATGGAACCAGACCACGGTCATGACAGGGTAGCCTTACAAACTGTTCAGCAAATTAAAATATTTAAATAACAATCATTTTAAAATTTTAAAAACCCTAAACGTAAACCAAAATATTTAAAAGCCAAACCTGATCCGATAGCATAAAATCTAACTGATCTCTATACGTAAGCATGACGTGCGTTGGCAGCTGGCTGCAGTCAAATGATTGTGCACCACATAGCACCAAGTGGAGCAAGAGGGTCTGGTTGAACATGCCGGAGTAGTTGAGGCTGATATACAAGAATACGCGACCAAGCCCAAATCTGAAGTAGGACTAGGGCTCCCCTATCTGTCGTGCACCTCCTAAAGCTGCCGTGCACAGATGCCTATATAAAAACCCCAATACATAACTACCCCAATTGTAAGTGTCGATTGCCTGAAAATCCTTCAACAAACTGATGTAGCGAATGTGAATCAAGCTGGACGAGAAATTAGGGAGCATATGACCTCCAAGAAGTAAGAAAATAAATCTACGGGCAATCAAAATTAGGTCATTATCGCTCTCTGATCCGGTAAACTCTCTCAATATCCAGGCCTCTAGAGGTTCCTTCTTAACCTTGTATCCGGAAAAGTGAGTAAGGGACAATCGCAACCCAATAAGTCTCTCGATCACCTCCATCCAATACTGCTTCGTGTGTAAACTCCAACTAGGACCTGCAACAGGCAAACCCTCTATTCGTAAACCCCATAAAACGTGCATATACCTGTAGAGTTACAGTCACCTCACCACAGATTTAGGTGGAATGTGTAGGTCTCAGGCCTCCAACGCTCAACTAAAGCAGGAATAAGAGTGTGGTCGAGACCTATATAACCATATCTAAAAACTCTCCCTAACCCCGTCCTATCAATAATATCAATCAACCTACGAGGAGCTCCACTGTCGACCTGAAATAGATTTCTCTCGAATCGTCTACACTGAAGATTAGTATTAGACGTCTCACGATCCCCACTCCATATCAACCCAAACCTATGCTTATGCTGCCTCGTCAATACATTAGGGACTATGGGACCCGGCTGCACGTGTGCTTGGGACTTCTTCCATCTACATTATTTACAGTTTGGGGTTATACACTTTCCAAATTTATCAATAAGGGTTTAAAATTAAAATTAGAATATTTACAGTAAAGTATTATCGCACACCCTAGTCGTGTAGGGTTTAGGGTTTTTAGGGTTTCAATATTACGGTTTGAGAGTTTTAGGGTTTTTGGTGATAGTAAATATCTAAATTTAATTGTTTATGGGTTTAGAAAGTTAAAAATTTTGAATAAAGTATAATTCCAAACTTTCTAAGGTTTATTGTTTATGGTTCAATTATTTTAGGGTTTATGGTTTCATAGTTTAGGTTTTAGGGTTTTTAGAATTCTTATATTATAGTGAAGTATTATTACACACTTTCTAAGGTTTATGATTTAGGGTTTCGATGTTAGGGTTTTAGATTTTCAATGTTATGGTTTTACGATTTAGGGTTATACACTTCCAAAGTTTAAATCTTCACGGGTTTAGAACTTCAAGTACGATATTTAAAGTAAATTATTATTACACAATTTCTAATGTTCATGTTTTGGGGTTTCAAGGCTTAGTCTAAAAAAGTTTAGAGTTTTAGGATTTAGTGTTTTATATATCAAGTTTAGGGTTTATGATTTACGATTTAGGATTTTAATATTAGGATTTTAGAGTTTTAATCATATAAATGCTATATTTTATAGTTTAGGGTTTAGGATTAGGGTTTTAGAGTTTTAATAATGTAAATGCTATATTTTATATTTTAAGGTTTTAGGGTTTTAATCATATAAATTTTGTATTTTATAGTTTTGGGTTTTACGATTTAGGAATTCAACTTTAGGGTTTTAGGGTTTTACGATATAGGGTTTTAGGGTGTATTCTTTGTTTTTCTTTTTTTTCTTAGATAAAAGTCTTCATAAATTTAAATGCTAATAACATAAAATTATATAGATGCTAGCAATACAAGATTATATAAAATTAATGGAACAATATAAACATACTAACAATATTTTATAAAAAATAAAGAATCACAATTTATGACAAAAACAAAAATAAAGTATAAAACCTATATCAAATCACCTATTTCAACAAATCACATTTCCAATAGAAGCAACTAGATTAATAGTATAATCAAATATGCACAAATTTACCAATAGCAACTCTAACATAATCATAAGAACCCTAACTAGAAAAATAAACTACAAAAAATGTTCAATTATCCAAATAAAATTCATAAAAATTATTCACAAACCATAATAAACAACAATTTTCATATAAACAACAATAGAAATTAACACATAGTGTACAAAAAATTTAAAATAATCATAGACAATAAGAAATTTACCGAAATAAGAAGAGGAGAAACCAAGAGAGGTTTTTTTTCTGGGCCTGGCCCACTTTTAAAAAATGCAAACTGAAGTGGGTCTTTTTTTTCCGGTTCAGGCCATAACGCACAATCATTGTGCGTTATCTGTAATGATAACGCACAACCATTGTGCATTATAGGTTAATTAAGCTAATCAGCATGTGGCTGATAACGCACAATCGGTGTGCGTTATGACTGGGCGTAACGCATACTTGTTGTGCGTTATCAGCCACGTAATCATTTTTTTAATTTTTTTTAAATTTGTTTTTCAATTTTTTATTTTTTTTAAAATGTTTTTTTTTTATTTTTTTATTTTTTGTTTACAATTGTGTTATTTAATTTATTTTATTTTTTTGAATGAATAATTTTTTGTTTTTAATGAAAATTTCTTTTGGGAAAACTTATAATTGTATAAGTTTTTTTAGTAATTTGTTTAATGAATTGTTTTTTTAATGAAAATTTGTTTTGGAAAAACTTATAATTGTATAATTTTTTTAAAAAGAGTGTATTTATTATATTTAACTTATTTTGTGCTATTTATGTCATTTTCTTGGAAAATATATTTACATTTTGACCATTTTACCGCAAGTTATTTGAAGAAGTAATGCTAAAGAACCCGTAAAAATTTCGAGCAATAATATAGTAATTAGAAGAAATTGGAAGAAAATTTTCATTAATATAAACATGTTTTATTACAACTATTTCAAGAAAATGTCAAACTTATACATTATTCGGTCCTGGGCTATTACAATTTTTCCTATTATGTCCCGGCATGCGACATCTACCACATCTTAGGGGAGAATCCGGATTTCTATAATTCATTTCCCCCTGAAATCGCTTGCCTTGTTTCCTACCCCGTTCCTTTTTCATGTTTGGAGGATAGAATGTCAAATTAAGAGGGACATCCCTCCAAAAGTTCTCACTCAAGACCAGATGAAAATTCTCTTGGTAAGTTTTTTTGTACGTTTGTTGCGAATATATCTCTGGTACATAAGCATCTGTTCTTGACCCACTTTCTCTACACACTACAAGAACATGAGAACAAGGCAATGTATATGTTTGCCATTTTCCGCAACTACAAATTTTATTATTTAGCCGCAATGTATAGACGTTGTTGCCCGTACCAGAAACTCGGATTGGAGATCTGACCATGTATATTTCCTCTCGCAGATTGTAAGTTGTAACTTTGTGTTCTCTTGATTTTAGTTCAATCTACAAGAACTTGTCAAAAATTCGAGTTGGAAATGGATGCACACAATTTTCTGCCTCTTCACGGTGTTGGTGAAAGTACTTAACTAGTTTGTTGAATATCAGTTCAACCCGGGCTTTTAAAGGTAAAACCCTAGCTTTCTTCAACACACTGTTAAGTACCTCGGAAATGTTGGTTGTCATGATACCGTGTCTGTGACCGCCATCATGCAACAGTGTCCATTTCTCTGCGTCCAACTTCATCAAGTAAATGTAAGCATCCACATTTCTTTCTTGAATCTCTTTCATTACACGGTCAAATTTCCATTGTTTTGTTTCTGTTCCGGCCTGCCACATCAAGCTTTTTAGGGTTGTATTTTTAAAAGTCTTGTTGAAATTTGCTCGAATGTGGCGTAGGCAAAACCGGTGAACTGCAAATGTTGGTTGCCACAAAGGTTGACTTTGAATAGCAGAGAAAATACCTTTGTGGCAATCAGAAATGAGGCATACGTGGCATTCTTTGACTACGTATTCTCACAAGTTTTGAAGGAACCAATTCCAACTCTCGGAGGATTCCTTATCAACAACTGCAAAAGCAAGTGGGAACAAGTGATTATTTGCATCCCACGTACTTGCAATTAACAACACGCCCTTGTGTGGTCCCCTTAAGTGTGTTCCATCCACAGAAATCACCGGCCGGCAATATGGAAATCTGTCTATACACGGTGAGAAATACCAGAAAATAAATTTGAAAACATAATTAAGGGGGGCTGCTTGTTCTGTGATGCAAAAATTCTTAAACAGTCCCCGGGTTTATATCCTATACAGCTTGTAAGTATTGAGGTAGAATATTGAAGGTTGTATCCCAGCTACCAAAAACCCTCTCGATGGCAAATTTTAGAGCATACCATGCCCGCTTGTAAGTACAGCCAGTTTGATACAATACCTGCACTTCTTGAATAATGTTCGAAACAGGTATCTCAGGATCGTTGGCAACTAGGTGTGATATGGACATTAATATAAATTTTGAAGACAGGTTTCTGTGTTTGTTTTGTTCTATTTGTACAAGGCATGTGTGTTCTTTAACGAATCTGGTTATTTCCCACCGATTGTGCATGGCTTTTTTTTTTTTATACGGATGTACCATGCACAGTAATTATCGTCACTGTGATGGTAATATCTTGCGGTCCATGTATCAATCTTACTTTTCAAAACCCGGTACTCACGCCTCACACTGACAGAGTACTTACGAACCGCACTTACTGCATGCACTTTGTCAACGAATCTCATGCCTAACTGTATGTCAGTCATGGAATCGTTCCAGTCGAGTAATCGGACGGTACCAGATTCTATAATGTTATCTACAGGAGAACCCGAGCCAATATCTAGGAATGCTCCAGATTGTGTGTAGTCATACCTAGCGTTGTTGAACCATTGGCTGCTCTCCCATTGTTGCACTGTGTTTTCGGTGACCAGGTTGACAGGGTTTACAGGATTTGGTGGAGTTTGGAACTCTCCTTCTTCCGGGTCATTGTCATCATCCGATTCAGATTGACTAGAAACGGCCTCATCTCCGTTTGACTCGTCAACCTCATCATCATCACTGTTTACAGCACTGTGCAACATAGACGGTTCATCAGAAACCATTTGTACTACGGCCGTAATATGTTCGAGCAAAGTTGTTGTGTTCCTGTCGTGTGTAATTGGAATATTTTGTTGTTCGATAAGCTCGAATTCAACAACAATATGAATTCCTTCCTTCGATATATCAGTAGGAATAGTCCATAAATACCGCATTTCTTCATCATTATTCATACTATATAAATTAAAGTAGAACATACGATGAGCCTCGTAGTATGTAGGCACCCTCATCGTCATTCGAACATTCCAGAGATTGGGATCCATATCTCGATATTTCAATATTTTTTTTACTAGGTCCGAATGTGAAATAATTCGGTTTGTTGGCAATGTCCAACTTTTCCAAATTATTCTAGTAAAATAGGGACCGTATGCATCCCTTGCAATTTTAGAATCCCAAAATAGCTATACTCGAACAGGGTTGATTGATTCCATTTCAAAATACAATAAAATGTAAGTGTTTAGGGCGGATGAGTATGAAGATGCTAGGAAATTCGGGAATTGAAAATACAGTGAGTGGTTTGCTGGATTGTTTTGAATATGTGAAGAATAATGAATGTGGCTCCCGTATTTATAGACTTTCAATTGTCTGCATGGTGATGTAATGGAATGAATTATTGCATATGAATTATTGCATATGAATTATTGTATATGAATTATCGTCCCAGAGGTTTGGTCAACGAAATTATTGTAAGGTTCACGGGTTTACATACATTATTGTCCTTGGAGGAAATTGAAAGAGTGAATTATTGTCTTGGATAATGCACAACCACTGTGCGTTTTCCTCTTATATTTATTTTTTTTTTTAATTTTTTCTTAACCGCGCTTTTTTTTTCTTTTCGTTTCCTTACTTGGTTTGAGTTTTTTTTTTCTTAACATATTTATCCATTTTTAGTGGTTTTCTAAATTTTTTATTTTTCCCACCAAACTTTCTTCTTTTATACATAAACCCTTTTTTTCCTTCTTTCCAAACCAATTAAAGCATTTCGTTTGCGGTTTTTGAAAATCAAAGTAAAAAAGCTATGTTTATACCGAAGAATTTGAACTTTCGAATTTTAACCCTATAACAAAATAAGAATATAATAAAGATACATAAACCTAATAAATCAATAATATAAACAGTAAAATGAATACTTTAAAATTTATTTTAAATTACATATAAATGTAAGTGAAAAATAAAAAAATATATGTATACAGCTAAGGCCAGTCAGATGGCGTGAATCGCACGGTTTTCTTCCTAACACGATGCCTGTGACCGAGAGCATCCTGCCCCTCCTCTTCGTCAGACGAAAATGCCTGCTATATAGGCTAATGTGGCATTGATGAACCGGCCGTGCCAGGAGGAGATGGTGCCTGAAACCCTGAAAACCCGTAAGCTAAAGAATGCGGAGATTGGAATTCTGCAAATCCTAAACCGGGCGCGGGAGGCATCTGCGACGTATTGGATCCACTAGGGAGAGATTGGGGATCTGGCGTCAAACTCAAACTATAAGATGGCATATCTAGGTGCGGGCTGTCAAATGGGTCAACGAACTGTTGACCGCTACCAGATCCCTCACCCCTCTCAACCACTGCTGGGCCAGGGTCGACATGTTCCTGCCTTTGTGGAGCAGGAGGTACAGGAGGGCGACCAGTACCTGCTCCCCGGCCAGGATGTCTCCGAGCACCCCTTTTAACTCCACGAGCCCCTCGGTCTGGAATGTACTCTGGGGACAGCGACGCGACAACTGAACAGGGAACGTCGCCTGGATATTATGCTGTGAATGAGTGCATCAAAGCACCCCCGATGGAGACTATGCACTGCCAGATGATCGTCTGCACTTTCTTCATGACCGCGGCCATCTGTGAAGGAGATGAAGGTGGCTCCCGGATCGCCACTGAAGCCATATCATCCACCTCCTATAGCATGGAAGTCTAAAAAAGAAAAGAATTTAACAAATTAAATAAATAAATAAATTAGAATTCAACATAAATAATTGAATACGTATAAGAACTTACCATCATCCATCTATCCACGCCGGCAGGCTGATAACCATTCGCACGGGTATCACGGTTAGCTGGATTGCCAATGTATACCCGTGTGATACCCCTATACCATCTGATGTACTCATCACTGGGGTACGACAATGCTTCAATAGCTACAGCAGACCATCTCTAACACGAACTCGCCAATGGTTCCAGGTATCGATTGGCATAGCATGCTGTGTAACCCAGGATGTGTTGTCATTCCCTCTCAACTGGATCCGGTGCAGGTCCAGACGAGTATCAACTACATCTGTAACCATCTGAGCCCGTGCAAACTGTCGCATCACATGACCGGGATAGTGGTACTCCACTATCTCATAACATATTAACGGCACCTCTGCTCGCCACAAGTCAGATGGAACCAGAGGGCGGTCATAATACGGGAGCCACATAAACTGTCATGTCAAAATTCAAAGTTAATAAAAATGTAAGTACGATAAATAAACACAATTAATTACAAATAATACAAGCTATTGTAAAGCAAACCTGGTCAGATGGCATAAAGTCCAACTGGACTCTGTATATAACCAAAGTGTGCGTAGGCAGCTGGCCACAGTCAAATGTTGTGCACCATATTGCGCCAAGAGGAGCAAGAGGGTCGACCATAATCTCTGTCATCAGCTGAGGCCGCAATGTTGGTATATGCGACCACGCCCAAATCTGAACTAACACCAAGGCCCCTCTTATCTGTCATGCACCTCCCAAAGCCTCCATGCACAGCTGCCTATACAAAAACCCAAGAATGCAACTACCCCAGCTATATGTCCTAATAGCATCAAAATCCTCTAATAAGCTGAGGTAGCGCACGTGAACCAAATTTCCGGAGAAGTCGATAAGCATGTGTCCTCCAATAAGTAAGAAAATAAATCCACGAGTGCGTAGGATTGGATCGTCGTCGGGCTCTGAACCGGTGAACGCTCTCAGGATCCATGCTTCCATTGGTTCCTTCTTCACTTTGTAACCGGAAAAGTGGCTGAGAGACAACTGCACATCAAGAAGTCTCTCGATAACGTCAATCCAGTATTATTTAGGGTGTACACTCCAACTAGGCCCGGTAACAACCATGTCGTCTATCCCTAAACCTCACAGCGCCTGTACATCTTGGAGTGTAATTGAGACTTCACCGCACGTAAAATGAAATGTGTGGGTCTCTGGTCTCCACCGCTCGACCAATGCGGTGATAAGCGCGTGGTCCAATCTAATGTATCCACACCTAAAGACTCTCCCCAAACCGGTTCTATCAATAATCTCAACCAATCTACGGGGAGCCGCACTATAGCACTGGAATAGGTTGCGGCCAAAACGCCTACACTGGAGGTCAGTATAATACGTCTCCCGATCCCCACTCCAGATCAAACCGAATCTATGCTCGTGCTGTCTGGATAATTTTCATCGCTCTAGAGAGACAATTAATAGATATTTTAAAATGCATTGTGTGTTGATATTCGTCTATTAGAAGTCTAGGTTAAAAAATTATAGCTTAAAAAAACATAGCCTGTCTTGGAGAGCTCAACTAATGAAAATGGAAATGGTTTAAGGACTTACAATATTTATCAAGATATTATTCTAATGATTACTTTGCAATTTCTTAATTAAATTATTTGTTTTCTTTATGTGTATATTTTAGAATTGTTTGGGTGCACCAAATGGAACATATATAAAAGTTAAAGTACCAAAGGGAGATAAACCTAGATATAGAAATCATAAAGGAGAGATTGCGACAAATGTTTTAGATGCCTGCTTTCAAGATATGCAGTTTATTTTTGTTTTATCTGGTTGGGAAGGTTCAGCTGACGGAAGAATACTCCGATCTGCAATTAGTAGAAGAAATGGTTTAAAAGTTTCACACGGTAAACTGTTAAAATATTAAAAAGTGAGTTTATACAACAAATTATTAAAATAAATAAGATTTTAAAGTTTGAAAAAGTCGATAACATACTTATATGTGTTTATAATAGGATATTATTATCTTGTGGATGTGGGATACACAAATTGTGAAGGATTTTTATCACTTTATAGAGGGCAATGATATCATTTGAATAATTGGAGGACTGGGTATCAACCAACAACATATAAATAGTTTTATAATATGAAACACTCTTCTGCTCGAAATGTCATGGAACGATATTTTGGACCATTAAAAATGAAATGGACTATTCTTAGAAGTCCTGTGTTTTATCCTATCAAAAATCAAAGTCGAATTATAACGGCATGTCGTTTGTTACAAAATCAGATTAGAAGAGAAATGAGCATAGACCCTGTGGAGGAGAATTTGGAATTGGATGAAGATAAACATGATGTAGATACAATACATTGAAAGTTCAGATCCATGAAGTTCCTGGAGAGAAAATTTAGCAGATTTTCTCTACTATTAGCCTTTTTTTTAAAATGTTACTAAAGTGGCCACAAATTTTTTTTTATTTGTAATTTGGTCATAACACACAATGGATTGCGTTATTAATCAGGATAACGCACAACGGTTGTGCTTTATCACTTAATTCAAATTTTTCTCCCTTAATCCGCCAATGTGGCGGATAACGCACAACGATTGTGCATTATCAGCCACATCAGTTTTTTTTAATTTTGTTTTATGTTGATTAAAATTTTAAAAATTTTGAAACATAAATAACTCTACGATCGGATGTCTGTTTAATTCATATGACCACTCGTTTCAATAGTTCTCGTAAATATAAACGTAACGACATCATCGAAAAAGTGATCCGGACACGTTTCAGGGCAAAAAAATTGTCGCGTATAGTCGAAAACTTTAACGGGGCATAACTTTGCGTTCGGACGTCCGATTGAGGCGATTCTTGTGGGCATTCCATGTATTTTTTCGAGATCTACGCAATGAAAACCACCTAAAAAACGTCCTATTTTCGTTTTAATTTATGTTTTTGTAATTTTCTAATACTTTCTCTCTTATTAACTAAAAAATATGGCGCCAATTTGAAAATAAAATAAATGAGCAGTCTTATTTTTGCTCTAATTAAAAATTCAAATGATTGAAGTTGGTAAATATTGGAATATGTAAATACTTTATTATTAAATAAAATCTCATGCACCTATTACGTAAGATCCAATTGTTGTCTATTGGCAAGTTTTTTATGTTATTTTTTATGATAACGCACAATCATTCTGCATTATGGCCAAAATAAGACTAAAAGAAATATTGTGGCCACTTTAGTAGCCTTTTCAGAGAAAAAAAAAAGGCTAACAGTATAAAAAAAACAAAATTTAGCTATTAACATGTTTGATGCATACAGAGGCAATACACAAGGCCAATAATTATGTTTAATAGATTTCATACATTATTTAGCTTCTTTAATGTAATTGGTTGTTTTATGGATGCATTATTTGGGTACCTTAATTCAATATTTTATTTGTTGATGGAAAATTTCCTTAAAACTTAATGAGGTATGTATATTTCTATACCTTGCATGTTTATGATAGAAATGGAGCAAAATGTCGATAAATCTGGACTTGGTGTCGTTAAAAAGATTTTGGACAGAATATGAAGATTAGAAGTTGATTGAAGTACATCTCGATTTAGCAAACACTGGAAAATACAATGCTGATCGTGGATTTAAACCTGGACACTACCATGCTATTGAATAGATACTTGCAGTCACCTTTCCAAACTCGAGGTTAAAAGCTGAACCTCAAATTGCTTCACGTATGAAAATATGAAAATATTTAGGTTGCGTTTGTCTCCTAGAATTGAAATTTTATAGAATTCTAAAATTGTAATTTCAATTCTTTTTGTTTGGTAAAATTATAAAATTATTGTAAGTCAAAAAAAAATTATAGAATTAGAATTCAAAATGTAAATATATATTTACTCAAGATGCAGATATGTATAAGAGTGGGAGCGTCTGTGTATGGTTTTTTAGAGAGAGAAAGTGAATTTGAATTCTATAGAGAAATTGACGGGAATTTTAGAAAGAGAAAGTGTCAAAAAATTTAAAGAGAGAACGTGCCATGAATTTTAGATAAAGAAAGTGTCGTGAATTTTAGATAGAGAAAGTGTCATAAATTTTTAGAGAGAGAAAGTGTGCGTGAGCGTGTAATGAATATAAAATTGTATAATTAATCATGGAAGCGATCAATATGAAAATCTTGTAGAATTGAAATTGTAATTCTTAAGTTTTGATTTAAAATTGAAATTGGTGAATTTTGTAAAATTGAAATTGGAATGCAATTCTAATTACATAATTAATTAGTCAACCAAATAAAAGAATCAGAATTAAAATTTCAATTCTAATATTAAACTCCCAATTTTATGTCGCCAAACACAATGTGAAGAAACATTTCAGTATTGTCTTTGATATGTTACAAGGTCCCCACACTAGTGGGTTTGGTTATGATCATGAGAGAAAATGTGTTATTGCTGAGAAAGCTAAATGGGATGACTACTTAAAGGCATGTATAAGGGTTGAATCTTTTAGAGTATAATTGGAGTTAATGATTTTTATTATTTTTTCTCTAATGACTCTAATTTTACCTTATTTTTAGAGTCATAAAGATGCAAAAATGTTTAAGGGGAAGCCATTTCCTTACTATAAGGAATTATGTATTGTGTTTGGAAAACATGGTGCAACTGGAAAAGATGCAAAAACTCCCGTTGATGTGATTGAAGAGCCTGATAAGGAAGAAGAATATAGAGCAACAAATACGGTTGACGAGCAAGAACTTGCATTAGAGGCCTTGATGCCTTATTGTCGTTCATGCAATTAGCTAGAGATGGCAGTACTAGTGAAACTTCAAAGAAAAAAGAAAGGTGATGAATGAAACTCCTGAAGATGCTATTTGTAACGTTATAAAAGATATTGCCCCATTAATTAGTTCAAAAAAATGGGTTCTACCCCCGGTCCTTTCGGTGCAAAGGATCAAGCTCTACGCCTACTAGTGAGCGACTTAGCTTGGCAATTGAAGATGCTTGTGTGAATGGTTTAAAGAGAATGCTAAATGGAGAACTGATAAAGTTATCAGGTTTGAATATGAAAGAGAGACACAAAGCAACTACAATCATCGGTTGAGATGGTAACTTAACTTAAATTTTCTTCATCATTGATGACAATGAGAAAGTTGAATGGGTAAAGATGATAATTCCGTAACTGTTTAATTTTTCGTGCTTTCTTTTATTTTGATATTTAAAAAGAATTGTTTTATGACTATTTTCAATCTTATATATGAATATTTACCCTTCAATAAAATATTTGATGTATCTTTTTAGAGTTTTAATGTGTGTTAGGTATGAAAAATACATTTTGTGCTAGAAGGGCATTTAGGTTATATTATATATAATTTCATTCCATTTCGATATAAAATAATAATTTTACCAATCATAGAAAATGAATCATTATTTCATTCTACGTTTTCCTTCCACACACTGGAATGGAAAAAGGATTCTATTCCATTTTAGATGCGAAAGAATTTCGGGTGGTAAAAGATTTCATTTCATATTATTCCAGCCTACCAAACGTGCTATTAGGGTTTATCTTTTAAAGTTTAAGGTTTATCTTTTATTCTATATGATTTGTATTAATAAAACTACTATAAAAAGAAGTGTACTAGAGATTGAATTAAAAAATATGTAGTATACGATCCCGACCTTGTTTTTACTTCTCATATATTTTATTAATAAAACCTATTAAATAAAAAATAAAGTATAAGAAAAAATATAAACCATAAAAGAAAAGAGTACATAAAATGGTATAGACAATCCAAACCCCTTAATCGAGGTTTTTTACTATATTTGGCCCCTTTTTTAAAAACAGCCAATAAAGTGGCCGCAACTTTTTTAATCTCAATGTCGCCATGACGTACATGTTGTGTGTGTTATCTTTAATGATAACATACATAGCGTGTGTATTATCGCTAATCACCAATTAAATGTGTGATTATGCAAAATTAATGATATGGTTGTTGGCGTGGCAGTGCGGCTGGTGAGGTGGATAATAACTCATCCAGAGTATGCGTTATGAGTAAGAATAATGTACACGCTGTATGCGTTATCCTTATGATAAGCACATATTGTGTGCGTTATTTGAATACAGAATATTTAAACTCTAAACCCTCACCGTCTTCTTCCCACTTCTTCTTCTTCAAAAAGAAAAAGAAGAAAAAAAAAACCGACGCCGCTACTGCACTCTTCTTACTCCTTCTCCACCGCAACCTCTTGCTTTCCTTCTCTTTTTCTCTTGCTCTTCTCCTTCCTTCCTTCTCTTCTTCTCTTCCTCTTCTCTTTCCTTCCTTCTCTTCTTCTCTTCCTCTTCTTCTCATTCTCTTCTTCTCCTTGCTGTGTTGATTTCTTAAGTACGAAGAACATGTACCGTTGAGTACGAAGAACGACAGAGGAAGCTCCATTAAAGAACAACATTTGATTTCAATTTATTCCGACATTCGGTAAATTCCTTAATGCTATGTTTTACTCTTTAATTGTTTTTAATCTTTTTGCACTCGGTGTTAATTTCTATGGTCTGTATGAAAATTGTTGTTTATTGTGATTGTGAATATACTTGATGAATTTTTTCTGGGTTATTTCTCAATTTCTTGTATTTATTTTTCTAGAGGTGGGTTTTACAGTTATTTTCACTGCTTGTTTTTCTTGACAGATTAGTGCATATTTGACCATTTTGTTAGACTAGTTATATGTTTCTATTGGAAATTTGATTCGATGAAATGGGTTTTTAATAATTTTGCTTACAATTTTCCTATTAAGATGATATGGGTTTTATAATTTATTTTGTTTTTTTAAACCCTAAACCCTAATTATTTATTTTTGTTGAACATTTGTGAGCATTTATATTGTTCTGTTAATTTCATATAAATGTATATTCCAAAAAAACTGTTATGTTTCGATTTTTTTTGTTAGAAAAAAAAAAAGAGAATATAACCTTCTCTAAAACTATAAACCTTAAACCTAGAAATCGTAATCTAAAAAAATTCTAAACTGTAAACTTGATAAAGTGTGTAATTAAAAAAAACAATTTGTATTACCCAAAACAATTTGTAATGATAAAAATTAAACACTAAACCCTAACCTTGAGACCCTAAACCCAAAAATCCTAAACCCTAATGTTAACCTTGAAACCCTAAATCCTAAACCATAAACCATAGAAAGTGTGTAATACTATATCTTAATCTTAAAACTTTAACCCCTAACACCCTAAACCCTAAAATTTATGAACTGTGTAATGATAAAAAATATTTTACTTTAATTTCTAAACCCATAAAGATTTAAATTTAAAAATTATATAATACTAGACCTTAATTCTAAAAAATTTTGATGTAATGTAGATGGAGGAAGTCCCAGCAATATGCATTCGGGTCCCATAAATCCTGATATATTGACTAGGCAGCATAAGTCTGGGTTGATATGGAGTGGGGATTATTAGACATGTATTACTAATATTTAGTGTCGACGTTTTGGTCGTAATCTATTTCAGGCTAACAATACGACTCCCCATTGATTGATTGATATTATTGATAGGACAGGATTAGGGGTAGTTTTTAGATGTGGTTATATATGTCTCGACCACGCACTTATTACTTATTACTGCTTTAATTGAGAGATGGAGGCCTGAGACCCACACATTCCACATGACTTGCATGAGGTGACAGTCACTTTACATGATGTACATGTCTTATGGGGATTACGAATAGAGGGGTTGCCTGTTAAAGGTCCTAGTTGAAGTGTACGTCATAAGCAATATTGGATTGATACAATTGAGAGGCTTATTGATATTATGTTGTCTCTTACTCACTTTTCCACATATAAGGTAAAAAAGGAACCTTTAAGGGCTTGGGTCTTGAGAGAGTTCACTGGATCAGAGACTGATGATGACTTTATCATGCGTGCCCGAGGTTTTATTTTCTTACTTCCTTAAGGTCATATGCGCCCTGATATATTGGGCATCTTGATTAACATATGGTACATGAGTCTGTTAGAAGATTTTAATGTCATCTACACTTACAGTTGGGGGATTTGTGTATTAGGGTTTTTGTATAGATGCTTATGCAGGGCAGTTATAGGGGGTACACGACAGATAGAGGGAGCCCTTGTGCTACTTCAGATATGGGCTGGGTCGCGTATTCCTGTACTGCGTCCTCAATTAAAATAGGCATGTGGAACAAGACTCTCGTGCTCCACTTGGTGCTATGTGGTGCACATCATTTGATCTCAGCCAGCTTCCTACGTATATCCTGCTTACTTATAGAGATCAGTTGGATTTCATGCCATCCAACTAGGTACGACTTTAAATTATATTTTTATTTTTTATTATATTTTAAATGTGATTATATTTAAATATTTAAATTTATTACACAGTTTTTCTGGCTACTGTATCCTAAGGGTAGTTTTGTGCCATCTGACTTGTAGCGGGCAGAGGTGCCATTGATATGTTACAAGATAGTGGGATTCGAAGCATGCCAGAGATGCCTTTGGTTCTTATTTAATCGGAAAGACCAAGAAAACATGGACTTTTACCCGAATGGTAAAATATGATCAACTTGTTAAAAAATTTTTAAGCATCAAGGAATGGATCCAAATCATTTGCATGTTCGAATGACAATGAGGGTATCTTCATTTTATGAAGAGTATCAAATGTTTAATTATACTTTGTATAGCATGAACAACGATGATGCGATGCGTTACCTTTAGACTACTAGACCTGATATATCTAAGGAAGGCATTCACGTTCTAGTTGAATTTGAACCGATCTAGTCACAGACATTTTCATATGTTTAGCACACACATGGATCGACGCATGAGGCCATTCAAATGTTCGTCAACATGTCACGACAATAACACAGATGGTTTCCAATGAACCGTCAATATTGTACCCAGATTTAGAGGAAGATAATGAGGACGATGATGATGCTAATGCAGATTATGACGTATCAAGTACATCTAACGAAGATAGTGGTGATAATGATGAGGAAGATGACATTAGCACTCCCCTGAACCCTCTATTTTCAACTATAGTAAATCAATAGCAAAGTAGTCAATGGTTCGGTAATGCTCCATATAATTATACATTATCTGGAGCCTTTCTAGAATTAGGCTAGGAGAGCAGATCGATAATCCCATTGAATCAGGCACTATCAAATTGCTACATTGGAACGATACAATGACTGATTTTCAATTAGAAATGAGGTTGGTTGGCAAAACTCAAGCAATTAGTGTAGTTCAAAAGTGGTATATTGAGATAGGACGAGAGTTCAGAGTTATTAAAAGTAAGAGTGATCAATGGACAGCAAAATGTTATCATCACAACGACTCCAACTTTTGTCTATGGTATATCCGAATAAAGAAAAAAAGCAATCCATGGTCGTTGGGAGATAACCAGATTCACCAAAGGACACACATGCCTATTCAGGTTACTCAAAACAAGCATCAAAATATTACTTCAAAAACTAATATCGCATCTCTTTGCCAACAACCCAGAGATCCTTGTCTCAAATGTTATCCAAGAAGTCTAAGTATTACTCCAGACGGGTTGTACGTACAAGAGGACATGGTATGCTCAGAAGTTTACAGTAGAAAGGGTGTTCGGAAGCTGGGAGACAACTTTTTCAATTCTACCTAAATATCTCCAAGCAATGAAAGATTCTAACCCAAGAACTGTATACGAGTGGTTGCACCATAGAACTAGTATTTCCCCCCGACTATGTTTTCAAATTTCTTTTTTAGTGTTTCGAGCCTTGTATAAATAGACTTCAAAATTGTCGGTCGGTGATTTCTATGGATGACATTCATCTTCAGGGACTATATATTATTAATTACAAGTATATGGGAGACGAATAATCATTTGTTCCTCAAACTTCAACGAGAAAATGTTTTTAAGGATCGACATGTTCGTTTAATATTCATTCCCCACACAGGGATTTTATCTCCTACGCAAAATCAAAATTTGTGGCAACCACCATCGCTGTACACAGGTTTTGTCTACGCCACATTTGGACGAATTTCACCAAGACCTTTAAGAACAACGAATTAAAAATTTTGATGTGGCAAGCCAAAACCGAAGCTAAGCATGGAAATTTGAACGTGCCATGAATGAAATTAAAAGTAGAATTGTAGAAGCCTACAATTATTTAGTCAAGATACCCTTGGACAAATGGACACTCCTGCATGACGGTGGGCACAGGCATGGAGTGATGACAACCAACATTTTAGAAGCACTTAACAGTATCTTGAAAAAAGTTAGGGTCTTTCCTTTAAGAGCCCGAGTTGAATTAATATTCAGCAAACTTGTTAAGTACTTCAACCAGCACCGTGAGGAGGCCCATAACTATGTGCATCCATTTCCAACAAGGATTTTTGACAAGTTTATTCAGATTAAATTAAAATCAAGAGACCACACAGTTACACTGTATAACCAATGACGTGGTATTTACATGGTTAAATCTCTGATACGGCTTGATAGTCGCGGCAACAATATTTACTGTAACGCCCCACTTGGTAAGCACCTCGGGCGATCTTGAGAGGGCGAGTGACGTTAACGTAGTAGCCGGGGTCTAGCGTAGTAAAACCTAAAAATTTATGGTACGTACGTTTTAGCGGTTTGGAATACTCGGTAGTCTTATATAGAGTTAAAGTGATATATTTTCTTTTTATGGAGAAATACTAATTTTTATTAATTTTAATATTATTATTATTATTATTAGATTTTATGGTGAGTTTTTTTTTTTTTAAAAAATTGTTGTTGGGCCACTTGTCAAGCATGAAGTGCCACTTAGCATCTTGCATGTACTTTGGTATGCCTATATATATATATATATATATATATATATAGGGTTACGAGGGAAGAAAAAGATTGCTGAATTTTTTTTTCTTTTCTCCCCCCCTCCCCCCACATCTTGGTTTTCTCAATAGCAGCAACAGGTAATTTTTTTTTTTTCCTTTCTTATCCTTGTTTCTTTTCCTCCTCTTTCTTTTCTGCCTTTTTTTCCCCTATTTCTTTTTGCTGTTTTGATTCTTTTGTTTGTCTTGCTCCATATTTTTCTTTTTTTTTTTTTTTAGTCATTTAGTAATAGTATAATTTTGTTAAGATTTGTTTAATTTTTTATTTTTGTGTTGATTTCTCTTATTTAATTTTATATAAATTTATTTGTTTACTTTTTCTTGGTATAATTCTTTTACCTAAAATGGTTTATATATATACCTAAACTTTTGGTAAATGATTTTAAGGTATTTTCTTATATATATTTTTAGTACACGTAATTATTTATATTTTTAAATATATACATAGTATATATATTTTTGCCTGTCTAGTTTTAGTATTTATACATCTTAAATATATGTTTATATGTTTGTATATATATGTATATATATTTACATGCATGGTCTTAGCATGCATATTTATAGATACATATTTCAAATTTTGATATATATGTACATATATAAATATTTTTTCCTCACGTAAAGCTTGTATATATATAAATATATTTGAGGTGTTGTATATCTATATATTTGCATGCATGGGGATTTATACCTAATTGTAGGATATGAAGTCTTAATATATATATGTATAATTGTTGTAAGTGAATTTTAATATATAACTTTATATATATACAAGTTTGTAGTATGTATAATCATTACAAATAATTTTAATATATATAGTTGGTAAATATGTGTATATATATTTTTTTAGTATATATGGGATTTTCTTTTTATATAAATAATTTTAGTGAATAAAGTCTTGTTTGTCTATATATTTTAGTACCTAACTTTATATATATATATATATATTTTTATATATAACTTTTGTAACTAGTTTTGGCATTCATAAATTTGATATGTATTTTTAAATGACCCTTGAAAATGATGTTAACACTTATGGTTCGTATGTATAGTTTTGGTACAGTTGACTTGCGTGACTAATCTTAATATATATATATACACCTAATTTTTTGTATATAGCGTTAGTATATATATATATTTTTGGTATCACTGGTAGGTTTATATGATTTTAGTATGATGGGATATGAAGTGTAGGCTCGTTAGATTAGTATACGTGCAGTTATATCCTAGATTCGTAAGAAGTTATCATCTTTTATATTTTTGGAGACGAATAGAAACGTGTGGATTTGTACTTAAGTGTTTGTTGGTATCATGTTTGTAGGACTATAGCACCAGAGCCGCATCCAGGTGAGTCCACAAAACCCTGCTTTCTAATATTTGTAAATATTATGGGCCTTGTAAGGCGTGTTTCCTGAATTTGTTAGAAAATATTTACTGCGTTCTGCATGTACAATTTAGCATTTTTTCGGAGATGTTCTCCACAATGTGTCACTTGTTTTCTTAAGTAATACATAGGAGTCGCGCTCCATATAAGTGTGGTTTTTTTTAAATGGTTTATAATTGCTGTGAAACAGGATTTGACTGTATACAGGTTTTCTAGGAAAGTTTATATATGTTGGTAAAATGTTGTAGTTAGAAAAGCTACACTGTTTGACATGCATGAGTATACATCTAGCATATTTATGTGAATTTTGCATAAACATGGGGTGAACTGGCGGATGGGAATTTTTATTAAGTATTCATGACTTGATTCTGTCCTGACGGCCGGTCAAGCGGCCTTTCTTTTGTAAACGCATGAGAAAATCCCATTCCGACCCGAGTTACAGTTCTAGATTATGTTGAGGTGTTCAGAAACGTCGGAGGATTGCATTGTACGTGGCTAGTCCCCCGTACCAGGGCCTCTTCCGATTGCGTGGACGATTCAGACTCGGGAGAGTGGATCCACTTGAAGAGGGGCGTAGACCGCGGAGAGAGTAGCCCAATCGGTCTACGTGGACGCCTCATCATGCTCTGCGGTGGGGTTCAATCGCCTAGTAAAGAGTCAAGAGGGGCTCGACACCAAGGTTGGTACCACGACAGACCTGGTAAGTGCCCCAGGAAACTGTAGCCTGATGTTTTGACCAATTTTGGGAGAGTGGTTGTTTGGTAATCGAGCGCTCGTATAGTGTTGGGCTGGTATTGACTACGAGATACCGGACTTTTTTCCGATGACCTCATTTTGGGATCCGAACCTTGTCCGTTGAGCCTAATTGTAGCATTGCATGTTTCTTTGCATTCGGGTGTAGAAGCTGCGCTGATGTGTCTTGATTCGCTCAGACTTCCCAGTTGCGCTCGAAACCCTTATTCCGGTTCAAGTATCACTATTGTTTAAATAAGAGGTTCTCTTAGAATATTGCATAAAAATTGTTTTGTGAAATTGCATCATCATTATTTCAAAGAAATCACTGAGATGCACATACACGTGGACTCACTGAGCGTTCGTGCTCACGTTTTCCATTTCATGTTTTCTCCTCAGATCAACTCAGGATAGACAGGGCATGATAAGTCGTTGAAGTTTTGGGCATGGAATCTTGGATCATATCTCTCTAAAAGGACATGTTTATGCTTTGGTTGTCACGTATTATGTTTCGTTTTTCTTAGACTCGGGTCAGGTGTAAAGTTCTTCTCTTTATATTATCATAAGGTTTTGTTGGTATAAGACTTTTATTTTGTATTGCAACAGTTTTAAGAAGTTTTTCTTAAAATCTTGTGTTTGGAACGAACTAGTGGTGACAAGTTTATTTAAGTTTTCTGCTGCATATTTTATGTATATAATTTTAGTGTTGCCCCGGGATTGGGCTCTCGTTGTGGGACTTATAGTCTAGTGCCGAGAGGCAAACAGATACCCTACTCAGCCGCAGTTGACCTAGTGGCAGGGTTAGGGGTGTCACAGGTGGTATCAGAGCATCTAGGTTCATTCCTAGGTTTGAACTGTTGGATTTTAGACAAGCTATAGGAGTTAACCGTTTAATCTTGATGTTAGTCATTCGATTTGTTGATTAGTACTGAACTTAAGATTCTGTTTTGTAGGTACTAGATGGCACATCATACCCGTAGATGGATATATCAGGTGGGTGTACTTGTGAGCAAGTCCAGTGGGACGACCCCCTCATCATTATACTCCCTTAGAGAGATTGTACCGGAGAGAGAGCCGATCCTCATTATTGACCTATCAGATAGCGAGACTGTAGAGGGACCAGCGGTGTCGATCGAGGAAGACCCCAGCAAGGTTGAGTCTGATGTAGGGGTGCTACCTGAGCAGGAGGGAGCAGCACCAGCTCTGGTGGATGCTGAGGGTATGGACACCCTCACAGCGAGTGGATCCCCAGTACCGTTATTTGTGGCTATTGCTTATGGACCGGGCAGTAGGTAGTGGCTGCCGGGCAGCAGATCGCTAAGCTGAGAGAGGAGATTTCTAGGGTGGATGCCTTGTTCTATACGGTTCACCAGGCGACAGGCCAGAGAGGACTGCTATGCTGGAGGCGGGGCTAGTCCAGGTGAGGGAGGCGCACGCGACCAGAGAGAGGGAGATTCAAGAGCTGACTAGCGAGCGGGATTGTCTTAGGTGGTTTATTGCCCAGTTCCTTGGTACTATTAGGGATTCAGTAAACAATGCCCGCGCCGAGCTGGAGTCCCGGCCAGGTGGTTCTGGTAGCCGACACCCTTAGACGGAGTAGGCTTGGGATAGGGGGTAGGGATTTTTGTGTATATAGTTATTTGGATGGGTATAAGTGGTGATTGATTGAGGCTTGATATAGTAGCCTTAGGATAGTGGATGGGAGGTCCCCGGGTTTTTGGATATGTATAGTAACTCAATCATATATTTTTGGAATGTTTGGGCCATGATGATTTGTTTGTGACACCACTTGTACTGGAAATCTTGATTTTGAGATCTATATGTATATGTTTATGTTTATATGAACGTGTTAATGTTGGTGCCTATGATGAGTTTATACATTTACTTGTTATAGAGTAGATGCAAACTTATAAGTGATGAAACTTCTGATGTTTAGAAATATGCCAGATTCACGACCTTCCAACTCTGCGGACGAGGCTGTGTCCGAGAATTCTCAAAGTAGACAGTCTGAATCCACTGGGGAAAACACGCCTCGTCCAAAGAGAGCTACGCATACGATAATGGAAAATTTCATGATTAGAATGACGGAGTTGTTAGAAACTTCAATGGCTACAAGGAGAAATGAGCGAGTACTTGGCATTGGGACAGATGAAGCACCAGAACGATTTTTTAAGTTTCGACCACCAAAGTTCTATGGAGAAGCTGAGCAAGAAACCAAAGCGGAACTATTTCTTGAACAACTAAATGATATTTATGACACCCTTAGGTATGAGGATACCCTGTGAGTAACATTTACAGCTTTTAGACTCCATGGAATTGCAAAGGATTGGTGGCTTAGAGCTTCCGAAGCTCGGGCACTCAAGAACCAACCATGGACCTGGATTGATTTTCAAGAAGAGTTCAAAAGAGAATACATACCTCGATGGGTTCATGAACAATGAGAGGATGAGTTCCAGCAATTGAGACAAGGTAACCTGACAGTTGCCCAATATATGGCAAAGTTTAATAGGTTGGCTAAATCTGCTTAAGATTGGTAGATACGGATGAGAATAAGACGCAGAAATTTGTGAAAGGATTAAGGGCAGAACTACAGTGGGCATTGGCACCCTTACCACCAATGGGATTCGCGGCAGTAGTTGAAGCCGCCACAAGGACGGAAATAGCGGATCAAGCGGTTACACAGAGGAAAGCAGCTATTGGCTCAGCTGCAACCCCTATAAACATCCTGTACAAGGATCCTGGAAATCTAGAGATTTTAAGAGACCTTGTGGTGAACAAAGGAACGGGAATGGAGGCCGGCAAACCCTAACCCTGGAGGAGTCCATAGAGTATGTACATACTGTGGACGAAGTGGACATATGGCAGACACGTGCTATCGAAAGTTGAGGTTATGTTTCTAGTATGGGAAATCAGGACATACCAAGGACCAGTGCCGTGGGATACAACAAGTACCTCCGGAGACATCCAGAAGACCAAGCCGACCCCCGGTTATAAGAGGAGCTACAGAAGGAACGAGCAATAAGCCACAAGTGAAAGCGAAAGTTTATGCATTGGATGGACTGTCCGTGAACACCGAAGCGGACCTAGTTGAAGGTATGATACCAATCTATTCTAAACCAGCAAGAACACTCATTGATCCTGGAGCTACACATTCTTTTGTGAGTTTGCATTTCATAAAACACATTCCTATTTCCTCTGTTGACATGCATTATCAGTTGTTAGTTAGCACTCCTATGGGCATAAGTAGGATGGCTGAGGTAAAGTACCCAGGTTGTGACATCTGGATCGAAAGTATGTTTTAGCTGGTGATTTAATTGCCTTATCCTTTGAGGGTTATGACGTGATACTTGGGATGGATTGGTTGGCTAGGCATTATGCTCAAGTAGACTGTCGATAGAAGTTTGTTAAGTTTAGTAGACCGGGCATGCCAATCCTGGTGTTTAAGAGAAGCATACGAAACGAGAGAATCCCTTTTTGTCAGGCATAAAAGCCATGAGGTTGCTATGGAAAGGATGTCATGGGTACTTGGCATATCTACTCAATGAGCCTAAGGAAGAGATGAGATTAGAAACAGTACCTATAGTAAGGGAGTTTGGGGATGTATTTCCTGAAGAGTTAACAACGCTACCCCCAGAACAAAAAGTGGAGTTCAGCATAGAATTGGTACCTGATGCTAAGCCAATATCTCGAACTCTATACCGGATAGCGCAAGAAGAGTTGAAGGAATTGAAAAAGCAATTACAAGAATTGTTACAGCAAGGATATATCCGTCCAAGTACATCTCCTTGGGGTGCGCCAGTTTTGTTTGTAAAGAAGAAGGATTGAACCCTCAGGATGTGTATTGATTACAGAGGATTGAATAGTGTGAGCGTCAAGAACAAATACTCACTACCCCTCATTGATGAGTTATTTAATCAACTCCAAGGAGCGGGATTCTTTTCTAAATTGGACCTAAGACAGGGTGTTACCAAGTCAGGATAAGAGAGAAGGATATCCCGATAATGGCTTTCAATACAAGATATGGGCATTATGAGTTTGTGGTTATGCTGTTTGGATTGACTAATGCACTGGCAACTTTCATGGACTTGATGCATAGAGTCTTTAGTCCTTATTTGGATAAGTTTGTGGTGATTTTCATAGACGACATCCTTGTTTATTCACCCAACCCTGAAGCTCATGAACAACATCTTCTAAAAGTTTTGTAAACCCTGTGAGAGCATAAGCTATATGCCAAGTTCAGTAAATACGAATTTTGGATGAGTCAAGTGACTTTTTTAGGATATGTTATCACCCAAGAAGGGATTTCAGTGGATCTGGCAAAAGTAGAAGCGGTAACTCATTGGGCGCAGCCTAAAACACCAACCGAAGTATGTAGTTTCTTGGGCATGGCAGGATACTACCTCATATTCATAAAGGACTTTTCTAGGATTGCTAGACCTTTAACACAATTAACCAGAAAAGAAACCAAGTTTGAATGGACGGAGAAGTGTGCGAGGAGTTTTCAAGAATTGAAGAATCGACTAACTTCGGCACCAGTGTTAACCTTGCCCGATCCAAACAAGGAATTTTCATTGTACACCGATGCTTCAGGAGAAGGTCTAGGAGCTGTGTTGATGCAAGACAGGAAGGTCGTCTCTTATATTTCGAGGAAGTGGAAGGATCATGAATGGAGTTATCCCACACATGATTTAGAGTTAGCGGCCATCGTGTTTGCGCTTAAGAAGTGGCGACACTACCTGTATAGAGCTAAGTATGAGATCTTCACTAATCATAAAAGCTTAAAATACCTGTTTTCTCAGAAGGACTTGAACATGAGACAACGTCAATGGATGGAATTGCTGGAGGAGTATCGATGCCCGATTAACTATCATCCAGGAAAGGCGAATGTAGTGGTGGATGCATTGAGTAGAAAAGTAAATATATCAAGTCTTAGCTCTACCCTACAACAAGATATTAGAAGCGCCCAAGAGAATAATTAGGAGTTCTAAGAGTTTAAAGGCCGTGCAAAAGCTAAGAAACTGGAAGATTTTTTAACATTAGAAGTTGATGGGAGCTTGAACTTTCGGAATCGGTTGCGTGTACCCAATGACACTGAACTTAAGCATAAGATTCTAGAGGAAGCCCATAGAAGTAAGTATTCAATGCATCCTGGAGAGGATAAGATATACAAAGACTTAAAGCAAAAGTTTTGGTGGAATGGAATGAAGAGAGAGATTGCAGAGCATGTAGCAGCCTGTCTTATATGTCAAAGAGTTAAGGCGGGACATCAAAGGTCAGCAGGACTACTCCAACCGCTACCTATTCCCGAATGGAAATGGGATCATGTAACAAAAGATTTTGTCACAGACTTGCCCCGAACCAGGGGATATAAGGATGCTATCTAGGTAATCGTTAATCATTTAACGAAAGTAGCTCATTTTATTGCCATTAATATGACCTAACTTTTGGACAACTTGGCGCATATTTATGTAGATGAGATTGTGCGACTTCATGGAGTACCCGTCGATATTGTGCCAGATAGAGACCCACGGTTTACCTCAAGGTCTTGGCCCGAATTCCAGGCAGCTATGGGGACTAACCTTAGTTTTAGTACTACAGCACACCCCCAAATCGATGGACAAACCGAGAGAACAATTCAAACCCTAGAGGATATGTTGAGAGCTTGTGCCTTAGATTTTGGGAACAGATGGATTAACAATCTTGCTTGTGCTGAGTTTTCTTATAATAATAGCTACTACTCTTCAATAGGAATGGCACTGTTTGAAGCATTGTATGGTAAGAAATGTAGAACACCCTTGTACTGGGATGAAGTTGGAGTTCGATCTTATTGGAAACAAAAGAACCCGATGCCAGAGTTTGAGGAAATGCATAAACAAGTTGGGATAATATGAGATCAGCTTCGGGCAGCCAAAAGTAGATAGAAGAGCAATGCCGATAATCGAAGAAGGGACCTGGAGTTTAGTGTGGGAGATCGAGTTTTCTTGAAACTCACGCCACATCGCGGAAAACCTAGATGTCCAAGGGGAGGAAAGCTAAGCCCTTGATATGTCGGACCACTTGAGATTATTAACAGGGTTGGAGTTATGTGTCGATCTGTCCTACAAAGAAAAACTAGCAGAGATTATAGAACGAAGCATAAAAGAGTTACATGGGAGACAAATTCCAGTATGTAAAGTTGTATGGAGGCATCATGGAATTGAGGAGGCAACCTGGGAGACTAAGTATTTGAAAAAGAAGTATCTAGAACTTCTAGGTGTATGACTATTAAATTTCAAGGACGAAATTTTTCTTACGAGGGAAGAATATAATGCCCCACTTAGTAAGCACCTCGAGAGATCTTGAGCGGGCAAGTGACGTTAACGTAGTAGCTGAGGTCTAGCGTAGTAAAACCTAAGAATTTATTGTACGTATATTTTAGCGGTTTGGAATACTCAGAAGTCTTATATAGGGTTAAAGTGATATATTTTCTTTTTATGGAGAAATACTAATTTTTATTAATTTTAATATTATTATTATTAGATTTTATGGTGTCTCTTTAAAAAAAAAAAAAATTGTTGATGGCCACTTGTCAAGCATGAAGTGCCACTTGGTATCTTGCATGTACTTTGGTATGCCTATATATATATATATATGGGTTATGAGGGAAGAGAAAGATTGCTTTATTTTTTTTTCTTTTCTCCCCTCCCCCCCCCCACCCCCCCTCTTCCCATCTCAGTTTCCCCAGAGCCGCATCCAGGTGAGTCCACAAAATCCTGTTTTCTAATATTTGTAAATATTACGGGCTTTGTAAGGCATGTTTCCTGAATTTGTTAGAAAATATTTATTGCGTTCTGCATGTACAGTTTAGTATTTTTTCGGAGATGTTCTCCACAATGTGTTACTTGTTTTCTTAAGTAATACATAGGAGCCATGCTCCATATAGGTGTGGTTTTTTTTAGATGGTTTATAATTGCTGTGAAGCAGGATTTGACTGTTTATAGGTTTTCTAAGAAAATTTATATATGTTGGTAAAATGTTCTAGCTAGAAAAGCTACACTGTTTTGACATGCATGAGTATGGCATATTTATGTGAATTTTGCATGAACATGGGGTGAATTAGCGGATGGGGATTTTTATTAAGTATTCATGACTTGATTCTGTCCTGACGGCTGGTCAAGCGGCCTTTCTTTTTGTAAACACATGAGAAAATCCCATTCCGACCAGATTTACAGTTCTGGATTATGTTGAGGTGTTCGGAAGCGTCAGAGGATTGCATTATACGTTGCTAGTCCCCCGTACGAGGGCCTCTTCCGATGGCATTGATGATTCAGACTCGGGAGAGTGGATCCACTTGAAGAGGGGCGTAGATCGCGGGAGTGTGGCCCAATCGGTCTACGTGGACACCGCATCATGCTCTACGGTGGGGTTCGATCGCCTAGTGAAGAGTCAGGAGGGGCTCGACACCGAGGTTGGTCCCAGGGCAGACCTGGTAGGTGCCCCAGGAATCTGTAGCCTGATGTTTTGACCAGTTTTGGGAGAGCAATTGTTTGGTAATCGAGCGCTCGTATGGTGTTGGGCTGGTATTGACTACGAGATGCCGGACTTGTTTCCGATGACCTCGTTTTGGGATCTGGACCTTGTCTGTTGAGTCCGATTGTAGATTGCATGTTTCTTTGCATTCAGGTGTAGAAGTTGCGCTGATGTGTCTTGATTCGTTCAGACTTTCCAGCTGCGCTCGAAACCCTTATTCCGGTTCAAGTATCAGTGTTGTTAAAATAAAATATTTTCTTAGAATATTGCATAAAAATGGTTTCATGAAATTGCATCATCATGATTTCAAAGAAGACGCACACACACACGTAGACCCACTGAGCGTCGCGCTCGCGTTTTCCATTTCATGTTTTCTCCTCAGATCAACTCAGGATAGACAGAGACATGATAAGTCGCTGAAGTTTTGGGCATGGAATCTTGGATTATATCTCTCTAGAAGGACATGTTTGTGCTTTGGTTGTCACGTATTATGTTTTGTTTATCTTAGACTCGGGTCAGGTGTAAAGTTCTTATGTTTATATTATCATAAGGTTTTGTTGGTACAAGACTTTTATTTTGTATTGCAACAGTTTTAAGAGGTTTTTCTTAAAATCTTGTGTTTAGAACGAACTAGTGGTGACAAGTTTATTTAAGTTTTCCGCTGCGTATTTTATGTATATACTTTTAGTGTTGCCCTGGGGTTGGGCTCTCGTTTGTGGGACTTATAGTCGAGTGCCGAGAGATACGCAGATACCCTACTCAGCCACAGTTGACCTAGTGGTAGGGTTGGGGGTATCACATTTACACTTTAAAAATGAATGAAAAATCATGCAGTTGTGGCAAATGGCAAGAATATACATTGCCTTGTTCTCATTATCTTGCAGTCTGTGATGATAATGGTACAAGACTAGATGCTTACGTGCCGGACATATATTGGCAAGAAACTTACAGACGAATGTACCAATCCAATTCTTATCCATTTATGCATGAGCACTTTTTAAGAGATGCTCCTTACAATTTAACATTCTATCCTCCAGATATGAACAATCAATGGGGTCAAAAAAACAAGGTACAAGGTTTCGGGGGGAAATTGATTATTGAAATCCGGATTCTCCCCCAAAATATAGCAGATGCCGAATGCCTAAACATAATAGAAAAAATTGCAGTAACTTCAATTCAAGTAATGTATAAGTTTATGTTTGTTTCCAAAGTGTGTAATATTTTAGGGTTTATATTAATGATATTTCTTCTAGGTACTTTTTTATAAAATTTTCCTTCTTAAATCGGTTATAATTATTATCATAAAATATACATCAAATGACATAAATAAAATAATGTTTTGTCCTTTTTTAAAAAAATAATAATTATAAGTTTTGTAAAAAAATTATAAAATTTGAAAAAAATGATGTGATAAATAAGGCATACAATAGATGTGTTATCACTAAAGATAACACATATATTGTGTATTATCAGCCACTTCGATTGATTATGGGAGGGAATTGGTGAAGTGTTATGGCCACACTCAACTTTAAAAAAATTACAGCCACTTTAGTACTTTTTTTTATAAAAATGCCAAATATAATAAAAAAATCCTCAATCGGCAATTAAAAAAAATATCTCTTAATTGAAAATTTCTCAAATTTAGAATATTTATTTAGAATTATTATTAATATATATATATATATATTTTCTAGACAAACTAGTATTGTGATGTTACTTTTCCTCTTTGATTTTGGAACAATGCCGACGGCTAATTGTGGAATGGATCGTCCAACTTTAAAATCAAAGACCGGCAACTCTTATTGCCTCGTCAACCTATCCTTTGTAAAACCCAACGCACGCTATATACCAATTCTACCTAGAGTCAAACAAAACAAAACCACCAGCAGCAGCTGGCCCTAAATAAAGGAAAACCCCATCATATCTCCAACCCTCCTCCTCCTCCTCCTCCTTCCTCCTTTCTCCGTCCGCCACCACTTTCCCAGTCTGACAATCAAGGAAATGGACTCTTCACCTTTTAATAGGTTACCACAAGACACAATTCATCAGATCTTTTCACATCTTCCCCTTCGTCAGATTATCATTTGCAGATCAGTTTGCAAATCCCTTTACTCAACTCTGTCTTCTCCGGCGTTTCTCCATAGCATTTCCGCCTTATCTCCTCACCCTACTCTTTCTCTATCTCTCATCGTCCTCCGCCCTTCTCACCGATCTTACTTTCACTTGTCTCCTAATCCTACCCTCCATGCTTTCGACCCTTGTCTTAATCAATGGCTCAGATTTCCCCTCTCCTTCCTCCCTTTCCCTTCCATACTCCCCATAATTTCTTCTCATGGTCTTCTTTACCTTTGGGCTTCTAGCCCATCTACGCATGTTCCGAATCCGAACCCCACTAGTAGTGGGTCTAGTAATACCAGCAAGACTTTGATTGTCTGCAACCCTTTGACAAGGGAATTCAAGGCATTACCCCAGCTGGGCTCGGCTTGGTCACGCCATGGCTCGGTGTTAATTGGCCGGGAGCCGAATCAAGTTCTGGTACTCACTGAACTAGCCACACTATATTCTACGGCCAGTTCTTGGCTGAAATTTTCATCAAATTTGCCGTCCAAGCCGCGGAGCCCTGTATTGGTTGATGATTTTGTGTTGGCTTTGTGTGATGTGGGTTCGCCGTGGCGGTCTCAGTGGAAGTTGTTTAAGTCTTCAGTGACTCATAGAGGGCAACAATTTACCCAGAAATGGACAAGGCTTGAAAAGCACGAGTGGGGAGATGTGTTTGATATAATAAAAAGGCCCCGTTTGATAATGGGAGGGAAGAATAAGGTCTTGATGATTGGAGGTTTAAAGAGTTCTTACTCACTGCATAGTGCTTGTTCCACCATTTTGATCCTGAGGTTGGATTTGGAAAGTTTGGAATGGGATGAGGCAGGGCGAATGCCACCAGAAATGTATAGACATTTTCAGGATTCAAGCAAGTTCAAGGTATTTGGTGGAGTGAATAGGGTGTGCTTTTCAGCAAAAAGGGTTGGAAGATTGGCCCTTTGGGAGTCTTTTGAGGAGAATGGCTGTGAAAAGAGTGAATGGAGGTGGATTGATGGTGTTCCTGGAAATGGGGATGGCCTTTGCAGGGGTTTTGTGTTCGATGCTCAGCTTACAGCCATACCTTAAAGGAGGAAGGGAATTGGTTGACACCAATGCGACTGGTATTGAAATTATAATGGGCCTTGATTTCAATTTGGAATATTGGTGTTGTCATCTGTTGGAAATGAAACGGTTGCTATGATCTTATAGTATTGATTGTTTTGTCAAACTAGGATCAGTGACTACTCTGCTAAAATTGTACTTTACATGATTTCTTAATGGGGTACATGCTTTTCTCCTCTCTTACTGCTGCATTTCTTTACTTTTATTCTCTTAATATGTAATTAATGTTTTATCATGCCAGTTTCATTGTATGCCTAAATACTGGAATGCTATGTATTTTCATTTCTATACATAATTTTCGAGAATTCTGTGTGGCTCTGGTTGCCAACCACTTTCTTGAATTCATAGCAATGGTTTTTTTTTTTTTTTGGTTGTGGGGAGGGAGGGGGGGTCTAAAGCTAAGCTTAGATTGTCCAACTTGTATAACTTTTGGAGCTACTGATTTTTGTCTTCTATGTGGTACTCTATTGTATTAAAGGAACAGATTGGAAATGCTACAAATTGATGGATTACTTGGTTAGTTAGAAAATATTTAAACACTCTTGAGCATAATTTGTGAGCAGGTTGTGATATTTCTGGTGTCATATTATCCACATCAATATGAAGTTCATGTATAATTCATAATGAGATTAGCATAAGTTGTATTTCCAACTTTCATGGTGGGTTCCTTTTGTATGACAATGGATCTGAATCCTGCATAATTTGTCTTAAAGTTGTACAACAGATTACTCATATCTAGATTTCATGGCTCAGGGTAGTGATTTGATATTTGTAGGTACCCGATAGATTGACAAAGCCTGACTTGTGCTCTGAGCTGCTTGATTTAGTAGTGAAAATGTCTGTTTCTCCTTCTCATAATTGAACTTTAAATTCTTCCTGGAGTAGAATTGTGTTTGTGAAGTTTCACTTTACTGGGAGAGTAGTTCGTAAAGATACTAAAGGGAAAGGAAAGTATTGAAATGTAGAGAAGCCTTTTTACTTCTATGCAATCTTTAGAATATAATAGGTTCATGAAATATGTCAATATCTCGAAATGAGTATAAGCTGCTGCTGAGAGAAGATTTAATTGCTTTTATGGGTTTTAACGACAATATTAGATAATTCGTTCTCTGAGTAAAAGGCTATTTTACACAAATTTTTAGAAGTGCCTTGTAGGTTTTGAATTTGCTCCCTTCATTCTTTCTTTAGTCCAAAATGTCCTCACGTAATTTAGCATCTTTCTGAAGATGGATCCCTTGTCATTTTTTCTCTTAAAAATTTCTATTACAATTAAAATATATATATATAAAAAAAAACATATATGTGTGTGTATATATATATCTAGCAAATAGCACAATTCACTACAAGTATTATGGGTAAATGTAGAGAAATAACCTTGATCATCTTTCATTTTGAGGACTATGCATATTTTTCTTGTGAGTAGAAGAATGAAGTGGAAAAAATCATCTTTGTTGTACTGTGCAGATTGAAGGGATAACCGAAGGTATTAATATGACTAAAGCGCTGCACTCTTTGTTTGTTGGGAAAGCGGGCGGGGGTTTATTAAATATAGAAGCTGTTCTTGTCATTCATGCTTGGAAAAGGATATAATTAACATTAGATTTGTTTGGCCAGTAATTTGAACATGATATCTTCCTGATATGTTACGATGAATAAAGCTGGTGTATGCTGCTCTTGAAAACTGTACATGAACCCTCACTTAGTGGGTAATCAATTTTCTTGAACTGATCATTTGATTATTTGAACCTGTGTACATTAGAATCATGGATTTGGTTTGTAAGGTTTTTACTTTATTCTGCTATAACATGGTTTTCTAAAACTTCCTTCTTGTATTCTCATCTTATTCAAGCCCACACTAGTGACATTATGAGTAATTCACTTGCTTTATGCAAAGTTGAACTTTCAGGAACTGTTAATGAAAAACTTCCATGTGTCGTTTCATTGTTCTTATAGTAGTTTGATAAAAGCTTAATTCTTTGTTTTGATTTGAAGGGTTTTGTAGACATTCTGTTATTTACCTCATAAGCTTTAAATTTAATACTGATTATATTTCCTTTGCCAAAGAAAGGGAATCACATGTTATACTTGGAAGCACCTTAGCAAAAACTTCATAGATGTGGGGTGGGTGATATTAGATTCTTTTAGGGGTTTGAAGAGTATTATTGATTGCAAGAAATTTATTCTTTTCCCATACCATAAATAATTCTTTAACATGTGGCTCAAGTGTCTTAGCTTAGAAGTAAGGGGCGTAGTTACTAGTATCCATTTTGTGTCCTTTCCAGCGTAATGAAATTTATCTTTTCTACTGAGGTTTGTTTTTATCTTTTTAAAGAAAAAACATAGGATTATTGGTTCTATTATGATGAGTAACTATTTGCAGGTTCTGTCCATTTGTGAGCTTATTGAGTTTGATTTTAAAATTTTTGTCTTGAGTTTCGTTAGAGTTGAATGGTCTGTAAAAAGATATCCCTGTAAAAGGATATAAGGATATGTAAGTTTCAAAACTGATATTTGACATCTAAAATGGTATTGAGTCTCCAAATTAATAATATTGATGTCTAAGTAAAATATTACCTCATTAAATGTTGGGTTAAATCATTTAGAATGCAATCATGCCCCTCTTGATCATCATGTACTTAAAGCACGGTGACTAAAGTGGTTATTTTTTCTCCGAGTGACAATGTTGTGTCCCTCTCATTTATTCAATGAGAGATGCTTTGATAAGTAATTTCTTAGTTTCATTCCCTCTTAATTACTCTTTATTTCATATTATTTGTTATTTGGATTTTTTTATGTATTAAATTATACTTTTGCATATATATATATATATATCTTGTTAGGATTTTTAACCGTTGTTTAAAAATTTTCATTACAATTATTATTGACAGTGTGAAATTAATTTTCTTTTAAATTTCGACGACTCGATCATGTATGATGAAGATGATGATGTGCTTTGTTTTGGGGGGGTTCATTCAACTGCCGCATGATGAAACTCAGTAATGAAAGCTGTGAGAAAAGCCAAAAACCTGTAAAGAATAAACCCTTTAACTCTGGTATTGTCCCATTGGAAAGAAAACAAAGATCGAACACTGGATCTTTACCTACTTCATACCTAATTAACTGATTAACTTTTGGCCATGTCAACCGTTATTTTGTGGACATCTCCAAATATAAGACATTCTCTCTTTCCCTAAAATACTTATTCAGTATATCTTCTTCGTGTATGCTCATTGATGGTCCAATGAATTGGCGGGATGGATGAAATTAAACCTCTAGGATAATTTATAATATATTTTATAACATTTTTTTATCATATTTTTTATAATTTTTTTTTTAAATTATCTTTCTTTTCTAGAATTTATAATTAATTTTGATAGTTTTATTTATAAAATGTTATTTGAAGGGTATTATAGAGGATAATATATTCTTGTCCAGGGAGTTATAGTAGAGAATAAAATTTATTTTATGAGAAAACTAGAGAGTATAAAAATTGACTATATATAGTTTTAAAATTATTTTTATTTGTTTGTTTATACCTAATAACTTTTATTTTATTTGTTTATTGTCAAGAATAAGTTTTTATCTTGTTCAATGCTAGTTTTATTTTGGTATAAACTCTTGTCGATTACTCTGCGAATGCTTTCATTGAAACGAATAAGATTAGCTTTTTGAGGCCTAGTAGTGAGGAGTGGATATTTTTTCTTCTCGATAGATTGCCGAATCTTTCTTTTAGCAAAAGAGTCGGTAGTAACTATTGATCTTTTTAGATATGAACTATTTTTGCATAGTAAGTTCTTAATTTAATAATTTTATAGTAAAAATCTGTGCATTTTTAGCACATTTTTATAACGTATTAGTTAATTTTTACCATTTAATTGGTTGCATGTCTAATTCATGTATCAAAATGTATTGCATTGAACTATGTTGTGAAATCATTAATTTGTTATATATGCAATGTGAAAAATGGTTTATGCCTATAAAAAGATTAAATAAAAGGTTTTGGTTATAAACATGAAAGTGAAAATACTTTAAGTCTGTAAATAGCGAATTTCTCAAAGAATATTGATGGCAAAATTTTTAAAGAGAATGTAGCCAAAAATTCTTTTTTACTTTTTTACATTTTACCAATCTAAGACTTATTATTTTTTTTGTCGCCACTTATGCCCCTCAACTTTTTTTAATGGCGAAAAATAATCCAATGTAAATGTTTTTGGTGTGTCTTAGTGTGTAAATTATCACGTAAGCACACATAACTTGTTTATAAAAGTGTAAAATAGAAATAATATTACTCTTATAGAGTGAAAAAAAATTATACAAGCAAAATGTGAGAAAATTATGCACGTGGAAGATGTATGTTATAAAACATGACAGGACTATTGATTAGCAAATAAGAGTATTTTAATGCTTATTTACACCTCTTATGAACAAACTATGTGTAATTTATATAATAATCTCTATTCAAAACACGAGAAATCAATATATTTAGACATTTTTGCCATTCAAAAAAAGTTGAATGGCATAATTGATAATAAAAAAATAGTCCTTAACTTGACAAAACGTAAAAAGACGAAGGATACTATTTTTTACTATTATCTCCTTTTAGTATATATATAATATATAAGTATTTGTTGATAATCACAACCATAAACTTTAATTGACATATAATAATGGCAATATGGTTATCAAATCTCTTGCAAATCCAAAATTAATTTGGAATGGGCTAATGATAATGGCAATATGGTTATCAAATCTCTTGCAAATCCAAAATTAATTTGGAATGGGCTAATGATATATTCGGAGCAACTTTTTGAAATCCGGGACAACTTTTCTTTAATGCTTTTATTACCTCGACAAACTTCAATCCCATATTCAGAAATTTGAGAAGAACATATTAGTTTCTACATAGTACTTCAATCTCAATCCCTACCTCAATCAGAAACACTAGGGACTTCAATCTCAATTCACGAGATTATAGTTTCCTTTAGATTCTAAGAGATTGCATAATTACCAATGCTTAATCATGATCAGAACAATTCTAATTCTCAAAGGTAATTAAATAAAATAATATCCAGAACCCATAGAACTTTAATTCCAGTCTTTTTTTTTTTTACTCATAACAATGGTCTTAATAATTTAATACCGTGAATGATAGTTGTAGCAATAGCAGTAGTAATTACAGTATCTAAGATCCCAAATTGAAGTTGCAGCTTACGATGAGCTCTAATCAAGTTTATTCAAAATTTTGATGGAAAAGTTTGATTATACCCAGATTAAATGGCAATCGATAATGAATAAAAGAATCATTTAAACAGATAAATAAAATAATTGTGCCCCCTCAAATATGTGTTTTTAGCCAACATATCAAGACCATTACTTGTAACCACCCGATAGCCATCCAACAAATACATTTCTAAAATAGATAAAGCCTTTTAACACTTAGCAGAAACATAAGAAAGAAAACGATTAACCTTAAGACAAAAAGTTAAATGACATTATCAAATGCAAAGAGTTAATAGAAACACAAATAATATAATCAAATTAAGAAAATATATCACCATACAAATTGAATTTTCCATAATGAGATCTAAAGTATTCAGACCTTAGCAAATTTTATAAAAGCCATCTCCTAAGCCACTGCCTCTGCATTTTCATTGCCAACTTTATTTATTGCATTATTCACCAGATAGCTGATAATGAAGGCAGAAGCCTCAGTAATTCAACCATATCATCACATGTCACTTTCTTTTGAGAATCTAAAGTATCAAGCATTTAAGCGTTCTTTTTTTAAGCTCATAAGCATTCATTTGCAATAATGGTGCAAAACTTAATAAATTCACTAGTTTCTTAATCTTTTCTATAATAAGAAAATCTAAATCTGCTGACAAAAAGATGTAGAATTTGCATTACCCCAAAAAAAACCTTATCTTCAAATGCTTAATCACCATATTCATGAGTAAATTTCACATGAATCTTTTTTGTCAAGAAAAATGAAAAGAAGATAAATTTTTTACCAATCTTCTGCATGTATGTGAAGGTGAGATGAAGCAGAAACACCAAGAGAAAAAAAATTAAAAATGGACCCAAGAACTAAACTTTAAGATTGATAAGTATTTCAATTCACTGTTTAAAAGCCCCAATTGCCTTCTGAAACAAAGACCCAGCAGTATTCACTCCAGAGAGTAAAAAATTGGACCCGAGAGCAGCAGCAAGAACTCTTGAAATGGCAAATTAATAAAAGGAGAAGAAGAGGGGAGGTGTTGTATCGGCTTCTGACGAAACAAGGGAGAGAGAGAGAGAGAGAGAGAGAGAGAGAGAGAGAGAGAGAGAGAGAGAGAGAGGCGTTGTATCCGGTGAACTCTGGGTGTGTCTATTCGTGGATAGAGAACAGAGGCAGAATAAGAAAAGTGGGAGGACGGGTGAAATTTTAATGTGAAAAGAGGGGAAATTAAATAATATTTACCAGGAGTAATATGAGGGCAAGGTGATATTTGCCCTAGATTTAAAAAAGCAACCTTGAATATATCAATAACCTTTCGAATGATTTTGATTAATTGGAGCACGTGGACCTCACTAATCAATCCTAACTTTTTTTTTTTTTTTGAGAAGTCCCCTGTTTTAATGTATATGATATTTGTTCATTTTCCTAAAAAATATATATTTGTTATTATATCATTTTAATTTATTTTAGGGTTAATTGCAGAATATCTTCTCAAGTGGAGGGTTAAAAGTATTTTACCTCCTGAAGTTGTAAGATAGGCATTTTATCCCAAAATATGTAAAATATCTAAAATATCCTTTCATGTAAGTTATAGTTTGTTGCAAAATAACCCTTCAAGTTTGATATAAAATATTTTAGTCTATAACCTAATTTATAGTTATAGTTTATACACAATATTTTCATAAAATTTGTGCTAATATCTTTTTAGTGTATATTTTTTAAAGATTGATTATTTAACTTAAAAAACTTGATTATTTTAAGAAAATTAGTAGGATGATTTTAAATATAACTTAATGAAAAATAAAATATTTGAAAGTAAAGTAGTAAAATAATAGACGAATAATCTAATTTTTTTTTTACAGTAAATACTATTAATGTATTACAATAAATTAGTTACAAATCATAACAGTGTATTTATTTTTATAAAATTAATCATTATAGAGAATATAAACTAAAAGAATATTATTACAAAATACTTGCATAAAGTTCGTAATAACATCTTTTTAGTCTAAATGCTTTTAAGATTTATTATTAAATTTTAAGAAACTTGATTATGTAAGTAAAAAAACAAGGCAACTTTAAATTAAGAGTATTTACTGTAAAAAAAAATAGATTTTCTTCTATTATTCTAGTACTTACTTTTGAATATTTTTTTTATTAAATTAAATTTAAAACAACCATGCTAATTTTTCTTAAATAATCAATTTTTTAAAGTTAAATAATCAATCTTTAAAAAATAGACTACAAAGGTATTATTATAAATTTTATAAAAATATTTTGTAATAAATTATAATTATAAATTAAGGTATGGACTAAATAATTTTAGATCGAACTTTAGAGGGTTCTATTGCATAACTTACATAAAGGGTATTTTAGGCATTTTACATACTTCGGTGGTAAACTGTCTATTTTTCAACTTCGGGGTAAAGTGGTTTTATCCTCCCACTTAAATGGTGCATTTTGCAATTAACCTTTTTATAAATTATAGATAAAGATTTGGAGTTGACAAAATCTTATATCTACTTATAACAGAATATTTTATTTTTTCGTTGAATTAAATGTAAAATTACTATGCTATTTTTTCTTAAATAATAAAATTTTTTAAAGTTAAATACTCAATTTTTAAATCATCTATATAGAAGAAGTATTTTGTAATAAATTATGAATATAAATTAGGTTTTGAACTAAAATAATTTTATATTGAACTTAAGGGATTATTTTGCAACAAATCATAATTTATATTAAAAGTATTTTAAGTATTTAAATAAATTGATTGATTTTAAAGAATAAACTACCTATTTATTTAGTTTAAGCGGTAAAATGCATTTAGTTGCAATAAACCTTTTATTTTCTTCTCTCCCTTTTTTCTCTCTCGCACAGTAAGTATAAGTATTTTTTTTCTGAAAGAAGGACAAGTCTTTTCTATTAAAAGGTTTCTTATTTTTATAACCCTTAATATGTGTGAAATTTTCGAAGTATCTAATATTATGAAATATTTCTTATACCGTCCATGAAGTCAGTTTGTTTGCCTTGATCCATGTTATGACTTGAGATTGAATCGAGTTAATATGGAAAAGGAAATATATTTTGAAAAAGAAAAATAACATAGTTAGTCTCTAAAATTTAAATTTTGATATGATATAATTTTTAAAATTTTATTTTTTATCGTTATTGTTGAAAATTCACATAGTTAGTATTTGAGAAATATTTACTCCGTATAAAGACTTGGACAGTCCTCCTCTTATGGTATCAGAGCCAGTTGTTGGGCCACGTTCGCAGATGTTCAATCCTGAAAGCTTCACGCTTTAAAGGTCTAGTCCTGAGCATGAGGTAAGATACTTTTATTGTGAAACATTTCACTTCTGTAAAACCAATTAGATAAGCAACTCATGTGTGGCAATTTGACGCGTGAGATATTCTAAGTCATTTTCTTTAAAAAAAAAATAAATAAATACATGTGAAGTGTGATTTCATGAGGAAGAGCAACTTTTATTTCTTTTCCAACCAAGCCTCAAGTATGTTTCGTTTAGAGAAAATGGATTATAATACATATTACTCTTCAATTTTTCTTCAGTTAGCAGCTTATGTAGTGTTTTTTATGGAAGCTAAGTGTTTAACAGTAAATGGATCTTATTAGATTTTCATAATTATTTAGAGACTATAATAATAGAAAATAAACAACTTTAAGAATCATATCATATCAATGTCTAAACTTTGAAGCTAAATAAATTATTTTCCCATCGTAAAAAGAGAAGTTGGAAATAGTTTTAGTTACTAACAATTGTTACAATTCCCTCTAAGAAAAAACGATAACCAATTGTTACAATTCCAAATAGGGAGTCAAAAAATGTAATTTGAAAATCTAAAAGGATAACGCGAAAAAATATAAAAAAATTCATTTTCACCTAAAGATTTTCTCTCTCTAAAAAAATCCTCTCAACTTTCTCTAGAACTCTTCACTTCAATCACAATTCTTGGAAGATCCGACCATTACAATTCAAAAAAAAGGTTAGTACTTCGATCTATAATTATTTATTTACAATTTTATCTGTTTAGATCATGAAAATATGCATTGTATTGAAAGAAAATTGCAATTTTAATTTGCTCTTTTTTCTGCCGAAATGTAGTACTTTCGCCCAGACCAGCGAAAATCACTAGGATTTTCACCCTGTCAAGCGAAAGTCATGAAGATTTTCGCAAGTCGTAGTGGTCAAACACTAGGATATTTGCCAGGCTGGGCGAAAGTGCATGGTTTTTTCGCCAACCTTGGCGAAAATGTCATCAGTCGATTTTTTTTAATATTTGTTTTATATATTTTACTTTTGTGTTCACAATTATTTAAGGGGTGTTTCTTGAATTTAATTTCATGTTTATTTGAATTGTTATTTAATTTTGTATAGAATGAATGTAACTAGTTGTTTAAAATATTTGATGTTATAATTTTTATTATTAATATGATTATGAATTATGTTTTTTTGAACAATTTGATCATTAATCTTCATGCATCATTTTGCTATGGTTTAGGGTTTAGGGTTTTCATAAGAATTAATAATAAATTAATAACTATTGTTGGCCTGAGGGTTTAGGTTTTAATAAGATCAAATAATATAAAACTTACTCACTATTACTAAATAATATTATTGATGAATAATAATAGTAGAAAAGAAATTAAATAGTAGAAATGAAATAAAATAGTAAATAAGAATAAATAATTAAATAGTAAATGTTCAAATATATGATAAACAGCTATTAATGTATTTGAATAAATAATAGATGGTTCGACCCGGCGGCCATAGAGGAGATGATGATCTTGGCCATGTCACAGACAGGACAGGCGGAGTTCAGAGTCGCACTGTTACAGCTTCGTCTAAAGGTTTGAAGGAGTGACATAGTACCTCTGACCTGCCGTCTACTGCTACCCCTTTTGTTGTTGGTTTTCATTACGATATAGGTGTACCCGGGTCTTCTACCCAACCACCACCTGTACCGATTAGATCTTGACCTCCTCACCTATCACACCTACCTCACACTCCGATAGCATATGATGTATATGGATCTTCACATCCAACATCACACCCCCCACCTACAGTGTATGATCCTACTTACATGCTTCTACTGTTCATCCTCATATACCATGTAGATCTTCAACTCAGGAATCTTTAAATGAGTTTAGTAGTCCAGCGAAGAAGTAGGGGCAGATTTTTTCGACCAGATTGTGGGCGGAGTCCCTCCCGATTCTTCGTACAGCATACATGGTTATACATCCACTGATTATGGCGTTTCATCTTCTGAGCCTTTTATAAGAAGGGATTCTGGAGATATGGGGTTGGAGGGTGATAGGGGTTTAGGCGAGGAGCCTGACAGGGTTCGATCCCTACATATTGAGGGGACGGCGATGAGAGAGTTCATGATGACGGTGATGATGATGATAACGGTGATGACAGTGATAACGCTGGAGAAGAGGAGCAGCCTGTGCCGTTGGCATCTGTGGCACCCGGGTCATCATCCGGTGGCAAGTCTCGTCACAGAAAAGGGAAGGATTGACTAGTAGTTTCATGTCGGTCATGAGTAAGATTTTAGGGTCTCACAACAAAAGACCCGATAAGGCGCATGACATTCCGGCGCCTACTCAAAGAAGGAAAGTGAAGAGTTTAGATTGGGAGCAGACAGGACCATCAGAGGGAGGTCCTGTTGACCCAGAGTTGATCCTATCGTAAGGTGGTCATGTGGCAGGTTCAATTTGGCGTGGACAGGGTACATATTTTTTTTAGTAACATATAATTTCTCAATTGTGGCTATATTTATATTTTTTATCATTTATTATGTAATGCTAATAATTATGGTATTTGTTTCATGTGTCAGGATCGTGGTTTATTGAAGTCCCGATCGTGCTACATGGCACTTACATGATAGACCCTTACTGATGTAGAGGTTATATCTTTGGCGACCGGGACAGGACTTATGCATTTGCGTTCATGTATGTTCCAGCACCCCAATGCTGCATTATTATCGACATTTGTTGAGAGGTGGCAGTCTAACACAAACAGCTTCCACATGCCATGGAATGAGATGACGGTGACATTACATGATGTGGAGCTAATATTGGGGGTTCCTGCATATGGTAGGGCTGTGGATATTTATTATTTACGGGATCAGCTGATTTTATTGTCTAGAGTGACTTGGGTTTAGCGTTCACTGGTGGAGGTATAAATGGGCAGGAGCTTTTTGATGTTGCCATTGATCTCTGGAGCAGACTATCCTCGAGTGATAGGGCTACATGTTACATTCAGTATTTGTTGGGTAGTTCATTGTTCACTGATAAGAGTGACAACATAATTCCGTCGAAACTTTGGCCACTGGTGAAGGATGTTCAATCTTCTGGAGGGTTTGCTTGGGGTGCTGTGACACTTGCCTATCTGTACAGGAACCTGGGTCAGGCCTCACTCGTTGATGCTAAGGAGTTGGCTGGATGCTGGTCACTACTTGAGGTATTATTTATATTCATATTTGTATTTAGGATTTTTATGTATATGCTATATGTTATATTCATATGTTACATGTTACATTTATTTCTTCTATGTTATATTTATATTGTATATATTATATTTATATTTTTTTAGGCATGAATATACATGTACTTTTCCATGTTTGCACCGGCAGTTAGACTGGGCACTCAGTCTTGCAAGCCTTACATATAGCAGTTTCCCATGTTGGGTCATAAAACTGAGCATAAACTGCTGGACATTCGGCTGCAATTGGATATGATGTCAGCTGATGAGGTTAGGTGGAAACTTTACAAACTTCAAGAGATTCGAGATATTTGGGTTTCCATATGGCACAACTTCATTGCATATTTCGACTGCACTGAGGCGTACATGCCTGATAGGGTTGTGAGACAGTTCAGGTTTAGGCAATGCATTTCGGCACACCCAATTCGTCGTATAGAGGCTTGCAGGCCCGCAAACAACATGATGTACGTTGTGAGGAACTTATTCGTGGAGGCACTGTAGCTTGAGGCCCCATCACATTTATTAACTAAGACTTGGACCAGCGTTCCAGATATATCGCCCATTGCATGCACAGATGATTACATGTACTGGTTCTTCCCTAGCACTCACCCCAGGATACAGAATCCCGTTAAAGTCCCCCGTGAATTTCATGTACCGGTTGATCACCCATGCCAGCCACAGCTCTCGTGGACATAATTGCATGTGAGGTGCACTGAGATGATGCAGGGAAGAAAGAGAAATATGATAGGATTGCTGACTTGGTGAAGCGGCATTACCGTTCAGGACCGTAGTAATACTTCTAAAGGGTTGTACTTTAGATTTTTTTTTTTATACTATGGGTTGTGTTTATGTATTTGCTTTCTTTTTTATTTCTTTATGATCCCTATCTTTATTTCATATGTTTTCGGCTTTTTTATATTTGCAGCGAGATTATATTAGATGTACTAAAAATAAAAACCCTAATAATATATTAAAAAAACTGCTTCGTATAATGCGATTTACAAAATATTAAAAAATAAATTATATATACAATGGTTATGACTAAGAAATATATAATGAATAGGATCTTGTGATGGATATTCTGCACATGCTCTCCTAACCCACTTTGCAATCCATTCATAATAAGGTTGTGCCCACTCACTGACTCGTATATCTCGATGATATTGCCATTGAACCTGCAATGGAGGTAGCGGACATCCATCTCTCATCTGTAGCTAAAGAACATAAAAGAAAAGGTTAGGCCTTAAAAAAAAAAAAAAAGAAAACTCACAATTTAACCAATAACAAGTGAAAACCCTAAAAAAATATTTTACATTATCAACGGACATCAAATAACCTGTATGAAATGCTGTTGTTCCGAAATGAATCTGATGCATAGCATTCCAGCAGTGCAATCCAAATTCAAATAAAGAGGTAGGATGGTGGTCGAGTCTAAACGTGCAATTAGTACCACGCAGAAATTGAATGTGTTGGCAATGACATAAAGGTGATCAGAAGTATCCAACCAATTCTCTTGAGGTGCAGGACCGTCTTCCTAGTAGGTCTTCTTTATTAGCTCATACACACGTTCCACTGATCCGAATAATGACACATACATGTTCATATGATGCTACAAATCATAAGACATTCTTCTACGAACTTTAGGCCAATGGTTTTCATCCCCGAACAGAAAGTTTGCCACTACTCTGAATCCGCAATTACCATCACCTACCACATTCTTCCAATTTTGAATGAACTCATACACAAAATCGGGAAATGCATCGATGTACGAGAAAGGAGTTGAAGGGGTGTCCGATTTTACAACAGGAAGATAAACTGCTTCGTCTACTGCTACGTCCTCTTCCCCTACCCCTACTCCCACGTGGTGATCTACCTCTTCTACGTACATTAGAACCAGACCCAGAACCGGACGCACTTCCCGATCCAGACCCTGAACCTCTTGACTATCCTATCTTCCTATATGCGATGGACACGTGTTCTCAGTAAGACTTATCCCTTTTGGTTGAATTCGTCTTCCGTCGTCACTTCGTGACTGCCGTTTCCGGGGGGTTGTCAATGGAGCACAAGGATCGTTAGGCAACACCAGACTTATAACACATTTGATGAGACGACGCACTTCCCTGACTTTCCATATTAGACTTGTACTTATTTCCACTAACATGAAGGTGAGATCATGCATCTCAGAATCCGTGTCCCTCTCATGCACAGTTGGGATGTCAACACTAGTTTCTAGTTTTCTCCAAAAGATATAAATATCTTCCACCTAGAGCACAAGTGCATGTACGTACCTACCAAGTAGCTCACATGCACAGGGTAGACCGTGCGACTTCTTTAAATAATATCCTCACTTATTTTGCGAATCATCAACAATCTCGCGAGCTCTCTTTATCTCAATTCATATCTTCTTCAAAGCAAAATGACTGATGTTATTACTTATATTCTTTAATATGGGATTACTCTTCAGGCCATACTTTTCTTTAAGTTTAGAAATCTCCAATGAGCTTTTTATCTTGGCAATTTGACCTTCGATGAGAAAGTCAATATTAAGAAATACGGTGTCCAAATCACCATGACACATTGAGTGCCACAGCTTCAGTACCGAATGTTTGCTCTCAGCACGGTTCATTGTTTCAACCCCAAAATGCAGCACTTCAGATGTCCAAACCCTATAAAATTTATGCACAAGTGGATTCAGCTATGTGTTAAACAAATAATGTAAAAAGTTAGGCCTTCGTTGCACTTCGTCTTCAACCCATCGAATTTTCTACAGTATTCCACCTCATCAATTTCATTTATTAATTTGTGTCAGGATCCATTGATGAACCGAGTTGCGACCTCTTCGTCTTTAACCATTTCTATTAATTTTGCCAACACATTTTGATTGATGTGCCATCTACATAATATATGATATGATTTACTAAACACATCCTCAATCACAGGCATAAGTCCACTTTCTCTATCAGTAATAATCACAATTGGCTCACCATCATTAAGAATTGATTCGCTGCCAATTGACATAGCCGATGAAACATATAAGTGCTTAATTTGTTCAAGTACCCGTCTGTATGTCATAGCTTGTTCATTGTGCATGAGAGCAGTTACCACACTGAAGTTCTTACCGGTCAGAGTCATCCCTACGGCTTCCAATAGTAGCATATTGTACCTTAATTTTAAAATAAAAATGAAACATTATAATTAAACCAGATATATAATTTATAAACCCCAAAACCATATAAACTATTTTAAAACATAACTTAACAAGCAATATACATTGAAATTAATAAGGATAATTAATAATACAATGCTCTGACAGAGAACTTACTTGTTCGTTTTATACGTGGTATCCATTATCAGTACATATGGCCACGTTCTGATTATTGCAATTGATGTTGGGTGTGCAATGACAATATCACTAAGTACGTTGCTGTCCTTAGCGTTTCTATAGAAGACGGTATAACTCTGTTGTGCACTTAAGAAGAGAACTTCCTCCACCGTGTTTCGCCCCTGCATCCTGTTCTTCTTTATCTTGGTAACAACATTGTATATTTTCTGTGCACTACATACATCATAAAATTCATTTTATTAACGAAAGAAAAAAAATCTAAAATATTTTAATAAACTATTAAAAATAATTCTAACATACCTAACTGCACAACCAACATTTTGTTCTCGGAAAAATCTTAGGATATTACATGGCGGCACATGACTCTTCCTAAACTGCTTAGTCTATTTCAACTGCTCCTCCATAATTCTTGTGGCCTGAACATGACCGTAATTGTAAACAACTATTTTATGGTTGTGCCTCTCGTCGTGTACGAATAATTGCCAATTCTCACTTGTTGCCATTTGCTCGGCTTTTAATTTAAATGGACACTCACATTTTTTTGTACCGTAAGGCCCCCTCTTTTTATTGCAACTTCTTCTTCTTCATTGTCAACTCTTGGTTTCGTGTACTTTCTAAGTGCACCTCCACGCTCGTAAGCCAATGTAACATACGGTTGACGATCATATGTTCTTGATTTCAGATACCGATTGATGATCAAATATGTGTTGGCTTTCATCACAGTTTCTTTTGCCTAGTCGACAAACTCCACTTTCGAATTGAAAATTCGGTCTGTTGTGAATAATTGTCCATGATCAATATATTCTTCCGGCTCTAAAAATTCTTCAAACATATTTGGATCTTCATTACCCTGTTAATATCAAATAAAAATATTATCATTAAAAAAAAAAACCCTAAAACACTACAACCCTAACCCAATAAAAAATAAAATAAAACCTAGACCCTAAACACTGAACCCTAAAAAAAAAAAAACCGTTAATCCTAAACCTTAAAACCCTAAAACCCTAAAAAAAAAAACCTTAAACCCTTAACATTTAACCCAAACCCTAAAACTTAATATTTTTTTAAAAAAATAAAAAGACCCTAAACCCTAAACTCTTAATAAAAATTCAAAAAACAAATAAACCCTAAACTCTAAACTCTAACACTCTAATAAACCCTAAACCCAAGAAAACTAAAAAAAAAAAAAAAAAAAAAATTCTACAGCACTTTCGCCTAGATGGGCGAAAAAACATACAACTTTCGCCAGTATGGGCGAATATTTTTAAAACATTTCGCCAAGATGGGTGAAAGTTGTATGTTTTTTGGCCCATTTGGGAGAAAGTGCTTCAGAAACGAAAAAAAAATAACGATTTTCGTACCTCAAAAACATCATTTTCTTGCAAATAATCTTCAAGAGGATCAATATGTCCTTTCAAATTAGGTTGAATATTAAAAGGTGGTGTTTTTTTAGAGAGAGTTTAGAGAGAAAGTTGTAGAGAGAGAAAGTGAAAGGTTTTAAATGAATTATTTTCACGTTATCCTTATAAATTTTCGAGTTATATTTATTGACCCCCTTCCAAATATGATTAACAGAAACTCTCTGTTGGTATGTTTCTCACTTTGCTTTTTTTGCCTCATATGGTTTCAAAAAAAAAATAATAAATCAATATGTATACACTCATTTAATACATTCACGTACTAAAATGTATAAAATAATTATATATGATATAAACTTAATAAATTTTACAAAAAAGTTTACTAATTCTAAAATATTAATTCATATTAACATATGTCTCCAAATATATTATTTCTCCAAATATATTATTGTATAAAGATTTCTGATAAACGGATCATGGATCATCTCATTATTATTTATAATACAACTTAAGAATATGGGAAAAGAAATAATTATAAAACTATAACCATAGATTTCTAGTGCGATAGCAAGAACTCTATAAATTGAAATATTATCTTGTCTCAAGAATTAGGCAGTATTTAAGATTAAAGTTTCTATTCATTTTGAAAATAATTTGAGTCCTTAAACTTTGCTTCGTTTATCATCTTTTTCTTCTTATGATATTTATATTGCTGAGGATGGCATAATCCCAAGTAGGCAACTTTTGAAGCTCTTGTTTTGAAGTTAATTAGAATCTGTGAGAAATAAAATATGAGGAAATTTAGCCAATTTCTTGAATTTCAACACGTTTAATTCGTTTCATGTATAAAATTTGAAATTTCAGCTTAACAAGAAAGAAATTTCAATTTCCAAAACAAAAAAAAAAAAAAAAAAAAAACAGAACAAAAGAGAAGGAAAATTGAATGAACTGTTTTATTTAGGACTATTGAGGTAAAATTATAATAAAACTATTATAAAATATAGTTTTAATTTAAATTTGAAATAAAACTAATTGTTATAATGTTTTTTATATATGGATAGTAATTTGGCCTTTCAAAAACATGCCAAGCCAAAATTACATCTAATAAATATAGATCAACGAAAAAAAAAGAAAACTCAAGGAATCCAATATGCATGAATATCGCTTTAAATAAGTGGGAAAAAAGTAATAATTATTCTTTTCAATTATAAGGATTAGAATCTCTTTCTCTTGCATGTCAACGGTTCAAACCGCATTGCATCAATAAGCCAACATTTTTAATAGGTAATTAATATGAAGGAATAGAATATATTTTGATTATTTGTTTTCTATGGTGATTCCCAGTGGTGTTGGAACATAGATTTCAAGAAAAGAGAAAATAAGGGTAAACAAAATTTCTTAATATCATTTTGTATGTTAAAAAGTAATGTATCAATTACTTATAATTTTACTTAATAAGAGGAGATATTGAGATTGGAAACAGAGGGAAGAAGAAATAAATAGGTAGAGAAAGTAATATGATGAAAAAAATTATAATAAATATTTTAAAAAAGGTATAGCATCCTTTTCTTTTGGAAGGATAAAAAAAAGTATAGCATCTTAATATTGAAATATAAAAATTCTCTTTATAATATCTTATATTTTCATAATATTTAAAATAAGATTAATTACATTTTTCCCTATGAAAGTTTTCAAAAATATTATTTCATCCCTCTATTTTATTATATATTACAAGCACATCTTTATTGTTTATATATTCATAACAAATTAATTCCAATTACTAATTTTAGTAAGAGATTTTTTCAGAAAATAACGATTTGATAGTAAAAAGTTTAAGTTTTCATAAATATCATTTTGTTCTTATTTACTACCATAGCTTAAGATTATATACCTTTGCTAAATTTTTTTATTAATCTAATTTCACCCAGGATTATTTGTATCACTTTGCGTACAAGAGTGGTACACAAAGTGGTACAGATGATTTGAGCCACTCTAATTTTGGTATATCATTCTTAATGTATGATAACAAAGAAGAAATAAATTTGCAAAATAATCTTTGTTGATTATTATCGCAGAATTATTATTTGTTGATAACTTTCTTTACTGAAATGAATAGTAGAGATTAATTAGTTATAAAAATATAAATATTAAAAATATATTTATAATTTATGCAAAATAGAGAAATAAAATTATAATTTAGATAAATTTCAAGGGAAAAATGTAATCAAACCTATAAAGTATCTTGTATTGCAAAGGAAAAATGGATGTCAATATAAACCTCAAAGTTTTTTTAATCTTATTTAAATCATTGAAGATATTTTTTCAATTAATACCATTTTGAATAGTTTATGTTCTATCAAAATTGTTTCCTTACAATTTTTACAACTTTTCTTGACGGTTTTCAACATGAAAAAGCATATCTACTGTAGGCAATGTTGGAGTTATGTTGGGGCATGAATCTCCCAATCCTTTTATGCATTATGCGCCATATAAAATTATGCTTACTTCATATAAAACTTAGTATATTTTTCTGTTTTAGATTTTCTAAATTAAAAAATTAAGTTAATAAGTAAAAAATAAATAATTCAAAATTAAATAATGTATTAAATTTTTGCAGTTGAATTTTAGCTCACTTTGAGGTCAAGGCCTGGCTCCACGTGAACTTTTTGAAAAAATATACCTTGATAAAAATTGCACATGATGAATATGTTATATTTAGGATGAAATTTACGAAGAAAAATATAATATTTCTATTTTGTGATATATAAACGTTTTAGAATATTTCTATTTCTACAACAATATTTGGAAGAGCTAATTCCTGAGCCAGTTGTATGCCATGCCAAAGAGCCATCCCCTCTGCGGGAGCAGTATCAACAAACCCCTGCAGAAGAAAAGCAGCAGAGGTCCGTATATCTGCCGCATGATTCTGAATGACCCTCATATCCCTGCTTTTCCTACCATGAAAGCTCCATCAACCGACACCTTAGTATTATACTTCTATTTTTTTAAAATGGAACATAAGGACTTTTTGAAAATTTTATATAGGATATTTTTTTTTCCAAAAATAAAATAAAGTCGCCAATATAATTTTTTAAAGATTTCAAAGAAATTACAACATTATCATAAAGTTATATTAAAAATATTCTAAATAACACCATCTTAAAAATTCATATTAAAGGACAAAAGTAAAAAAGAAAGTTCCTAAAAGAAACTAATAGATAGTACATTTTTTTTAAGTGGGAAAAATTTACCCAGCTACGAAAATATTTTGTGAATTCTAATTGTGAAAATGAATTAAATAAACTTATTTTTCTTATACTTTAGTGTAACATTAAGAGTTTGTAAAAAAAAAAAAAGATTAGATTTCTCTTTTATTTTCAAATTTTAAATACATACATAAAGAATTATGTAGATGTAGGAATCATCGTCCTAAAGTTATATGGAAAAATAAAATAAAAATATAAAATAATTTTTGAAAAGTAAGATGAAATAAAAATATAAGGAACGAAAAAATACAATATATTCTAATATTTGTCAAAAATATCACATTCTTACAATATGTTATTTTAGTTCTTAAAAAATTGCATGTAGTCATATTGCTCTGTTTGGGTAAATATTTTAGAAAACACATTACCAAAATATGTTCTTTATGAAATTGACAAAAGAAAGGAATATAAATCTCTCTATAATAAGAAATAAAAAAGGCAAAAACAAAAAATGAAAAATTTGTAAACACATTACATCATGAATTATTCAAAAAAGACAAAATAGCAATATTGAAAAAATCGAATTGGAAATCGAACTGGTCAAGTTACTGGTTCACTAATTTATTGGTTCATTCGGTTAAACTACTAGTCAAACCAAATAGTATATTAAATATATAAAAAATTATAAATATATATTAAGAATTCATCTACATACATATTGTACATAAATTAGCAATAAATATAATTAAATAACATTGTAAACTTATTAATTTAAAAAAATACATAGAAAATACAAGTTTTAATGAAATTTTTTTAAAAAAAATTGAAAAACCAGTTCAACTAGTTCAAATAACCGGTCCAGTCAACCAGTTCAATCGATTTTTGACCAAGTTTGACCGGTTCAATTTCCAACTTGTTTTTTGAGAAAATCAGACCAGTCTAAGGTCGATTCCCAGTTCAACCGGTTGGACCTATCGGTACAGTTCGGTTTTCTCAATACTGTAAAATAATGGGATGAAACATTAACATGAAGAGCTTATTATCATAACGAGTTTTCTAAAATAATACAAAATAGTAGGAGGTAACAATGAAAGAATCTCAAGCCCCCTTAAGTATAAGGGCTAATTACATTTTTCTCCTTAAGGTTTGTCCATATTACAATTTCATCGTTTTATTTTGTATTATTACAAATACATCCTTATCATTTATAATTTTATAACTTATTATTCTCTATTACTAATTTCAATGAAAAATTTTATCAAAAAATAATAATTATGTGGTAAAAAGTTTAAAATCTTTCTAAAATATTAGTTTGCAAGTTTACTTCTTATTTATTATCATATATTAAGATAATAATATCCTTTATTACAGAAATTATACTAATTAAATTTCTTTGCAATGGTTTATTGTCTTTATATATGATAATAAACAAGAGATAAACTTGCAAAATGATATTGCAAAAAGATATTACACTTTTTATCACATTGTCATTATTTTCTAATAAAAATTTTTCATTGAAATTAGTAATAGCGATTAATAAGTTATGAAAATATAAATGATAAGGATGTATTGTAATTTGTACTAAATAGATGGATGAAATTATAATTTGGACAAATCTCAAGGGGAAAATGTAGTTACTCTAAATACAAAAGAGAAAAAATAATAGTGTTATGAAATCCTCTATTTTAATGGATGTCCAAAATATAAAACATATAATTATAAGATAATTACATATTCTCCTTTAGAAGAGAGGGTCGCTTAGTCACACCCTATCTTACATATATTAAATGATAGAATTTTATTAATCTTTCTTTGTCCACTTATCTCTTCTTTATCTTGTGCCCTTAACTCATTCTATAACTAGGTTGAGGGGCCATTGTAGCGGTTGTAAGATGATAGAAATGAATTAGAAAATTTATATAGTTCTCCCTATGTTTCTTTTGTTTCTCTACTTTTGGTTTATCCTTTTGTTTATATGTTGTTATTCTGTCTAACAATTTCAATAATTTTATACCACTTTATTAGCATGAGTCTCTACTAAGTGCTATTTGGAGTTATTTCATAAGAAGTTTTGAATGCCTTCCTATTTAAGTTTGATTTTGATTCAAGAGGATAAATATTTCTAATAGAGATATCGTCAAGAGTGAAGACTATCAATATGATTGATGGGGTTACAAGAACAATATGTAGCATTCACAATCAAGATAGAAAACGTGGTTATGTCATGCTATACTAATTTTGTCACGAAATTTTTTAAAATTTTTCCTATCACAAATCTTTATTTTCATAATGAATTTTGTTATATTTGAGTTTCTGATTCTTCATATTCTGGAAAGAAATTATATATCGAATATAAATTAGTGCTAAAATCCATTTGGATATGGCGGTTCCAGAAGACACCACAATAAAAGAAAATAACAAAGAATAAGATCTACTTGATTTTTGGTAATAAACTTTGAGAGAAAATATATACAATCACTATAAGATGATTGTTATATAAACATCAATTATAATGAGTTACAATCGTGGCTACAAAAACATATATTCTACCAGGAGAAATAATTTTGTGACTTTTAGAATTTTTCTTCAATTAAGTTATATGAAATGAATATTATTAGTAGATGTAATAGAGAAATTTCTCCTTTTTCTTATACCTCGAATATGATCCTACAACTCGAGAGAAGTATATTTTTTAAATTCTTTTGAATTGATCTTATGTGTGTTTGACTTTGAATAAGAAAATGAGTCATAAATGATGTATTGTTATCTTTGGCCAACAATTCTATATCATTCCACGAAGTGATGTAATTATATCTTGTAATTTATTTGTTAAAGTTGTCAGGTTATGTATGTGAGTATAACAAAAATAGTCTATACAATTATATTGGTGAAATGACTCATCGAATTCTCAAAGTGTTTATGTGTGTATATATATTCACCTGAAGTGAAAATTATGAATAGAAAATGAGAATTATGATTTATTACATTATGGATATATTGATGCAATATGAATAAATATTTGTCATCTACCTACAGTACATTGTACATCTTATATTGCTAGCATCGATTAAGAAATAACAAAAAGTATTATTTTACTTCCCCTCAAATCATGCTATTTATAGTAATGATAGAAATATTAATGACTCATTTTAATATGGTACATGCACATGCAACCAACTTTTTGAATCTTTAGAAGAGAATTTTTGATATTTTGACAATTGATAAAATTTTTCCAAATAATTGAATTATTATTGTATTTTCTAGCAGGTTGTAAATTTTTAAGATTTCAAATTTAGATACTATGTAATTTAAATTTCCGTATTAGTTATCATTATTTTAGTTTCTACTCATGAATAGAAAATGTGGTATGTGTCATATCTATACTACTCATATTTCAAAATAAATATCAAAGTGAAAACGGTAGTCTAGTCCTTGAAGAACTAGTTAAGTGTAAGCCCTAGAAGAGTCAATAATTGCAACTCCAGAAAAATTATTATTACCCGAAGTATTTAGTAGATATTTAGTATGAAATACACTACACGCACAAAAGGATTGTTAACAGTTTTTTAATTTAATAATATTCTTCAAAAGAAAGATAATATTGAGAAAGTAGAAGAAATAAGTGTATATGTAATGCTTTTGTTCTATCTTAACAAATCTATCTTATATGAACTACTAGTTTCTTGCTACATCTCATCCAAAATTTATGGACTTGAGATATATATTAAATAACCTAAAGTTCACTAATTCAAATAGTTATTTTACTTATTCAAATAATTTATCCGTTGGCGTGACCGATTGGACTATCTCGAGTCATTAAAATACGAAAGCTTATTTAGAATTCTTAGAAAAATTATGGGATCAGAAGTTTCCCTACTCCAATGAATTTCACATGCAACTTCCTTACAAGGTAACATAATTATATTAATGTTACTAATATTATTTGGGGTTGAATGTGTTAAGGATAAGTACATAATATTAGTCAATGCACATTAACCATATAGTTGACATGAAACCTTTTGTTGTGTCTCTTTGATTATAAGCTCATATTCAATATCCTCTTACCAATATAATTTGTCCTAATGATAATGACAGTATTATATAAATATCATGCAGAATATATTCATGCAACAAATGATTTTTCACGAACCATAGATGCCTTGAATGATTAATAAGAATAATTATAGCACTTCGTAATTTGCCAACAAATTATATGAGTTTTCCTATCTTTTTAATTAATTTGTGGTCATAACAAAATATTTTCTAGGTTAAATATTATAAATATGTGTATTTTTTATTATTCCACTACAAAAAGTAGTGAGATGGGACCTTAAGAGAGATAATAAAGAAAATATATTGGAAACAAATATCAAGAGGAAGAATTGCAGTTTGATGATTTTAAATATGTTTCCAACATAAAGAGGAAATTATATGTAGATGAAACCGGATGATTGTATTATTTTGTGTTTCATATTGTTCCCACAGAATGTTTTACATTTAAAATTTAAAATATAAGTTTTGTAACCAGACATATTCACTGACCAATATCTGGTTATAATAATTGCTCCTATTATACTTGATGTCCCTGAATGATATACTACCACATTTGAGACAACTAAAATAGTAGTAGATAAGTTAGTTCTAACAAAATGTATTCCTCACATATGAAAGAGCAAATAATTAAGATGGTCACATATAGTAAAATCGAGGAAAAATATTTCAGCAGAATTTTTCTAAACATGACATGTATTATTTTCATAAGAAATTCAAGTACTTGAAAGTTGTAATAATGAGATCTCAATAAATTATTGGAACCACAAAATAATACAAGACGTCGATGGTATTTATGCACATATTATTTTAAATCTAAATGAGGATCTAAATAAAAGTTTGCATACTAGAAATTCGAGAATTGGCTCTCGAGATAATAATAATATAGTGTTTGCTTGAGAAATATAAAATGTCCGGAAAGTCAAGTAAGTACACTTGATGTGTGTGTGTGTATATATATATATATATATGCTCCCAATAGGAGTGATACACTTGAAATATAATCCTATAATTAAGAAAAGGCATGAATATCTTTATGAAAATATAATGTAAACCATAAAATGTAAAAGTCACAATTTTGGTATGAGGTTCTTTGAAAAGCCTGATCCTCCAAATGAAGAACAAATTTTTCAGGTGGTGGATAGAAATATATTTGATTTTATCCATAAATACTTAATATCTATATTAAGTCCCTAGAAAAACATGACGAGACGCCTGAAGCACACAAATAATAATTTTTGAAGAATATGCCATCATTGTATTAGTGATCATTTTGGATTAATGATATTGAAATATTGAATATCCCCATGTATATGAAAATCTGTATAAAATTTTGCTTCTACTTGCCATTTATGATTCTCTTTCAGCTAATAAGAGATGTCCTTGTTGCATGATCTATTACTAATTATCATTTTGATAAATTAGTGTTTCTCATATGAGAGGGAAACATTCGATAATAGAATAAGGACATTACAACATAGGGAATTATGATTACTATATCATTTTGATCTATGCACATACCTTATAAATGAACCAGAAGTTCTCAAGTTTGTCCATTTGTTATTAGTTTCAAATAATTAGTTCTCTAATGCCTTATATTGTCTTTACAAGAGTGAATCAAGTATTATAGTCTTAAATTCTCCATTTTGAGAAATGTACTGATAATTTAAAACACATCTGAAGTGAAGTGTAGTTGTCTTTTTTACTTTTAAGAGAAATATCCTCGAAAGAAATAGTGATCTATATAGTCTACTTGGAGAGTTTCCTAAGGCAAGTAATTATTGAAGGCAAACACTGTTATCAAAAGTTTTAGAAAAATCAAACTTGAAAATCTAGAAAATGTTTTACATGGTTACCAGATATCATTATGTATAAAAATAGTCGTTCCTATTGAGAATTGATAAAGTTTTATTTATTCATATGATAAAAAGACTGGAGAATTTTTGTCGTGAAATACTATAAGTTTATATAAGGGGGTACAGTAATATACTTGCATATTTGATGCAATCATATAATTCTTCTCTTATAATCTGACAATTTCAAGATGGTAGTATTTTTGTCCTTGTGAATCTCCTTGGTAATTATAAATCTTAGATTATTAAGAAAATCTAACTCCAATGATATGGATTTTACAAAGTACTGATTATGAGATCCATACATATTATATTATATTATGTATAAATTTGTAGTATATAGAAATTTATGACAACCACTTTTTATCTCATGTTATGTAGTAATTCAAGGGGTTTGCTAATAATTATAATTGGTAATTGAGGAAAATATTTAAGACGGTTGAATGAATCTAAAAGATTTCAATCATTTATAAGATTGAAAATTGTTTATATAGAAGGAGATGGAACAAAATAGTTTTCACTACATTCTTCTGAGAATAGTAAAATTAATGTGCAATAATTTTAATCCAGTATAATAATTCAGAAGATATATTTACTAAGCCACGACCGACAATTATATTTAAGAATTGACATTTTGGTAATTTGTTTATTCATTGATGTTCAAAACAAGGGAGAAAATCATAAGGGATTATGTATTCTTTTTTCTTCATTTAAGTATTTTTTTCCACTGAATTTTTTCTAATAAAGTTTTCAATAGGGCACATTCTTTATGGAAGACATTCAATGAGAAGTGTTATGATATTATCTATTTTAATGAATATCTAAAATATAAAACATATAATTATAGGATTGTTACATATTATCCTTTAGAAGTAATAAAAATCTTTAAATTGCAAGATAAGTTAATTCACAATAATTTTTTAAAAACAATATTTATCATTTGTGTAATTGGCCAAAAATATCCGTGATTAATTATGTTTCGCGAAGTGAGAACATTAATTTTTTCATTAATCACTTATGCGCAATAACTTCTTACAAGTGCCAGAAATACCCTTAAATGGTGAAGATTGGTGGTTTCTGGCCGCTTTTAGTCACATGACATTCACATAAATTTTGTAATAAGTGTAAAATAGTCAAATAATAAGCCAAAACAAAGTAAGATTTACAAAAGATGAGGGACTTAATTGAAAATTCCACATTCTTCTCCTTCTTCTTCTCCCTGTCTACCACCACCACCCCTCCGGCAGAATGACTGATATCGAAAAAAAATAAACTTTTTTTTTCTAGGTTCACCTTCTCAAATGAACCAACAACCAAAATCTAATTTCCGAAGCACGGAGCTACCACCATCTGTCGCCAGCCACCATCTCACTTCCTCCTCTACCATGGTTGCCGTTGCAACTTTATTTTTTCTTAGGCTTCTTCCCATCACCATTCTTCAAACATTAAGCCATTTTTTTCATGTACCATTCTTCAAACATTAAGCCATTTTTTTCATGGAAATAAAGAAGCCATTATTTGCTTTGTTTGAGTTTATGTATTTAGATAACAATGAACCGAAAACGAGAACAACAATCTTCGGGTGAATTTATTAGAGATCTTGTTGACAATTAATAATTATTAGAATTAAAATTCTGGAGAAAACAATAATAAAAGAAAAGAACTTTCCCTAAAGCACATACTAAAATCTCACGAGCCAGAGTTAGAGATAGAAAGATGATGGACTACGATCTTAGGGGCTCACTTTAAAGTGTGAATCTTTCTGCTGGAGGAGGTAGTGGTAATGAGAGAAGGGAAGGAGAAGAGGAGGTTTTTTTCTGACATGGGCCCACTTAAAATTATTGGGCACTAAACTGACCCAGTTTTTTTTTTTTTTTCTAGATCTGCCATAACGCACTGCGTTATCTGTGCGTTATCAGTTAATCACGGATTTCGGCTTATGTGACTGATAACGCACACCCACTGTGCATTATGACTAGGCATTAACGCATATTCGTTGTGCGTTATCAGCTACGTAATTATTATTTTTATTTTTTTAATTTTTTTAATTGTTTTAAATTTTTTTTAAATTATATAATTTTTTTATTTTTTATTTTTTAAAATTTTTTTTATTTTTAATTTTTTTTAAAATTATTTTTTTAATTTATTTTATTTTTTGAATGAACATTTTTTTTGTTTTTAATCAAAATTTCTTTTGGGAAAACTTATAATTTTATAAATTTTTTTTAGTAATTTGTTTAATGAATTGTTTTTTTTTTTATGAAAATTTGTTTTGGAAAAACTTATAATTGTATAATTTTTTTAAAAAGACTGTATTTATTATATTTAACTTATTTTGTGATATTTATATCATTTTCTTGGAAAATATATTTACATTTTGACCATTTCATCGCAAGTTATTTGAAGAAGTAATACTAAAGAAACCGTAAAAATTTAGAGCAATGATGTAGTAATTAGAAGAAATTGAAAGAAAAATTTCATTAATATAAACATATTTTATTACAACTATTTCAAGAAAATATCAAACTTATACATTGCTCAGTCCGGGGTTATTACAATTTTTTCTATTATGTCTCGGCATGTGACATCTACCACATCTTGGGGGAGAATCCGGATTTCTATAATCCATTTCCCCCTGAAATCGCTTGCCTTGTTTCCTACCCCGTTCCTTTTTCATGTTTGGAGGATAGAATGTCAAATTAAAAGGGACATCCCTCCAAAAGTTCTCACTCAAGACCGGATGAAAATTCTCTTGGTAAGTTTTTCTGTACGTTTGTCGCAAATATATCTCCGGTACATAAGCATATGTTCTTGACCCACTTTCTCTACACACTACAAGAACATGAGAACAAGGCAATGTATATGGTTGCCATTTTTCGCAACTACAAATTTTATTATTCAGCCGCAATGTATAGACTTTGTTGCCCATACCAGAAACTCGGATTGGAGATCTGACCATGTATATTCCCTCTCGCGGATTGTAAGTTGTAACTTTGTGTTCTCTTGATTTCAGTTCAATCCGCAAGAACTTGTCAAAAATTCGAGTTGGAAATGGATGCATACAATTTTCTGTCTTTTCACGGTGTTGGTGAAAGTACTTAACTAGTTTGTTGAATATTAGTTCAACCAGGGCTTTTAAAGGTAGAACCCTAGCTTTCTTCAACACACTGTTAAGTGCCTCGGAAATGTTGGTTGTCATGATACTATGTCGGTGACTACCATCATGCAACAGTGTTCATTTCTCTGCGTCCAACTTCATCAAGTAAATGTAAGCATCCACATTTCTTTCTTGAATCTCTTTCATTACACGGTCAAATTTCCATTGTTTTGTTTCTGTCCCGGCCTGCTACATCAAGCTTTTTAGGGTTGTATTTTTAAAAGTCTTGTTGAAATTTGCTCGAATGTGGCTTAAGCAAACCGGTGAACTGCAAATGGTGGTTGCCACAAAGGTTAACTTTGAATAGCAAAGAAAATACCTTTGTGGCGATCAGAAATGAGGCATACGTGGCGATCTTTGACTACGTATTCTCGCAAGTTTTTAAGGAACCAATTCCAACTCTCGGAGGATTCCTTATCAACAATTGCAAAAGCAAGTGGGAATAAGTGATTATTTGCATCCCACGTACTTGTAATTAACAGCACGCTCTTGTATGGTCCCCTTAAGTGTGTTCCATCCGCAGAAATCACCGGCTGGCAATATGGAAATCTGTCTATACATGGCGAGAAACACCAAAAAATAAATTTGAAAACATAATTAGGGGGACTGCTTGTTCTTTGATGCAAAAATTCGTATACAGTCCCCGGGTTTATATCCTGTACAACTTGTAAGTATTTAGGTAGAATACTGAAGTTTGTATTCCAGCTACCAAAAACCCTCTCGATGGAAAATTTTCAAGCATACCATACACGCTTGTAAGTACAGCCATTTTGAAACAATACCTGCACTTCTTGAATGATGTTCGAAACAGGTATCTCAGGATCGTTGGCAACTAGGTATGATATAGACATTGATATAAATTTTGAAGACAAGTTTCTGTGTTTGTTTTGTTCAATCTGTACAAGGCATGTGTGTTGTTTGACAAATCTGGTTATTTCCCATCGATTGTGCGTGGCTTTCTTTTTTATACGGATTTACCATGCACAGTAATTATCGTCACTGTGATGGTAACATCTTGCAGTCCATGTATCAATCTTACCTTTCAAAACTCGGTACTCACGCCCCACACTGACAGAGTACTTACGAACCGCACTTACTGCCTGCACTTTGTCAACGAATCTCATGCTTAACTGTATGTCAGTCATGGAATCGTTCCAGTCGAGTAATCGGACGGTACCAGATTCTATGTTGTCATCTATAGGAGAACCCGAACCCATATCTAGGAATGCTCCAGATTGTGTGTAGTCATACCTAGCGTTGCTGAACCATTGGCTACTCTCCCATTGTTGCACTATGTTTTCGGTGACCGGGTTGACAGGGTTTACAGGATTTAAGGGAGTTTGGAATTCTACTTCTTCCGGGTCATTGTCATCGTCCGATTCAGATTGACTAGAAACGGCCTCATCTCCGTCATTGTGTTATCTACCTTAATTTTTATATACATATATATTTTTTAAAAAATTTTTTTAATTTTTTTTTCAGCCTGTGTTTTTTTATCTTTTCTTTTCCTTACTTGTTTTTCCTTTTGTGTTTTTTTTCTTAACACATTTAAAAAAAGCTATGTTTATACCAGAGAATTTGAACTTTTGGATTTTTACCTATAACAAAATAAGAATATAATAAAGATACCTAAACCTAATAAATCAATAATATAAACATTAGATGAATACTTTATAATTTATTTTAAGTTACATATAACTGTCAATGAAAAATTAGAAAATAATAATTACAACTAAGGCCAGTCGGATGGCGTGAATCGCACAGTCTTCTTTCCAACACGATGTCCGAAGCTGAGAGCCTGAACACCGTCCATGTCATCCTGCCGCTCCTCTTCGTCAGACGAGGATGCCTACGATATAGGTTGATGTGACATTGATGAACCGGCTGTGCCCGGAAGAGGTGGTGCCCGAAACCCGAAAAACACGTAGGCTGTAGAATGCGGTGATTGAAATGATGCAAATCCTAAACCGAGCGCGGGAGGCATCTGCGACATCCCGGATCCACTAGGGTTTGTCTGAGAAGCTGGCGTCAAACTCAAACTATAAGAAGGCATATCTAGGTGCGGGCTGTCAAATGGGTCAACATACTGTTGACCGCTACCAGATCCCTCACCCCTCTCAACCACTGCTGGGCCGGGGTCGACATGTTCCTGCCTTTGTGGAGCAGGAGGTATAGGAGGACGTCCACCTCCTGCTCCACACCCAAGATGTCTCCGAAAACCCCTTTTAACTCCACGAGCTCCTTGGTCTAGAACGTGCTCTCGGGGACGGCGACACGACGGCTGAATAGGGAACTTGGCCTAGATATCGTGTTGTGAAGGAGTGCATCCCAAAGTACCCCCGATGGAGACCATGCACCGCCGGATAATCGTCTGCACTTTCTTCATAACCGCGGCCATCTTTGAAGGAGATGAAGATGGCTCCCGAATCGCCACTGAAGCCATATCATCCACCTACTGCAACATAGAAGTCTAAAAAAAGAAAAGAATTTAACAAATTAAATAAATAAATAACTTAGAATTCAACATAAATAACTGAAATGCATAAGAACTTACCATCATCCGTCTATCCACGCCAGCAGGCTGATATCCATGCGCACAGGTATCACGGTTAGCTGGATTGCCGATATAAACCCGTGTGATACCCATATACCATCTGATGTACTCATCATTGGGGTACGAAATGCCGCAAAAGCTACAGCAGGACCATCCCTAACACGAAGTTGCCACTGGTTTCAGGCATCGAGATGGATAGCATGTTGTGTAACCCAGGATGTGTTATCATTCCCTCTCAGCTGGATCCGGTGCAGGTCTAGACGAGTATCAACTGCATCTGGAACCATCTGAGCCCATGCGAACTGTCGCATCACACGCTCGGGATAGTGGTACTCCACTATCTCGTAATATATGAGCGGGACCTCTGCCCACCACAAGTCAGATGGAACCAGATGACGGTCATAATAAGGGAGCCACATAAACTGTCATGTCAAAATTCAAAATCAATAAAAATGTAAGTACGATAAAAAAACACAATTAATTACAAATAATACAAGCTATTGCAAAGCGAACCTGATCAGATGGCATAAAATCTAAATGGTCTCTGTACGTAACTAGAGTGTGCGTAGGCAGCTGGCTATAGTCAAATGTTGTGCACCATATTGCGCCAAGAGGAGCAAAAGGGTCGGCCTGAATCTCCGTCATCAGCTGAGGCCGCAATGTAGGTATACGCGACCACGCCCAATTCTGAACTAACACTAAGGCCCCTCCAATCTGTCGTGTACCTCCCAAAGCCACCGTGCACAGCTGCCTATACAAAAAACCAAGAACGCAGCTACCCCAGCTATATGTCCTAATAGCATCAAAATCCTCTAACAAACTGAGGTAGCGCAAGTGAACCAAATTCCCGGAGAAGTCGGGAAGCATGTGTCCGCCAATAAGTAAGAAAATAAATCCACGAGCGCGCAGGATTAGATCATCATCGGTCTCTGAACCGGTGAACGCTCTCAGGATCCATGCTTCCAATGGTTCCTTCTTCACCTTGTATCCGGAAAAGTGGTTGAGAGACAACCGCACACTAAGAAGTCTCTCGATAACCTCAATCTAGTATTGTTTAGGGTGTACACTCCAGCTGGGCCCGGTAACGACCGTGCTGTCTATCCCTAAACCCCACAGCGCCTGTACATCTTGGAGTGTTATTGAGACTTCACCGCACGTTAGATGAAATGTGTGGGTCTCTGGTCTCCACCGCTCAACCAATACGGTGATAAGTGCATGGTCCAACCAATGTAACCACACCTAAAGACTTCTCCCAACCCAGTTCTGTCAATAATCTCAACCAATCTATGGGGAGCCGCACTATAGCATTGGAATAGGTTGTGCCCAAAATGCCTATACTGAAGGTTAGTATAACACGTCTCCCAATCCCCACTCTAGTTCAAACTGGATCTGTGCTCGTGCTGTCTGGATAAGACGTCAGTGACAATGGGCCTTGGATACACATGTGCTGGCAATTCTTCCATCGACATTAATTATATTTTTCAGATAGTGTCAATATCTATATGTTAAAATTAAAAAGTTTTAAACATATTCTAATTCCAAGAATATTAAGATTTAATTTTTACTACATTTAACGGTTGTAAAGTTTATAGTTTTACGCTTTCATATTTCCAAATATCAAGGATAATGTTAACACAATTACTGCAAAATTTAGGGATTTTTAAATAAATAAGATTTTAAAGTTTTTAAGGTTTACTGTTACGTAATATACGTGGTTTTATCGAATAAATGTTTGAAGATTTTCGTTTCTTTAAAATATTGAAGTTTTTATAATGTACCCTGTAAAATTTTAATATTATGATTTTGGTTGTTTAAGGTTCACTGTTAAAAAGTTTATAGTTTGACGGTTTATTGTTTGGTGTAAATTTCTGGATTTTGATAATAGATTTTTACATTTTCTTGTATTTAAAGTTTACAATTTTTAAGTCTTTTAAGGTTACTTATAGTATATTTTATAGGTAAACATTTTACTACTTCATAAATTCACTATTACGGTTTTACAGTTTAAATAAAAGTATTAATTACTAAATTATAAATTTCCAAGTACCTGTTCCCATATTTCTACTCGCAAAATTTATACGAAATATTCAAAATAGTTATACAAGTAATTATGAAATTTTCTAATAATCATAAAGTAAGAAATTAAACCTAATTCCTTACTTTATTCATGAAACAAAAATCCTAAACCCTAATATCACCTTTTTAATGAAAAAAAATTATATACATAACATTATCAAATTCGTACACATCTATTAATAACTACAATTTTAAACATAAATCCAAAAAATAAAAAAATGTAAAATTTTGGATTTTAATAATACATTTTTAAGTTTTGTATTATTTAAATTTTACAATTTTTAAGTTACAACAAAAAGTTTTCATATTTTCTACTGTTTAAAAAAAAAGGTTAAAAATATCGAATTACATATTCCCATATTTTCTACTCAATAATTTATATAAAATATGCAAAATAATTATCTAAATAATTTCTAATAATCATAAAGTAAGGTAATAAATTAAACATAATTATCCACATAAATTCATGAAAATAATACATCACCCTAATATCACTTTTTAAATTCAAAAACAATTATATACATAAAATTATCACATTTGTACAAATTCATTAATAACAAACATTTTAAACATAAATCTAAAAACCAATTCCACAAAAAATAAATTAATTCAAGTTATTAAATAAAATTCATAGAAAACATTAACAAACAACAAATAACGAAAAAATTACACTTAATAAATAATAAACAAAAAAATTTATAATAAATAAAAACTTACCAAAAATTTAAAATGCAGCTTTACTCTACCGTTTTCCACTCCAAATCTTTAATAGCCTTCGTACTCCAAAGAAAGTCTCCAAGATTTACTAATTTTTAACTGTAAATTTCAAAATAAAATACACATTTATTAGATGAAGAGAAGTCAACACATAATAATAAGAAGTAAAAAAAATAAAAGAAGAGTAAAATAATTTACCTAGCAGTTGGCGGAGGCGGCAGCAAAAACTTTTCTGAAGGAGGAGGATGAAAAAGGGAAGAAGAATGAGATGGGAAGGCTGAAAAAATGAAGAAAGAATTAAGGAGGAAGGAGAGAGAGGTTGCTGGAAAAACAGTAAGGAAATAAGGGGGAAGGAGGAAAGAGAGATTTTGCTTAAATAAAGAGGAAAGGAGGAAAGAGAGGAAATAAGGGAGATGGCTTAAATATGTTGGAAAAAAAAAGGGAGGAAGGGGGCGGCGGCCGCGCTAGGTTTTTTTTATAACATGATAACACACAGTCACTGTGCGTTATCAGCTTAATAACGCATAATGGCTGTGCGTTATTAAGCTTGATAATGCACAGTCATTATGCGTTATCTACAGGTCAGCGCCAGATGGGATCCACGTCAGATTTTTACGCGATTAACGCGGTGATTAGGGATAACGCACAACGATTGTGCGTTATCATCTGTGATAATGCACATTCGCTGTGCGTTATGGCTAGACCTGGAAAAAAAATGGTCCAGTTCAGTAGCCGATTATTTAAACTGGGCCAGGCCTAGAAAAAAACCAGAAGAGGAAAAAAGAATGTTAAATTTTTAATTAGGCCCTTCTCTTTTTTTTTTTAAATTTCCAATTTAGTTTGATTAGTTATTAGACTAGCTTACCCTTATTAAAAAGCCTATGTAAGTGTTATGTGATCAAAAGCAACCGGAAACCTCCTATTTCCGTCATGTAAGGGTATTTTTGGCTAACTTAAAAAAATTATTGGATAGAAGTGAAAAAAATAATGTCATCACTTGAAAAAACATAAATTAGTCAAGGATATGTTTAGCCATTTTCTCATACAAAAAAAAGTAATCTAAAATTTGCATATTATGTCAATTAAATACCAAATCTATGAAAGTGACAATTAGGAAATAATTTTGCATTTTCATTAAAATAAATTGAGCGAAAACATATTAGAAATAAGTAATATCTGCTATGCCTTAATGAAGTTTGAAATACTAATTTTACTCTTCCATAGGACGGAAGTTGGTCATCAAATGCATGGAGAGATAAATATAATAATTAAAAAAAAAAAAAAAAACTCTCTTCTCAACACCATCAAAACACCTATCTATCATCAAATTCTATCAGAAGAAAAAAATGGCGTGAGCGCATTTATCTTCTTTCCCCAAACCCTCAAAAACCATATACCAAAACCTTTATGAAATCATTATTGTGACTTTAAAATACTTTCTTTTACTTGCAATCAACTGTAAAGGATAAGGGGTATTATAGGAATTAAAAACTTTCAACTTATAAAATTTTTTAAATTGTCAAAAAGATACTCTGGCTGGCCCCTTGCCGGAGTATCTTTTTGACAATTTCATAAATCTTTTATTATATTTCCGTTCTCCATTTAATGACGAGCTTCTCTCTTGTGGAAGGATAAAATTGATTTTTCAAATTTTATTAGGGCATAACAGACATTACTTATTTTCAATTCGTTTATGTTCAATTTATTTTAAGAAAAAAATAAAATTATTTCTTAATTATTATTTTTAAAAATTAAGTATTTAATTAATATAATTGTAAAGTTCAAAATATTTTTTTTTATATTAACCCCATCATTTTCCCTAGTGTAAAAAGGACAAAGTACATATGAAACAATTGTCCGTACTTCCAGGGTCAAGGGAAGGAATAGTGGTAGGCATAATTGTCTAACTCTCATAATTCCATATGTAGTATGTTTGCCTTTGCTCCCTCTTCTTCTTTTTTTTTTTTTTTTTTAAGGGAAAAGAAAAGGCAATTTTTATCCTCCCCGTTAAATGGGACATGTTACTTTCTAGAGGAGTGATGCAAGACACATCTCTTCCCCACTTAAACTTTTTAATGTGGTGACCATTAACCAAAAATATCATTTTAAATCACTATCAAAATGTGTCATATTTTCCCAAATTCCACATCTCTAAGATATGGACAATCAAGACAGGACCCCAATTCTACCACCAACTGCCTATGTTACTATCTCCTTTTCTATTTTTTTGTTCAAAAGGTCCAATAGGGGACCATGGGCGGTTTCAAACTTTTGGATTAGTGTTGTTTTTCAAGTACGATATGCGCTGGATCAAAAGGTTAAAGTAATTGACATTGATTGGCGAAGTGGTATTAAAAAAAAAAAAAAAATTGGTGGAAGTTATACACTCCTCTTTAACATTTTGTGCACAATACGTTTTGCAATATTTATAATATAATATTTTATTAATAAATTTTATTAATATTTAAATTCTAAGCTTTAAAAAAAATCAAGTTTTTTAACAAATTATTATAAAGACTAATATTATATAAAATATCATAAAAAATATTACATGAGATTCTGAACGTATTGAGGAGGTGGAACCAAAATGAATCTGTAAGAATTGATCATTAAGAAACTTTTAAGTTCTTTCTCTTTCAAAGTGTACTCGTCTGCCATGACTTTATAGGCAAAGATTAAACAAGAAAGTAAAAAGAGTTATTTTATATTGTAATTTATTTTAACCGGGTTTATATCAAAATATTCTGTGAAGTAAGGAGTAGGGCATTTTATCCCTTAAATTAAAAAATAAGCACTTTATCCTTAAGACCAATAATGAATGATCAATTTAAGTAAAAATGCTTAAAATACTTTTTATGTAATTTATGATTTGTTGTAAAATAATCCTCTAAATTCGATATACAATATCATTTTAGTCCATATACTAATTTATAGTTAGAATTTATCACAAAATACTTATATAAAATATTTAATAATATTTTTGTAGTCTGTTTCTTTAAAGATTGATTGTTTAGCTTTAAGAAAACTTGATTATTTAAAAAAAAATAGTATGGTGATTTTAAATTAATTCAATAAAAATAAAATATCTGGTTGTGAAAAAAGCATAAGATTTTATCAACTTCAAATATTTATCTTGCATTTAAAACTTTTAACCTGTTAGGATTTCTAGTAAATTTTTTGTAACAATGATTATATAAAAAGCTTTAAGTAAAGTACTAAAATAATAAATGATACCCTTCAAAGAAAATACTATTTATTTTTAGTACTTGTTACAAGAAATTAGTGACAAATCATAGGAGTTTAATTTTTTTTTAAAAAAAAATTGATTTAAATAATCAATTTTTAAAGAAATATACTAAAAATATATTATTTCAAACTTTATAGATTATTTTTAGTAGTAAACTACAACTATAAATTATATATGATATGGACTAAATTGATGTTATATAAAACTTTAGAAAATTATTTTGTAACAAACCATAACTTACGTAAAGGATATCTTGAGCATTTTACTTAAATTAACCATTGACTAATGATTGGTTTCTTTGTATTAAATTCAAATATATACATTGCATCTTAAGCCGATGTCGTGTATGATAGGGAATAGTTTATTTAACCGGTAGGATGGCTAATCGTCCCACTGCAGCCAGTGGCGGAACCCAGGGGCTCGGGTGGGCTCGAGACCCCCCAGAAAAATTTAGAAACTTTAGAATTTTTTAGTTTTTATATTCAAACCTCCCCCATTTTTATTTTTTTCAATAGAGCCCCAGAACTTTGGCTGGGCTGTTGATTTTAAAAAAAAAATTCTTAAAACACTGCACTCTGTCTCTCGAGCCCAACCCAGAAAGAAAATCACTCTCTCGACTCTCTGTCTTACCACAACCTCCTCCTCCTCCTCCTCTCTTTCTCGACTAACCTTCCTCTTCTCGACGGCCGGCGGCAACCAGACGTCGACGGCGCGCGCGAATGGTGACGACGACGACTGGCGACTGATCCTCTGCTGCTGCTTCTTCCTGTTGTTGTTGCGGCATTCCTTTTCCACCACTGTTCAGACTTCTTCAGCTGTTCTTCAAATTTGAAGCAAAAGATAAACTTTTAAATTAATCTCTGTTGAAATATTATTTATTTTAAATATTATTTTATGAAATTTCTTGAATCCTACTGGCTGCTACAGTGCTACTGCTGTGATGTTCATGTTCTTCAAAAAATTTCTAGGGTTTTTTTTTAAAAAAAAAATGATTACTATGTAATTTATGTGCTAATTAATGATTGTGTTATAAGTGAAATGTGTAGAATTTAATTTAAAATATTTGAATATTTATTATATAGGATTTTACTATGGACAAATATTTTGAAAAGTAGAAGAAGGGTTCTAAACCAATTGAAGAAACATCATCTAATAAAGGAAATGTTAATAATGAAGATTGTGGGAAAAAGCCCCGAGTAGGGATAGAGTTTTTGGATTGTGAAATTATTGGTGATTCAGGGTTGCATAAACTAATTGATAGTTATCCTTATGAAATTAGAGATGAATTAAGGAGACGGCATGTGGCTAAAGGCCCAACTCAACCATGTGATCATAAATTTTCGCAAACTGATTTTGGTGAAATTAGGAGATTGTTTCAAAAGATATGGTTTAAAGATTTTACTTGGCTAGAGTATAATGTACATAAAGATGCAGCATTTTGTTTCTGTTGTTATTTGTTTGCTAAAGGTCAAAATCACAAACATGATGATGATATGTTTACAGAAGTTGGTTTTAAATTTTGGAAACTTGCTAAAGAAAAATTTAGAAATCATGAAGGATCTCCAAATAGTCCTCACTCTGGTGCTGTAATTTAGTTATTGGGTTTTAGAAATTAAAGACAAAATGTAGACTCTATGTTATCGAAACAAAGTAGTCAGACTGAGATTGACCACTGTGCTCGGTTAACTACTGTTGTAAAAGTGATTCGATTTTTATTAATTCAGGGTTTAGCTTTTCTTGGACATGATGAGTTGATAAATTCAGCCCGACGGGGTAATTTTCTTGAATTAACAAAATGGTTTTGTGAGGAAATGGAAGAAGTAAATAAGGTCATGAACTTGAATGCTCCGGGAAATAATCAATTGACTTCTTCTAAAATTCAAAATGAAATTATTAATGCTTGTGCAACAGAAGTGAGGCAAGCTATTATCAATGAGATTGGTGACAAGTTTTTTTCTCTTTTGGTTGATGAGGCTCGAGATAGTTCCGTGAAGGAGCAATTGTCTACAATTTTGAGATTTGTTAATGATAATGGAGAAGTGGTCGAGCGTTTTCTTAGAGTAGTACACGTGAGTGACACTTCTGCATAGACTTTAAAAAATAGTATTGATGATTTCTTTGCAATAAATAGATTATCAATTTCACGGCTCAGAGGTCAAGGTTATGATGGAGCGTCTAATATGCGTGGCGAGCTTAATGGATTGAAACAAAAATTTTTAGATGAAAATAAGCACGCATATTATGTTCATTGCTTTGCTCACCAACTTCAATTAGTGCTTGTGACTATTACAAAGAAAAATGGTCATGTGTGTAATTTTTTTGAGTACCTTGCTATGATTGTAAATATTGTTGGTGCTTCATGTAAAAGAAAGGATGTTGTTTTGCAAAAGCACTATAATGATCTTGTAAAATGTCTAGAAATTGGAGACGTTGCTATCGGAAAGGGCAAGAATCAGGAAACAAGTTTAGCTCGGCCAGGTGACACTCGTTGGGGCTCTCACTTTAAAATAATAACACAGGTTTTGCATATGTAGGATGCAGTAACATATGTGCTTGACACTATAGTTGAAGACGCTAATGAGGTCAATAGTCAAGGCATTGCTCGAGGTTTGATTGACAAATTGTACAATTTGAATTTGTATTCATTGCTCATTTAATGGTAACTGTATTGGCAAACACATATACATTGTCAATGTGCCTGCAACAAAGGACTCAAAACATAGTCACCGCTATCCGGATGATTAAGACAATAAAGGATGAATTGAAGAAACACATAAATGATGATGATCGCTGGGAGAAGTTATTGGGTATTGTTACTGCATTTTGTACTAAAAATGATATTTTTGTGTCCAATATGCAAGATCCTACACCAGTCCGAGGCCGAACTAAATTATACAGAAGTGTGAATGGGCAGTCAAAGACTTACTACTATTTTTTTGGTCGAGAAATCTTTTTTGAAGTAATTAATTTCTTTTTTTTACATATTACCAAATATTCAATTATTTATAATATTACAAATTATTAACTGTTCTTCGTATAATGTTAGGTTCTTGATCTTATAGTCAAAGAAATTGATGATCGTTTTACGGAGTCAAATATATAGCTACTTATGCGCATATCATGCCTTGATCCTCGAGATTCATTTGTGAATTTTGATCAGAATAAGTTACTCTGTCTAAGTGAGTTCTATTTAGATGATTTTTTTGTCTCTGATAAGTTTGAGCTTAAAGCACAACTTGATACATATATCTCTTATATAAGATCAAGTGATGGGGCAGCTTTCTCTAGCCTTACTGACACTGGAGACTTCGCAAAGAAGATGGTTGAGACAAAAAGTCACAAATTTTTTAATTTAGTTTATCGACTAATTGAGTTGGCTTTAGTCTTGCCTGTTGCGACAGCTACCGTTGAAAGGTCTTTTTCTACTATGAAAAGGATTAAGAATGATTTACACATAGGATAAGAGATGAGTTTCTCAATGACAGTTTTTTTTGTTATATTGAGCACGAGATTTTTATAAGTATTGAAAATGAAGACATCTTGCAGCAGTTTCAAAATATGCAAACTCGAAGAATAAAATTACCATCTTAATCATTCCTTTCAGTCTTCACATGTAAAATTCTATTTTATATCATTTTTCAGTAGTTGTTTCGTTTTCATTGTAAAAGTATTTGTATGAATGTTATTTGTTTTTATATTAATCTTCTAATCGTTCTAAATCAATTGCAACTCATATTGGATTTCGTCTTCTGATCGTGCTCATCGGTTATCTAAAGATTTTGATCAAGATTCTCAACTTTGATAGATGTATTTATCCCGTGAGTGATGGGTAATGATTTCTCGTGAGTGATGGGTGATCACTCCTTATTGGTAATGGGAGATTACCTATTTTTTGCTATTTTATATGTAAATTTAGAAGTGTAATGCTTATCCCGTGAGGGATGGGTAATCATTCCTCGTGATTAATGGATGATCACTCCTCATTGGTAATGGGCGATTACCTAATTTTTTGCTATTTTATTTGTAAATTTAGAATTTCTTGAATGTTTTTGTACTTGGAATGCATCTATTTTATAAATAAAATTCTGGTAAAATTTTTAATGTTGTTCAGTCCCCCCAACTTTTTTGTCCTAGTTCCGCCATTGACTGCAGCCACCTTCATGAATAGCAAGCATCTTCAGCCCTTGAAACTTAGGGTCTATATCTCAAAATAGTAAGTAACCTTATATCGAGATTAGGATCTGTTTGAAAGTCAATGACTTGGGCTCAGAATAGTCAGTTTGGAGTAAAAGTGCTGGTAAAAAAAACCCATCAAACCAAGGCTCAAAGTGCTATGGTCCTATTACTTAGGGGGGTACACTGCCTATTTTTTAAGTTTGAGAGCCAAAGTGTTCCTATCCCCTTACTTCAAAGTGTATTTTGCTATAACTCCTTTTATATATTTTCAAGACTCAATATGAGAGATAATTATTAGTGAACCTAATTACAAATAGGCTTTGCTTATAAAAAGAAAAGAAATAAGGTTTTATTTTAAAATTCTCAAAACATATATATTTAGGAAAGAATCTGGTATCTTTTAAACTAGAGAGTATATTAGAAGATTCTGAGTGGTGATCTTATGGGTTCATCTAAGATCTTCTAATACATTATCTAATACACTTCCTTTAATAGTAATTTTCTCCTAAGTTTTATATTTTATATTTTACAGTTTAAAGTTTATATTTTATTATATAAGATTTATTAATAAAATTATGAAAATTTGTCAAAATGGACCACAAAATTAGAATCTCGACTTGGTGTCATTCCACAAGTTTATGTTCAGCTATAAAGGATCTCTAAATATTTTACGCTCTTCTAAAATCGTTATTCGTTCACTTTTCAATATGAATTCCGCCGTAAATTATTCACGTGAACTTTAGGTGAATCTATTGGAGGGTAATATAGGTATCACAAATTAATTTTAATCCTAAAATCTTTATGGATTTTAATGACTAAAAAAATAACTTTGGGACCATTTTGGTAATTTTTCTAAAAATAATTAGGACATCTAATAATATCAAGAGCATAAGTTTTTCCATTAAAAATTTACATGAACTCAAAACTCGTAGGATCAAACCATTTTTTATTTTCTCATTATAAAAATAAGATTACTAAATAAATTAAATCGAATTAGAAAATTGGAAAATAAATAAAATGGCAAAAATATAAACAAAATAAAATATATGGTCTTGTGAGCGAGGTTTGTTGTTTTGGTATGAGCACTACCCTGTCATACATAACGAATCTAGAACAAAAGATACTTAATATTATAAGGTGAACATTTAAATTTTTTTTTTTTTGAGACAGAAAAGATAGATAAATAAATTAATTGAAAGAGTTATAAACCAGTCGAATAGTTATTCTCCTACAGACATCATCCACCATTCTTACAGAAAGGAGTACCGGGGAAGAAACATAAAGAGAGGGAAGAAGCATTATTGACACTAAGATGAGTCACATAGCCCGCTATCTTGTTTGCTTCCCAATATACATGATGTAGTCAACATCGTGAAGGAGCCAATAGCTGCCTGCAATTAAAAACAATAAGCAATACAGAAAAATAGTAGAATCAGTGACTTTAATAAGGTCAACAACAGTTTGAGAATCTAGTTCTACCTCAAGCATCTCAATTTTCATGTTAGCCACTTGTTGCTAGCCATCCCTTAAGTCCCACAATTCCGCAATCATGTTATTGGCAAATCCTGTATTCTGAGCATATCAACGTATCCATTCCGCTTTGTCATTGCGTATTACACCCCCGCCTGTTGCTCCTGGGTTGCCCAAGGATGAGTCATCATTGTTAAGTTTGTACCAACCCCATGGTGGGGGAATCCATCTGAAGAACATATAATAAAAATCAACATAAAATGCATTAATAAACATCATCATCAAGTATTTAAAATCTTTTGGGACTTTAATAACTAAAAATAAATATTTGAAATTAAACTATCGAAGTTCTTACTTTAGGGACTATTTTTTACCATTTGTCCACAAAACTACTTTATAAAAGTATTCCAAAGAAAAAATTACGATCTTGACTGAATTATTTATAAGGAAAAATGAAATTTAAAATAAAAAAATTAAATCTACTTTCGCTTTTAAATATAATCTAAATGCACTCAAAATTTCATTTCATAAGAAATGCACTCACTGTTACCAAAAAAAAAATAAAATGAAATGGATGGAAGTAGTATACCCTAAAAAGACAAGACTAAAAAGTCGGCCTTCTTATGACAATGCTGTACAAAGGGACCTCTGTATGAGCTATAGATAAAATGCACGGACCAGGGAGTTTGAAACTCTTCCTCTCTCTCTCTCTCTATATATATATATATATATATATTAAGGAAATGGTTTCATAATTAACTTAGAAGATAAGTTGACATTATTTGTGAAAACAAAGTTTTATCTTAGTAAGGAGTCTTATTTATTTAATATATATCCAAGATCTATTAAAGATTATTTGAAGCACATGATACTTAGACTTGGAGTTTTACTTGAAGACTATTGAAGCAATGAGTTGAAAATTAGAAGAAAACTTAAAGTAGGAAACCTTCTTCAACAACGTTTCGGTTTGCTTATTTATTTGAGCAACGTACAGACGCTTCTTGATCACCAAAATTAAGAGAGCATATCATATACTTGATAGAAGTTTGAAAATTTTGGTGAGGAAATTCTGATGCGATTGCTATCAACTAGTTTCTGTTAAGAAGTGCCACAGTCCCAATACAGTTATACTTATTTCATTATATTGTAATAGATAGTCGAGTTGGGATATTTCTTTTTGTTTTATATACTTTGTATTAGCTGCCAGGGGTGTTAGATCGAGTGTGACTAGTCTAACACATGACAAATAGTTCCAGCAAGCGTGTGTTGATTACTGTGATCGGATTAATCACTAGTTAGGATTGTACAACTGTTCTTTTGTATTTTCCTCATAGAGTGGATCGAATCAGTGGCCATGATCCTGCAAAGGTAAGCATTGCTGGTCGAACTGCGTAAAAACAACTCCTGGTGTTTTTGTTAAGTGAATTATTTTTACACTGTGTTAAATTGACAGACAACTCTTGACACAATACAAAAGTCAAACTTAACTATTTGTTAGTGTTAAGTTAAATAAGAGAATTTAACATTACTTTCAACCTTTCAAGTGGCCACGGGTGAAAAACGGGGAATCAGGATCTTTTCCACTTCTTGCTGAAGAAATGGCATATTTTGGCCGCGGGAAAGAGGACATGTAGGGACTCTTATCTCGGCCATATCAGGCGCCTCATTAATCCGAAATAAGCTCGACTTCATAGCCATTCTCTTTCAAGGAAAAGTATAAGATCCTGGTCACCCTGGTACATTTGTTGGTGTCAGCAAAGTGAGAACTTGCAATAAGGTTGATAATAGTTGTTAATAAGAGTTCAGTTAAGGAAGGAGGATCCTCTGTTTGCCCTCCACAGTTGGAAGGTACCAATTGTGCTTATTGGAAGATGTCTTTGAGAATTTTCATGCAAATTCTTGATGAATAGACATGGGATGCTGTTGAATCTGGATGGAAAATTCTACTAAGATTGACGGACAAAAAAAAGCAAGGTTTGATCGGACCTTTGAAGCAAAGAAAAATCCATGGCTAATGCAAAGGCTCTAAATATTGTCTTTGTTGATATAGATCAAGAGCGGTTCAAGTTAATATCCAAATGTGAAACAACCAAAGAAGCATTGGATGCTCTGAAAATAGTACATGAAGGAACCAATAGAGTAAGAATAACAAGGCTTCAAATGTTAACTAGTCAATTTGAAGAATTGAAGATGAAAGAGGATGAGAATATTAAGCTGTTTAATGGCAAACTACTTGACATTGTTAATCAAGCACATCAACCCAGTGAAATCTATGAGTAAGAGAAACTTATCAGAAAAATATTAAGATCTCTTCCTGAAAGGTTCATATCAAAGGTTATCGCTTGTGTCTCTATAGGCCTATGAGTTTATCATCCTTGCTAAATAACATGATAAGGGAATTTCATTTTAAGTGAATGTCAATGAGTCTGATAAGATAATAAATGATGATGAACTTTTGCTGATAGCAAGGAATTTCAATAGATTGATGAAAAGAACTGGGGCAATCAGAAAAGGTGTCAACAACAACAGCAGTAAAGGAGATCAATGTAACAAATTTAATCCAGCAAAGAAGAAGATGGGTGAACACAACAACAAAAGAATCAGGTGTTTTAAATGTGGAGGTAGAGGGCATATTCAATCTGAATGTGCAAATTTGTTGAAAAAGAACGAATAATACAACACGGTGATTGGTGATGACACGGACTATGACACTCAACCTGAGATTGATTATGAATATTCACAAGCTAATAATATTTCTTTTCATTCAATCAGGTAACAAAAGTCCTACTTATGTCAATCCAATTGTGTTAACTGATAATGAAGATGCTGAACTTGACAGAGATGACTATAACAAGCTTGAAGAGAAGTATAATCTTTTGTATACTACTCGGAAGAAACTAGACCAAAAGTATACTATTGTTAAGGCTGAGAGTTTCAAGTTGTCAGAAGAGAACTCACACAAAAATGTTGTGTGTGAAGCACTGAAACTGTAGCTTCAATAGACAACAACATAGTTTGAAAAGATAGTTAAAAAATGGAAGAAGCTGATAAATACATTAAAAGACTCGACAAAGGCAAGATGAAGCTAGATGAAATTTTGGAGATGGAAAATGCTGTGGAGATCTCACTGGTGCAGGTTATTGGTTGATGTGAACAAGTTTAAGAAGACATGGGTGGTAAAGAAAATTATCAAGGCTCTTGTTGCTCATTTATCCTTGAGGACAAGTACATCAAGTGACTGGTATCTTGATAGCGGATGTTCACGTCACATAACAGGTAACAAGGACTTTCTCACTGAATATCAAAGTCGAAATGGAGGTACTGCTACTCATATAATGGTGTTAAAAATAATGTTTTTGGTAAAGGAACCTTAAATGTTGATGGCATGCCTAAGATTACTAACATTCTGCATGTTGATGGCTTAAGAGTCAATCTGATCAGTAAAAGTCAGCTATGTGATGAAGATTTGATTGTAACTTTCATAAAGCACTTGGCAGTATAACTAATTAGCAAGGAAACAAATCTTTGGCAGTTTGAGATCATATGACACTTGCTATAAGGTGACTATGTTGACAGAAACAAGTTAATGTCATGTGAGCTGAAAGACTAACATCACAATATGGCACCAAAGCTTGGGTAGATAAATTTCAAGCACTTGCTTTGGATAGCTTACCAAGATAAATTTCAACCTTGAGCTAAACACAAGCTATGGATAGCTTACCAAGATTAAAAGATGTCAATTACTCAGTATGTGGTGCATGTCAACAAGGACAACATATTCACTCATCACACAAAGGTACAAATCAGGTAATAACTTCAAGGTCTCTTGAGTTAATGCACCTGGATTTAATGGGACCAACACAAGTTGAAAGTGTGTCGAGTAAGAGATATATTCTTATTTATATTGACGACTATTCTTGTTTCACATAGGTAAATTCCTTGCGTGAAAAGTCTAATGCTTTTGGTTATTTTAGAAGATTATGTCCCAGATTGCAGAGGAAAAAAGATGCTCCTCTTGTCAGGATCAGGAATGATCATGACAGAGAGTTTGACAATGTTCTATTCAACACGTTTTGTGAAGCATTTGGAATTCAACATGAATTTTCAACATCTAAAACTCTACAGCAAAATGGAGTTGTGGAACACAAAAACAGAACTATCTAGGAGATGGCACGCGTGTTGTTAAATGCAAAGGATCTGCCAAAACATTGGTGGGCAGAGGCTATTAACACAACAGTGTACATTATCAGCAGGACGTATCTGAGACCTCATACAACAAAGACAGTATATGAGATTTGGAAAGTCAAGAAGCCAAACCGAAGTCATTGTCATATCTTTGGGAGTAGATGCTACATCCTCAATGATAGAGATTACCTTTGGAAGTTTCAATCAAAAGTACTGAAGGAATATTTTTAGGATACTCGGTCAACAACAGAGCTTACAAAGTATTCAACACAAGAACAATAGTAATCATTGAATCTGTTAACGTTGTTGCTGATGATTGTGCAATTGTACTCTTTTGAGGAATTTGTGCCCTCACATGGCCTCAAACATACCTAAGTAAATGTATAGAAGTCATTTTCATGTCAACAATATATATATGTCCTATGCAGTACTGTAAAGATAGACCTATCCTATCCTCTCTCAATGCATCAATGACAGATCTGAAATTGCAATGTGAAGAGTGGAACAACCTCTAACCTCCATCTAAAAAGTCTTGGAAAACTAAGCTCTTGTTATCCTTTAACCGGAATGGATTAATTCCAAGAAGTTCATATGCCCATACCTATAAATGGAACTATATTTTATACATGTGATAGTTATGCATGCAAATTTTGAAAACTTCTTTAGAATTCAAATTACCTCCCAAACGAAACTACTGCTACCCATACTTTTGGTTTTTTGTCGAGTTACAGGATACATGTACCTATATAGTACGACCATCGCTTCTCCACCCAAATTATACTCCCCAAGTCTATCTATGTCCTCTAAAGTAGGCAGACACCATAAGTCAATTATTTCACCAGTATTACATAACAAAGTCCTACCTAGTATGTAAAGGAAAAAACATCTGACAAGCCTGCCATTTTCTATGTGATCTAGATCTTCATCAACAGTATTTTCTATTCTATTAACAAGGTCACTAAGTTTTATACTGCCCCCAGGACCTAGATTTTGTTCCCATCCTAATATACTCTTAATGTAATCAGTTTTACTACCCATATTAGTTTCCCTCCTACACGAATTTCTGTTATTGCTATAAAGTCCGGTGGGGTTAGTGTCATCTCACCAAAGGGTAATGGAAAGTATTTTTAGTATCCCTCCAACGTTCTGCCAATAAGAAGGCCAGCTTCCAATCTCTATCCGCCAACGAAATCGCATTTATAAATCTCCCAAATCCTGCTGCCAATATCTTCTCCTCAACAGCTTTTGGTATGCGATTATATTGCTAACATTAGAGGATGAACCACCACAATAAATAGGATAGCATTCCTGCATTGTATACATCTTAATTACTGAATTTATCAAACTTTTAATTCAGAATTTAATAAGGAGGTTAAAAATATTTAAAATTGAATACCTTCTTGGTAAGGTGCAAGTTAGATGTAATAGATTAGGGATCCCTAAGCAGATGACTCGCTGGGTATTTGTTCAATCGAGGACGGTACCGGTAAAATCTTCCCAGCAGTTGGAGACACCTTCTTGCTGGAACTTCTAAATTTAATTTGGCGTAACATACTTTCTTCAGCAGCCAGTAGTGTATCTTCCATTTATCCCTGTTGCAACATTTTTCACAAGAGTTTATGGGAAACAGTTGAATCCCTTATGCTTTGTTCGTCAACTGCAGTGATGGAGTTATAAGTAGCAGTGAGTGAGTTAATGTGAATTTATTATTGGAAGGGTGGGGACGGGTGTTAGATTTTTTAAATATGAACAAAATAAATTCTTGGACCCACTACCCTTTATCCAATTACATACCATTTTTTTTAATCCAAAAGAGGTAAGCCCCTTATTTTTATTCTGTGGGCTCAATATTATTTAGTCATTGTAGGCCCAAAGGCCCATTTATAAATTACATAGTACCCAGTTGTCTGGGCATATGAGCCTTATTCTGGGGCAGCCACATCCATGTAATCTAGGCCTAGAGAATTACCAAGATTTTTATTGCAAGTTCTCCAGTTGTGCCGGCCCTATGAGTTGACAAAATCATAATGAACAACAAATTAGTAAGAAATTAAATACATATTAATTAATTATTCAATTTTCTCAATAACATTGTAATTACGAAAACATATTTTGTGAATAAGCACCCGCAATTGCCGGATTTCATAAGTTTTTTGCTTCTTGCTTTTTTCATTAGTCTTGTCTCCCTTTGCTTTGGTAAAATTCGGGTCCTTCACACCAAGTATTTCTTCATTGCTTCTTTGTCTCTTACATGTAATCGATGATCCTTAGTTGTTTGATGGACAACTATTTCCAGCTTTTAGTTGCTCGATCTCCATTTCTATCAAACCCTTTAGGTAGCTTGTTTGCTCTATATTTTTAGAGGCATGATAAGACAAAATTCCACATAGGCCAGATAGCATACCATACCTAGCCATTTCGCTCACTGTTTCGGATATTTTACCACAAATATTTCTTCGGTCACCATCCGAGCGTGTCCACCTTTTCAAAATGCAAGGACTGAGAATCGACTGCATATGCTCTATAACCATACACCTAAACATGTGATTACATAGTAGACCTTTGGACTGTAGTTTTATACACGAGCATTCCATTAACCCAGAATTCTTTATGAGCTCTACGGTCCATGTCAGTTCGGGTCGATCATACTTTCCCAAGAAATACTTTCTGTCTCATAACTATGAATGACATCAATTTTGTAATACAAACCTTGTCTCCAGATTTGTTTCCTAACATTCATGAATATTTTTCTCATACTTTACTTGCATGCCTCTCAAGTGACACAAACTCAATGATTGGTACAACTGATGTTGTTTCCATTTTGCACCTGCTTCGGCATTAGAATGCCGTAGCTGTGAAATGGCATTGTCGAAACACCCCAAAAACTCGTAAATCTTCAGTTTCTCATTTAAATGTGAGTTTAAGAAAGTGTTCATCTTCTCACATCTCTGTGTTGATCTCATTCCTTCGAAAAAGTGTCCACGTGAATATGATGCTGCCCATCGGCCACGAGTGCGGTACAGTTTCGTGACATACTCATTCCTTTCCATCCCACAGCCGTGCACAAGTTTAGCCCATTCACTTTCAAACTCTACGGTATGGCATTTCTTGGTCATAATCTTCCCAAAACCATAATTGAATTCCTTATAGTGCACGTGGCTAGAAACATTCCTCTTCAAATGACAACTACATGTTCAATGCCAAGCAAAAAGATAGACTTCTTTTATTGCCCTTCTCATTTCCTTGTCGCCATCAGTCAACACCGAACATGGCAATTTCCCTTCCACTGCTTCCAGAAAGTAGAGAAAACCCACTAGTATGTTGGAACCGTTTCATAAGATATTATGGCACAAGCGAATACACATGTCATGAAATGATTATTAATATCTGCTAATGCAACCAATGACTTCTTATATGCGTTTGTCTTATACGTCGAGTCAAATATTAGGACATCACCAAAATTTTCATAATCATCTCTTGAATGTGAGTCTACCCAAAGTAATCGCCTCAACCTTTTTTTCTCATCCACGTCGTATTTAAAGAAGAACATTGGAGCAACATCTTTTTTTGCAGACAATATACAAGACCAATTCAGCATCACCTTCAATAGTTTCTCTCATCCTCTCATAGCACAGTCGATTAGAAAGCTCTTTTTGAATGAAGCCCATATTTGCATACCCCCCTTATTACAACACAAATAATCTCATTATTTGGCTATTCCTCACTCCAATTCCACGTAAAGTCAATACATGAGCTACATCTCCATCGAACATATTTCTATGAGCCCTTAAAAATGGTACATGACCTTTGCAAACCATGTCGTGATTATGTTCCTTAACGAATTCTAGAACAACATACTTTCCTTGCTTCACATCATACTTTATCCTGAAACATGCCCCACATTTTATTCTAGTCTCTGCTTTGTGATTTCTTTCTCTATCCTCCTTTTCCAGCCACTTCTTCGAACGGTAGCCTTCTCTATTACAGTGCCATTTTCTATACCTAGTTATCCCTATTTGTCAATCTTTTGATCCTCTTTTCTAACAAAAAATCCAACACACTTACTATACATCATATAAAACGTGTCGGCATCTTTAACTAAGTCGAACGTCATTTTCATCGCATCATCTATTGAAAGGTCGTCTGTGCCAAGCATACCTTTAATCCCCATACCTCTACTGCATCCTTCGGCCGCATCTACATTTCGTCTTCTCAGTCCATTTCCTTGTTCATCAACCCTTCTTCCTATCTCATTCTCATTCCCTTCATTGAAATTTAAATCATATGTTTCAATTGGATAATTCCTTGCTTCCTTCTCGATGCATAATTCATATTCGTCAACATCCTCATAAAGTCTTCCTCTTTACATTCTCCCTCATTCTAATACTTAGTTAGGTCTACCATTAAACCTTTTCCCTTTGAATCCATCACAATACCATACACATAGTTTCGTATATTATTATATCATATTATATTCTCAACTTGAACCCACTATACAGATTAGGATTACCTTCTTTTTAATTTAAAGTAAAGTTGATATTAAAGCATTCGTTAATGGTTTGTTAATAAAGTCATTTCAATAGTTATTTTGTTATACTATTACATATAGTACACAGTGGTAGTTCACCATTTGCACTTTTTCCTTTTTTAGTAACATAGAGTGTACTGTTTGACTATTGTTGTTATGTTTGCTTCTAAGCACTATAGTACACGACCAATACAGTTACGATTTCTAAACGTTAGTATAGTTCCATTTTAGTTATTCTCCCGTGTACTACTTTATTTTACCTAACATTTCTCTAACCATCGTATGCTATCTTCATCGACCATCTTTTTATTGCATAATGTTTGTCTAGTTACTTTACTATTAATCTTATTGCAACTTCACCTTTTACACTGCATACCATCTTCATATCTCACACTTTTCCTTTATTTACTACAACGTTTTATTATAGAGACCTACTACAGTTACTACAAGATTAATATCTATATTAGCAAAATTATTATGTTAATTAATGGACATTTAACATAAATCTAACATTTTCAATAATACATGAGCTCATACATTCTAAAATTCACGAAATATATTAAATTTCAAACCATAACAATATTAACATCGCATTTACATTAGATGTTAAAATAACTAACTATAGACTTACATACCTCATACATTACACCCGCTAATCACCTCTAAGCTTGAGCTACCATTCTTCTATCACCTACAATATTCTAAACTCCCTGAACAAAGAATCTTCTCACCATCTTCGATCTCCACTCCTTTAAATACGCAAGGAAAAGATTGATTTTGCTACTAATTACATTATCTCTTCTTAATTTACCTTTACTTTTGCACCAATTTTTTTAGCTTTTTTTATAAGCTAGAAGTACATTTTTGTCATATTAGACCTTCTACTACAAGTCCAATCGGTGCCCATGTTTTGCCAAAAACTACTATCCACTTTCTTCTTTTACAACTATGATGACATGGCACATCAACAGCCTTCCATTTCCTCTTCTTCAATCCAAGGAAAAACCACTACTTGCTACTATAGGATTTTCCCAAAAAGTTGGAAAACAAAAAAGAAAAAAACTATAAAATCGGATCAAGAGGAGATCATATAATCCATTTCTCTAAGGGTATCAATAATAAACACATAGGAAAATAAAAGAAACGCACGAAAAAACTCATTTGAAAATAAAATATTTCTCTTTCTATTTAGCTTCTCTCTACTCAAGTCCAACCGTTAAATTTAAAAAAAATTAGTACTTTGATCTATATTCGTTTATTTACGTATAGGAAATGTGTTTTTGGAGTAAAAGCTGGCCCAATCGCAAACCCAGCCAGTTCTGTACCCAGCCTAGCATGTAATAGATATAATAATTTAGAATGTTACTGTTTACAAAAATTGTGAATTACCTATTTAATTTGTTAGTGATGTACCTGTATATGTTAGCGTTTATTATCGATGTCCTTCAATCAATGTAATCAATTTAATTGTGAATTTGCCTAATTAATTTAATTTAAGCATGTTTTAATTTTATGATAATATTATTAGTGTTCATGTTTAACTTATGATTTAAAATATTTAATATCCCTTTACATATAAAACAATTATTTAATTAACTTCACATTTGGAGATTCTAAAAACATAGAGATTTATAGATTTAATTAAGTTAAACATTTAGACATTTGAATTATTTAAAATAGAGATTAAATAAAATTTATATATTAAATAATAGTTAAATATTTAGACATTTGAAAATTTGGGGTGAAATAGTCAAATATAACTATATTAAAAATAGTGATTAAATAATAATTAACTTATAATTAGAGATTAAATAATTTAATAATTGAATACTTAGATAGATATATACGTAGTTATTTATGGTTATTCTTTAGATGGGTCCTGAGCAGCAAAAACGTCGGAGAGATGATGATTTAGGCCTATTGCAAACAAGAGCGGTTGTACTGTTACATTTCATCCCGATTATTGAGGAGTAGGCATGCATAGTACTTCTGGCATACCTACCACTCCTGCCCCTGTTGATCCTGGGAATCATGATGCCCCCAGGTCTTTGACACAGCCTCCTCCGATTTCTATTAGGATGCATATGTTTCATGACCATTACACACTATTATTATATTAGTCATTGTCATCTTCACAGCTTCTACCTTACCAGCCATCCTTATCTGGTACTCGACCTATTTTCATTGACTCCACTTATCAACATCCGATCGACAGTCGTAAGAGTAGAGATACACAGTTGGGGGCCTTATTCGTAGACGATCTTTTGAGAAGGGTCCCGTCACCTATCTCATATAGCAACTAGAGCTATTATGGCATATATGCATGTGTTGTTTCTGCTTCCTATACGAGAGGTGATGCCTTAGTTCAGTTAGGGGGAGATGAGGGTCATGAAGCCTTAATTCATATAGGGGGAGTTAAAGGTCATGAGGCCTTAGTTCAGGTAGGGGGAGATGTAGGGAATATTCAGGGTGATGTAGTGGATATTCGAGTAAATACAAATGAGGAGGTGAGGATGAGGGAGATGAGGAAGAGGCAGAGGAGGCGATGGGTGAGAGAATTTCTATACGTCCGCATCGGGTCGCAGGCCAGGTAGGGGAAAAGGTTCTATGGCTGCCGCGAGAAATACAGCGAGAATTGTTGCGGGATCCCGGTCTACAAAGACCGAAAGTCTGGTCCTCCGACCGGACCTACTAATTCCTCGAGGGGTGGAGAAGAAAGCGAAGGTCCAGATGCATGATGATTCTTGGGAGCAGAGAGTACCTGCCTCGAGAGGTCCACAAGATCTTGATATCTTTCGATCATACAGTAGACACGTAGCCGCAGCTATATGGAGAGGACAGTAAATATTATATTTATAATATATATAATACATATGATTTAATTTCTTATGAATCGATAAATGTGTTTTGTAATTTTTTCAAACTCATGTAACAAATTATCTATTTATGGTTTTGTATTATTATATATGTAGGAGCAGCCTGTATTGAATACTCATTCATGCCACACTATACTTACGTCGTGGGCACCGAGTAGCGATTTTGTGAGACAGAAGACAGTTACATTAGAAGTTATACATCTACAGTCCTGCATGTTCGAGCACTCATATTCATTGCTTTTGAGTGCATTTGTCGAGAGGTGGCAGCCGAACACCAACTTATTTCACGACGTTTTTTGGGGAAATGACGGTTACACTTCACGACGTTGATTTGATACTCAACATACCGACGCATGGTGATTCTGCTTGAACAGAGTTCAGTCGGGAGGAGATC